>WNGS01000543.1:4927665-4944910 GCA_020271785.1 Procambarus virginalis | reverse complement strand
TTCCTGAGAAAAAAAAAATCTTCCATTTATTTCTCAATTGAATTTAAAAAATCCTCTAAACAATGGTCATGTACAGTATGTGAAAATCATGTTACACTTGTCTTCTCAAAATTGAACATACTGAATCTACAGCCCTTTTCAACTTATGACAAATAAAAGGATGCTGTATTTTTCTGGAGTCTGACTGCCTACATACACATGAAATCACTTCTCTTTGATTGTTGTACAAAAAATAAACAGTGACTGCTGAATCACTTTGAAGCATTTACAATAATGAAAGCTGCAGAGATGGTCATCATCCAATTTTAGATTAAAACGTCACCATTTCTTTTTTTAATACAATACTATCAGTGAGGGAAAAACTTCCTCATATTTTTAATAACAGTGCATTATATATTGCTTACCGTCATGTACTTCCTCAGAGTTGGAGTGCAGGGACTCACAGGGTTAACCTCAGTTACCGGGAGGTGAGTTGCGGTTTTGTCACTGGTCAAGACACACAGTCTGTTGCTGTGAATAAGCAATATAAGATCACTAACTTGTACAGTACTGTACAGAAAAGTAAAGATGACCAGTAATTTAAAAAATACAAATTTCAGTGCTACTTCCACTACTAACTAAAAAAATACTTAATTACATTTTGTAAGATACACAGTACACTTAGCCTATACCAATCTTTACAAAAAAAAAAAAAAAAAAAAAATACAATGCACCATAAGTCTGCCAAACACCAAACAAAATATTGAAGTTAGATTTTATGTTTATTTTTATATTTTATGCACATATGTTCAATGTGTCCACTATAATGACTGATACACAAACACAACACAGTTGAACGATCCTGGTACCAACCAGATGACAAATGGTATAAAGAGAAAGTCACAGACTAATGGAAACATGGTTCCCAAATGTAGTTATATTTATATATATATTGAACCAATAATATATATTCTTTTATAGACTCATGCACTCTTTAATTTTCAATACCTCCAACTTCCTTAAACACTTATAGCAAGAACAATTACACTTGTTTACTAATTTCATAATTATTTCATTAAACAAACTTTATGTTTTCTACCCAAAGCAGAAGCATTTATGGTAAATACTTAATTGCATAACACACTCAATTCTAACAAACACGTATATATAAATCATAAGTTGTCTCACTCGTTTGTTCCAAGGAAAGATGCTACTTTCCTCTGGTTAGGACCTGCCGCAGTTAGGGCAAGTTGATATGCTACACTTGTCTTGCCTCTGAACTTTTCAAACTGTTCTTGTCTGGCCATACTAATTTTAAGTTGAATGCTAGACAAGCTAGGCATACTTTACATAAATTTAAAAGCTTCCAGTCACAAATTTGCATGCAGCAAGGAGACTAATCTGTTCACCCAATAGGCTACTACTACTGACAATCACCAGGTGGCAGCAAGGCTGAAACAATAACAGCCTGCAGCCAAACCTTCTCAACATCACTTTTATTTGTATTTATTTCTTTTTACGACTTCATGACACATTTTAATGGATTTTTACAAATCATTATTTTTTATTGGATGTAAAACAAATGTAAATATGAAGAAATGGATATGAATGCTTGTGTGTGATTGTGGATGGTGTTGAGGGCGACGCGTGACGGGAGTAAGGTCTGGGGCAAGAATCAATATGAGAGCGAGCATCTTGATGGAGCCACAGCTAGCAGGTCGGCCGCCTCACCTAACACCATGACAAGAATGTAATATGCACATGACCTATTGGTCTATACGAGGCAGCTCCTATTTATATTAGGGTCTCGGTAGTACAGTTAGGTTCCGTCTCACCTCACAATCGGGAATCCCGGGCAGGACATAAAATGGTTGGGCACGTTTCTTTCACATAATACTTCTGTTCACTTAGCAGTAAATATGTACCCGGTAGTTAGCCAACTGTTGTGGGATTGCATCCTTGGAAAGGTCATTAATTTTACCTTAGAGGGGAAGTATATATATATATATATATATATATATATATATATATATATATATATATATATATATATATATATATATATATATATATATCGTACCTAGTAGCCAGAATGCACTTCTTGTCCTATTATGCAAGGCCCGATTTGCCTAATAGGCCGAATGATTTTTTCAATAAATTGTTTCCAATTGGTTTATTTGAATTATTATTATTATATTATATTAAGAACATAAATTATTGACTTAGTTATGTTAGGTTAGGTTAGGTTGGGTAGGTTAGGTTCGGTCATAAATCTATGTTAGTTTTGACTCAAATTTAAAAAAATGAACTCATACATAGTGAAATGGATAGCTTTATCATTTCATAAGAAAAAATTTAGAAAAATATATCAATTCAGGAAAACTTGGCTTATTAGGCAAATCGAGCCTTGCACAGTAGGCTGAGAAGTGCGTTCTGGCTACTAGGTACGACATATGTCTATATATATATATATATATATATATATATATATATATATATATATATATATATATATATATATATATATATATATATATATATATATATTTGTATATTTCTTATTTCTTATGTTTCTCGATATTTCTTATGTTTCTTTTTACTGTCGATGGTAATTGAAAAATCAATTCTCCAAAATTCATTTTTATTTCTAGTCTGACGCGACACTTGAACACGTTTCGTAATAACGTATTTCATTTTCAAAGACTTTAGTTTACACACACACACACACAACTGTAACCTGAAAGCACTTAACAGAGTTTTATTTATTCTAACGCTAAACAGCTTGTCTTATATACTCGCATTTGGGTGAGGTGATATGTTGCAACAGTTTTGGATGAGGTGAACAAACTTTGACCAACACAAGACAGAACACGGTGCAATGGGTATAAATTGGATAAGTGAGAGGGAAGAATGGAAGTAACTGCAAAGGGCCTATTGGCCTATACTTCCTCTTGATGCTTCTATATTGGTACGGAGTCTTGAAGTGGGTAGAATATAGTTGTGCATTAATTGGCTGTTGATTGCTGGTGTTGACTTTTTAATGTGTAGTCTACACATCAAAAATTGATGGGGCCCCATTTATATTATGTGGTTTAGCTTTAGTCGCCATACTATAGAATGGACATAAATTCACTAGAACGCGTCCAACGTTGAATAACAGTGTTAATCCCACAAATTAGACATATTCGATATGAAGAGAGACTGAAAAGTTTAGTTTACGTTTTGTAGAAAGGCGAAGAGTTAAGGATGACATGACTGAAGTGTACAAGTGCATGATAACAAGAGGGATATTAATAAGATATTAAATATATGAACACAGTTAAGAACACTAAACCATGGATATAAATTGATTAAGTTCAGATTTAAAAGATTAGCATCCTTTAAAAAGAAGTACTATAACTACAACGCACAACGAATAATTAATAAACAACGGAACTTTGTTGCACCATGGACGTTCAACCCTTTCTACATTACTATCCATCTCTTCCTATTCAAGAAGATAATGAATCAATTCAAGTTTATACTTGAAAATAAGTAAGATGCCTAATTTATAGCAAAGTAAGTTTACATTTAGTGTAAAGCAAGCAGATAGTGCAGCCGGCTCGCAGGATTGGACCCACTCCGTTAGTGGACAGATGTTTGGGCATGTTTCCTTACACCTGATGCCTTTCAACACGCTGTAAATATGTACTTGGTAGTTATTTGACTTACGAACCCGAGTACTACAAACCCCGACGGACAGCCAGAATTCCATGATGACCCCAACGACGACAACCTGGTCGACGGTACGACGACGAAGACCCTCCGAATTATGCCGAGGATAGCAGACGGCTCGCGACGCCTCCGTCCATAAGCCACCAGCCTGAACAGCCAAGCCTCCTGCAGGATACACACTGCGAGCGGCCATGTAGACCTCATCCATCCACAGATCTACAGTATCAACCGCTGCTACTGTTAATGGCTCCAAACACCCTCCACTTACAGGTTATTCATGCCCCTGCCACCTCTTGGCTGGCTTAATCTCTATCAATCAATCTTATTTGACAGATGGTGGTTATATCCTAGGGAACTGGTCATTTTGTAGCAAATAGGTGTCTTGGAGCTAAGCAACTATTACGGGCTGCCGTCTGAACAAGTGTTCACCTAGCAGTAAACACACCCGGGAGCTATAGATGAGAACAGCAGATTCACGTGTTGAAGGTAGCTGATATCAAGTGCCGGGGGAGTAGAGTGATGGCGAGTGACACCACTCTACCTGAGAACGCCACTGACGAGTTAAGTTTTATCACAATGTCTGTGAGTGTCAGTTATGAAACACTGGGTTTGGTAAGTGTCTCGGTAGTACAGTTAGGTTTGTTTTCTACTCACAATCGGGAATGCCGGGTTCGAATCCCATGCGGGACAGAAACGGTTGAGCACTTTTCCATTACCTACTGCCTCTGTTCATCTAGCATTAAACAGGTAGCCAGGAGTGTCAGGTTGTTGTGCAGTTGCATCCTGGGGACGGTCAGTATATCGACCTTTGGGGGGACCTTGATATAGGCCTAACCTATATACTGTATAGTGAGAAATATAAAATTAGTTAAATGCAATTCAATTTCTCAATTTCTTGCTTTATTATGTACCCCATACCCATCCCGTGGGCGGTGGTGTAAAGGATTACAGGCACACAATTGGTTCAGGAACTGAACCCTCTAGTTCGCTTAGCTAAGTAAATAACAATCTTTTGACGCTAGTTACAAAATTATTAGTGTTATATATACATGTACACATACTCATGCATACAATACATATATATACGTATACATATATACATACACATACATATTTAATCACCTACACAAATACAATTAAATGCACCTTCGGAATTAGTGGGCACAGAAATCTATGGGTTCATGACACCACATTTAACTTAGTGAAATGTGTCGGCGGTGTACAATATTACCCCACTTCTCACACGATTGCCGGTACCAGTTGTCTGTAACTTATTAGTGCACAATTAAATATGTATAACCAAAGATTACCTTAATGACTACAAAAATGTGAGCAATATTTAGTGGTATTTTCTTATCAAGGGGTCAAAAGACATAGAGCCGCTGTTTGGCCTGCTGTCACTGAAGTATTTCTTAGAAAGAATATTATGTGTGGCTCACGTATTGGGTACAGTGAGGTTGTGTCAAATGGGTTTTAACTTTTTATTGGATATTAAATCTTATGGTAGTCTCGTTTGTTTTGTAGCATTGCAGTGTATTACTACTAATTTCCGTTGTTGGGGACTGGTAGCCTATACTTAGGCTTATGAGATTTCCCTAGGCCAGTTACTGACCTTTTCACGATGCGCTCAATAACAATGGCATAACTCCCAGGTTCCTCAATGACTGATCTCCATAATGCATCCTTGATGTTATCAATAATTGTGTGGTCTCTACTGTACTTCCTGGATGTTGTCAATTGTGGTCTCCACTATGCTCCTTTCTAATGTGATCAATAATTGAGTGGTCTCCATTATGCTTTGTCTAAGGTGATTAATAATTGAGGGTCTCCACTATCCTCCCTGGTGTGGTCAATAATTGTGTGGTCTTCATTATGCTCCCATAATATGAACAATAATTGTGATCACACCACTCCTTGATGTGATCAATAATTGTGTGGTCTTCACTATACTCCCTGGATGTGGTCAATAATTTGTCTTCATTATACTTCCGTGATGTGATCAATAATTGTGTGGTCTTCACTATACAGTACTCCCTGGATGTGGTTAATAATTGGTCTCCACTATGTTCCTTTGATGTGATCAATAGTTGTGTGGTCTCCACTATGCTCCCCTGATGTGATCAATAATTGTGGTCTCCACTATGCTCCCTGATGTGATCAATAATTGTGTGGTCTCCACTATGCTCCCCTGATGTGATCAATAATTGTGTAGTCTTCACTATACTCCCCTGATGTGGTCAATAATTGGTCTCACTATACTCCCTGATGTGGTCAATAATTGGTCTCCACTATGCTTCCCTGATGTGATTTATAATTGTGTGGTCTTCACTACGCAGTGAAACCTCTATTCGGTGAATCTCTGGTTGACACATTTTCCATGCAGGATTTACTCACCTGATTCCACCAACAAGAAGCGGGGGATGTGTGGATTTGCAGATGATGGGACTAAGTTCATAGATGGAGGCAATATTACAAGAAACATTTGGGGCTTTGGAAAAGCCCCTGGGCATATATAAAACCAAATTCTATGCTTTTTTTCATTTGCAGAGGTTTTTGTTCATTAAAATATAGGCCCTTTTTCCATTGAAAATGAGATTAATATGCTTGTGAATGTGAAATATGCTAGATGTGGTTAAATCTTTACAGGTTCTCTCTGTTGTTGTCCTTCATATGACGGGTTGAAATTCAAAATTTGCCCAATGAAATCAACGCATAAAGCATGGGAAATATTAGGGAATGAATGGTAGCTCTCTAATATGATTCCAATCATATTTTAAGATGATTTTTGTAGATGGACTCAATATTACAAGAACCAGCTGGAGCCCTGGGAAAGCAGTTGAGGATATTTAAAACCAAATTCTATGGTTTCTTTTCATTTTGAGCTAACAAGGTTTTCGTGCTATCTTTTGAAAATGAGTTTTGAAGCTGGGGACGTGCGACTAAGCTAGATGTGATTAATTTTTTTACAGGCATGTTCATTTGGTAGTCTATTATAAAATTTGTGGTAATGCATCCTGGTTGCATCCTGTAATACTGCCGATAGTTTGACTGTTGTAAATGCAGGTAGTTGGGTTTACTGGAGCAAAAGTGATCTTGGCCAATGAAGCTGATGGTCCTAAGATGACCTTCAGTGAGCTAATATTTGTTAAAACACGAACCAAAGCTGTAGAAATTGTAGAGGCACTTCACCTGACTAGTTACAAACGACATAGGTTCAAGTTCAGGAGAGACTAAAGACAGTAAATCAACTCATCACTTAAAGAATACACAGGGCTGGCATGATCATCAAATACAAAATATTTAAGGAATAGCTAGGGCATATAGGGAGACTAATATAGGTAGTATATAGGAAAGACAACAACAAAATATTTTACCTAATTCAGTCATGGGAATATTACAAAAATTTTGATCAGTGCCTGTAAAGTAATGAAATGAATTGAACTAGAAAGTGAAGTCATGTAATCAGATTCCATAGAAAGCAGCAAATTTAGATTTTATGAGATCCCATAGGGTTCAGGAACATGTAAACCAGCTGACTGAAGGTTGAGAAACCTGATTCAAGAGTTGATTGATCTACCCACTTACAGCCACCCATTTTCACAAATCACACTTGTCTAACTACCATTTCCCTAAATTCCTCTTACTACCAACGTGTTTCTCCAATATAAATTATTCTGTAAAATCTATACCAATTTTTAAATTTCTGGAGTAATTTGACTTTTAAGAATAAAGCAGACTTTACCGAGTTAAATATGCATTTGCTGTACTTGGCTACCTATTGAGGTTAGCACATAATCCTCAGTCACTTAAGTTAACCTTGCCATATCTGAATGATTGCCTGTGTTTAGTGCCTAATACTTAAATCAATTCTCCTTCACTTAAAATTGCACAAATACCAGATAAATACAAAATGTTAAGAAAATCAACTATGATACAAAACAAGTACAATTAAATGGGTAATGTTCACTACTAATTTAAATTTCATGTGTTATAGCAGAAAAAATTCTACTCTTTTGATGCTCCAAGTTGCATACAACATTGTAGAATTTATACTTGTCTTAAATCATTATGTTACGTGTTGCATTTCAATCAAAACTTTAATCATAAATGTTCATTTTGTACATTTGTAGTTGGATTAGTTTTCACAAATTTACAGTAAATTACTTACCCAAGAGGTCATTATAACAACATGAAATATCTATAGTTATAAACTGTATACTCAAGAATTAGATTTATAAGCTACATTTATCAATTATTTTAAAATCATTAGAGTTGTTAAATATAAGAAATTATTTCCCCTCTATTATAGTAAGTTTAGGTTAATAAAATGAGTTGCACATATTAAGCTTTATTAACATACTATAATTAAAATACCATTACTGAGAACATTGTATCTGATTTTAATATATTTTAAATATGTAAAAAAATAAACTTTACAAAAGACTTATCTTAACATGAGAAATTTACTTAAAAATTCAAAAATAAATAGCATGCAATGAGTCATGAAGCACTTGAATAACATACCTTCACTCCTTAACAATGTAAATTTTGTGTACTGAATTTGTCCTAACACATTTTATAGTACTTCAAGGAAGTTCAGTAACATGCAAATCTAGCTGGCATAGATCCCATAAAATATTTTTAGCAACTGAAGGAGTTGTAATGTTTGATATCTAAATACACTATAATATTAAACATCAATAATAACATCATCTTAACATGAAAATATACATTATAATGCAGTAAATAACATGTAAATTCATATTTACTGAAATAATGCACATTTAATAATTTCAATGAATAAAGTCAGTTATACAAGACATTGGAATAAAATAAACCAAAATGCAAATGTTATAGACATAACCAATATAGAAGAGAGATGCAAGCATAATGCTTTCATTATACTGTATACTTGTACTTAACATTTATGTACTAGACACAAGAGGCAACTAAAAATGAAACTGCTGCTCCAGTGGTCTAAAAGGCAGATCTGAGCAGTCACCACAATGGCATGCACAATTTCTGGCCATTTTTAACTCAAATAATTTTTAAGTTCTCAAAATATATTAGAAAATGCAAGATTTCTTTCATATGACAAATGTTGGCATAATAACCTAATTTCACATCATATGAATAATGGGTTTCTTAAGCAATGTCACAACACAAGTTCTAGTAATAGTTGCTGGTAGATTATAACATTTTGTAATGCAGTTAAACAATTATAACTGGTTGACAATGCAAGATCGCCATACACAAAAGCATAGTGATCCCAAAAGCATTATGAAAACATTATGAAAATGCTGACAATATTTCAAAACCATAACATAGCAGTTACTGTAAATATTACAATATGTACAATACTGGAATACATCACACTGCAATTAAGATACATTAACTTGATGGTACAGTGGAAGAGCAGCAAATTTTCATAACAAATTACAAGTTAAATGAAACTAACACAAAAACTTTTGCATACACTGCAAGAAAACAGTAGGTGACGAGTGCAAATATGCAGGCCTGTTTCCTGCATTATTTTCAGCTAGTTGAAGTGTTTACCACTGTGTGCAATTGAGGTTGTATCCTGGGCTATTAATAATTGAATGCTACTAGTACCTATATTGCTACATAAACTTAAAAAGCTTTAACCAGCAAAAATATTAAACACATTTATTAATATGTATTATTTAAGTATTAAAGCTTTTGTGTATTGTTCAGATATTATGGGTAATTACTGAATATACAAGTAGCAGTATTAATACAAAAAGATTACTACATAAAAGGCTTACCCAAGTCTGTTATGGAACTTGCATGTATATAGCAGTTATCGGTCATCAGTGAAGGTTGCAACACCGAAGAACTGTCTGTATATACATTATTATGTAAGTACAGTAATTTGTTTTATATATTTTAGAAAATAATGTACTATAATGTTAATTAACATAATTTAATACACTCTGCTCAAAAGCAATGCAAAAACACATTGGTGAGTGATGTCACATCACATCAGGTTCCACACAATGTTTCCAGTCTTAAAAAAACAAGTAAAGTCATGAACAGCAACTCCATGTGCTGCAGGTCATTTTCTTTGTGTGCAAATACATGAACACACAATGACGATGCTCTTAACATTCACCTACAGGCTAAAACTGTATGTATTGTACTGTACTATACTGTACTGAGTGTGTCAGTTTAATGTTATAAAGTAATATTGCATATAACTATACTACTAATATATATCAGGATATCTTTTTGAATGGAACAGACTTTGAGAATAAATGCACTTCATTATATTGAAAAGAATTATTGTAAAGTAAATTTTATTTTTCTCATTATAATACCTATTAATCCTTTTGTTCACTACTACAATTACCTGTGGATTTATTCCTAAGACTCACACTACTGTATTTATTTATCAAGTTTCTTTAACTAATATTTAAACTACTAACTATTGTACTCTGTAAATACATTTGATCTCTGACAATTGAGGAAAACCTTCCCAGTCCTCTATTCCAGGCTTATCTTATAATGCAACCATTACATGTATACCCTGTTTACTGTTGGGGGATGTATTCCAGGCAATGGCAAAGCTAGCCGAAACATTGCTGTAAGGGCCATTATAGCATAGCCCTTCGGAGACGTGTTCCTGACATTGGAATTGATTACTCAGGCCAGCATGTTAAAGGTTCATGCAATAATACAAGAGATGATAAACATGACTTTATAAGTACTGTATATTTCTTTACCAAACAAATTAACACATTTCCCAGCCCCCATAGTAATTTATAAACAAGAGTAGAGGTGGAAGAAATTCATCACTGTCAAACTTTCCCTACTAGCTTTTCCCAATTGTCAACTGTAAGAGGGGGGTGGGGATGGGTTAGTGTGGAAGTGAGCTGGGAGGTAGGGGTAAATAAGTAATTATAACAAAAATGCTATGCCAGTAGGGTTATAGCACCGTGTCAAAGAATATTAGCAAATTCCTATAAATCATTCATAGTGCCGTTATTAGAGCTGAAATACATGTGATGATCCATGTAAAAGGAGCCAGAATTACTAAGGATTTGATCAAGTTCATATTTTGTACATTCTATCCATAGTAGCTACAGATGCTATCATTATGAGGGGCAAGGTTCAATAAATGCTCCTTTAAACCTCCACATTTTTATATTAACAAAAATGGCAAGATTAGTGTGGCAGGACTATAAAGTCAATTGCTGGTGGAGTGAATACATTGCACTTCTACTTCAAGGTTAAGGCACATATTGGAGCAATCCCTCTTTAGCCACAACTCTCTTCACCTTAGATACTAGAAACAATGTCTTATGACATATGCACAGCTTCAATCGATTTTAAAAGCTTTTCTACAGCTCGCATCCAAGAATTTACTAAACACAAGAATTATTTTTAGTTTATTCCAATTACATTGTTATTCAGTTTTATTCACACTTTACCCAAATTTTCCCCCAGATGACAAGTGAAAAATAGTGTGTGTTGATGAGAATCGATCAATCCAAGTACAGTACTATTTTAATTATTAATTTTTGGGCTATCCAGTGCTCCTCCCAAACACGAGAAGAGTTTGATGGGAGGTGTTCACACAAGTCCAACAAATTTGGATCGTTCAAGTGTTTTAAGCATTATCAGACTGAAAAGGACTATACAGTTACCTACTTTTTAGAGCACCAACTAAATATGTCACTAAGCATCAGGGAAATGTAGTCTGAGAAGCTATGGAACCAATGGAACACTAACATTCATGGACCTTATGAACTAGTGTCATTACAGTACTTTGTACAGCTTCACTAAATATAGAAAACTAGCAAAAGGCATTTTTTATAAATGTATGATGCTTTTATTACTGTATAAAATATTTACTTGCTATTTTGTCAAATTTAATTAAAATTGCTTCAGTTCCCAATGAAATGAGCATAAGTAAGTGTAGAACTGAGCTTATTTTTTTCATAATTTTACTGTGATGTTAAATTATTTGTTAATAGTTTGATCATGGTGTAATAAATTTAATTTGTCATTAAGAAAGGCTACTTATTTTATATAATGTAAAACCTTTGTGCTTATATACTTCACTTGAAACAAATTACAAATATTATGAAACATGTATAATTCATCTTTTTTCAATGCAATACTCTAGCTGCCAAAGATCAGCAGAATAAAGTCTGGCCACATAGTTTACATTGAAAAATCTGATACATTTTTAGTGTATCACACTCACGCATGCATAACATTTCAAAGTGTCATATGACACACAATACTGTACTGGGAAGATGGGACACCACGAACATAGATCTCATCCTGTATATATACTTAGGTACTTACACACACACACACACACACACATGGAAGATGATACCTATACAAAAGATAAGATTACCATTCTCAAGCCGATTATCACAATCGACTTGAGAATGGTCCAGGACGGACCGAAACGTCGTCGTCCCTTCACTTTCTAGTGTGTGGTTTGGTCAACAAGATTACCAGCCAAATAAGCTGACAGTTGTGTGTCAACCGTGCTACTTTAAATATGGTCCAACAAGTTTAGTTTTTAATACATTCTACCAAGATACTTAAGATAATTTTTTCAAAATTCTGAAAGCAGCAATTTCAAAATGTAAAGTAACAAATTTCTAACTGAAATTTTAATGGAAAAACTCTTAAAGGCAAAAATACAAGGTTAAGAAATGGCATCAAGCTGATAATTTTCTAATAATAGTTCCCTTGTGTTGTGACAAAGCAATGTTAAAAATCTTCCATGTTAAAGTTACAATTATTTTTCCTTTTCTGGCAAGCCAAAGAATTTATTACCTTAACATATAACTAAAGCTCAAATCACAACTTGCATGATATTTCTGGTACATGTTCAGTTGAGCTAATAGCAATAAAACTTGCATCACACTCAAGAGATGTTGATATTATTGGCTATCTGAGGTTTGCACATCAAATCCTAAACTTTAACGCTTTAAATGAAATGTCTGAGATATGCATGATACTAATTACAACAGAAGCTCTATTTAGTGATAATGTAATGCAGTCATTAATAAGTCTCCAGGCTTGTTTAAGAGGAAGGTAAAACAAAGTTATGGCATAGAGGGAAACAAGAATACAGTATATACTGTACTACATTTCTATAATAGCTACAATATATTGTAACCAAAATATATGACATTAAAATATAAAAATAGCAATATATTCCATATCTAGGATATCATATAGCAAAACTCTTAACATTAAAGATACAGTAAGACTGTTTTACAGAATAAACAAATGCATACTAATTATTTCCTTTATAATACAGTATTGAATGAAAATTAAACATACCATACTAGAATACATATACAGTATGACCAATGTAAACAAATTATTTTTTATTTAATACAAAATAAGAAAATAAATATTGGGTGAAATATTTCCTTAAAAAGGTGCATACAAATTAAGTTAGGGAATTGTTTAAAATTAGGAAATTATTTAATAATAAAATATAGGGTATTAAATACAGGATTATGCAACTTATGTTCATAGCAGCTACTTAGTTGCTTCCCTAGCCAACAATGCAGTGCTGTCGGGTACTTGTCGCCCTTCGCCCCCACCATGATAAGGAACCTTGTAAATAGTCTTGTTAACTGTTCATTATAATACACAAGCTGAAATCAGCTGCTGAACCACCACCTTCAATAATTGTGGTAATATAGTTACTAAGGTACCTGCTACATGTTCATCACCAAACTGGCATCAGCAGTTACAAAAGAAGGTTAGAGGCACCAACTGCCCCCACTTAATGTATTAGGCAACTACTCGGTAAGGAGCTTTTCTTATTATTCTATGCCCTACTCTAAGTAAGCCTCCATGGTTACTCCTGGAAGCCACCTCTCCAAGGTGCTAGCTACAGTACATGTACAGAAATAGGGAACTTGCCCAAGCCAGTTTAATGAAACTGAAGGTCTAGTGGATAATGGGGGGACAGAGAGAATATAAGAAAAACACCAGAGACTGGAACAGGAAGCAAAATCAGCTGGACGAAAGATGACCCAAGGCCACTTAGCACTGCCGAGGAAGATGATAAAGATAGCAAGTAACTGTCCAGTTAAACCCCTTAAAATCCTGGGCCTTGAACTAAACAAGTCATCAGCAAGAAGAATGCAATGAAGGGGAAGAACGGGCACTTATATCCAAGTACATTGAACTTAAAACTGTGTGACAGCATAAGCTATCAAATGAGAAGGCAGCTCCAGCAAGATCAGTATCCACCTGACACTGGACACACACTTACTAAGCACAGATGAAAGTGTAACACTAAGCATTTTGGAGTAAGCTAAGGTGGCCATTGGGGGGTCTCAATACATCACACTGCACCCAAGAAAAATGACAGTAAATTGAAGCTAAACATCAGAGGTGGGCATCACAAGGAAGCAACTGATGAAGAGCACAAGAAAACCCAAAGTTCGCAAAGCAGACTAATGTGCTCCAGAGTCATGCCCTAAGAGGAAGCCTAGATGTAAAAAAAAATCCACAACAGAAACCCGTGGGGGAGCTACATATGCATCTCAAGATCCAGGCCACCTAAAACTTAGCTATGGCAGCAAAGAGTTATGTATTAGTAACCCCTGGTCTTTGAGCAATCAATACCAGTTAAGAAAATGAAGTTAAACTGAAATCAGAAATATGCAGACAACTGGTAACCACGCTGCGTGTCGAACGATAAATAGATTATGTCAAACCTAAGTCTTAAGGAATACCCAAATCATCATAATTAAATCAGCAACTGCACAGCTGGAACATTTGCATGTAGAAAGCAAGGTCAGCTGACTCCTCTGATCATGTTACACAACTGATACTACCACTTGGTGGTCAGGTGGCAGGTAGCTCAGTAACTAGTAGTTAGCAGAAAGATAACTGGTTGTATTACTGGAGACCCTGATTATTGTATAAAGGAAGCAATAAGTTGCTGCTATTCTTTTGTTTTACACAAAGCAGTTCCTTGGTGATGAATTAAAAAGACCATTACGTGCCCGAAACATGATGCGTATTAGTGGCTTTAGGCATAGTAAATACTATACAGTACTTGCTTTACCTAGAAATCCAACATTCTTCTTGTAACTCATTTTGTATGTACTTTCCCTAAATAAACATTATTATTATTATTATTATTATTATACATTTGCAAGAATACTTGTACTGAGGGGGCAAAGGTTCACAGGTGCTTAATTGATGCCATTAGAATGGACTGGGTAAATGCTTGTTAAGGGTTGAGGAAGCAACCATTGGGGATTTGCCCAGAAAAATTGCTGTTAAACAGATATCTGATATTTCTTGCATATTTTACAAATGTAAGGGGTGGAAAGTGAATGTCATTTAGGACCAAAAGAAACAACAAAACAAGTAATGTAGATATTAATTATCACATTTTTCCTAATGAAGACCAACAAACGGCCCAGAATTAAATAAAAATTTCTCTGAAAGCCCTTTAAACTGGCTAAGAAAGACAAACTTCAATATGTACAGTATTTAAAAATGTATGGTAACTGGCAGTCATATAATATGGATACGATATCATGAACAATAACAAGAAGTTATACCCATATCATATTCACATGTGGTCATTCAACACGGCAAGTTACCAATGCAATAGTCTCCCATAAGACTATTTTCACAAATTTTGCACCAACTGCATCATTAAATATATGATTATGTGTAATTACCCGAGTATAGTTACAGGATGAAAGCTATGCACATAATGTCCTGTCTTCCCAGTACTATGTCCTATTATGCTTTGAACTTGCTGACAGTTTGGCATCCACTGCCTTCTCACTTAACTTCTTCCAATTATCTTCCACTCTGTAAAAGAAACTTTCTACTATTTTTCCAAGACCTTTGTTTCTTTATCCTGACTCTATGTTTCAAGAATTCCTCTTCGTAAATTTTGTCAATTACTATTATTATTTTTTTGTGTAGTGATGACATCGCCTTTTTTTCTTCTATCTTTTAGCTTTGGCATATTTAACACCTCCAGCCTCTCCTTTTATTATTTGTTTTTCAGTTCCAAAAGCCATTTTGTAGTATGCCCTTGCACCTTTTCCAGTTTATTGATATGCTTCTTGAGATACGGGCACTATACAACTGCTGCATATTCTAATTGTGGTCTTACAAAATTTTAAACAGTTTAATATTTAACCCTGTGTGTATTTAATAGCAATTCTGAAGTTGGAAAGCGTAGCATATGCTCATTGCACAATGTTCTTTATGTGGTTATCTGATGCCAGTCTACAATCCAGAACTACCCCTAGATCTTCTTCTTTGTCAAAGTTCTTTAATGCATTTCCAATTATTTGTAGATTGTGTGTGGCCTATTTTTTTCCTATTCCACATTCCATAACATAGCTTTTAGCCACTGCACTGCACTGTGCACCTGTTTTCGGCAAAAACTTCTTAATGCAATTGTCAAGGACATATTTTTGTTGTTTTTATAAATGTTCAGGTAAAGTTAATGTCAAAATGTTTCCAAACTCAACTATTTCCATTTCAAAATACAAAGAGTAATGAAAACATTAAAAAACATTAAAATATAGCCTAATTAAAAAAAAATAGCACAACTCTCAGAGCACCTAAAGGCACTTTGCTCAGTGCAGTGGTTAGTCACAGTGAATTCCATTTGCCAGGTATTACTCCATACATTTATTTTGTCTAGATCTTGAAAGGCATGCTAATTGTCAAAATCTATTATCTTCCCTAGAAGCTTAGTATCATCAGCAAACACTTTTATATTCGTAGTTCTACATTCCTTTTGGTAGATATTGTATGAGCTCGGTTATCTGAAGTTTGCTGAACCAAAAATTTGAGTTATCCCGCCAAAATCTCATCTGGATAATATTTCAGACAAACTTTGTCATTTCCAGACAGAAATCCAGATAACTGGAGATTAGGTTGAATAAATTTTCAAGAACTACATATTTGATGATCAATCAAAGAAGGCAAACTACAACAAGGTAAGCTGAAGTTTGTTTTGAATTTTATTTTTGATTTATGGTGTGGTGTTTGATGTAAAAAATTACAAATGTGGTCATTTTTGGACTTCAATGGCAAGAATTTTACTTATCCGAATGTGTGAATTATCTGGTCAGGGATCCTTCCCATATAGTTCGGATAAGCGAGCTTAGACAGTAGTTTACTTAGACAACGGACATTACTGGTGGCAGAAATGAACCCTATGGTACTACACTAATAATACTTCCCCCGTCTGATACATTGTGTCAGATTATCACCTTCATCTTTCTGTCTGAAATTTCTCATCCATGTGAGCAGTCTGTCTGTCACCCCTCCAGCATGTTCCAGTTTCCAGAACAACCTCTTATGTAGGACTCTGTAAAAGCCTTAAGTCCAGATTATTGCAGTTAATATAAATACAGTATGTGCATGTTTGTCTGCATGTGTGTGTGCATGTGTTTGTGTGCATATTTGTGTGTGTGTGTGTGTGTGTGTGTGTGCACAACCCCAGGTGGACGGTCCTGATCATCACACTTTCCCTTACTCATTACTCCCTTAC
>WNGS01000543.1:4907199-4920223 GCA_020271785.1 Procambarus virginalis | reverse complement strand
GGGGCAGAGTGGGCGGTGTGTTGGTCGGGTGGTGGGTGGGGGAGCAGGGTGGGCGTGTGTGTTGGTCGGGTGGTGGGGGGAGCAGGGTGGGCGGTGTGCTGGTCGGGTGGTGGGTGGGGGAACAGGGTGGGCGGTGTGTGGTCGGGTGGTGGGTGGGGAAACAGGGTGGGCGGTGTGTTGGTCGGGTGGTGGGTGGGGGGAGCAGGGTGGGCGGTATGTGGTGGTCGGGTGATGGTGGGGGGGAGCAGGGTGGGCGGTGTGTTGGTCGGGTGGTGGGGGGGGGAGAAGGGTGGGCGGTGTGTTGGACGGGTGGTGGGTGGGGGAGCAGGGTGGGCGGTGTGTTGGTCGGGTGAGCGGTGGGGGAACAGGGTGGGCGGTGTGTGGTCGGGTGGTGGGTGGGGGAACAGTGGTGGGCGGTGTGTGTGGTCGGGTGGTGGGTGGGGGGGGAGCAGGGTGGGCGGTGTGTTGGTCGGGTGGTGGGTGGGGGAACAGGGTGGGCGGTGTGTTGGTCGGGTGGTGGGTGGGGGGGAGCAGGGTGGGCGGTGTGTTGGTCGGGTGGTGGGTGGGGGGGAGCAGGGTGGGCGGTGTGTTGGTCGGGTGGTGGGTGGGGGGAGCAGGGTGGGCGGTGTGTTGGTCGGGTGGTGGGGGGGGGGAGCAGGGTGGGCGTTGTGTTGGACGGGTGGGGGGGGGGGAGACAAAGTTAGAGAAGATTCAGAGGTATGCCACCAGACTCGTCCCGGAACTGAGAGGCATGAGCTACGAGGAAAGGCTAAAGGAGCTGAACCTCACGTCCTGGAAAACAAGAGTAAGGGGAGACATGAAACCACCTACAAAATTCTCAGGGGAATTGACAAGGTGGACAAAGACAAATTCTTTAGCACGGATGGAACACGAACAAGGGAACACAGGTGGAAACTTAGTACCCAGATGAGCCACAGAGACATCAGAAATTCAGTGTCAGGGTAGTTAACAAATTGAATGCAATGTAATGATGTGGTGGAGGCTGACTCCATACACAGTTTGAAATGTAGATATGAAAGAGCCCAATAGGCTCAGGCATCTGTACACCAGTTGATTGACAGTTGAGAGGCGAGACCAAAGAGCCAGAGCTCAACCCCCACAAGCACAACTAGGTGAGTATAACAAGGTAAGTACTGCATTTGTTATGACTTGTTAATTTTGTCTATGGGTGTTATTATGTCTGAGTTTTTTCTTGTGACCTTGTGATGTATGTTTGTGTGTATAATTACCTAAGTGTGTGCTGCTTGGCGGTGGACTATATGCATTTATGATCATTAGTTTATCATCCTCATGGCAGGTCTCTAGTGCTATTATGTCAACTTCTTGTGGATTGGCAGTCATTATTTCGTTCACCTTTAGGTGTTCTTTCACCAGCACAGCAACGCCACCACCTTTCCTAATTTTTCTGTCTAGTCTCCAAATTAAGTAGCCCCTTGGGAATATGACCTCATTTAAAATAACATCTTCAAATTTTGTCTCCGTGAGTGCAACAATGTCTGGTGTCTGCAGCTGTATTACATCACTTAACTCCAGTATCTTCGATCTCACTCCATCTATGTTGGTGTATGCAATCTTCAGGAACTTGTTCCCCCTCTTCTTATTTTTCACTCCCCCTCTCTCTAATGATTTTGTTGGTTTGCCTTTATGTACCACTTTACTGGTCTGCCTACCCCTATCACTTTGTAGAAAAAAGAATTGATTTCTTCTTCATTCCTGCTCTCATTTCAACGTTTTACCTCGGCGAGGTTCAGTTTCAGCTTCTCTCTGTCTTCTTTTGAAAGATCTCGTCTTAACGACCACACTTTCCCATCCTCATCACTTTGTAATTTTCTAGCATTCCTTAGTACTTCTTCCATCGTGTGTGTGTGTGTGTACTCACCTAGTTGTGTTTGCGAGGGGTTCAGCTCTGGCTCTTTGGTCCCACCTCTCAACCGTCAATTGACAGGTGTACGGATTCCTGAGCCTATTGGGCTCTATCATATCTACACTTGAAACTGTGTATGGAGTCAGCCTCCACCACATCACTTCCTAATGCATTCCATTTGTCAACCACTCTGACACTAAAAAAGTTCTTTCTAATATCTCTGTGGCTCATTTGGGCACTCAGTTTCCACCTGTGTCCCCTTGTGCTTGTGCCCCCTGTGTTAAATAGCCTGTCTTTATCTACCCTATCAATTCCCTTCAGAATCTTAAATGTGGTGATCATGTCCCCCCCCCTAACTCTTCTGTCTTCCAGCGAAGTGAGGTTTAATTCCCGTAGTCTCTCCTCGTAGCTCATACCTCTCAGCTCGGGTACTAGTCTGGTGGCAAACTTTTGAACCTTTTCCAGTTTAATCTTATCCTTGACTAGATATGGACTCCATGCTGGGGCTGCATACTCCAGGATTGGCCTGACATATGTGGTATACAAAGTTCTGAATGATTCTTTACACAAGTTTCTGAATGCCGTTCGTATGGTGTGTGTGTGTGTGTGTGTGTGTGTGTGTGTGTGTGTGTGTGTGTGTGTGTGTGTGTGTGTGTGTGTGTGTGTGTGTGTGTGTATTTACTATTTGCATTTTTACTATTTGTATCTGGAGAATCGAGCAGTTAGGTCTTGGACCCCGTCTTTCTAAACACTTCATTTTACCTCTATTGTGTCTACTACATACATTTCTCCCTAAAAATGGTTGAAATTGGGTCATTCGGCGTCATGACCTCATATTATCCTTGTATCGACCTCTGTATATGGGATCATGCCTATCCACCCCCTCACGTAGGTAGCCTTTGAGGGATAATATACACTAAGTACAAATTGGAGAATTGTTTTTTGAGAAAATAAGAGTGGGCAAGACTGACACTGGTGCAGTGACAAGTGTGAGGGGATGGTCGAGTAGCGCACGAGGACTCACGTGTGAGATTGTTCAGTAAATCCCTGAACTATATGTTTAACACATCTCTAACCCTGTCCATGGAGGACAGAAGAAATATGTGGTGGTTAGCATTGTAAATGTGTGGCCACGTCTGTGGTAGAAGAACAACTCACGTTAGAGAAAGCGTGCTTCAGTATGTGGTTAGTGCCGTTGTAGACGACGCAGGAGGTGGCTGGGGGCTGGATGAACCCAATTGCCAGCGTGAAGAGGATCCACGACCCCACCGAGCACAGCAGCATCAACTTCCCCTTCTTGAACCTAAGGATACACAAACACTAATATAAACTCCTTACTACTGAAGTCTCGGGGTAATAACATCTCATTAACTCGGACCATCGGGGGATTGAACTCGGAACTATAAAATACAAGGCTCTGCAATACCAAAACAACAAAAATATAGGAGAGGATGTTTACAATAGCAAAGACTAGGAAAGTTATTAGTGCAAGACTATAGCTGAGTAAGCTAACCACTTCCTTAACGGAGCCATTAGTGTGAGCATCCTGGCCGGCGTGCCAGGATGGCCGCATGGCATCTTAAACGTCTAATTTAAATCCCTAATAACACGGGAGAATGAAATGTTATTACCAGTGTTACTGAGGACTCTAATATCTGTCTGTCTGTCTGTCTGTCTGTCTGTCTGTCTGTCTGTCTGTCTGTCTGTCTGTCTGTCTGTCTGTCTGTCTGTCTGTCTATAAACATTGAAATACCGGCAGCAGAAGGCTACCGTCATCTTGACAGCCCACAAAATCGGTATGTTTCAGACTGTGTCGCATGTAACTGTGTCAGGCTAGAGCACTTGTCAGTGTGTCAGGCTAGGGCACTTGTCAGTGTATCAGGCTAGGGCACTTGTCAGTGTGTCAGGCTAGGGCACTTGTCAGTGTATCAGGCTAGGGCACTTGTCAGTGTGTCAGGCTAGGGCACTTGTCAGTGTATCAGGCTAGGGCACTTGTCAGTGTGTCAGGCTAGGGCACTTGTCAGTGTATCAGGCTAGGGCACTTGTCAGTGTATCAGGCTAGGGCACTTGTCAGTGTATCAGGCTAGGGCACTTGTCAGTGTGTCAGGCTAGGGCACTTGTCAGTGTATCAGGCTAGGGCACTTGTCAGTGTGTCAGGCTAGGGCACTTGTCAGTGTATCAGGCTAGGGCACTTGTCAGTGTATCAGGCTAGGGCACTTGTCAGTGTATCAGGCTAGGGCACTTGTCAGTGTGTCAGGCTAGGGCACTTGTCAGTGTATCAGGCTAGGGCACTTGTCAGTGTTTCAGGCTAGGGCACTTGTCAGTGTATTAGGCTAGGCACTTGTCAGTGTGTCAGGCTAGGGCACTTGTCAGTGTGTCAGGCTAGGGCACTTGTCAGTGTATCAGGCTAGGGCACTTGTCAGTGTGTCAGACTAGGGCACTTGTCAGTGTATCAGGCTAGAGCACTTGTCAGTGTGTCAGGCTTGGGCACTTGTCAGTGTGTCAGGCTAGGGCACTTGTCAGTGTATCAGGCTAGAGCACTTGTCAGTGTGTCAGGCTAGGGCACTTGTCAGTGTATCAGGCTAGGGCACTTGTCAGTGTGTCAGGCTAGAGCACTTGTCAGTGTGTCAGGCTAGGGCACTTGTCAGTGTGTCAGGCTAGGGCACTTGTCAGTGTGTCAGACTAGAGCACTTGTCAGTGTATCAGGCTAGGGCACTTGTCAGTGTGTCAGGCTAGAGCACTTGTCAGTGTATCAGGCTAGGGCACTTGTCAGTGTGTCAGGCTAGAGCACTTGTCAGTGTATCAGGCTAGGGCACTTGTCAGTGTGTCAGGCTAGGCACTTGTCAGTGTGTCAGGCTAGGGCACTTGTCAGTGTGTCAGGCTAGGGCACTTGTCAGTGTGTCAGGCTAGGGCACTTGTCAGTGTGTCAGGCTATCAGTGTGTCAGGCTAGGGCACTTGTCAGTGTATCAGGCTAGGGCACTTGTCATTGTGTCAGGCTAGGGCACTTGTCAGTGTATCAGGCTAGGGCACTTGTCAGTGTATCAGGCTAGGGCACTTGTCAGTGTATCAGGCTAGGGCACTTGACAGTGTGTCAGGCTAGGGCACTTGTCAGTGTATCAGGCTAGGGCACTTGTCAGTGTGTCAGGCTAGGGCACTTGTCAGTGTATTAAGCTAGGGCACTTGTCAGTGTGTCAGGCTAGGGCACTTGTCAGTGTGTCAGGCTAGGGCACTTGTCAGTGTGTCAGGCTAGGGCACTTGTCAGTGTAACAGGCTAGAGCACTTGTCAGTGTGTCAGGCTAGGGCACTTGTCAGTGTATCAGGCTAGGGCACTTGTCAGTGTGTCAGGCTAGGGCACTTGTCAGTGTGTCAGGCTAGGGCACTTGTCAGTGTGTCAGGCTAGGGCACTTGTCAGTGTGTCAGACTAGGGCACTTGTCAGTGTATCAGGCTAGAGCACTTGTCAGTGTGTCGGCTAGGGCACTTGTCAGTGTGTCAGGCTAGGGCACTTGTCAGTGTATCAGGCTAGAGCACTTGTCAGTGTGTAAGGCTAGGGCACTTGTCAGTGTATCAGGCTAGGGCACTTGTCAGGATGTCAGGCTAAAGCACTTGTCAGTGTGTCAGGCAAGGGCACTTGTCAGTGTGTCAGGCTAGGGCACTTGTCAGTGTGTCAGGCTAGAGCACTTGTCAGTGTATCAGGCTAGGGCACTTGTCAGTGTGTCAGGCTAGAGCACTTGTCAGTGTATCAGGCTAGGGCACTTGTCAGTGTGTCAGGCTAGGGCACTTGTCAGTGTGTCAGGCTAGGGCACTTGTCAGTGTGTCAGGCTAGAGCACTTGTCAGTGTGTCAGGCTAGGGCACTTGTCAGTGTATCAGGCTAGGGCACTTGTCATTGTGTCAGGCTAGGGCACTTGTCAGTGTATCAGGCTAGGGCACTTGTCAGTGTATCAGGCTAGGGCACTTGTCAGTGTGTCAGGCTAGGGCACTTGTCAGTGTGTCAGGCTAGGGCACTTGTCAGTGTGTCAGGCTAGGCCACTTGTCAGTATGTCAGGCTAGAGCACTTGTCAGTGTATCAGGCTAGGCCACTTGTCAGTATGTCAGGCTAGGCCACTTGTCAGTGTGTCAGGCTAGGGCACTTGTCAGTGTGTCAGGCTAGGGCACTTGTCAGTATGTCAGGCTAGGGCACTTGTCAGTGTATCAGGCTAGGCCACTTGTCAGTGTGTCATGCTAGGGCACTTGTCAGTGTGTCAGGCTAGGGCACTTGTCAGTGTGTCAGGCTAGGGCACTTGTCAGTGTGTCAGGCTAGGGCACTTGTCAGTGTGTCAGGCTAGGGCACTTGTCAGTGTGTCAGGCTAGAGCACTTGTCAGTGTGTCAGGCTAGGGCACTTGTCAGTGTGTCAGGCTAGAGCACTTGTCAGTGTGTCAGGCTAGAGCACTTGTCAGTGTGTCAGACTAGGGCACTTGTCAGTGTGTCAGGCTAGGGCACTTGTCAGTGTGTCAGGCTAGGGCACTTGTCAGTGTGTCAGGCTAGGGCACTTGTCAGTGTGTCAGGCTAGGGCACTTGTCAGTGTGTCAGGCTAGGGCACTTGTCAGTGTGTCAGGCTAGGCCACTTGTCAGTGTGTCAGGCTAGGGCACTTGTCAGTGTGTCAGGCTAGGGCACTTGTCAGTGTGTCAGGCTAGGGCACTGGTCAGTGTGTCAGGCTAGGGCACTTGTCAGTGTGTCAGGCTAGAGCACTTGTCAGTGTGTCAGGCTAGGGCACTTGTCAGTGTGTCAGGCTAGAGCACTTATCAGTGTGTCAGACTAGGGCACTTGTCAGTGTGTCAGGCTAGGGCACTTGTCAGTGTGTCAGGCTAGGGCACTTGTCAGTGTATCAGGCTAGGGCACTTGTCAGTGTGTCAGGCTAGAGCACTTGTCAGTGTGTCAGGCTAGGGCACTTGTCAGTGTGTCAGGCTAGAGCACTTGTCAGTGTGTCAAACTAGGGCACTTGTCAGTGTGTCAGGCTAGGGCACTTGTCAGTGTGTCAGGCTAGGGCACTTGTCAGTGTGTCAGGCTAGGGCACTTGTCAGTGTGTCAGGCTAGAGCACTTGTCAGTGTGTCAGGCTAGAGCACTTGTCAGTGTGTCAGACTAGGGCACTTGTCAGAGTGTCAGGCTAGGGCACTTGTCAGTGTGTCAGGCTAGGGCACTTGTCAGTGTGTCAGGCTAGGCCACTTGTCAGTGTGTCAGGCTAGAGCACTTGTCAGTGTGTCAGACTAGGGCACTTATCAGTGTGTCAGGCTAGGGCACTTGTCAGTGTGTCAGGCTAGGGCACTTGTCAGTGTGTCAGGCTAGAGCACTTGTCAGTGTGTCAGGCTAGAGCACTTGTCAGTGTGTCAGACTAGGGCACTTGTCAGTGTGTCAGACTAGGGCACTTGTCAGTGTGTCAGGCTAGGGCACTTGTCAGTGTGTCAGACTAGGGCACTTGTCAGTGTGTCAGGCTAGGGCACTTGTCAGTGTGTCAGGCTAGGGCACTTGTCAGTGTGTCAGGCTAGAGCACTTGTCAGTGTGTCAGGCTAGAGCACTTGTCAGTGTGTCAGGCTAGGGCACTTGTCAGTGTATCAGGCTAGAGCACTTGTCAGTGTGTCAGACTAGAGCACTTGTCAGTGTGTCAGGCTAGGGCACTTGTCAGTGTGTCAGACTAGAGCACTTGGCAGTGTGTCAGGCTAGGGCACTTGTCAGTGTGTCAGGCTAGAGCACTTGTCAGTGTGTCAGGCTAGAGCACTTGTCAGTGTGTCAGGCTAGAGCACTTCTCAGTGTGTCAGGCTAGAGCACTTGTCAGTGTGTCAGGCTAGAGCACTTCTCAGTGTGTCAGGCTAGAGCACTTGTCAGTGTGTCAGACTAGGCCACTGAAGATGGAGTATGTTCAAGGAAGCAACAGTGAAGGACCCACCAGCTGCCAACACCAAGGGTGCAAATACTATTGAAAATTATCTAAGGAAATAAAAAATAGATAAAACATATATGCATTGATGGCAAGATGCGAGAAATTATCTTGTAATAATTGCTTGGAGTATTTACTAGCTAGCTAGCTAGCTAGAAATGCCTAGTGATATTAACCGCGAGAATTGGAATTGGAGACGTGATAAACTACTAGCAAAGAGAATCGAGAGACAGCCTTCTTATCTAGTTGAATTGATTTATAGGACTACCACGTAACGGAATCAATTGATAAGCCTAATCTATAGCAGAACCGAGTACTAAGGCTAATTGCTAGTATATGGAGTCACAGGCCCACTAGCTAGGATTTGGAGTCATAGGTCTTCTAGCTAGGACATGGAGTCATAGGCCTACTAGTTTGGATATAGTGATAAGCCTACTAGCTATGATATACAGTGATGGGCCTACTAACTACGATATGGAGCCACGAGCCTACTAGCTAGGATATGGAGTCACGAGCCTACTAGCTAGGATATGGAGTGATGGGCCTACTAGCTAGGATATGGAGTGATGGGCCTACTAGCTAGGATATGGAGCCACGAGCCTACTAGATAGGATATGGAGTCACCAGCATACTAGCTAGGATATGGAGTCACCAGCCTACTAGCTAGGATATGGAACCACGAGCCTACTAGATAGGATATGGAGTCACGAACCTACTAGCTAGGATATGGAGTCACCAGCCTACTAGCTAGGATATGGAACCACGAGCCTACTAGATAGGATATGGAGTCACGAACCTACTAGCTAGGATATGGAGTCACCAGCCTACTAGCTAGGATATGGAGTCACCAGCCTACTAGATAGGATATGGAGTCGCCATCCTACTAGCTAGGATATGGAGTCACGAGCCTACTGGCTTGGATACGGGGGTGGGGGGGGTGGGGACGGGTGATAGGTATTCTAGGTAGGACTACGCAATATTAACATGGGTCTCACCTATCAGCGATGGAGCCCCAGAAAGGAGCAGCAATAAACTCCACGAATGGTCTGATACCAATTAGTATACCAGTTTGTAGAGGGTTCATTCCCATCTGTTTGAAGTAGATAGCCATCAGGGGGAACAGACACCCGAAGGCAGAGAAGAAGAAAAAGTAGAATGTCTTGGCGATAAGCAGCTCTTGGTTAACGTTGTTGCAGAACATGTCAAGAATATCAGAGCGGCCGCGAATCTTGTGCGTGGCGTCTTTTGGCTCCGGGTAGGCTGTGGGGTCGACCTCGCCAGTGGCGTTGGGGTCCACGTAAGGTCTGGACCCCTGGATCATAGGTGGAACCTCACTGACCCCTGACCTCTGTGACCCATCTGCCCCTCCGTGTAGAATTGAGTTTGTTGCTGTGCCATAGTGTAGCCTTGATAGTTATCGTTTCGTACAGAGTCCATATTATATGCCACTGTGACCTGATCTCCGCAGTGGAGGATCTAGCTATGTTTTGCTACATCCGAGCATTGAAAAACTGTCGAGGTATATTATTCTGTATACTTTTGTGTTGATTCTTCACCGACAGTCAGATATCTGGAGACTGCCGGTCGATACGGCCTTTGGTGAAGCCAAGGCAGTTGATGTGGTGTTACCGTGTCATGTCACCACGCCCACCAGCACACACTCTTACAGTCCTCCTCCAGCACTACTGTAACAACCGACCAAACACTCGTAACGGTACGAGATAAGGAAGGAGCGCGGGAAGCGAGTGCCTTAAGCAAGAGGAGGTCTGGAGACTGTGTTGAAGCACTCCCAGTGTCCCCTCGATGTGCACCTCAGCCGCGCAGGCGCAACCTCCACCATCCACTTCTCTCACTTTTTTTGTATTTATTTCTTTTTACGACTTCATGAAACATTTTAATGGATTTTTACAAATCATTATTTTTTTTTGGATGTAAAACAATGTAAATATGAAGAAATGGATATGAATGCTTGTGTGTGATTTGTGGATGGTGTTGAGGGCGACGCGTGAACGAGTAAGGTCTGGGGCAAGAATCAATTGAGAGCGAGCATCTTGATGGAGCCACAGCTAGCAGGTTCGGCCCGCCTACCTAACACCATGACAAGAATGAATATGCACATGACCTATTGGTCTATACGAGGCAGCTCCTATTTATATAGGGTCTCGGTAGTACAGTTAGGTTCCGTCTCACCTCACAATCGGAATCCCGGGCAGGACATAAAATGGTTGGGCACGTTTCTTNGGTTAATGAGGTATAAATGTTGAGGGTGCACACGACTGCAAGAAGAACACGGCCTCCCCTCTCACCGCAGAGTCAGCCAGGGTGATGGCCGGGCAGCTGAAGAACTCTCCCAGGATGACCACCAAGAGCAGCAGGAAGAACACCTTCTGCACGTCTGAAGACCGATACACTATACTAGAGAATGGTGGAGACAGCCAGTCCTCTTCTGCGCCCTTGAAGTCCTTGAAGTTCACCTGAAACATCACACTTAGCTTTAGCTACCTTTAATATGACTGCTGGAAATATAACCATAGCTATCGTGAGGTTTTGTCATCTTGAGATGATTTCGGGGCTTAGCGTCCCCGCGGCCCGGTCCTCGACCAGGCCTCCTTTTTGTTACACCCCCCCCCCCCAGGAAGCAGCCCGTAGCAACTGTCTAATTCCCAGGGCCATCAGGGTGAAAGAATAACATTTTGCCCATTTGTCTCCGCCTCCTCCGAAGATCGAACCTGGAACTTCCGGACTCCGAATCCGAAGCGCTGATCACTCGGCTGAATGTAAGTGAAGGCTAAGTCATGAACTTCTTGTCTTAGAGTCTGGCAACGGGCATAAACTACCGCTCACAGGATCAGTGTGGGGTGCATAAACTACCGCTCACAGGATGAGTACAGTGTACACACTACCGCTCACAGAATGAGTACAGTGTACACACTACCGCTCACAGAATGAGTACAGTGTACACACTACCGCTCACAGAATGAGTACAGTTTACACACTACCGCTCACAGAATGAGTACAGTTTACACACTACCGCTCACAGAATGAGTACAGTGTACACACTACCGCTCACAGGATGAGTACAGTGTACACACTACCGCTCACAGAATGAGTACAGTGTACACACTACCGCTCACAGAATGAGTACAGTTTACACACTACCGCTCACAGAATGAGTACAGTGTACACACTACCGCTCACAGGATGAGTACAGTGTACACACTACCGCTCACAGGGTGAGTACAGTGTACACACTAACGCTCACAGGATGAGTACAGTGTACACACTACCGCTCACAGGATGAGTACAGTGTACACACTACCGCTCACAGGATGAGTACAGTGTACACACTAACGCTCACAGGATGAGTACAGTTTACACACTACCGCTCACAGGATGAGTACAGTGTACACACTACCGCTCACAGGATGAGTACAGTGTACACACTACCGCTCACAGGATGAGTGCAGTGTACACACTACCGCTCACAGAATGAGTACAGTTTACACACTACCGCTCACAGGATGAGTACAGTGTACACACTACCGCTCACAGAATGAGTACAGTGTACACACTACCGCTCACAGGATGAGTACAGTGTACACACTACCGCTCACAGGATGAGTACAGTGTACACACTACCGCTCACAGAATGAGTACAGTGTACACACTACCGCTCACAGGATGAGTACAGTGTACACACTACCGCTCACAGGATGAGTACAGTGTACACACTACCGCTCACAGGATGAGTACAGTGTACACACTAACGCTCACAGGATGAGTACAGTGTACACACTAACGCTCACAGGATGAGTACAGTGTACACACTACCGCTCACAGGATGAGTACAGTTTACACACTACCGCTCACAGAATGAGTACAGTGTACACACTACCGCTCACAGAATGAGTACAGTGTACACACTACCGCTCACAGGATGAGTACAGTGTACACACTACCGCTCACAGGATGAGTACAGTGTACACACTACCGCTCACAGGATGAGTACAGTGTACACACTAACGCTCACAGAATGAGTACAGTGTACACACTACCGCTCACAGAATGAGTACAGTTTACACACTACCGCTCACAGGATGAGTACAGTGTACACACTACCGCTCACAGGATGAGTACAGTGTACACACTACCGCTCACAGAATGAGTACAGTTTACACACTACCGCTCACAGGATGAGAACAGTGTACACACTAACGCTCACAGGGTGAGTACAGTGTACACACTAACGCTCACAGGATGAGTACAGTGTACACACTAACGCTCACAGGATGAGTACAGTGTACACACTAACGCTCACAGGATCAGATTAGTCTTATGGTTACCTTGGTGCACTTGGTATGCCATTTAGTGAACGTTCTAGGATATATTAGATTATTTTCCATCCACATAGTGACTATACCTACTATACTTGTCGAGGAAGTTTGGAAAACAATATAGAGGCTTTGTATAATATTTAAGGATGCACTATTAACATAAACAGTATATAGAACCATATTATTCCGTATATATATATAATGTATGCTCTGGTGTTGTGGTCAACATAGTGCAATGTTATACCATGGCAGAAAACAAAGAAAAACCTCACAAATATTGAGAAGATTCGGTTATATGCCGAAAATATATGTTAAATTCGGTAATATATGTTAAACATATGCCATGCAAATGGCATATGTTTAACATATATAATTGATTGTTAGTCATGCTGGTTTAATACATTGAACTGATATTCCATTGAAATAAATGTGAAGAAAGAGCAACATACGGTATAATGGATGACATTGGGAGATTTGCCTATGACGTGGTCCTCTGGTAGAGGGGTGTCTCTCTTCATCCTCCAGTGAGACTGAGGCATGCTGCTGCTCGGCCACTCTTGCATCTGCCGCAAGAATTCTTCATCAAGTTCTTCTAGTGATGCTTGCTTGAGGGACCGCTTGTGGTAGAGTTGTGGGAGGTGAGACCCCCCGGGAGTGTCCACAGGTGGGAGTGCAGGGGCGGCTCCTCCATGGACTCCTCCTGGACGACGTACTCCTCCTGCTCCACGCTCCTCTCCTTCACAGGCTGAGGCACACCATATATTACTCTCGTTGACAATTCTGCACTCTATTGTATACTCGTCAGTTTAGTGAACAACACAGGGGGCAATACAATTAGAAACAATGAAATATAGGTCTGTCGCTTAAGCTAGCGTATTAAACTAGAGAGTA
>WNGS01000543.1:4883081-4893616 GCA_020271785.1 Procambarus virginalis | reverse complement strand
GATCAAAGGGCACGACATTAGTCCTAACAAACAAGGAATTTAATTGCAGTGGACCACAGCGAGTAACTAGAGCTTTCAGACGTTACTGACATATGCGGATACAAAGTCAAATGCTATAAACCACTAGATGACTGATTCGGGAAATATGTATCCGAATGTTGTAGACTTTAGTGCAGACGACATCAAGGCACACAACTTCAGCAGATGGCATCCAATTTTCGGAGTCAAAAACATGCATAGAACAAACGAAGACCTGAGTGATACAGGCACTGCCCTACTTAGCAGGGCAGTGACTTACCTTCTAGACTACTTTTGTCCTGATCGGGTTTGGTTTAACGGCTTCATCCATAAATAGGGGTGTACGTTCACGTCCCAATTAGTTCTTTAGATATAAAGGTTTCAACCATACCTCGAAAGGCTGCACCAAAAACATCAAATGTGGAAAATGCTCTTGTTCCCTTTACACACAAGACTGTGCGTCTGATATACTCACCTGCTCAAACTGTAGTGGCAATCATGACATTACATTCAAACAATGTTCTTCATACATAGCGGTAAAATCTAAGGTTCTCCCTACGAACAGCCTGCTGTACAGCAGTGCATTGAAACAACCTAACTCAGTTCATCGTCAACCATTACTTCACACTCAACCACAAGTTTTGCTTGTAACTGTACCTGATATGTCTGTCACTGACAATCCTGTTCTTCCAGAGTACAATCCTCTCCCACAAAATGTACAACTGAGTTCCGATCTTGTTGAGACTTGTCACTCGCATTGAAAATGCACTAGAAAAGACGCTGGACCGACTCCCAACTAAATTCTTTACACAAGCAATCCAACCCATCCCCAAGGCTGTCCCAACAGACACCCCATCGACACCTACATCCGCCCTAACACAACTACCATTGCTGGATACACTACCAAAGTCACTCCCGAGGCTGCAGAGGTCACGACCTCTCCGTAGGGTGCAGTCGCACCTCCACAGATCTCCAAAGGAGCTTTGGAGCCAAATGGCTCCAAAGGGCCACCACTTACAGGCTATTCATGCCCGTGCCATCTTTTGGGTGGCTTAATCTTCATCAATCAATCAATCCCAGACTGCCTTGCCACAAACCCCAACCACCGGCACCAAGAGTAAGAAACCCGCAGCTGTACATACCTCCCTGACACTTTGCCTGGAAAACCACATAAGCCACATTCTCCCACGACACATCCTCCAACCACTCCCAGATATTCAACACGGTGTACTACTGGCACGTCAAAAGAAGACCGATGTAATCACATCCCAGACGTAAAAATTCGAAATATGACAGCATAACAACCCATCTTCAACTAACATATCCCAACCTAACCTAACCCTATACACATTAACCCTGTGTTATTAAATGTACTCTACCTTACCCTACCATAATCTACCCTAACCTATCCGAATTGCGACTAGCTTTCAAACATATTTCGACTCACAAACTCAGTTTCTTGACTAAACTAACTTGACTAAACCTCACACTTTTGTAAAACAGCAACAGTTTGATACCACAACTCATCATCTTTGCCTTCCTGAGTCCATTTCCACTCATATGTTTATTTTTATCATTATCTTCACACAAATAGAAGACATAGATAACTTCCAACCTCTGCCAAATTATGAACATTGATGCACCACTGTGAGTTAGTTTAGTTTAGTTCATTTATTATGCACCCCATACCCATCTTGTGGGTGGTAGTGGAAAGGGTTACAGAGGCACATAATGGGCTCAGGGCTGAACCCCACTATTCATTTAGCTAAGCAGGTTACAATCTTGATGAGCTAGTTACAAAATTCAAAATACGTTGTCATATCATCAGTGGGTTAGAGATCAACCACAAGTACAGTTTCTAAATTATGCAACTGACATATGTGGAGAGATAGTGTCATAATTTATATGTTTGTCCTGCACACCGCCCTTCATTCAGTGAGGTAGCGTTGGATAAGTAACAATCATTTAGTTACTACCTACAGTTAGCTAACTGGGAATATTTGGCTAAAATTTCTAGTAGCAGATCATTTTGAATGAAATATTTACACATCTTTGGAACATTTGTTATAGAACTGTCTCTGAATTCACATATCTTTTCGCACTCCATCACATAGTGACTGAGGGTGTGCAAATAATTTTGTTGACAGTTTACATTTTTGGCAGGTCTACATCAGCAGATAACTAGAATTCCCAGAGATACTTGTAGCCCAGTCTATGCCTAGCAGTAGTAACATCTAGAAGTCTGCTGATTTTATTGGATGCCCTGTAAGGCCAGGGGAAGCAGAGGAACCTGGGAGGCGGGTGGGCGTTTTGTAGTGTAACGTCCGGGAGACGGCCAGCAAGAGTGGCCGAGTCCCCTGGACGCGCTTAAATGCCCCAGCGTGATGCGCACGCAACCATGGACGGTTAGTCACAGATATGGTATTACGTTTTCTTCTGCCCCCAGAAATTTCGCCGTTTGCTTTGCATACAGCGACTATTTTCATTATAAAATTATATTATTTCAGAGTAAATATTAGTTTTTTATGTTTTACATTCAGCACCAACATTATAGTGAGTAAATATGTCATATTTCTTCATTACTTACGTAATGCTAGGAAGCTTTGGGTAATTAGACGGACCGGTTTCCCATCACGCCGTGAGGGCACTGAGCCCAAGAAGACCTACCAACTCCAGGCACCAGTCCGCATAGCTGGCGTCGGAAACCTTCTGCCTGCCCGAAGAAACGGCCAGATGACTTTAAAAATATGTGAACTTACTTGTGATCCCAAGCGATAAGTGCGCCAGGCGTCCTAACGATCCGAACCGTTGAATAGAAATGCCTAACGGCAGTATAGAGACGCAATAATATAATATCTTATGTTTACATGCTCGTAGTGTGCGGATTGGTCGGTTGGCTCCCGTCAGTTCCTCCCCTATTTTCTCTGATCTTCGTCATGTTGTAAGGGGGGACTGAAGTTGTCACATTTACTCGTGCTACAGTAGTCACTTAAGTTTCTCTTTGGAAAATATGCAGATTCGTGTCAAAGAGGTCAATGAAAGTCTGACAAGCGAGCTTAACTTTTAGTTTCTAGATGATGGCACTCCTGCCGGAAATCTAGATACCATTATGGAGGATGTATGGAAAATCCAGAAACAATGAGCAACTCTAGGCCTCATTCTCAGTGCACCAATGTGTGAAGCAATCTTCTCCAATCCAAACATTACTGAGTAAACAAAAACTGTACTACCAGACATTAGCATTTTTGAGCCAGCTAATTGTACACTCCTGGGTACATCTCATTGGCTCGCAGGCAAGCAAGGAAGTCCTGGATGCAAGATCCCTGACCTAAGGAGAATGCAAGACAGGAATGACAAAACTGATACTCATGATGCTCCCTACCTCCTCACAAAATGCCTATCTCTACCTATGCTAACCTACTTTCTGAGGTGTTCTCCATCTCATAACATCACTAAATTGAGTATGACACCCTTTTGAAGTCTCTACTAGAAAAAACTCAACTGTCTGACACTCACTCACGCAATGATATTTGTTTTGCCTGCAGTTGTCAATGTGTTGATAAAGGCAGATATTTGTCTTTATCACATATATCAAAACTGTGTTGAGTTTTAAAATATACCTGAAAAAGATCAAGGCAAATGGGGAGATCTTCGACAAGCCGCCGGTTTTCTGTCCTCGTCGAGACCATTAGGGTTAGTGGCCCTCAGGTAAATCAGGCAAAAATTTGCAGAAACCGTTCAACAATTTATACTGTGGTCAGCAGACTGCATAATTCTGCTTTATATACAATAGACAGATTTAGTTAAGATGCTATTGTTTAAAAAACCTTTATTATATTATAACAAGCTTCAAGGTAAACTACGTTTATACTCTTAAATAACAGTAGCTCATATTTCACTTGTTACGTGTGTTTCAACAGTTTGACTACTCGGAAGCAATTTCAAGCACCACACCAGAGGAAGCCAAGGAGCCTATAGATAATGGACCTCGCCCCTGGAATGAGCCCAAAATTCCTATGCAGGAGCAGAAGTCCCAACGACAAAAGCTGGACGAAGCTATTGGCACAATTAAGGTGAGCTGCTACAGACTTCGTGACGAGAGGGTTCACCTTCACTGTGTAGTTCTTTGTAGGTCGCCTCTGCCTACCCACTTTGTAAAGAACCTCTTCCTCTTCCTGGGAGAAACCCTTTCTAAGGGGGACCTTTTCCAACGCACTTTATAAGGAACCTCATCCTAATTACTTTGCAAGGAACCTCTTCCTACCCACTTTGCAATAATAAATCTACATGTATAGTTTATATATATTAAACAGTAATAAGGGATTTAAAAAACTAAAGTAATATAAAGCATGCCCTAAAGACAGGTTTATTTATATTAAATAAAAAGCATACTGTATCACTTATGAGAATCCATAGAATGCATTGACTCAATTATCAGAAACTCATAAAAACGTGATTGCACTACCAGACGAAGATCTTCGCCCAAACAATGAAGGAGATGCCACAGTGGTTTGTGGTCTTAAGGGAGTTTAAGAATCTCCGGTGTGGCGCCTTTCTTTTCGTCGCCTGGTGGATGGGCTTCGGCATTGGTCTCATATTTGCCTTCCTCTTCTGGCACTTGCAGGTTAGACTACCCTTGTGAAATAGCTACTCGGTATGTCACATGAGTATCAATGCTAATTAAAATATCTAATTACAATTGTCGTGCATGTATGACATTACGCGGACAATTGACTTACGGTGGTGCTCTCCTTCTCTCCGTGCCCCAGGACTACGAGGGTACCCCTACAGTGTTCGGTATTGCCAGCGTCATCAACCATATCTCAGAAATTTTTGCTTACTTCTTCAGCTTCAGACTCATCGCACAGATTGGACACGTAAAGGTAACAGTTATTACATTGAGGTAATACTAAATTAATCAATTAAATAATTATTATTAATAAGTTATTAAATAATAATTATTAATTTCTGTGGGTTGGAGGAAAACGCACCACGTGGGGGCTTAATTTATTATTAATTATATAAATTAATTACTTAACATAATAATTACAAATTAATTACAATATTAATTATTATATAAATTACTTACAAAGTAATTAATACGAAATTTATCACAAATTAAAATAATCATAAATGATTATTAAAGAAGTTCTTGCATGAAGAAGCATAGGCTAATTATAACGACTAAATGGATAAATAAATACTGCCTCATAATGAATAGTGAATGGGCATAAAAAATTATACAGCAAATAATGGATAGCCGTTATCATGCTAATGTAATTCAATTGCCGTGAAATCTGTAATTAGACTGCGGTAATTCCAGTTCTTGGTATTCTTGGCTTATCACTTTGGGGGTTCTGTCGGAGCACCCCCCAAAGGTAACACAAATTCATTGCAAATTGGGACAAGTGTCCTCAGCAAGCTGCAATAGCGCCTTCCCCTGTAAGGCCAGGGGAAGCAGAGGAACCTGGGAGGCGGGTGGGCGTTTTGTAGTGTAACGTCCGGGAGACGGCCAGCAAGAGTGGCCGAGTCCCCTGGACGCGCTTAAATGCCCCAAATAATTATTAATTTCCTGCCCGAAATGCTTTGCGTAAGTGGCTTTATGCATTGTATATACTAGCTCTATCTATAAATCTATCACTTTTTGTAAAATCTCTTGTATGTACCTTACCAGAATAAACATTTATTTATTTATAATAAATCATTAGATAATAATTAGTAATAAATTATTAAATAATTATTAATTATTAAATAATTATTAATTATTAAATAATTATTAATTATTAAATAATTATTAATTAATTATTAATTATTAAATAATAATAAATAATAAATTAAAAAATAATTATTAAGTGTCCAATAATAATTATTAATATTTTATTCAAAAATAATTAAAACAAATAATGAAATAATTTAATAAATTATTAAATAATAATTAAATAATAATTAATAAATTATTAAATAATAATTATTAATAAATTATTCAATAATAACTATTAAAATTATTAAATAATAATTATTAATAAATTATTAAATAATAATTATTAAAATATTAAATAATAATTTTTAATAAATTATTAAATAATTACTAAAATATTAAATAATAATTCCAAATAAATTATTAAATAATAATTATTAATCAATTATTAAATAATAATTATTATTCAATTGTTAAATAATATTTATTAATCAAGTATTAAATAATAATTATTAATCATTTATTAAATAATAATTTTGAATAAATTATTAAATAATTATTATTAATAAATGCTGCACTTACTAGTGGCTTTACAAAATTGTAAATACCATGCTATGTATTCTCACAAACCCAATGTACCTTCTTGTATATAAATAAATAAATACATTAATTAATAACAATAATTAACAAATTATTAAATAATAATTACTAATACACTAATAAATAATAAGTAATATTAAATAATAATTATTAATAAATTATTACAATAATTAATCAGTTATTAGAAAGTAACTATTAAATAATAAGTGTTAATCTATTATTAAATAATTAATAAATTATTATATAATAACTAATAAATTCTTAAATATTAATAATTAATATTAATATATATATACAGTATATATATTATTAAATAATAATTATTAATAAATTAATATAAATCCTTTGGTAATTATTATTTCCTATTAATAAATTCCTCTGTTTATTTCTTATTCTTTCATATGAATCTTTACTATTTGTTTTAGCTCTTCACTCTATATTCTGACTTTCCACCCTTTCTTCTGGCTCTTCATCCTATCTTGTCGCTCTTCACCCCCTACTTCTGAATTTTCTCTACAGTATTTCTTCTGACTCATCCATTCTTCTGGCTGTCTACCCTTTCTTCTGGCTGTCCACCGTTTCTTTTGGCTGTCCATCCTTTCTTCTGGCTGTCCACCGTTTCTTTTGGTTGTCCACCCTTTCTTCTGGCTGTCCACCGTTTCTTTTGGTTGTCCACCTTTCTTCTGGCTGCCTATCTTTTCTTCTGGCTGCCTATCTTTTCTTCTAGCTGTTCACCCTTTCTTCTGGCTGCCTACCTTTTCTTCTGGCTGTCTACCCTTTCTTCTGGTTGTCCACCCTTTTTTCTGGTTGTCCACCCTTTCTTCTGGTTGTCCACCCTTTTTCTGGTTGTACACCCTTTCTTCTGGTTGTCCACCCTTTCTTCTGGTTGTACACCCTTTCTTCTGGCTGTCTACCCTTTCTTCTGGTTGTCCACCCTTTCTTCTGGTTGTCCACCCTTTCTTCTGGTTGTCCACCCTTTCTTCTGGTTGTCCACCCTTTCTTCTGGTTGTCCACCCTTTCTTCTGGTTGTCCACCCTTTCTTCTGGTTGTACACCCTTTCTTCTGGCTGTCTACCCTTTCTTCTGGTTGTCCACCCTTTCTTCTGGTTGTCCACCCTTTCTTCTGGTTGTACACCCTTTCTTCTGGCTGTCTACCCTTTCTTCTGGTTGTCCACCCTTTCTTCTGGTTGTCCACCCTTTCTTCTGGTTGTCCACCTTTTCTTCTGGCTGTCCACCCTTTCTTCTGGTTGTCCACCCTTTCTTCTGGTTGTCCACCCTTTCTTCTGGTTGTCCACCCTTTCTTCTGGTTGTCCACCCTTTCTTCTGGCTGTCCACCCTTTCTTCTGGCTGTCCACCCTTTCTTCTGGTTGTCCATCCTTTCTTCTGCTTGTCCACCCTTTCGTCTGGTTGTCCACCCTTTCTTCTGGTTGCCCACCCTTTCTTCTGGCTGTCCACCCTTTCTTCTGGCTGTCCACCCTTTCTTCTGGTTGTCCACCCTTTCTTCTGGTTGTCCACCCTTTCTTCTGGTTGTCCACCCTTTCTTCTGGTTGTCCACCCTTTCTTCTGGTTGTCCACCCTTTCTTCTGGTTGTACACCCTTTCTTCTGGCTGTCTACCCTTTCTTCTGGTTGTCCACCCTTTCTTCTGGTTGTCCACCCTTTCTTCTGGTTGTCCACCTTTTCTTCTGGCTGTCCATCCTTTCTTCTGGTTGTCCACCCTTTCTTCTGGCTGTCTACCCTTTCTTCTGGCTGTCCACCCTTTCTTCTGGCTGTCCATTCTTTCTTCTGGTTGTCCACCCTTTCTTCAGTCTACCATTTCTTCTGGCTGTGCACCCTTTCTTCTCAGCACTCTTATGTACCTTCACTTTTTAACACAATTTTATTTAACACATAAGTGAAGAATGACAAAATTCTTCTCATTTGAATTTTCTCTTTTTATCTCTATCATTTGTGTATTACTTATATTTCTCTACCATTTATGCTCAGTTAACATGTACATTTCAATGAGCAAACCACACACCAGAAGATGAACAAAAGAGGACATTTCGGTCCATCCTGGACCATTAATTAACAAGTCGTATGTGGATATCTGTCATGGATGGCCCAATACATCATTCGTTCCTCTTCTGGTGTGTGGTTTGGTCATCATATCTTCAGCCATGTTATTGTGACTCATCGTCTGCACATGTGTATTTCACTTTAGGTCCTGTGTATGGGACTGCTGGGCAATGTACTGCGTTTTCTCTACATTTCTTGGTTGAGAGATCCATGGTGGGTCCTGCCATTTGAGTTTATTCAAGGTTAGTATTTACCAGGTCAATGTTGGTGGTGTTGTATGTGATTGGTGTCTCTAGATATCCTGCAGCTTCTGCTATTTGGACAGACCACTTAGATGCTTGAAATTATTTCCAAGAAACTTATATGCTACATCTGGTGTTTATACTCTCTGTACACCATCTGTATACTCAATATACTGTGTGTGCACTATACACCACTTCGAACTCTAAACACTGTGTGCATATTCAATACCTGCATGTTCTATACACCATATGTGTGTGCACACAATATGTCCACATACACTATACCCATGTATCTATATAGTCATATTGGTTTAGAGCTTATTCTTGATAATAACCTTCCTTACCTTATACCCATATATATATATATATATATATATATATATATATATATATATATATATATATATATATATATATATATATATATATATATATATATATTAGTGGGGTGAAACACAGAACATGGAAAACGAGGTATAGATTTGTAGAAGTAGAAGTTGGGTACCAATAGAACTATATATATATATATATATATATATACAGTATATATATATACACACACACACACACACACACACACACACACACACACACACACACACACACACACACACACACACACACACACACACACACACACGAAATATATGATAAAGGCACAAACAATTTATACCAAAACAGAGATGCAGAACTAGGAAACAGGATTGGTTCAATAGGAATTGCGAGAGGGCCAGAGACCAAAAGACACAAAAATGGAATCAATACAGGAAGAGGCCAAACCCCCAAACATACAAACGATACAAAGATGCAAGAAACAACTACACAGCAGTGAGGAGAGAGGCAGAAAGAAATTTGAAAAAGGGATTGCAGACAAATGTAAAACAGAACCAGGTCTATTCTACAAATTCATAAACAACAAATTACAGGTAAAGGATAATATTCAGAGGTTGATAATGGGAAATAGATTCACGGAAAATGAAAAGGAAATGTGTGAAACACTAAACGAAAAGTTCCAAAGTGTGTTTGTACAAAATGAAATCTTTAGGGAACCAGACACAATAAGAATTCCAGAGAACAACATAGAGCACATAGAGGTGACTAGAGACGAAGTGGAAAAAATGCTCAAGGAGCTAAGTAAGAACAAGGCAGTTGGTCCAGATGGAGTTTCACCATGGGTTCTGAGAGAGTGTGCACCTGAGCTCAGCATTCCACTTCAGCTGATTTTTCAGGCATCCCTGTTTACAGGAGTTGTAGCTGATGTGTGGAAAAAGGCTAACATAGTTCCAATCTACAAAAGTGGAAGCAGGGAAGACCCCCTTAATTATAGACCTGTATCATTGACAAGTGTAATAGTCAAAATATTGGAAAAATAATTAAAACTAAATGGGTAGAACACCTGGAGAGAAATGATATAATATCAGACCGACAGTATGGTTTTCGATCTGGAAGATCCTGTGTAACAAACTTACTCAGTTTTTATGATCGAGCAACAGAGATTTTACAGGAAAGAGATGGTTGGGTTGACTGCATCTATCTGGACCTAAAAAAGGCTTTCGACAGAGTTCCCCATAAGAGGTTGTTCTGGAAACTGGAACATATTGGAGGGTGACGGGTAAGCTACTAACATGGATGAAAAATTTCCTAACTGACAGAAAAATGAGGGCCGTAATCAGAGGCAAGGTATCGGATTGGAGGAATGTCACGAGTGGAGTACCACAGGGTTCAGTTCTTGCACCGGTAATGTTCATTGTCTACATAAACGATCTACCAGAGGGATTACAGAATTACATGAACATGTTTGCTGATGATGCTAAGTTAATAGGGAAGATAAGAAACCTAGATGATTGTCATGCCCTTCAAGAAGACCTGGACAAAATAAGTATTTGGAGCAACACTTGGCAAATGGAATTTAATGTGAATAA
>WNGS01000543.1:4798750-4859420 GCA_020271785.1 Procambarus virginalis | reverse complement strand
TCTAAGCTCGATTATGGTTGTCCTGCATACTCTTCTGCTTCTCCTTCTAATCTTCGCCGTCTTGATCCTTTGCACCATACTGGGTTGCGCCTCAGCTCTGGTGCTTTTCGTTCCACTCCTACCCTCAGTTTGTACGCTGACACTGGCTTTCTGTCTCTCCAGGATCGCCGTGATCGCTACAGTCTTCGCTATCTAGCGCGATCCTTACAGCATCCTCACTCTCGCCTCTATCGTGCTTTGACTTTTACCCCTCCTGTAGTTCCTGTTCCTCTCACCTCCTTCCTCTTTCTGTCCGTTTGTCTCGCTTACAAGATTCTCTTTCGGTTCATCTTACTAATGTTTCTCCTCGTATTGTTCCCTCCTTACCCCCGTGGAGGGTCCCCCTTCCCAAATTTTGTACTTCTCTGACCCGCATCACTAAAGCTTTTACCCCTCCTACAGTTCTGAAACGCCTCTTCCTTGAGCACTTTTCTTCTCACTCCCACTCCGTTCCCATCTTCACCGACGGGTCAAAGTCTGCTGATGGTGTGGGCTACTCTGTTGTTTTTCCTGACCAGACTTATATGTGTCGCCTTCCTCCTGAGACTAGCATCTTCACAGCAGAACTCTATGCTATTCTCTATGCTCTTCGTCTCCTGCTTTCCCGGAGACAGTCCTCCTTCGTGGTAGTAGTTGACTCTCGTAGTGCCCTCATGGCTTTAGGGTCCTTTAATCCCGTCCACCCTGTGGTCATCGAGATTCAACATTGGCTGTTTCTTATCTCCAGTAAATTTAAGTCGGTTGCGTTTTGCTGGGTTCCCAGCCATGTTGGTGTCTCTTTAAATGAGCGTGCGGATACTGCCGCTAAGGACGCTATCCGCACTTGTCCCGTCTCCCGTAAAGGTGTTCCTTATTCTGACTTTTACCCAGTTATTCATGCCTCCATCCTTGCCGGTTGGCAGCGTTGTTGGTCTTCTGTTATTGGTAACAAACTGCGTACTCTCAAGAGTCGTGTGTCCCAGTGGCCTTCCTCCTGCCACCATAACCGACGGTGGGAAACGGCTCTGGCTAGGTTACGTCTTGGCCATACCCGTTTAACTCACGGTCACTTAATGGAGCGCCGCCCTGCTCCTTATTGTCCGAATTGCATTGTCCCCCTTACGGTCGTACATATCCTTGTTGAATGTCCTGACTTCCAGGACGAGCGTGTGTCTTGTTTTCCGACTGCCCCCCGCAGTCGTTTGTCCCTCGATAGAATTCTTGGCGACTCTGATACTTTTGATATCGTTCGCCTTATGCGTTTTTGTTCTCGTATTGGCATCCTTGGTGATATTTAGCGCCCTCTGATTATCCCGCATTTTTTATGGTGCTACATAGCCTTCCCGGTTTGGTGCCTTCTATTGATAATTACTTACTTACTTCTTCCATTTAGGCATCTTGAGTAACTTTGATTAATTTATGAATTGCATAGTGCTGTAGAGCCATACTGGTTAAACACTTGATAGGTGCTTGATTTTATTATTCTAGACCATGATCAATGTTTTTCAGGGTATATTTGATATCCTCTGCGGCTTGGATGAGAGCAGTTGGAGTTATGTTTTGGAGGTGTCTCGTAATGCAGCCAAGCTCCACAACCACTGTGGAAGTCTTCTGGCACATCCACTTCAGAGACCCACACAGAAGGACCTCCATTACAACCTTGGAGGCATTGACTAGTGTATTAGGATAATGTCTATTATGGGAAATGCCTAAAACCTAGAATAAGGAAAATTCATCAAAAAGGTGACTAAACTGCAAAATTTGTTGAACTGAAACATGTACTGTAACATGAAAGAAAAATAACTTTTCTAGATACTTTCAGCATTTCATCGAGTTTCGTGTAAAGGTTATGACCAAATATTTTTGTCATAATGAAAAGTTGGTATGATAGAGATAGAGGAAGGCATGATGAGTGGTTGCAGTAAAAGTTAGAAATGTTGAATGTTACTGAAATTCAATGTTTACATAATAAGATTACCAGAAATTGTAAAGGAAAGGTTTTGTTTAATAGAAACTGTTAGAAGTAATTATTGTTAGATTTGGCTAGTCTGAAATGAAGCTAACTTGGAAACAGTATATTTTTGTAGCTTATTGTGAGACTGAGTAATTCAATTTCAGTAAGTTGTATATGATTGGGAATTGAGCAAGTATGACAGGTTAAGTGTTAGTGCAAATGATAATAAAACTCAAGTTTGCTACAAGTTTTATCTCTTCACCACAATAAACAACACAATACATATTTAACAAGACATATACATTATAAGTCAATTAACCTTTCAATGCCAGTGTCATAATTTAAATGACTCAAGGGTATATTATTAAGATAACATCCCTAAACATAAACACGGAAATTTATTTGTGACCAACTGATTCCCCTTGAGTATTGGAAATATTAATTTATAATTATTACTCGAGATGAGAATACCGACTGGTGCATTTCTATTGTCAATTCTCTCAATAGCCTTAACATATATATTAGTGAAGACACGTATGTTACATACTACAGTCATATTATGCTATCATGTTATTCACATTAATCACTCACAGTTGCCATATAACATTATAGTAGAGAATACTCTCATGACCCATGCCATAGATATGAAGGTACTGTATAGAGATAAACCACACATCACATGAGTTCACAATCATAGCAGTCCTCCGTCAGAGTAAATATACACCATTCATATTAAGAATCTAAGAACAGTACTTAACTAAATCATAACAACCAACTGTTAAGTTAAAGTTCATTGTTTGATACAGCCAAGTATGAATCCTAAGTACTGTCCTCTGGAGTTTTTTCAGCTTGTCTTGATGATGGTTATAATTAAGCAGTGTTTTATATAAATATTATTTTTTCACTTCATTTAAAGAATGAATTATTATTGTAATGATGTAAAGGATGACTTTGATAAGCTAACCTGAAAAACATTATTCCGGAAGAATAGAATCTTCTTAGTTTGTAATATTAATTTACCTCAACATTACAGAGCTGGGGACATGGAATTACTGGACAGCATATCAGCCAGCACGATGTTAACATTGTAGTGGGGGTTGTTTACAAGTGTTTATGAGGTGAGACTACAATACCACATTACTTGACAACTTGTTAATCAGGAGGACTCATTGCTGTACTCCACTTCTTTCTTGTGAATTTCTAACTTCTGTGAAACACATAAGTTGTTAACATATATATCACTACCTCACTAACAGTGAAGTGTTTTGGCATGGACTTGACTGTGACTATGTTACGTGAGAGTTTGTAAACAAGTGTAATGTCATAACTGTACTACCTTAAGATAGAGCATCATGGGGTCAGTATTAACAAAGGTATGTACAGTAATGTAGGTTACTTGAACCCCAAATCTCAACTTGATTTATATTTGTCATAACCTTGTTTATATTTTGATAAATCATCTATGTAAAATTAAAATATTACAATCTCTTGAGCATGTTTTAACAGCCAATATAAAAAAATTCATAAAAATACTTTTGCATTAGGAAATTAAAATATTTTCTCAAATAAATATAAAAATACATATTACATTATTGCATATTATATAGAGCAAGCATCCCATTTCACAAGTTTTACTACAAATAATAGTTTACCAAAAATATGAAATAATGCAAGAACAAATATTATACATATAAGATGATAATGTGTATATGTACAGGTATTTGTAATTTTTCATCTGCATTATTTACCATACTCTAATTTCAAGTTAATAAGGCAAAATCCATATTGATCCATTAGAGAATACATGTTCTACAATACTGGTCTAAACGTTTTACAGTGTGTGCAGAGACAACTACCTGTTGAGGTGCAGACTGGCAACTTAGTGTTTACTGACATATATTTACAATGAAATGATTATGTATGAATCATCATTCATAACAAGGGATTTGTCACATTCCCTCTGCATTGTCTGTACCCATCCAAACAAGACACAGTAATATGCACACCAGCAGAAAGTTCATGAGATTAATTTATAATTGTAACCCCGGCACTGTGAGGGTTGTGACCCTGGCACTGTTAGGGTTGTGGCCCCAGCATTGTAAGAGGTCATGGCCCTTGCATGGGGGGGGCGCAACTGTGCCCTCATTTGGATCTTGCTCCGTCAAAAAGATTACCACATTAAGGCATGGCTGATCTTGAGTTTCTATGATAGACTTGTAGTTGTTAGCCACGCAGCAGGCACACAACTTTGTTTCAATGCTGAATATCAGTTTAATGGTGTCATAGAATAATTTCATTTTATATTCCACACTGAAGTAACGTCATGATCCTGCATGCATTACTGCAGCTAAATAATAATTTGGTAAACAAAATTACCTTGACATTTATAAATGGTTACTGTGAATGTTTCTTAGAAGTTTAATGTTTGTTTATCATCACTTACATTGGCTATGAAGGTTGAAAATACCAAGGTTGTGATTCATAAAATACTTAACATTTTGTGTATGTGAAATTCACGTGTATGTGTTTGGTGGGAGGAGGAGGAACATATTCCATACAAATTTTTTTATAACTTTTACAGCATTTGTTACATTCAAATATTAAAAAGATAATGAATACCTCTTGTATTGCAAAACTGTACTGCCAACATTTTAAACTGAAGTAGATAACTCTGATGTCATTAGATACCATCAGAGAGACCTGAGAAGGTTCATGATTATTATTATATTAATCCAGCATGATCAGAAGTCAAATATCAGCAGTGGAGTATAACAATGTAATGAAAATATATTTACATATTCAACAACTTTTCCAGAACTAAAGCATATTTAAGTACTGTATAATGTCTATTTATGCCCAGTGAGGACAATTTATATGGCATGTAGTGGTTAGGTCAGTGGTTAAGATTAGCAAGGTTAACCACTCAACATTTTACTTTTAAACGTTCAAGGCGTTCATAATCTGCTTAAACATCCATATTTGATAATTTTTTCTCTAATAAAATATAGGAAAATTATCCCTTCATTCAGCAGTAAAAATGCACACAAAGCTTTATGGCAGCTTATGTGTGACTTGGAAAACTGGGAATCCACCATTCAAACTGGTAGTTATTTCCGATATAATGGAAGCAACATTTCTGTAATCATTATTTTCTTTAGAGAATAATAAATATATCTTGTTTTGTATCATAATTTTTTTTTAATATAACTACTGTACAGAGAGAGAACATTTAAACAAACTCTGCTTTTGTGGGTCTTTGCATGTAGCAGATTGGATTATTCCAGTTGAGAACTCCAGTACAGTGGAATAGATGGGTGCAAGTGGAGATTACATTATCATTATCATTAATGTGATGATAAAAAACTAAAGTACTGGTAAACAAAAATACTGTACATGTTTTCTAAGCAATTGCGTTGTTTTATCATTTGAACTAATAGAAAGCAATATTTTTTGGCCACAGATTAGAAAAACACAAAGGTCATAGTGCTAAAAATAGCAGAGGTCATGTCAGATGAGGTCTGAAATGAATTAATTCAATAAGACAGGTCATGTCATAGATGAGATCTGAAACAAATTGACTAATTAAATAGTAATTCCATTCATCACTGCTCTGGTACACTTTTAATGAACCAACAAATTCCTACATGTAGAAGTACACCAGCTACATCTTCCCCCACATTCCATTTTCCAGAAGAGTTGGTGTGCGACCTTGTCAGATACATTCGTCGTCTAAATAATTAGTCTGCCCTCCTACATCCCTGCTCTCCTTTGAGCTTTTTCTAGTACGTTTGCCATAAATTTTAAATTAATTTTGATCATAAACTTATGATATTATATGAATTATTTTATTTTAAAGACTTTAGCAAAAATTACTTTAAATTACTTCAAAAAATGCTACAGAGGAACCTTGGGTGACAAGCAGCCCCATCTACGAGCATTTGAGGTAATGAGCGAGCCACTCGAGGAAAATTTGTCTCGATTGATGAGCTTCCACTCGGTTAAAGAGAACACCACGTGGTGCTTCCTAGCGTTCCTTCTGGTTCTCTCAAATTCTTGGACGCCTCCACCGACAGTTGTTTAATCGCGCAGGATAACCATCCCTTTGCATTAGTTTTTGGTTTTGTGACTACAATTTGTAACCCACAATGTTACCAAAGACGCTGCCTACTAAAGATAGTGTTGCCAAGAGGAGGAAAGAGACAATTACTGTAGATTTGAAGAAGGAAGTCATAGCAAAGCATGAAGAAGTGGATTTTTTCTTCCACACCGTATCCCCTCTTCTCCTCCCCACCTCCCCATCGTCTCCCTCAAGCCAGCAACGGCTGGCTTGGTAAAGTACAATTGAAAAGTAAAAGTACAAAATTAAAGTACAATAAGGTAAAGTACAATTGAAAACAGAAAACAAAACATTTATAATTATATTATAAAATTTCATATTGATGTTTTTCGGGGGTGGAATAGATTAATTGTACAGTATTTCTATTATTTTAAGTGGGGAAATTTGTTTCGCAAGACAAGTGTTTCACGTGATGAGCTCGGTGCCAGAACAGATTAAATTCGTTGACCAAGATTCCTCGGTAGTTGTTGAAAACCAATAAGGGCCATCCTATGAACCCAGTAAACTTAGTTTTGTCATTTATTACACATCCTATACCCATCCTGTGGGTGTTGGTGGAAAGGGTTACAATGGCACATACACAGCATGAGCTTGAATGGAATACATGTTATTGCATTTCATTGTTACAAATAATGCTTCATTTTCATTTCTTTGGAGAATTCTGTGACAGCGATGTCCGGTGATGACTGAAAGTCATCTGATATGCACTGTATTTATAGGAAACTAATACATCACCTTATAAGATACTGTAAAACAAAAGGTATTATTAATATTCAAACATTTTACTGTGCTATTGATTAATTTCTGGAGATTTTACATATTAAATTGGTAACAATTTATTATGTAAAATATATACACGTGGCTGGTGTATTTGGCAATTCCTATTATCAGGATATATATGATTTCTTTGTTCTCTTTCCATACATTGTAGAAATCTTTGTTAGCTTAATACATTACTGTATTGGTAATTAATGTGGCTTTATTGACAACACCTAGTCTTTGCTTGCAGATTTTAACACAGATTTTTTTTTGAAAGATTGTATGATTAAAATATATTATGATTATTATGGGAACTAAAATAATTAAGTGTATTGCTACATTGAATTTTAAATTGCAATTAAATTGTATTAAGTAAAACCTATAACAAAATAATTATCACAAATCTTCATATAGTTTAACATTGTTAATTAGGGTATTTAACAATAAGCATCTTGTTTGGTTCCTGAGTAGAATTACTATAGTAAAAATGAGTATTGTGCCACTTAGAATTACTATATGAACTACTTGCAACTGATATGCATAAAATGGGGTGTTGCAGTGAGTATCTAACTCTATGCTTCGTATTTCGCTGTGTTAATATTGCATTGCAACAACAGGCGCATCTCTCACAATAAAAATGCACTTCATGAAACACAAATATGCAATTAACAGAACCATATTACAAAAACTTTCATGAATTTCTTACCATTTACTAAAAAAAAAAACACATTTTACACTGCCATACCCTGCTGCATTGCTTACAATTATACAGAAAATATGCCTTTTCAGACCAGTTATAGTGAGAGTTGATTTTCGCTGAGATTTTAAGAAATGAACCAACTGTACAAAATCACATTTGAAAAACTCCATAAAGAAGTTAGCCAATTATAGTTCATAGTCTAAAGTTTGCTGTTTTAGATATAGTGCTAAGGTTTGTACATAATGGATGTAGCAAATGGCCTTTTCCTAGCGCCAACCAGTGAAAGCAGTTGAAGGTCAGGCAAGTAGAAAACAGAGGCTTCAAAATATTTTGGATGGCAATTATAAATGTTAGGAAAGTATTGTGAATATACATACACAATGCACCATTGGATTATGTACCAACAAAATGGATATCTGGCAGCTAATGTTCTTGATTTCATTATCTTACTTTGATAATTACCATTATTTGCTAATTGATATGAATATTAACAAAATAATTGTATGTATGTACATAAAAGGCCAAGGTGCCTAAGAAGCCAAATTTTCCCGAAATAATATATTTTTCAAATATTATTTCTTATGGAATGATACAGCTTTCCATTACAGTACATATGATTATATTTTTTCTTCGATTCGGAGCTAACATAAAAATTTGATCAAACCTAACATAACTAAAGACAGTAATTCACGTTCCTCATTCATTATTTTCAATGTCAGTGATGTAGTTCCTAAATTAAAAGAAAATAAGATTTTGATACAAAATAACCTGTGGTTCCAGTTCTGGGAGTAATAACAAATAAAAAATAAAATGTAATGCAAGTAGATAATTGTAAAAATACAGTACAGTATTAACAAATATAAGCAGATCCTGCTGGTCAGGAATAAGTTTCAGTGCCTTTTATTTATGAAACAAAATATTAAAATTACTATTAGCATGCCAGTGTATTTTGAATATTAACAGTACTGAAATCCATTACAGTAGTTACATTTGCCTTTAACATAAATGGTATTACCAAAGGTGTATGTATATCCACCTATTTATTATAGTTTTGCCACAGTTTTAGGTGTTTTTTTACATAATTTTCTTTGGGACCTCATAATTAAGCCGGGTATAGTGTTAATATGAGGCACTGTTTGCACCTATTTGATCTACCAGTCATAGTCATTAACGGTGGCTTGTGGCTGGGGGTTGTGACCAAGAGTTACAGGCTGTGGTGCTTGTGACTGAAGATTTGGAGTATGTCGAGGTGACTTGAGAGACTTTGAATCATCTTTTAGTTCATTTCTTCCATTCAGAAGATCATTGTAAGCCTGTAAAGTACATAAATTCCTTTGGTTACTTTATAATATTGGTGATAATATTTTAATTAAAACTAAATACATGTTTTGAGATCACTAGGCTACTATTGCATACAGTATTACCATTAAAATGGTGTGTGTATGAAGCAAGTGCACGAAGTTTCATATTACACATACCTCTTACAATACTTGTTATAAAGTGGATAAAGAGGTAAACATTGATTACAGTATTTCTTCCAGCCCAAGGGCTTGGGGTTTCTGCTTTGTTAGCTGTCTTCACATCTTAGTAATTCCCTGTGTCTCTGATGTGGTTCATTATGGATCACTTGTATGCAAGCTTGAAGGATATTCATCATCTATACTAACTGATGATCATCATTCTTTCTGGCTTCACCATGCTGCCTGCTGGTCATTGACATCTATGACCCTGGGTCCTGAGAGGTTTATTCTCGCTGGGTCTTTGCCCTCGCTGATTCAGCTGAAAAGTTTCAGGCAGCAGTCACTTTGTGAGCTAGGTTTGCTTGAGGTAGGCATTCATGGCATATTGATCATTTGGATGCCCCAGAGTTGGCCCTCTATGGTATTTAAAGACCGGAATTGGAGGTATTGGTAACTTCTACCTGGACTAAGTCTGCACCTCCTCTTCCTTTTCACATGGGTGTGGTTCATCCTGCTTCTGGTCTTCCCTCCCTAATACCAGCTCAAAGCATCTGTGGATTGGGAAGTTGGATTGGGGTGTAGTTCAGCCTTCTCCAGAAGTACCATCCTCTTCGATGGCAAAGGCACTTGAGCCTTTCAAACCTGCAGCTTCTGAACCACCTCCACGGAAGGATGCCTTTCTGTATCAGATGTGGGTATGCACATTGGATCTGCTCCAGGGCCTTCATGGCAGAATTCCGGGGCAGAGGGGAAGCCTGAGAAGGGTCCATGGGTGCTCTTCAACCCTTCAAGGACCTTAGTTTCCTCTGCAGAGGATCATTGACTTCAAGGGGAGAAAGTTTTTTTATCCCTTCCACCCTCTGTGTACCTGTAGGCCACCAATTCTGTCTAGGACTCCTTGTTTGTTGACCCTGTTCCAAGGCTTGTATTTTGCAAGTCGTCTGCAGTGTCATGCAATCTGGCCAGCCTGTGGCCCTCTGGACTATGATGTTTGCAAATACACAGCTTTGGGCAAAGATATCTTCAATATGTCCTGGGTTGATATTCGGGTCAACTTATCCTGATCTTAGTCGGTTGTTTTGCTTTGGGCTGTTAAACCCCAGTCTGAGTTCTCTTCTTTGTCCTGGTGTATGCCACCTCTTCTCCTCCCTGATAAGTCCAAGTTTTGTTCTTTAAAGTTAGTTTCAGGGAACCACTGGGGAAGTTCCTGAGAAACCCAGCATTGAATGTAATGAAATGTGTCTTTCTGGTGGATCTCTAGTGGCTCCCTGATTCCCTCTTTTTTCCCTCTAGGTTTGTCAGTTCAACTGTAGGTTGTTCACTAGCTACAAAACTGACTTGAGTCCACGGGCTGCCTGGTGGTGGTTATTGGTACTAACGAGCTCCGAGCTAGTTTAAGCATATCTTTTGTTGTGTGTGAATTGTTTGACGGTTTCGAAGCTTCGTTTTCTGTGAACCCTCTTGTTGTTTGTAAAATTTGCTGACTTTCTGGATGCTTTCTAGGTGGGGGTAGTAAATTGTCACTCACTCAATTTGTGGAAGCCGGCAGCCGAGCGGACAGAACACTGGACGCGTGATCCTCTGATCCTGGATTCGATCCCAGGCGCCAGCGAGAAATAATGGCCAGAGTTTATTTCACCCTGATGCTCCTGTTACTTAGCAGTAAATAGTACATGGGGAGTTAATCAGCTGTCACAGGCTGCTTCCTGGGGATATCCCTAGGGGATATCCTGCAGCATAAAAAAATTTTCTTGGGATATCCCGAGAGTCAGAGGTAGGGGTGGAGGCCTGCTCGAGGACCGGGCCGCGGGAACACTAAAGCCCCGAAATCATCTAAAGATAACCTCAAGATAACTCCCTGCACTTCCATGATGGGGGCCAGGTTCTGGCTCTGGGCCCTGGCAGGCCAAACTGACCTTCCACAATTGATGTGACCCATGAGTATGGAGCAGTCTCATCAAGATAGCTTCAGGGAGCCACTGGAGATCTACCAGAAAGATGCCAAAACCATAAATACCAAGATAATTCTCCAGTTTAAAATACTTAATGGAAAAAAATCCTTAGAAATAATGGGGACTTCTTTTGACAAGCCACCAACTTCCTGCCTCCATTTAGGCCACTAGATACAGTATTGTGGCCCTAATATAAATTTGGGTAAGGTGAAGCATTTCATACCTTATATACTTATTACATTACCAAATGATTGGTTATCACAAGAGAAAACGTATTCAAGTGAACAGTCTGTCACTGACTAGCATTATTCCTCTGTTTAATTTTTTCATGTGCATGTTTGGAATAACAATGGTTGACTTAACTTAATTAGGCTTACCTGGAACCTATTTTTTATGCTTTCATAATCCGGGCTGAGGTCCGGTGATGTGACCGGCGAGTCCTTACTAGGGAATGGACTAGATGGTGTGAAGAAGTTTCTGAAGGGGTTAGTGTCTGAAAAGACTGGAGGAGTGGGTTGAGTAGTGTAGTTGTACCCACCACCCCCACCACCTGTGGTCCCAGCACCACCCTGGACGAATGGGTTGTTGGTACCTCCTCCACCTGAGCCAATAAATCATTGAGATGTTACTGTAATGTTGGTGGTCAATGTATTTTAAATACCTATGCTATATACTATATGAGCTCACTTATCCTAAGCCCGCTGGTCTGAATATTTTAGTTATTCTGCAAAAATTGTGGCCAGATATATTTCTGGCAAAATGTCATGTTGGGATAGAAATTTGGATAACCAGAGGTTTGCTGGATAGTGCAGACTGCTATAGGTTCTAAATCAAGTCCGGATAACTTTCTGCCAAACTTCATTATATCCAGACAGAAAACCTGAGATTTTGCAGGATATTGCAGACAGGCATCAGGCCATACCATATTAATCGCATATAGCAATGGCTTAAAGTGCAGGGTATGGGAGGTGCTAGGGTGGGTAGTTTCAGGGGTAGGGGGAGTCGGGAAGGGCTCTGGTAGATGAAGGGCCTATGATCTATATTGTATTATCAAGAATTATGTTAAAACAATTCATTACTTTACAGTAAAACTAAAGAAATATCTAATATAACAAACACAAATTTCTTGAAAACTGTGTGTACAGGATGTGACTAGTTTCCTTTACAATTTGGGGATTCTTTTCTGCTTGACAGTCTACATAAAATGCCTGCCTGCCCAAAGTGGACCAATCCAGGCCTGGTCAAGTTAAACAGGTGCGTGTTTTCAACCATTGTGTTATATCACAGTGCTGTGCCATTAATGAACATTTTTCTTTAACTTTTTTGTTTTCATAGTAGCTTTCATCATTTTTGCCAAGACTGTCTGGTAGCAGCAGTAATCATCCTGGAGGTATTAGGAGGAAAAAGGTTGTGTTAGCACCAAAGACAACCAAATACTATTTACTCATGTCTTATGTTGACATGTTAATGAATTTTTCATCCAACTGTGCTAATCCAGAAATTGGAAACTTGTATGAGTACTTGAGGCAAACCAAAGGGCTGATCATAAGAGAGACCAATGAACACAGGAGGCAAGCAAAACTTGATTCTTATTTTGTAAAAACAGCAAGCCAAGTCCATTCAACCACTGAAGCCTCACAAGCAAGCCAAGGATCTTTAACCAGTGAAGCCTCATTAGAAAGCCAAGAGCCTTCAACCAGTGAATCATCTGCAGCTGACAGTCACAACAGACCTTGCCAAGCCCATGTACTGTACAGTAATTTTAGTGTTGTGTTAAGTTAGGTTACATAAATTTTCAAGAATTATTGCTTTGAAGATACAGTACTGTATGCAGCATCAATCAAGAAGGTGAACTACAACAAGGTAAGCTGAAGTTCCATTTTTAAATTACAGTACACTACTGGTATATTTTTAAATTATAGTTTGTGTGGAAATTCAAATTGTGTTGGTTGTGGTACAAAAAATTCTGACTATGTTCACCTTTCGACTTTCCCGGTTAGAATTCTGCTTGTCCGAATTTATGGCTTATCCGGTGGGTGAGGGGTCCTTCTCATATACCGTAGTTTGGATAAGTGAGCTTAGAAATTAAAAGCATGTAATCACTTACTTAGTTACATTATACTATACCAATATTTCTGAGATCTTAATGTGACTAATTTGCACAGCATACCTGGTATATCAAGCATCCCATTTGTTGCATTGTAAGTGCCATATCCTGCTTCACCAGAGCCCTCATTCAGCTTCTGAGAGCTTAATGCCCTCGGCATAGGATTAGCTGGGACGCCGTGTGGTGCAAGAGCAGTTCCTTCCTCGGCCATCTCGTGTGGGTCCTCCTCTGGTGGCAGGTCAGGCTGGAAGCCAACATCTTTTCGGTAGAAGTTGATGAATATGAATGCAGCAAGGACAATTAGAGATACCACTCCATATGCTCGAAACACTACGGGGGTACCTACATGGGCAACAAAAGTATATAAAGCACATTGTAAATGTATCCCTAGAATTTGTGCAATCTAATTTGTTGTAATAAATATATATAGTACAGTAATTTGAAAAAATCTATATAGGTATGTGCTATGCTCATCTGACTAAAAGTTGCAGATATATGTTGTCAGAAAATATGCACTAACATTAACTTGTTCAGGCAAAAAATTTTATATTACAGTATACAGTCATGCCACAGAAATCATGTACAGCACTGCAATCACTAACCAAAGAAATTTACAAATATTCCACCAATGATAGCTCCAGAGCCTCTGCCAAAACCATGGTGGATGCCCTGTAGTACCCCCTGTGATTGTGAGCGGAGGTGCAGTGGGGTGTTGTGTGCTATGTATGAGCAACATGCCGCCCATACAGCAGCATGAGTTATTCCTGCAATATCATGAGAAAAACTAAATAAATAAATGATCTGTGAAAATAATATTGAATTACAGTACTTCTGAAGTTCAGTATAGAAGAAATAAAACACACCCACCACCATGATCATCTAGTCATGGTGGTGGGTGTGTCATCTATATACTCCCCAGATATATAAAATATAAAGTAAAAAAATATATAAACAATGATCCCGCAGAAGAATTGGCGATAAAATTCAGTTATACAATACAACAAACTTTTATAACATATTAATTATGTGGTAGCAAAATTGGTGGTACTCTCAAGATAAACATTCTGAAAATTATTAGTTTGCAGAATTATCTAATTTGGTAATAAAAACCAATGCAATGAGAGAAGAAAAGGGTACAGTACCAAACACAAATATCTTGATAAATGCATATATGCATACCATTATTTTTGGTTATAGATTGTAAATACAAATTATTAAGTTGAAAATATTAATTCATAACATAATCAAGATATTTATGGGAAATTATTTAACTGGGGCATTAGACACCGTAATTAGTGTAAGTATTAATACAGTACTGATGTCCAAGTTTTTAGAGGTGGCTTTGGTGTAATTACCTAAGTGTAGTTACAGGATGAGAGCTACGCTCGTGGTGTCCCGTCTTCCCAGCACTCTTTGTCATATAACGCTTTGAAACTACTGACGGTCTTGGCCTCCACCACCTTCTCCCCCAACTTGTTCCAACCGTCTACCACTCTGTTTGCGAAAGTGAATTTTCTTATATTTCTTCGGCATCTGTGTTTAGCCAGTTTATATCTATGACCTCTTGTTCTTGAAGTTCCAGGTCTCAGGAAATCTTTCCTGTCGATTTTATCAATTCCTGTTACTATTTTGTATGTAGTGATCATATCACCTCTTTTTCTTCTGTCTTCTAGTTTTGGCATATTTAATGCTTCTAACCTTTCCTCGTAGCTCTTACCCTTCAGTTCTGGGAGCCACTTAGTAGCATGTCTTTGCACCTTTTCCAGTTTGTTGATGTGCTTCTTAAGATATGGGCACCAAACAACAGCTGCATATTCTAGCTTTGGCCTAACAAAAGTCATGAACAATTTCTTTAGTATATCCCCATCCATGTATTTAAAAGCAATTCTGAAGTTAGAAAGCATAGCATAGGCTCCTTGCACAATATTCTTTATGTGGTCTTCAGGTGATAGTTTTCTATCTAGAACCACCCCTAGATCTCTTTCTTTATCAGAGTTCTTTAAAGATTTCTCACATAATATATAGGTTGTGTGGGGTCTATGTTCTCCTATTCCACATTCCATAACATGACATTTATTAACATTAAATTCCATTTGCCAAGTGGTGCTCCATATACTTATTTTATCCAGGTCTTCTTGAAGGGCATGACAATCATCTAAATTTCTTATCCTTCCTATTATCTTAGCATCATCAGCAAACATGTTCATATAATTCTGTATACCAACTGGTAGATCATTTATGTAGACAATAAACATCACTGGTGCAAGAACTGAACCCTGTGGTACTCCACTTGTGACATTTCTCCAGTCCGATACATTGCCTCTGATCACAGCCCTCATTTTTCTATCAGTCAGAAAGTTTTTCATCCATGTTAGAAGCGTACCTGTCACTCCTCCAATATTTTCCAGTTTCCAGAACAACCTCTTATGTGGAACTCTGTCGAAAGCCTTTTTTAGGTCCAGATAGATGCAGTCGGCCCAACCATCTCTTTCCTGTAATATCTCTGTTGCTCGATCATAAAAACTGAGTAAATTCGATACACAGGATCTACCAGATCGAAAACCATACTGTCTGTCTGATATTATATCATTTCTCTCCAGGTGTGCTACCCATTTAGTTTTAATTATTTTTTCCAATATTTTGACTATTACACTTGTCAATGATACCGGTCTATAATTAAGTGTGTGTGTGTAATTACCTAAGTGTAATTACCTAAGTGTAGTTACAGGATGAGAGCTACGCTCGTGGTGTCCCGTCTTCCCAGCACTCTTTGTCATATAACGCTTTGAAACTACTGACGGTTTTNCCTTACTACAAGAGCCATAAGCTTTTCATAAATATGGCAACCTAGTTTGTATCAAATGGTTTGTTGCTATTTGAGTTTGTACTGTATTGTAATTCTTTAAATATAGTATATAATATGGAAAGTGTACACAGAACAATGACTAAGTTGATCCCAGGAATTAGGAACATTACCAATGAAGACCCAAAGCAAACTAAACAAATCTCTAGAAAAGTGCCGAGTAAGAGGACGTTATTTAAGAGTACAAATGGACGAAAGGGAATTAATGATACTAAAATCAACAACAACTGCAATACAAAACAGTGGATAGAAATTGGATGAGCTTAGATTTACGGAACAGGCTGCCGGTAACATAATCAACATGAGGTCAGTGCAGGCTAGAGAATATTAGTTCCCTTGTGTGGACCAACAGGCCTCTGAACCACTGCATTTTTATGAGTGGCACAGCAAAGAATATGCTGTAAAGTCATCCAATATGAAGGTACACCCCTTCAACAATATTACATATTGTTGTTGATGTAACCCAATAACAATAGCTATATACTGTAATTTTAAACAATAAAAAGATTTCCAAAATATTCAAATTAAAAATATAACCACCCTCAAACAACTAACAAGAGATTGTGCCATAGGTGCAAATAGGTTAAGTACCTCAGTTTTGCATAAAGAAAAAACACATGGCATAAATATAATTGAGGGGATTAGCCTAACAGGAAAATGATAAGAAAAAGTGTGAATGCTTTTGTTCAAACTTTTACCACAAAATAGAGTAGATAAAAAATGAAAATATGTAATCCAAAATTATATAAACACGGTTATATTAATGTGGCAATGGCAAGAATATATTTTATGAATAAGGCTAATAATTCAAAATATAATGAGGGGTACTCAAACATTTTAAAGGGAATAAAATTTCATGTGACAAGTTATTTACTAATAAATAACAGGTTAAAACTACTTTAATATCTATACTTTTTGTTATAGAAATGTATATAGACATAATCCTAAAAATAAAGGCTTAGTAAGCACAAGACATTTTCTGATAGCCTTGGCATAAGAAAAAAAAGTGGATTTAGAACAAAAATAGTTGGTGAATCAGGCAAGTGAAAGCAGATGAAGAGGATCTGTGTCAGGCAGTTACAATACAAAACACAGTAAGACATTGGGCAAACTATCAGTAAATATGAAACAGCAGGCAAAAATACATGCACTGTACAAGAATAAATTCACTAATAAGATTTAGCCTTAATTCTTAAGTTTTATAGGAAATTACTAGTACAGTAAATAAAAGAAAGTAAATAATAGCTGTGGATAAAAAAGCAACTAAAAAATAAACACTGGAATCTACTTACAATATACTAACATTACATAACTACCTGTACTAGTAATGATACTTACTAGGAAGACATTTTCTGATATGCCATCTATGTTGTCTTCAGTAAGCGACTTGCCCACCAGGATCTGCAGGCACAACACAGGCATTACTAATGTACCATATATGCTAATAATGACTAACACAATCCTCTTTCTGTTCAGTATACGAAGTATTCAATTGTTAAATGAGACAGCAATCAATTAAATAGATAACCAGAATAAATTAAAAACATTCCTACCTTATAACACATTGATAGATTATTTTTTAAATACTTGTCAGTGTTTAGCTTTGAAAACACGTGTAAGTATCATGTGTGGGGTATGTGCAAGATGATTTTAGTTGATAACCAAACCACACAACAAAGTGAAGAAATAATGATGTTTCAGTCTGTCCTGGACCATTATTAAGTCTTTTACATGGTTTAATAATTGTCCAGGACAGACCGAAATGTCGTCGCTTCTTCACGTTCTGCTGCGGAGTTTGGTCATCATATCTTCAGCCACATTATTTTGAATCATTGTCTGCATATGGTTTCAGTTGCTAGTGTCTGCTTTGATATTTGTTCCAATTTGTTTTATACTCAGCTGTTTATGACAAAAAAAATAATCTACCTAAATATCACTGGAGTAGGAATCTCAGTGTATCAATCCTGGGAGATGAACCTAAAGCATCGATTTGTCCTGGGAGAGGAACTTAAGTCTCTGGAAATTCTTAGATAAGACTCCTAACTCCTGTAATTATATAAAAGAACAGCAGGCTTATTATAATGATAAGGGAAAGTAAAATTTATTAGAATGTTGACAATGGCTAAAAATATAAACTATTTATATACACTAGCTAAAGCCATTAACAGTGGAAATTAAACACAGTTTTGTAACCAATATTTTAATTATATACTGTACAGTATATATAAAAATCCATGTGTATTTTGTATCAGTTTAGGAGCAACAGTATCAAACCAATAAGGTTGTTACTGGCAAAACTATTTCTAGGCCCACGAGAGTATCCAAGAGGGAAACCTATTTAACAAGGTATTCAAAGTCACACCTCCCCTCCCCTTCTTTAATTGAGGCAGCCTCACTACTACAAGAATTGTGGTAAAAATAAGGGAATGCGGGCAGGGAACATGTTTTGTTTTTTGTTAATGTCTACAAGTATTTTCTTATAATTGGTGTACAAATGTTTTATTCTTTAACACTTCAGCATTACAGCCCTTTGCAACACACCCAATTGTAAACATTCCAAACCTTTCATCAACACCTGAAATGTTGTTCAGCACTATACTTTCATGTTTTCCCAGTTATTTCTTGGGCTACAATTTTGGTGTCAAATGTCCACAATATTCTAGAGTATAGATGAAAAAAGGTATACTGATCAGAGATTTTGCACGATGTACTGAATATACGGTATAAATTTTCTTTTAACATTTCAATATTCCTCTATTTTTCAAAATATGTAAATGTGCACATATGATTGGTCTATGCATCTAAAAAAAATTATGCTTTAAAACATTTTCATCAGGAAATTTGCAAAGCAAAGAGAAAATGTGCATGGGAAGAGAAATTACCATCTTCAGTGACGTGGCAGTTGGCTGAAGTGATCACTGGTTGGACTCAATACTTTTAACTCCCTGTAAGCTTTGTCTACATTGTGCTCTTGTATTTCAATAGTTTAGGGTACAATATTTAGAGCAAATAATTTGGTAAAAAGAATCAATTTGCATAAATTTCAATATTGGAAAACATGTTTTAGCATCACCAGAATGTTCATGGTATATTGTACTTTATCTGCTTCCAAATAAAATGTACTGTACTGTATGGCTTCTGTTTAGCGTGAAGTTGTTGGTTGTTGTCGATGAATTGATACTTAATTCAAAATTTACTGCATCATTTAGGGCATGCAGGTTGGGGCTAAAGCAAATGAAGTCAGTCTCATTTGCAAATAGTATATGTTTAAAAAAGCGAGAAGCATTTTGACATGACACTGATATACAGAACATCATATAATAAATAGTTTTCCTAGAACTTGCGTTGTGGTACTCCTATAGTTTTAGTAGGAGAGATTTTGTCATTGATGATTACGTGTTACTGTTCATTTTTATCATGAATATTTCTTCGTGCACTAACAGCTTGTGGGTCTTTGGCTGCTCGAGGATAAATGGGTAGCTCATTTACCCAGAGGGTCTGTGGACCAAGACTTGTCTTCAATATAAACAAAACTGGAGAACTATTTACTGTAATCAGTTATTACCTTAGCCAACTTGACGATAACCTCCGGGGGCTCGCCATATGCCCTGGAGCTCCCACTGGACCACTGAAATCCTTTTTGGGGAGGAGATTGGCCCGACGGATCACTGACGTTGTTGCCCATAGTGTTGAGAGTGGTGTTGTGTGCCAGGTGTTGCAATAAACGGTTGAGCGAGGCGGCACTTAACACCCTCGACGACAGCCGAGCATCGCAGCTCCGCGACCGCCTCGACACCCAGCTAAACCTCTTCATTTCTTCGGCGTTTTTATGTATATTTTTTGTCCCTGGGATCTACACGTCTCCGGTAATCCAGGAATTGAAGTTGGTAGTTAAGATGTGTTAAAAGTATGAGTGTGAGGGTGATCATGATGGGGTCACTTAGGAACTCCAGCTGCGGCAAACACCACCTGAAGGGGATCACGGCGCTGCTTCAGGAGCTTCTACTCGTCAGCTGGTTAGTAACAACATTGCACGTGCAGGTGCTAGCAAGGTGGGGAGCTCGCCGGTAGGGGAACGACCCTTCACCTACATTGCACATATTATACAGGAGTTGAGTTGTCGGTGTAAAGGGAATAAGGAGAGGCAGGCCAAAGGCCAGTGACGCACCACCACCTCACACACACACACTGAAGCACTTACCGAGAAAGTTTTTGACATTTGGTGAGTAAAGTGTGTCAAGGTGGTGTAAACTGGCGTGGGTGAGTGTGATGCAGTTACTTGCGGCAGTGGTGACACCTCCCTGGAACCTTGTGGAGGGCGGGACAATCCCACAGGCACTAAACAGAGGCTCGGAGGCCCTGGGAGGGTGTCGGGAGGTCTTCTATTCCTCGAGCCCTGCCTGTGGTCAGGCTCGACTTAACATTCTCTATTACCATTGTCAAAGTACTAAATTACCATTTACAGTACTGTACTAAATTTTAGTGACACTCCTTTTGTATTAAACTTAAAATATGTATGGTTAAAATACTTTACGGAAAAATTCATTTAGATTGAGGTGTGTGAAATTGTTTAAAATGTTAATGTTTAGTTTCTTCCATTATTTTATTGTAGTAAGTACTTTTACATAAACAAATTAATATATTTATTTCTTTATCAATTGTTTATTAATTATACTTTTTAGCTTTGGCCTCCAACATAATGTGCAGTTGGCCCTATAAGAGCAGGTAGGGAGCCGGTCGGCCGAGCGGACAGCACGCTGGACTTGTGATCCTGTGGTCCTGGGTTCGATCCCAGGCGCCGGCGAGAAACAATGGGCAGAGTTTCTTTCACCCTATGCCCCTGTTACCTAGCAGTAAAATAGGTACCTGGGTGTTAGTCAGCTTTCACGGGCTGCTTCCTGGGGGTGGAGGCCTGGTCGAGGACCGGGCCGCGGGGACACTAAAAAGCCCCGAAATCATCTCAAGATAACCTCAAGAATCTCATCTCAAGATAATCATTTAACTGCGATCAAGAAATGGCATGGCATCACTTAATAAAATTAGGAGTCTACTGGACTGTAACTTAGTGGTTCACAACTGACTGGCATTGTACTGTAGCTAGTGGCTCACATCTGAATGGCACTGTGCTATAGCATAGTGGCTAACAACTGACCTAAGGCCACTATCTCTAGTGACCTCGATGAGAACAGGGAACTGGCAACTTTTCAAAGGTCTCCCCATTTGTCCAGATGATTTTATCAAGTTCGATTTTGAAATTTAACAGTTTTGACATTTACAGCTTCAGCAGATAGGTGGTTCCATGGGGTCTATAACCTTATGGGTGAAAAAGCACCTGTTTTCCATCCACATTGTGGCTTATTGAGCTTGAAAATGTTGCTTCTTGTTTGTGTTACATCTGACTTTAAAGAAGTTGGCTCAATATCCTCCAAATTGTTCATACTGTATTTTAAAAGTTTCAAAGAGATCAGGCATTGTCATATTTGGTTTAGCCCTGTGGCTCTCGACTGTTCTTGGTATGAGAGTTGACTTGGTTTTGAATTTTTTTTGTCATCTGGTGTTGAACTTTCTCCAAAGCAGATGCATCTTGCTGAAGATGTCTCCATGCTTGTATAAAATAATCTGAATTGGAAGCACACCAGAGATTTATATAGTTGAATAACTATCTTTTCTTTGAGAGGTTAAAAGTTCATTTGACTATTCCTAGGGGTTTAGATGACTAGTTTTACTGGGGCTCCAACATGTGCAATTTTTAGTGATTGGTGTATTCTGACTTCAAGGTCCTTTTTTCATCAATTTCCTGCAAGGTAATATTGTTACCATAATATTGTTTGGTAGTTGTGATGTGCATTGTTGCGCCACATGCAAGGGTCTTGCATTTTTCTATATTAAAAAGCATTTGACAGTCATCCAACTATTTTGATCTACATGATCTTTTTGAAGACCTCACCTCTTACTGGTACTGTACTGCAGCATAGGGGCTCACAACTGACAGGTATTGGATGCCATTTCCAGACAGGAAAATCATTAGGGCATATTTCTTTACTACTGATGTTTGCTTAGCAGTAACTAGGTACAGGGTACATGGGAGTTAATAGACTGTAGTGGGTTACAGCCTGGGAAAGTTAAGTCATTGACCTAAAGAATCTTGATTGGTCTGACAGGCTTCCTGTCCTCAACAATAGGAATCCAAATGTTAGAGTTAACATATGGTACTCTACCCCCATATTACATGTATTATAGTTAACATTTTGGTTACATTAATTCATGAGTTATTTGCATAAATTTCAAAAAAAAATTAACATTATTTTAACAAATTACATATATACATAAGATATTAGTGTCTCATATACTGTGTAAAAAATAGTTCATTATATTCTTACTGAATTGGCAATCCTAAAGCTATATACAGTACTTTTGCCCAGCTGTGTTAAATTGTAGAGAATCACATTTTCTGTTAAAGGTGTGAGAAACAAGTGGAAATTTGAGCTCTCTTTGTTGTACATATCATGATTTAATCTGATCGATTGAGAGAGGAGCTTTGTAAATCAAATAAAAATTTTATATGTGTATAATGTTATACACAGTTATGTAGGCCTTCACTCCGAACAGTCTGTATTGATAGAAAACTGAGTGGTAGTAATACTTTGTCACATCGTGGGTAGCATGAAAGTGTCACATTATGAACAGCTGCTTACCATCAGTAGGTGACTGCAACTCAAAGTACTGACAATAAATCCCTTTTTCTTTAGTATGAATTTAAAGAATTGAGCTATAGGATATGATAGATACTGTATATGAATTTGAGTGTATAATTTCAATTAGGTACTTTTTCTTTGTCAAATTAGTTAAAGGTAGTACTATATAACATTTGGGAGGCTATTCCATAATTTAGGAGCCTTTATTTGCATGTCATTTCTGCTTTGTTCAGACTGTTGGAATATCAAAATCTTGTACAGTATCTCAAATGGTGAGATACTGAAATTTCTCGCTAAAATCTCTTGCAGTCCTCTAAGAAGTGTTTGAGGTTGGGAATAGTTTTTTATTTCACAGTTGAAGGTATAGAAAGAATGTGAGAATGTGTAGTGCTTTTATTTTTAGTATGTGTTAAGGATTTGGTAAAGCTGCTGTAGTTGTACCTGTACTAGATTGTACTTGAATGGGGTTCTGGAATTTTTCTACTGCCCAAGCCCGGCCCGGGGTCAGGCTGACTTGTAACAGCTTGGTCCAACATGCTGTTGATCAGAGTGGCCCACATATCCACCACAGCCCGGTTGGTCTGGCACTTCTTGAAGAAAACTATTCATTTTTCTCTTGAAGATGTTCATGGTTGTTCTGGCAATATTTAATATGCTTCCTGGGAGGGTATTGAACATCTGTGGACCTCTGATGTTTATGCAGTGTTCAATGATTGTGCCTATTGTCATCTCTGCTCTTCACTGGTTCTATTTTGCATTGTATTGTTCTAATTGCTGTTCTGTGTTGAGTAAATATATATGTTTAGGTAGTTTTGAGTCATAGAACCTCAGACACTGATACCATGGGCTAGATATGGATATAAGAATGAGTAATAGTGTTATCAGTATAGACGCAGTACTTAGTGTAATTGAGAGAATGTACCTACAGTGTTTTTAATTCAACTGAACTTCAGTTGGTTGTTTCTAAGTGTAGACTCTATTTGGTTATTGTTTATTAAGAGATCAAGCCTACTCAAAGCTTAGGAACAAAATATTCAAGTAAATCAATAAGGTCGAATAATTTTAATTGGGAACTGTTCATCTTCCATGTTTAAGGTTGCTAGATATATACACACAGCAGGCCGAGTCAAAATGTGATTAAGTTAAAGTTAATAAGGGATTTTTCTAGTAAAATTCATGAACTAAGTTCTGCTTATGAATTGACTAGGGCAGCCAAGCATTAATACCCTATAATCAGCTCTAAAAATTTTGAATTTACAGTTTTCTCTGACTTGACATGTTCCAAATTTTGAAGCTTAGTTTCTTGTTTTACATAACTATTCATATGTGCTCATATAAAATATTTGACGAGCTTGACATTTAAGTTCATGACTTGCTTTAGGTAGTAGTTTTTTTTGTCAGCCATGGCAATGACTGGTGGCTTTATATATTTGCAAATTCACTTGTTCAATTACAATTTTAAAATATAGCACACTGCCTCTTAGGAATGGCTGGTGAAGATGGATCATCAGGACGTTCCTCGCCCTCCGAAGCTCAGGAAGCCATTGAACACACTGGTAATGTAACAGTAGAGAGACATGTACCCAGGATCAACTGCCCAGAACATATTGTGAGTACCAAGTCATGAACAGGGTTATTTGTTATATTATTGAGGACTTAACATTAATATTGATTGTTTCTTAAATATTTTCCATGCTTGTGCCATAACAGCATCTCATACCCTTGCTTACTTTAAAAAGGTAGATGCTTCAACTCCTTCATACAGCAGTCTGGCTGCCCGTCTTCCTATCTTACTGTAAGTCAAGGAAGTTATGATGGTAGTGCAATGAAAGCTCTGATTATAGCAATATATTTTATTTATATAGCACACACATCTAATACATAATACAATGGAGAATTTTTAGCTTAAAAATGTATGTTAGTGGCTTTATGGACAGTACAGAATGTCCTGTACATTTCTTGCCTACGAATTTTCCACCATATTCATTTATTTAATGTATTTATGTAATTTTATATACTGTAAATAAAATTATTAAACTGGAGCTTTCATTGCTCCACCAACTTAACTTCCCTGACTTACTATACTTTCACCTTCCCCTTTACAAATTCAACTTCTGTCAGTTTGCTTATGAAGGCCAGGTATTTAAACTCGTCTAAGTTCCCTGAACTTCTGTTTACCCATTTTTCACAGTTTAGTTATCTTTTCACCCCTTTACTTTTTTCTCGTTCACTTTTAAATCTTCATTCACATGTTGACAACTACAGGTAATGTACAAATTTCCATTGGGTGAGGGTACTGTACTCTGGGTCACTGGGCAAGAGCACTACCCCTGGGTCACTGGGCAAGAGCACTGTACCCCGGGTCACTGGGTGAGAGCACTGTACCCCCGGGTCACTGGGTGAGAGCACTGTACCCCCGGGTCACTGGGTGAGAGCACTGTACCCCCGGGTCACTGGGCGAGAGCACTGTACCCCCGGGTCACTGGGCGAGAGCACTGTACCCCCGGGTCACTGGGCGAGAGCACTGTACCCCCGGGTCACTGGGCGAGAGCACTGTACCCCGGGTCACTGGGCGAGAGCACTGTACCCCGGGTCACTGGGCGAGAGCACTGTACCCCGGGTCACTGGGCGAGAGCACTGTACCCCGGGTCACTGGGCGAGAGCACTGTACCCCCGGGTCACTGGGCGAGAGCACTGTACCCCCGGGTCACTGGGCGAGAGCACTGTACCCCCGGGTCACTGGGCGAGAGCACTGTACCCCGGGTCACTGGGCGAGAGCACTGTACCCTGGGTCACTGGGCGAGAGCACTGTACCCCCGGGTCACTGGGCGAGAGCACTGTACCCCCGGGTCACTGGGCGAGAGCACTGTACCCCCGGGTCACTGGGCGAGAGCACTGTACCCCCGGGTCACTGGGCGAGAGCACTGTACGCCTGGGTCACTGGGCGAGAGCACCCAATTCTAAGTGATTTAGGCTTAATGATCAAGTGTAATTACCTAAGTGTAATTACCTAAGTGTAGTTACAGGATGAGAGCTACGCTCGTGGTGTCCCGTCTTCCCAGCACTCTTTGTCATATAACGCTTTGAAACTACTGACGGTCTTGGCCTCCACCACCACCTCACTTAACTTGTTCCAACCGTCTACCACTCTGTTTACAAAACTGAATTTTCGTATATTTCTCCGGCAGCTTTGTTTCGTTAGTTTAAATCTATGACCTCTTGTTCTTGAAGTTCCGGGTCTCCGGAATTCTTCCCTATCAATTTTATCGATTCCTGTTACTATTTTGAGACAAGTGTGATAATACTGTAGTGGCACAGCCTTAGCTTCTGCATGCCACATTATACCAGTCATCTACTATGATCCCTAATTTGGGGAACTCAAAAGCATTTACTTATAAATTACAATTATGGGACACTATTTATTTAAATTTGCTAATTTGTAATTTTTTTTTTTTTTTTTTTAGATTTTGGTCGTTGATGTATGCAAAGAAGAAGGAAATACCCCTTATAAGTTGGCCGATGGATCCAAATTTTCAGCCCTGTATATGGTGAAACGTGCCCTGGCCCTCTTCCTTCAGAATAAACATGCCATAGATACAAGGCACAAGTTTGCCTTAATAGTACTTCATGAGTCGCCAATATGGGTATGTTGTATTGGTCTGATTAGATATTCCATTTACATTAACTATTGTACTGTACATTCATCAGGAGGCTGGTTTATGTAGCTTGTGATATCAAAAGAATATGTTCATGATACAAGTTGCTATTGCATCATTTTACATTACTTCATACCTAACAGCTCAAAGCTTTAATGACTGTTAACTCCTTGGCATCTCATTGTATCTGAATTTTATTTAAATTTCCTAACATTGACTGGCTATAGGTACATGACTTGTCATTATTAACCAGGCTGAGGCAGGCTGTTAATATCTTTAGTGCTAATATCAACTGAGAGCCTCTGGTATCATGCTTGAGGTGTGCTGTAAAGGGAACATTAAAGCCATAACTGTGATGTGCATCTTTATAGTGCGTTTTTACTAGATTACAAAGTGTTTTTACTAGTTTACAAAAGTTGATTATGTATAAATGTTTAGTTACATTTGTTATTTGCGGAAATGCTGCATTTCCATGCAGTTTTAATTCCCTCATTAACCATCTTGATAATGTGCTGCAATTTTATGGACATGAGGTTATCTTGATTTCGGCGCTTAGCATCCCCTTGGCCCGGTCCTCAACCAGGCTTCCTTTTTTTTGTTAAACCTCCTCCCCCCAGGAAGCAGCCCGTGGTTCCTGCCTAACTCCTAAGTACTTATTTACTGCTAGGTAAGAGGCATCAGGGTGAAAGAAACTCGGCTCATTTGTTTCCACCTCCACCGGGGATCAAACCTGAAACCTCAGACTACGAATCCGAAGCTCTGTCCACTCAGATGTTAGGCCCCCGGCTGTCAGTCAGGACTAACTAATATTTTCATTTAACATAATTACCCATTTTCTTTGTCCTCATTGTCTTCTTGACTTGTACCACTAGATACATTTTATTGCCTTTTTTACATTGTATTCAATACATAGTTACATATAGCAGCCCTCAGCTGTTTTTGTATTGTAATACCTCTTGTTTATGCATACTGTAGTGGCTTATCTTGTTGGTTAAACTTGAATGTAGTGTTTAGGTATTCCTAACCTACACTTGTTCACGGTACTACAACAATCATTCTCTCTTTGTATGAGCCTGTTTTAATAGGTATAGTATGTACAGAGGTACATTTTTGTTTTTATGAATACACATAATATTGTTACTACACCACCTTGAGATATTCCTGGCATAGTGATTGAGGATGTATCACTCAGTTAAGTACTGTATGATAAAAAAATTCTAGTCGAAGTAATGTAGTTAATTTTCTTTTCAGCTTCATGATTTTACAAATAACCCAAGAGATATAATTTCTGAACTGGATGAATTGGATGCTACTCTATCTACAAGTCACTGTGACCTGAGTCTTGTGTTTGATCTCATCGCTCGACAGATATCTCTGCCCCAGTGCTCCAACCCAGCAGTTGCTCCTCCTCCATGTGTATATAGAACTAGTCAGTGATGCTGTGGTACATTATTATTTTTTAAAACTTTATTGTTCAGCAGTTATTTCTATTCACATTGTACAAGATTATTAAGGAAATAGTCAACCTTTGTGGAAAGTCTCACTAAGTGAAAATAATTTTGTGGGAAAAATAGATGAAATTGCAGATCCTTAAATAGTTCACTTAAATACAATTTGTTAATAATTAACACATGTTGCCATTTATACATACATCAAATTATTATTTTATGAGTACATTACTGTACAGTATATACCTGCCAATAATGTTGATCCTCCCTGCTTGATGTAATCGGTTAAATTAATATTGAAATTTTAGTTAATGTTGGTGGCAGGATCAGTCTCTTCCAGTGACTGGTGAATGGCAGGTGATTGAGGAAGAGAGACAGCCAGTGAATCTTCTGGGCTTCTGTTTAAAATCAAATTAGCAGGAATTTGAGTGAGTTGATGTTGCTTTGGCAGCCAAAAGAGTTGAATCAACACCAGGTTGCTATAGATAATGGAATACTTACCTATCAATATCTATATATTACACCTTGTGTAATATGTTTGAAAAAGCTTTCATGATTTATGAGAAACGTGGGTGATAGAAACATGACTTAAACATTGACATGGAGATTGGATACGTAATTATGTAAGTGTAGTTACAGGATGAGAGCTATGGAGTATTATCAATAAGGCACAAAGGCATAACCGTTAAACAGTAATACTGGTATTTCAAAGCTTGACTGTCAGTGAGGTAAATAGAAAAAAATATATATTATGAAAAGAACAGGATTAATTGTAAAAACAAACTTTGTTAATATTGGTCATCACATAAAACTTTTTTTTCACCAGCAGGCTGGTGGCTGCATTTAGCCATGTGGGTATGCTTGTTTATGCTGACACTGCTCATCATTACACAAGGGTGGTTGTGCCCTATATATTAAATATAATGTAGCCTATTTATAGTTTAAAAATTAAGCCAGTAAATTCACATTCTGATTAAGAAATTAACATCTACATACAATACTAGTACTGTCAATTTTTGTTATTTATCCGGCCCGTTGTTGCCGTGAGGAGGCTTGGTGGACGGCTGCCAGAGTGTGATGCTCCATGGGACAGTCCTCTGTTCTTTTGTAGCCTTATGCTCCTGCCGCTGTCTTCTCTAATTTTGCCGGATCGCTTTTCCTTTTCTTTGTTTCGTTTTTCTCCCCCCTCTTCTTCTTTCTAATTGTTATTTCCTGCGACCTTTTGCCTGTTTTGATTATTCTTTTGGACTACTTCTATTTTGACGCCCAGGTGTTTGAGGCAGCATACCCTTGCACCCGTAGAACTGTAGTACCCGATGTCGAGAGCGAGGGGATCCTTTTATTGTCAATACTCCTTTCGTCACTGAACCCGATCTCAACGGACTGAAGGTTCTTAAGGTGGCGTATACTCACGACGCACCCCTAGGAGGCCCCGGCATGATCGGCGTTAACTTCTCGTTGGGTGTCCTGCCTTTAATTGTGGCTCCATGGTGGGTGTGGGGGCACATTCGTGAATGAAAGTCTGACCTGTCGTCCTTGTGTCGAATTCTGTTCCTCCTCTACCTTCTTGGGCTCGTGGGGTGGGCGACCAAGCCCCCGAGTCAGACCATGTTGGAGGCTCTGTAGCCACCGCTGCATTGGACCCCGACCTTGCTCCTCCTTTGACCCTCCTGCCTACTCCCCTTGACTCCCCTTCCTCTTCTGTGGTTGGGTCGAGCCCCAAGCCCCTAGTGGTGACCACCTCGTCCCCTGGCACGTCTCAGTCTCTAGTAGTGACTACTGCGCCTTTTAACCCCTCTCTCTCTCTCTGGGGGTTCTCAACGCCGTCCTCGCCACAGCCGCGCTCGATTCCTTCCTGTACTGATGTGTTTCAAGCCATGTTTGGTCCCGCTTCGTGGGCCAAATACTTTGATCTCCTCCTCTCTTGATTCTGCACCTCCTAACAATTTCTCCCTCCATAGGCACCTTGTTGATTCAGTGGATGCCTCCGTTTCCTTCAACCCGACCCGTTTCGGTACCCGTGTCGTTGCTGCTCCTTCTCAGGATGCGACCTCCCGCTTGGCCTCCTTATCCTGCCTTGGCGAGAACACTGTTCAGGTCTCCAAGAACGCTCAGTTGAATGCCAGTGTTGGCACTATTCTCCTCCCGCCCCAGGTTGCGACAGGTGTTCGGAATCTGCAGGACTGCCACGTTGACATTCGGCATGTTCTCGAAGCCCAAGGCCATTTTGTCCTCCAGGTGGATTCGTTTACTCGTCCCCCTCGTGGTCGTCGCCGTCAACCTCTTCGGGTTGTGAAGATTACCTTTGATGGTAGAGCTCTTCTGCCCTGTCATTCTTGCTGGTACCAGGTGCTCCATTCAGGAGTACATTCCTTCTCCTCGGCTCTGTAATAAGTGCTGGAAGTTTGGGCATGGAGCCCTCTGCTGCTCCAGTACTGTCTCTCTCTGTCCTGTGTGTGGGGACGAGGGTCATTCTAAGTCGGAGTGCACTTCTCCCCAGGCTCGCTGCCTCAATTGGGGTGAGGCCCACCTTACCTTCTCCCGTGCGTGTGTACATTACAAGCTTGAGGCAGCCGTCCTCAACTTGAAGCATCGGGAACGTTTGTCTTTTCCTGAGGCGAGGTGCCAAGTTCGCCGTCTTCCCCGTTATGCTAACGTCTGTTATGCTCGCGTGTTGCGTCGTGTTTGCTCTCGTTCTGTCTCTTCTGTCCAGACGCTAGAATCTGTTGCCCAGTACATTGTTGCTGGGACGTCTGTCTTTTTGAGTCAGAAGCGTAATCCTGGCTCCTCTCCTTCTCCTTCCCGGCGGGTAAGAAGGCTTCGCTTTCTTCCTCGCCCCCTACCTCTGACACTCGCTCCATCCCCTCCGGTTTCGGTGGTTCTGCCCCCCCCCCCCCTGTTTCTGCTATGAGATCTCATTGGTCCCCGCTCCGCTCTCGGTTGCTGCCCTTGCTGAGGTGCACTCTCTGGTTTCTGCCCCTCCTGCTGCTGTCCTGGACCCTCGGTTGTCCCCCCCCTTTCTCCTCCAGACCCTGCTCGTCTGCCCCTGGTCGGTCTTCCAGCTCCCTTCCCTCCTTTACTCAGTTTACCCATGACCCCTAACCCTGACTTCGCTGACCCTGACCCTGATCCTGCGCTTCTTTAATGTGCTGTGTTCCCTTTTCTCCTTTGTTTCTTTGTTGTTCTCTGCTGCTGTCCTTTCTCTTCTTGTTTCTCTTCCTGTCGATGTCTATTCTTCAATGGAATATTCGTGGTTATTACGCCAATTTCCTTGAACTCCAACTTCTGCTTTCACGATTTTCGCCCTTTGTGTCTGTCTCCAGGAGCCGATGCTTGGTCCTTGTCCTGGTCGCTTCGTGGCTATTCCTTTCTCTTCCCCGGGGAGCCGGTCGGCCGAGCGAACAGCACGCGGGACTTGTGATCCAGTGGTCCTAGGTTCGATCCTAGGCACCGGCGAGAAACAATGGACAGAGTTTCTTTCACCCTATGCCCCTGTTACCTAGCAGTAAAATAGGTACCTGGGTGTTAGTCAGCTGTCACTGGCTGCTTCCTGGGGGTGGAGGCCTGGTCGAGGACCGAGTCGTGGGGACACTAAAAAAAAAAAAGCCCCGAAATCATCTCAAGATAACCTCCCCCCCTTCCACAAACAGGCTTCTAACTCTTCTGCTCTCTTGATTCGCTCTGATGTTCCCTTTGTCCCCCTTACTTTTTCCTTCGCCTCTCCATTGTTCTGCTGCTTGTATCTTTGTGAGGAAATGGTACACGGTTTGTTCCATTTATTCCCCCCCCCCGAGTGTCCCACTTTCTCTTCCTAATCTTAAACACCTACTGGACCCCTTGCCGGAGCCTGTGCTCCTGCTAGGTGATTTCAGTTATCGACATACCCTTTGGGGTGATGTTTTGATAAACACCCGAGGTCGCCTTCTCAAACCATTCATCCTCTCTTCTTCCTTGTCTCGTCTGAATTCTGGTGAGCCCACTCATTTAGACTCTCGAACTCGCTCCCTTTCCTGTCTTGATCTTTTTCCTTGCTTGTCTTTCCTTTACTTAGATTTCAAGTGAAGGGTTCTTGATGACCTCCATGGCAGTGACCATTTTCCCATCCTTGTTTCCTTTTTCTCTTTTCACCCTCCCCTCTCCTTCCCTAGGTGGCAGTTTGCCGAGGCTGACTGGCCCCTCTTTACACTCCGTGCTACTATCTCCGACCCCTCCATTCTGCCTCTCCCTCGCGCCCTCCTCCTTTATGGCACTGTCTTCGATGCTGCCCTCCGCTCTATTCCTCGTTCTTCCTCTCGGGAAATGCGGAAGCGAGTTCCCTGGTGGAATATGGACTGCGCTCAGGCTGTCCGCTGTTAGCGTGCAGCCTGGAAGAGACATCGTCGCCGGCAGACGACTGAATCTTTTTTGTTTTGTTTTGGAAGGCAAGTGCGGTGGCCCGTAGGGCCATCCGTATGGCTAAGCGTGCATGTTGGATGTCTTATGTCTCCACCATAAGACCATAAGACATGGAGCCGGTCGGCCGAGCAAACAGCACGCTGGACTTGTGATCCTGTGGTCCTGGGTTCGATCCCAGGCCCCGGCGAGAAACAATGGGCAGAGTTTCTTTCACCCTATGCCCCTGTTACCTAGCAGTAAAATAGGTACCTGGGTGTTAGTCAGCTGTCACGGGCTGCTTCCTGGGGGTGGAGGCCTGGTCAAGGACCGGGCCGCGGGGACACTAAAAAGCCCCGAAATCATCTCAAGATGACCTCAAGATAACCATCACGTCCGAAACTCCTCTACCGCTGATCTGGACGCGTATCCGCAAGTAAGTTCGTTTTCGATGTCTCACCGGTCCTTTACCTCGGTGGTACTCTCGTGGCGGACCCATTGCAGGTCGCGACCGAATTGGGTTCCCACTTTTCATCTGTTAGCTCTGGTTCTCATCTCCCCCATTCCTTCCTTCTTCGTAACCCTCTTCTTGAATCTCGTCCTTTGGATTTCTGTACCCATCTCAACCTTCCCTATAACAATCACTTCTCTCTCTGAGCTCCAGTCTGCCCTGGCCCTCTGCGGTTCTATGGCAGAAGGCTCCGATGGCATTCATTATGAGATGCTTCAACATCTCCCTCTGTGCTCATCGCGGTATTTACTGAGTCTGTTTAATCGGATCTGGGAGTCGTCGTCAGTCCCTGAGGACTGGCTCGATGCTGTTGTCCTCCCTGTTCAGATTCCCCTGCTCCCCAGGGGTCTCTTGGGTCATCCCCAAAGGACTTCTGCCCTATTGCCCTCACAAGTTGTCTGCAAGCTCTTTAAACATATGGTTAACGTTTGTCTGATGTGGTTCTTAGAGCACTATCACCTTTCCCCTTCTCAATTTGGTTTTCGCAAATGCCGCAGCACAACAGATGTCCTGGTGAACTTGGAGGTCTATACTCGTACTGCTTTTGCTGCAAAGACCTCCGTTGTTGCCATCCTTTTTGACCTGGAAAAGGCTTACCACACTACTTGGTGGTATCATTTTGTCCCAACTTCATTCTTTTGGCCTTCATGGGAATCTCCCTCTCTTCCTCCAAAGTTTCCTCTCTCGTCGTTCCTTTCGAGTGAGGCTTGGTACTGCTCTCTCTGCCCCTTTTCGGCAATATGAGGGAGTGCCCCAAGGTAGTGTTCTGAGCACTACTTTTTCTTGTTGCTCTCAATGATCTTCTTTCCTCCCTTCCTTCTGGCGTTGTCTCCGCTCTCTATGTAGACGATCTTATCCAGTGCTGTCGGGGTGATGATTCGCCTCTCCATCAGCGGCAGCTTCAACTTGCGATTGATGCCGTGTCGCCTTGGGCCACCGATCATGGCTTGAAGTTCTCTGCGTCTAAGACTTGTGCTATGACTTTTACTCGGAAGCGTGTCATTCTTCGTCCCTCTTTCTCTTTTTGGACATCCCCTTGTGTACAAGGATTCCGCTAAGCTTTTGGGGTTACTGGTAATCTTTGACACTTGTTTGTCTTGGTCAGCCCATCTCTCTTACCTCTGTGCTGAATGCTCTAAAGCCCTTTCCTTCCTTAAGGTTTTGTCCCATACTTCTTGGGGGGGTGGATAGGCATACGCTCCTCTCTCTACATTCCTCACTCATCCTGTCTAAACTTGATTATGGTTGCCCTGCTTACTCGTCCGCTTCTCCTTCTACTCTTCACTGTCTTGATGCTTTGCACCATGCTGGGTTGCGCCTCGGCTCTGGTGCCTTTCGTTCGACTCCCGTCCTCAGCTTGTATGTTGACACTGGTTTCCTATCTCTCCAAGACCACCGTGATCACTACTGTCTTCGCTATCTGGCGCGGTCCTTGCAACATCCTTCCTCTCGCCTCTGTCGTGCTTTGACTTTTACCCCTCCTGTGGTTCCTGTTCCTCTTCACCACCTCCCTCTTTCTGTCCGGCTGTCTCGCTTACAGGTCTCTCTTTCCATCCGTCTTTCTCATATTTCTCCTCGTATTGTCCCTTCCTTGCTCCCGTGGAGGGTCCCCCTTCCGAAGTTTTGTACATTCTTGACCTGCTTTTACTTTTGATCCGCTAAAGCTTTTACTCCTACAGTTCTGAAATGCCTTTTTCTTAAGGACTTTTGTTCACACTCCCACTCCGTTTCCATCTTCACTGATGGGTCTAAGTTCGCGGACGTTGTGGGCTACTCCGTTTGTTTTTCCTGACCTTACTTATATGTGTCGCCTCCCTTCAGAGACTAGCATCTTCACAGTGGAGCTTTATGCTATTTTCCATGCTCTTCGTCTCCTGCGTTCTCTTTGTCATTCCTACTTTGTGATTGTAGTTGACTCTCGTAGTGCCCTCATGGCTCTAGGTCCTTTAATCCTGTTCATCCCGTAGTCATCGAGATTCAACATTGGCTGTTTCTTATCTCTAGTAAATTTAAATCCGTGGAGTTTTGCTGGGTTCCCAGCCATGTTGGTGTTTCTTTAAATAAGCGTGCAGATGCTGCTGCTAGAGAGGCTATCCGCTTGTCCCGTTTCTCGTAAAGGTATTCCTTTTTCCCCACTTTTATCCGGTTATTCATTCCTCCATCCTTGCCCATTGGCAGGGTTGTTGGTCTTCTGTCGTTGATAACAAACTGCATACTCTTAAGCGTTGTCCCCCTGTGGCCTTCTTCCTGCCACTGTAACCATCGGTGGGAAACGGCTCTAGCGCGGTTGTGTCTTGGCCATACTCGCTTAACTCACTATCACTTAATGGAGCGCCACCCAGCTTCTTATTGTCCAAATTGCATTGTCCCTCTTACCGTTGTGCATATCCTTGTTGAATGTCCTGACTTCCAGGGCGAGCGTGTGTCTTGCTTTCCGACTGCCCCTCGCGGTCACTTGTCCCTCGATAGAATTCTTGGTGAATCGGATACTTTTGATATCGTTCGCCTTATGCGTTTCTGTTTTCGTACTGGCATCCTTGGTGATGTTTAGCGCCCTCTGATTATTCTGCACATTTGATGGTGCTACATAGCCTTCCCGGTTTGGTGCCTTCTTTTGATAATTACTTTGTTTTTTATCCATAATGATTATATTGGTACAGTATCATCAGTCAGATCATGACTGTAATTGGTCAACCATGAGTAAACTCACTAGAGCACATTACTGGGTCAGTACTGTATTTATAGCTTGAGGCACATGGAGGCATGCAGTGCAGCTAAAGGATTGAAAACTTTTCACATTGTAGGCTTTCACCTCATTCCAGATGTTTTAATAATTGGTTGTCAACCAGTTCATCCATAATCTCTGCTGTTATTTTTTTTCACTAAAAGATAGGATAAGGCACTCAGATGCTGATTGTGGTAAAATAGTACTTGTTTACACTTGATCACCAGTAGCATTGCCACACAAGTGGTGAGATAATTTGGCTCTTGATGCCATGTAGCCTGAAGCAGATTACTCTTGCTTGGAAATGTATGTTCTTTTTAGGTGTGCATTTCCAAATACAGTAAAGCTACTTCATCCACTCTAACCACTTTCTCTTGAAAGTATCCCTCCACGTCATTAAGAGCTGTCTACTTGACGTGGAACTCGACGCGGCTGCTGCATTATCACTTGCAACATCACCACCTACCTTAACATTATGANTCATACTGCTCATTCTGAAACTAAAATGGCATTGCATCCAAGGTTGGCTATTTTCTGTTTTTTTATACCAAAATATATTTTTATTAGTATAAATAATAGAACATTTTTGTGCACATTTTGATACCAAAATCACCTTACAAAAGTTACATTTAAATATAATTACATTTTTGGCACTGAAATTGGGTCGTGAATGCACGGCCTTGATCAAGTGTAACAAACATTATTTTTCATTGCAACCAAATACTGCATGTTGATTGTATTTACCACACAGGTATCCTTACACTGCATCCAACATATTATAGATGCATGGTACATTATAGATGTATAGTACAGTACAGCAGTGAACATTATAGAGTTAAATTAAATTCAGTATAGTACATTAGTGAAATTATCTTCCCAATGTAAATATGGTTACAAAAAAGACAAGAGAGTTTTGAATAAAGGGGGATATGCGGTATTTCTTTAAGTGAAGGCAATAGAATGTATAAAGCAGAGACTTTTAGGGATTAAGAGAAAAAGATTGAGCACATCTATGACTAAAGAGTACATAATATACGGTAATTATTGCATTAATCATAAAATTAATACTGTACAATACTATGCATTCAGCATAATTAGAAGCTACATTTTTGGTACCATGAAAAAATACAATAAAATGCAGATATTAAGAATCAATATTCGTATGTGGTACAAGAGGTCCTTATTATAAGAATGCCCATTATACAAACATTTGTCCATCTGAATAGTCTCCCCAGTTCCCTTTCATGTATCAATTCACGAACCGAACTCACTACTGTCCCCAATATTATGAGCAGCACTGAAATGTCTATATGGCAGCCACATGGTGATGTAGGGTGGTATTAAAATGTCTGTACAGCCCACTAGGGGAGATGGGGCATGGTCAAATCATACTCGAATGTTCAACAGCTCATTTTCAGATTGTTAAAGCTGTATGAATCATTAGGCTAGGAGGTATTAGCTTAGATTATGCTGTGAAATAAAGGAAGGCTCAGTTGGTTTATAATAGATTTGTTTGGGTACGGTTAGGTAGGTTTTAAAATACGTTACCAAATTATCATGCAAACGATGACTTTTATCTGTGGAGACCCGTGCTGCCTCAGCAGTTTCCTCATGCCCAAGACTAGAAACACTGCACATTCTCTGGATTTTACTGAGGGAAAATACCATTAACAATGGCGAAGAGAAAGAGTGGTGGTGATGCACTAGTGCCAAGGAAAATGCAACCCATTACCATAGAGACAAAGCAAGAGATTATCAAGAGATAATAATAAACTTTGAGTTCTACAACAGGTAGTGACACTGATAATGGATTACCCACAGGTGTTTGCCAACCACACATCTACTACATCAAATGCAGCCAGTGGCACTGAAAATGACAAGCCAACCTGTCATCGACATATCGCCACCACCAGCAACTATATCTCTTCACTCCTCACAAACTGTAGGATTATGTGGATAATTTAATTATTTACTTCAATTTAAATGCAAGTGGACTGTATATTGGTTATGGTTATTTCTAGTCGACTGCACACAATTCCCAGTGGAGGGCTTATTATAATGTTAATTAATAAATTCAGAACTTACAGTTTATCTGGTAAATTGTAGAAAATAAACGTAGATTTACTGCTCTGAATTCAATCCTAAGGCTACTCAGACTGTCGACAAACATATAATTACACTTTACAACATGAAAGTACTGACATACGAGCATAAGCTTACTGCCAGAGGAATGAAATTGGTTATAATAAATTACAGCCATTCAAATTAATATGATGTGTGACCTGAATTGTTTAATATTTAAATAGCATTATTAGCTAGTAAGATGACTTTTTATGTTGTAGTAACATGTATTGTCATCAATAACCCAGAGAAAATTCCATACACGCCATGCACAGGTAGCGTCACCTTGTGTGTAATGGCGTTCAACAGGGTACATTTCAGTCCTGACTTCTCCTGTCTGTGAATATATAGTACAGTATTATTAATGTGAGAAATATACAGATGTTATGTAAACACACACACGCACACACACACTGTAATCAATTAATTATTAAAGTTTTTTATTAGGTTCTTACACGAGTTTTGGAAATCATATGCCCATAACCAGTACTAGGTTTTCTCCACTTGCACCATATATAATCAGGCCCGACTAATAACAATACTGGGAGCTAGATGCAGTACTTAATGCCTGGGTTGGAACAGAGCTGTTGATTTAATCTCCTAACACCCATCTACTTCAATGTGCGGCTTAAGCGTACAACAGTGATTTATAATGAACAATACGTGTGCCAATTCCATGTTGTTAGTCGAGTGAGTGAGTTGGGTTCTCAGAGTTAGCTAGGCTTATGGTGACATTCCTCCCCCACCCCAGTTCGTGTATCAATAGTTATTGAGAGTTAGATCTTTAAATACGTACTGTTACAGGATTCAAATTAAATATATTAATTTGATTTATATACAAGGTATTGGATTTAATCTCCATACCTTAGCTCATTAACAAAACTTAAAATAAATAATTCAGCTACTCCACCATCTTGTGGTGAAGTGTAAATTCTAGAGCTGATGAATTCTAGAGAAAATTTTCAGCCCATCTATACATTCAATTTAAAGTTATTATTTGAGAACATAGGGCAAATCTTCATAGCAGTTTATTATTATATAAATTTATTATTTAGTTATTTATGTCTATAGGTGGGAAAAATTTCACCCACAAACAGCCAACTTTGACAAGCATGTCAACTCCATCATTCAAGGTAAATAATATATTGAACATTTCATATTACTGTATGTCCCAAAAATATTGGTGTTATGATGATTTTTGGTTGTCCGGAAATGCATCCCCCATTTATAGCATCTATGTGAATTTCAATGTGAAATCTCGGTCCACATTCCAAACAAATGCTTCATAAACACATTTTCAGAATACAACATGCTTGTAGCAGGGGAGTGCCTGTATATATATATTGATTCCTAATATCTGCACAATTTACTAATACAGTTTATTGTTTCAGAATGGCAACCATCTAGCATCAGTCATGAGCATACATGAACTTACACCCGTTTTGTATCAATTATGTAAGCACTAATCTATCATGTAAGCATTGTGCATGACCCAGTGAGTGGGTATACAATTTTTTTGCTTGCAATTCAAAAGTCGCTGACCTTGATGAAATATTAAGTGTCCTTTTCTGAACAACACAATGTATTCTTATTCCATATTTTTCACAGTTATCTCTGCAATTTTAATAAATTTCCAACATTGAAAAGACTATTTAACCCTTTAGCTATGATGGTTGACACTTGTTGCTGGAATGAAAATTGTAAATTGGTGTAGACTTGTTTACATTAGCACAGGAGAGATATTCCTGAATATTTTACTTCTAAAGATGGAAGGGAAAGGAAGGAAACTATCAGGGGAAAGTGTCAAGCCATAATGACTATATAGCACTGGGAAGGGGTCAGGATATGGATGGAACAGGGAAAAAGAATGGTGCCCAACTATTTGGACTATCAGGGATTGAATACCCACCTGCATGAAGCGAGATCATCACACTACTGTCCAGCCCAAGGGATTGGGTACCATTCCTCTTCCCCATCCCATCCTAAATCCTTATCCTGACCCCTTCCCAGTGTTTTTAGCGATTGCAATCCTCATGCAACCTTAAAAACTGCAACTACATACCTCGGTACATGCTAGCTGCAATAGCCAAAAGTACTATATCATATTGCATTAGAAATGTCCTATTTATACAACTGTTTTACATAATTTTTTTACATTTTAACATTATGCCTTGAGCATTTTAACATATTTAAGCCTATTATACAAAATTATGCATAATGGTACAGTACTGACATTCAAGCTTTAATGTAGTTTTTCTAAATTCTCATCAAACTTAATTATTCACGTTCAAAGAGTTTTATTTCTACTGCAATGTACTGAACAGAATATTACATGCATATTTAAATATTTAATGGTACATATTGTTAGAAATAAAACTGAATAATGTAAAGGAGTTTTATTACATTTTTCTGTTAAAATACATAAAATCCTATTTTTTCTTTACTGTATATAATATTCTAGGCTTTGTGGACATTTGGTCTGATATTGATTATGGCAACATTTCAATTAAAAAAAATTGCCTCAATTTTATTTTATTAATTTCTTTCACCATTATTTTATTATAAATGCCATAAAAGAAATTGAGGGAAAAATATAAAATATTAGAGCTCAACAACAGCATCTGGTGTGAATATGCAGTCAAATGTAAATACTGTACACAGTCAAAGAGTTAATTATTTGTATCCTATTCCTTAGGTATAAAATATTAAATAAATTCTTGAAGTACTGTATTTATATGACTCATTTTGTGTATTGTTGTGAAATGTACTTAAAAATTCTTTAAAATAAGAATATTTGCACAAATATATAATGGTTTTACAACAAACACTATAACAAATAACTGTTCCACTAGTAATTAAGAAACTTTGCATTTCAGGAAGGGTAGCGCAAAGAGCATTGTGTCAATGCCAGTCACTGCAAGTTATCATTGTTTAACTCCAAACTTGGCACCAATGGTTACAATACCATCAAAACAGCACTTGCTATAACCTTGCTTATCACACACAATAACAATGGTTTACCCAGTAAGAAATACAACGTCATTGGTACATTATTAATAAAAAGAATGTGATGCTAGTTTCTAGTAAAAAAATCTAATGATATCTTACATTAACTGCTGGGAAAATATCAGATAAAAGAGGAAGGTTGATAAATATAGGGGTGCAGTATATTCAAAACATAATAGAGGAATCAACTTCAGTGGAATAAACAAAATGTGCAAGTACTGTAATATTTAAATTGTGATATTGTTGCAGGAAGCCTATGAAGACGGTATGAAACAAAGAGATATATAATAAAATTAAAGAAACGTTAATGGTAGAGGAGAGGAGCTGGAGCATGAGGTATAACCAAGAATAACAAACACTGGTTTGATTGAGGTAAGAACAGATGTAAAAATTGCACTGATAAATATAAATCTCCTTCACAGTAAGAATAATCTTAATGTGTGGAGTTAACAACAGTAGTCATATTACTTTAAATAAGTACAAGAGAATCATCTGTTGCAATGTAGTCAATACAGTAATTAGAACATAACCAAGGATAAACCTGTAATAAGAACAATTAACTTGCACCAAACAGAAAACATTACAGCTTTCCTACACACAATACTGATGATTCAATGATACTGTATATCAATGCACATTTATAAGCACACCACAGCCAACATGGATATCCTGAGAATGTTTTCTTACCAATTTTCTAATCTGCTTATATATATTATTTGAATTTTTGGAACTTCCATTACCTTCCACACATTAAAACCAAAGTAAACAACCAAAGTAAATAAGTAAATAGAATGTCAAACTATCTGATGTTACCAAGTTCAAGAGGCAAGTTGCTTTAGCTAGGATTTGCTGGAGTCTTTTTCTGGTGGCGGAGAGTCATACTGGGCATAGCTGACACGTGTGCCGGCCAATTCAATAAGGTAGCGATCAGGATTATCTAGCCAATCTGAACTATTCAATTTAACCTTCCTCCTGTTCTCAACGTCTTTCACTTCACGCTTTTTCAGCTCAGTTTGTGCTTCCCTGTAAAGTTAAGTTATTTAATAATGCAAAAATGGCTTGGGAGTTAAGGGAGAAAGTGTTTAGCAAACATCAAAGAAAATTCTGTAAATAATGTTTGTAGTACAGTACTAAACTGACATGAAGGGTGGAAGGGCTAAATAGTGGGCTGTATTTTAACAATGGACAAAATACAGGTAATGCTAAAGAAAATGGTAAGTGAAGGGCTGGAATTCTTTGGTGACTATTAGTACTGAGGGAAAGCCTGCCAGTACTGAGGGAAAACCTGCCAGTACTGAGGGAAAACCTGCCAGTACTGAGGGAAAACCTGCCAGTACTGAGGGAAAACCTGTCAGTACTGAGGGAAAGCCTGTCAGTACTGAGGGAAAGCCTGCCAGTACTGAGGGAAAACCTGCCAGTACTGAGGGAAAGCCTGCCAGTACTGAGGGAAAGCCTGCCAGTACTGAGGGAAAGCCTGCCAGTACTGAGGGAAAGCCTGCCAGTACTGAGGGAAAACCTGCCAGTACTGAGGGAAAGCCTGCCAGTACTGAGGGAAAGCCTGCCAGTACTGAGGGAAAGCCTGCCAGTACTGAGGGAAAGCCTGCCAGTACTGAGGGAAAGCCTGCCAGTACTGAGGGAAAGCCTGCCAGTACTGAGGGAAAGCCTGCCAGTACTGAGGGAAAGCCTGCCAGTACTGAGGGAAAGCCTGCCAGTACTGAGGGAAAGCCTGTCAGTACTGAGGGAAAGCCTGCCAGTACTGAGGGAAAGGACAGCATTACTGCAGAAAAGCCTGCCAGTACTGAGGGAAAGCCTGCCAGTACTGAGGGAAAGCCTGCCAGTACTGAGGGAAAGCCTGCCAGTACTGAGGGAAAACCTGCCAGTACTGAGGGAAAGCCTGCCAGTACTGAGGGAAAGCCTGCCAGTACTGAGGGAAAGCCTGCCAGTACTGAGGGAAAGCCTGCCAGTACTGAGGGAAAGCCTGCCAGCACTGAGGGAAAGCCTGCCAATACTGAGGGAAAGCCTGCCAGTACTGAGGGAAAGCCTGCCAGTACTGAGGGAAAGCCTGCCAGTACTGAGGGAAAGCCTGCCAGTACTGAGGGAAAGCCTGCCAGTACTGAGGGAAAGCCTGCCAGTACTGAGGGAAAGCCTGCCAGTACTGAGGGAAAGCCTGTCAGTACTGAGGGAAAGCCTGCCAGTACTGAGGGAAAGGACAGCATTACTGCAGAAAAGCCTGCCAGTACTGAGGGAAAGGCTGCCAATACCAAGGAAAAGGCTGCCAGTACCAAGGCAAAGCCTGCCAGTACCGAGGGAAAGGCTGCCAGTAGCAAGGGATAGGCTGGCATTACTGCAGGAAAGGCTGCCAGTACCGAGGGAAAGGCCGGCATTACTGCGGGAAAGGCTGCCAGTACAGAGGGGAATGGCTGCCAATACCGAGGGAAAAAAGAGCAGATTGAGATAAAGCCAGATTTTCCGTACCGATTGGTTTTAACCTGAAATCTATATTTTGGGAAGCTAACAAAGCAAGCTAGTAAGGGGTGTCCCCATCACTGTTAGTACCCCAAAAGAGGAAAAATCTTAGATCTACAGTACCTGTATCCATTAGGCAAGAGTAATCATGTCTTGGTGCATATAAATTTGCCAATCATAATGATAGGAGTTAGGACAAGAAAATATCAGAAATTGTACTTCTTAGGAGAATGTCATAGCATATTAATTTGACTGGGATAGTTTGTTGCTGTAATGAAGGTAGCCAAATTTTAATACCAAAGCAGAAATGCAGAACTGAAAAACAGGATTGCTTTGACAAAAACAAAATACTGTAGAACTAAGTTTTAAAATAAAGATATGGATCAAATATAGAAAAAGACCTAACATATCAAATACAAACACTAATTGTTATTATAACTCCAAATATTAGACTTATCCAAAATTTGGAGTTATAAATTTAGACGTGCTATAAACTTATAACTTTGAAGTTATAGAGACGAGTTTGGACTTGTCCAAAATGCTGTGCAAACCATAGATTTTATTTGCACAAAGAAATCACATTAACACTTTGTGCGGCCCGGCGTGCGTGGCCCGGCATACGTGGCCCGGCATGCGTGGCCCGGCGTACATGGCCCGGCGTGCGTGGCCCAGCAAGCGCGCCCCAGCCCACCCCAAAGTCAGCCTGGCGTTTCCCGTGAGCGCGCACCCATACTAAAATGTGTATACTCTTTCATTGGTCTGACGTCAATTTTCATGCTACGTTGTTTATTTTGGCATCAAATTGTTCGCAATAAAATTCTCTAATGTAATATTCAGGCAAGTGTTATCCATGAGTGTACAACTGCACTAAAATGTGTATACTCTTTACAATTTTCTCACCTCAATTTTCCATGCTACGTCGTTCATTTTGCAATCAAATTGTTTGCAATAAAATTCTCTAAAGCGATATATGTATATAAGGTAAAAATACAAAAACAGGAACACTACCCACAACAAACCAGAAAATCTCCTGAGCATTACCCGTGATCAAGCACCCGCACTAAAATGCATTTACGTATATACTCTCTTCAGTTTTCTCACCTCATTTTTCATGCCATTTTGGTATCAAATTGTTCGCAATTGAAAGGCACGCATTTTAAAACTAGTCCCATAATAATAGAATAAATGAAATTTTAACAAATGTTTAAATTTTGGATGCAACATGCGACCCCGCTAGACATCCGCAGAGTTATTTATGGACGCAATTTCTGTCTTCGCCCGCAGAAAGTGTTAAATTAATGAGAGGTATCAATGGAGAAAATTAATAGGAGCCATAAAGAGGATTTGCACCTGTACACTTGGTACTCTGTACATGCTCTAGAACCCAAGAGGATTCAGTAGAATACCGAGTTACATTACTTTTCCATATTGTGGCCTAGTGGTTTAAGGTGTGTGCAGGTTCAAATCCTCCTCATGGATCCTACAGATTTTCTCCTAGGTTTTATTTGTTTATAACTGATAGTTATACAGTATTCCCCAAACCACATACCCAATATGTATGTATTATTTAGCAAACCAATCATTTAACCTGTAACAAAAAAAAAAAAAAAAGACTGCTAAATGGAATACTTAAAAGTATAAGTAGGTCCAAGAATAATGCACAATCAGCTACTGTAATGCCAAAATAGCACAGAAATTTTAACAGGATCAGCCTTTTTTTATAAACTGTAGAGTGTCTAGTACTACATTTCATTCATCTTGCCTAAGTACTGTACAGTATTTGTAGTGCTGAGAAACAACCAAAACTGACAATGCAGTGCTGACAAAAACAATTTTTAAGTCTTACCAAATATTTATCTTCAACTTGGGATGTCAAAATACTCACTTTGCTTCACAGGTACCGCACCCCCAGACTTCAATAACATGGAGCTTGAAAGGAATCTTGCGATATGTGATTAAGCTGAGATTCAAGTCAAGCGTCAAAGCACGGTTGGTGTTGTCTAGACCCACTTGGATACCAGTTGGAAATCCTCTTGATGTCACATTGAAGTACATTATCTTTGGACCACCTAATTACATAAAAGATGAAATAACCAATTAATTTGGTAACCAAATGATATACTATACTGTCCTTAACATTGTCACTTTGTTCAATATATGATTATGAAAAAAAGACTTTAATAAACAAATTCACCATCTCGAGCAAAATCATTTGGTCAAGATGGTTAATCTTTATATTATTTCTAGTAATCCATGTCGAAATCAAGCATTTCTGCAAGGATGACTGATGGTAGGTATAAATTTTCAAAATCCAAAAGAACCTTGGCAGAGGTGTTTGCAAAAATCCCCACCACGACAGGAGGCAATACCAATAGTTGTCTGCTGATGTTTACACCTGTCCATGGATGGACAAGTACTGTACTTTGCTTTAGAGAGCAACAGAATAGGTAGGCTCAGGAAATCTAATCTGCTGCAGTCAAAATGCTGAAGAACTTTCCCAATTCTGAGTTTTATGCAAAAATAACATAAGGACTAGCATAATTATAAACTGTAACTGAAATAATATTTATTCAATATACCAACACTAGAGTAATATAGCTTGTGTAAATATCCAAAATATAAGAGTTTTGATTAAACATACAAAAAATTTTGTGTGTCCATAATAAGCTAATTAAAAATGATCTACATCCTTCCAAACATACAGTACTTTCAAATATTAAAAGTAAGACCAAGTTTCTGAACGTGAATATGAACACCCTCACAAAGTTGCCTATTTGCAAAAGATTTACCACTTGGCAAAATAACAATAAAATCACCAAAATAGAATTGGTGGTAAAGACATGCAAATCAAGTTAAAACTTTCAACTCTTATTACAGGTTAAATAATCACTTACTTTCAATGATTTTATATTCTGGAGTTAACTGCATACAGAGGCAATTCTCTCCACCCCAGAAATGCTTCGAGTCCCTCCAACCAACGTCACTTGCTAGGCAGAAAAGGTTACCACCCTCTGCTGTAATGAACATCATTGTTGGGCTATTGTAACCAAATACATGGTGCTGCAATCTGAAAGTACATTATTATATGAATTAAGCATAATCATTGCAGTAAACAATATATAAAATGTCATTTATTAATAAAATTCAAAATCAGTAAGAATTAAGCTGCATCACATGGACTTGTGTATAGAAATCACAGCAGCACCCCACACACTTAGAAATATTTACTTGTTAATATTTAATATACTTGTTAATATTTAATACACTTGTTAATAAAATATTAATTTGCTTAGAAATGGCAGGAAATTGCAGAGTGATGAGGTTGGCAAACTTTGGTCATTAACACAAGACCTCTCAAAGGAAGGCAGAGAAAAGCTGAAAATGAACCTAATTGAAGCAAAACGTCTAAATGGGGAGAGAAATGAAGAAGACATTCTTTTTTCTACAAAGTGACAGGGACTGGAAAGTTTGTGAAATGGTACATAAAAACAAGGCAACAAAATCAGTAGTGGAAGGGGGAGTAAAGAGCAAAGGGAAAGGGAACATGTTCCTGAAAATTGTATATACCAACATAGATGGAGTGAGGTCAAAAACTTTGGAGTTGAAAGATATAATTCAGCTTAAGGTCCCAGATACTGTCACATTATCAGAGACGAAACTCGAAGGAAATATATTAAATGAAGTCATATTCCCAAGGGGCTATTCAGTTTGGATACGTGACAGGAAAATTAGGAAGGGAGAAGGAGTGGCTGTGTCGGTGAAAGAACACCTGAAGGTATGAGTGTTAATATTTGAAAACCCTCGAGATATTGACATAATGGCATTGCAGGTCTGAAATCAGGATAAGCTGATAATTTTAAATGCCTACAGCCCACCAGCAAGCAACACATGGACAAAGAAAGGACTGGATGACAAACGAGAGGGCCTCATAATGGCCATGAGAGATATTATTGTACAAGCAGATAAAAATAAATCATGACTGTTGATACTGGGGGACTTCAACTTTAAAGCAATAGACTGGGAGGCCTATGGAGCAAGAACGGAGGACTTTTGGACATGCAGATTTGTGAACCTCATTCTGGAGACATTCATGTATCAACACATCAAGCAGGCCACAAGAATGAGGGAAGGAGATGTACCGTCAGTACTTGATCTAGTATTCACTAGGAAAGAAGAAGAGAGATTTGACATCCAGTACCTTCCTCCCTTGGGAAAGAGTGATCACGTCCTGTTAGACATTAAATATACTTTAAGATATCATCTAGAAGAAAATGGGGACATTGAAACAGTTGATAAACATAATTTAAAGAGAGGTCACTATGGGGAACTTCAAATTTTTTTAATAAGTGTAATTGGACAGGCTTGTTGCTAGGCAGGGAAGTAAATGAAATTTATGCCAAATTTTGCAAAATATATGATGAAGGCACACAAACATTCATACGAAAACAGATGCAAGGCCAGAAAACAGGATTGGTTCAACAGAAATTGATAAGAGGGCCAGAGACCAAAAGACACAAAAATGGAATCAATATAGGAAGATGCCAAACCCCCAAACATACCTGCGATACAAAGATGCGAGAAACAATTATACGGCAGTAAGGAGAGAGGCAGAAAGAAATTTTGAAAAAGGGATAGCGGATAAATGTAAAACAGAACCGGGCCTATTCTACAAATTCATAAACAACAAATTGCAGGAAAAGGATAATATCCAGAGGTTGAAAATGGGGAACAGATTCACGGAAAAAGAAAATGAAATGTGTGAAACATTAAACGAAAAGTTCCAAAGTGTGTTTGCACAAAATGAAATCTTAAGAGAACCAGACACAATAAGAATTCCAGAGAACAACTTAAGAGTGTATAGAGGTGTCTAGAGATGAAGTGGAAAATATGCTAAAGGAGCTAAGTAAGAACAAAGCAGTTGGCCCAGATGGAGTTTCACCACGAGTTCTGAGAGAATGTGCCTCTGAGCTCAGCATTCCACTTCACCTGATCTTTCAGGGATCCCTATGTATAGGAGTCGTAGCAGACATGTGGAAAAAGGCTAAAATAGTTCCAATCTACAAAAGTACAGCAGGGAAGACCCCCTCAATTATAGACCTGTATTATTGAGAAGTGTAATAGTGAAAATAATGGAAAAAATAATAAAAACTAAATGGGTAGAACACCTGGAGAGAAATGATATAATATCAGACAGACAGTATGGTTTTCGATCTGGAAGATCCTGTGTATTGAATTTACTCAGTTTCTATGATCTAGCCACAGAGATTTTACAGGAAAGAGATGGTTGGGTTGACTGCATCTATCTGGACCTAAAAAAAAACTTTAAACAGAGTTCCACACAAGAGGCTTTTCTGGAAACTGGAAAATATTGGAGGAGTGACAGGTAAGCTTCTAACATGGATGAAAAATTTGCTGACCGATAGAAAAATGAGGGCAGTAATCAGAGGCAATGTATCGGACTGGAGAAATGTCACGAGTGGAGTACCACAGGGTTCAGTTCTTGCATCGGTAATGTTCATTGTCTACATAAATGATCTACCAGTTGGTATACAGAATTATATGAACATGTTTGCTGATGATCCTAAGATAATAGGAAAGATAAGAAACTTAGATGACTGTCATGCCCTGCAAGAAGACCTGGACAAAATAAGTATATGGAGCACCACTTGGCAAATAGAGTTTAATGTGAATAAATACCATGTTATGGAATGTGGAATAGGAGAACATAGACCCCCACAAAACTTATAAATTATGTGAGAAATCTTTAAAGAATTCTGATAAAGAAAGAGATCTAGGGGTGGTTCTAGATAGAAAACTATCACCAGAGGACCACATACAGAACATTGTGCGAGGAGCCTATGCCATGCTTTCTAACTTCAGAATTGCTTTTAAATACATGGATGGCGAAATACTAAAGAAATTGTTCACGACTTTTGTTAGGCCAAAGCTAGAATATGCAGCGGTTGTGTGGTGCCCATCTTAAGAAGCAAATCAACAAACTGGAAAAGGTGCAAAGACATGCTACTAAGTGGCTCCCAGAACTGAAGGGCAAGAACTACGAGGAGAGGTTAGAGGCATTAAATATGCCAAAACTAGAAGACAAGAAAAAAGAGGTGATATGATCACTACGTGCAAAATAGTAACAGGAATTGATAAAATCGATAGGGAAGATTTCCTGAACCCTGGAACTTCAAGAACAAGAGGTCATAGATTTAAACTAACTAAACAAAGATGCAGAAGACATGAGAAAATTCACTTTCGCAAACAGAGTGGTAGACGGTTGGAACAAGTCAAGTGAGGTGGTGGTGGTGGAGGCCAAAACCGTCAGGAGTTTCAGAGTGCTGGGTAGACTGAACACTACGAGCGTAGCTCTCATCCTGTAACTACACTTAGGTAATTACACTATCAGAAAATAAGTACAGTACAGTAATCATTTAGAAAGACCTGGGTGGTCACAGAAACTCAACTAGACATGGATATTTTTTTTAGGGCAGATTGAAAAATACATCTCCAGGACACTAGTCACATTAGACATTGAATGACTTCTCTTACCTACCAGGAACCAAGAGTTTACTTTTTTTCTTGTCATCTTAAAGGGGGCAGAAAACTCATGGATATCAGAGATAAATCACATAACTGAGGCAAATTGCTTGTTTTAACAGAGTAACATTACAAAATTTAAGCTCTATCAGAAGCATATTTCCAAAACAATCTAACCACCACCATCCAACTCCCTCGACTGCCACTAGGTGGCGTCCTGTCCAACTAAATGGTCAGGTTAGGAGGCCACCTTGCTTCTAGCCCAGCCCCCCCAAAATATACCTTGGGTAAAATAGGGAACAAAGGGTGACTATATGGTGCTCCTGAGGAACATCCCAGAAAAGGGTTTCACTGCAGTAATCACTGCAGAAAAAGCATTAACTTCATTGAATTGTTTAAAACCATAAAATTTTGTATACATTGCTCTTTGCCTTTAAATGCAACACAAATTCCAATTATTTTTTCCACAGGTGGGTATAGGAGAAATAGAAGAAGTCTTCCTACACCTGTTAGCAGGCTTAGAGCTTTCTCTTCACACAGCACATCTAAAGCATTACTGGAATGTATTGTACCTTATTTTCATATTTTTGACTGCCACTGTATTTACAGTATGTAATCATTGCGAGCTAGTAAAGTAGAGTACTGTACATGAGTATGTGAAAGAGCCGTCCTGTTCAGAGTATATTTATGTTAGTGTACTGTAATATGATACTGTGTAGCCTCTCGTTGCCTTTCTTCACCCTCCAGCGTTCCAATGGTTTTTGCCATGACACACTGTGGTCAAGGCAGCATTGTGAGCGTATACCTCAGTCGCTGCAAGGTTGACTCTCCTTGCAATTGTGGGCTGCTATTAGAATCAGGGTGAGTAATAAATGTTTTCTAATCTTTTATTTTTATTTAATTTTAACTTCCTCCAATATCAATATACAGTACAGTAATTATGATTTAACTAACAATGATGAGATCCTTGTTATCAAATTACAGTACAGTATGTACTTACCTTCTGATAATAAGGCTCTCATTATTACTAAACTTACCTGTTAATACTGAGACCGTGATTATCGCTGTTATACAACTGCATCCAGTGTGTTGGACTCACAGCGGAAATCTACAAGAAAATCAGTTTTATTCATGCACTAGATATATTCAGTAACAAAACTGAGCTAGAAGACAGGAATGACAATGATAAAGGAAGCATAAAAAAAAGAGAATGGAAATACATGGCAGTAACATACAATTGGACCAGAGAAGCATATGAATAGTTAGCATTTTTCTGTGTGGATGAAATGTTAAAAGTGAAGATGAGAGAAGAATTTACTCAACTTGAAAGCCTACTGTTTTGGCATGATTATGTAACTGTCAGTCCTCTGCGCTCAAACTACTGTATTCACCTAGTTGTGCTTGCGGGGGTTGAGCTCTGTTCTTTTGGCCTGCCTCTCAACTGTCAATCAATCAACTATTACTATTTTTTTCTTTCTTTCTTTCTTTCCCCACACCCCGCCAGGAAGCAGCCTGTAACAGCTGTCTAACTCCCAGGTACCTATTTACTGCTAGGTAACAGGGGCATCAGGGTGAAAGAAACTTTACCCATTTGTTTCTGCTGGCCCTGGGAATCGAACCTCGGTCCACATGACTACATATCAAGCGTGCGTGCTGTCCCCTCAGCCACCGGCGCCACTGTGTTTGTGTATCAATGTGCAATAAATATTATGTGTCATCGTATCTGTCTTCTTGTTTGGCCACAGCCTATCTACACTTCAACTTCATTGAAAGCCTATCACGTCATTTGAGCTCAAATTGTTCAAGCTACTGCATTCCTTCATCATTTTGCCTACACAGTATAGTAGTCATGTAATAAACATACAATGCTTAAATGTTAAACATTCTCAGCACTACTACTTCTACTACTACTATCATAATGATATATTTATTTGGTTTACAAACAGCAAAGTACATTGGAGTAAAGTGACAGTCAGTCACGCCTGCTGAACTCTCACCTTCCAGCAGACAGCTGGATGGAGTTACTAAAATAATAACACTATAGTAGACTATATATGGTTCCTTTAAAAGTATGGAAATTCTTTACCCTTAAAGTGCAGTTATCATATACATATTCGCTGGGTAATGTAGTTATCATACGCAGACTATTATTGTCTGGGTCTTACGTGAATGATGCAAATATGGATATGCTATGTCTATGTTGATGTACAGTAATGGAGCTTACCTTAATACCAGAAAAAACTCCGGCCATAGTTTACGATAGCTCGCTATGTAAATGTGGTTATTATTGCAAATATTACTATGCCAATGCAGTAATCATTGTATAAAATTCCATTACTGTATAAATACTGGACTTGAAATGTACAGTATACTGATTATGTTCATAAGGTTTTCACAACTCTTCATAGTGCACCAGGTCAACCAATCATCAATTGAACACTAATAAACTACAGAATGCTAATTGGGTCATACAAGTCAGTTATTACCTATATCATGGATATAAATAGGAACTACCTTGTTTGAGTCAATAGGCCCATATATGAATGAATTTGGGAAGATATAATTAGGAGGAACCTCCTATTTATACAACCATACATGAAGGTTCTACCTTAATTAAAAGCAAAGGTTATGAATTTCTTTGGTGAGCTTGTTAGCAAAAAGTTGTATTTTATTTTAACACTGGCAACCCTGCTGAATGCATATCATGCATCACCGAAGGTTGAAATTTTGTGTACGTATGTTACTTAATGTACTCTAACATCCTGCTAAATTTCATGTAAACCTGAAATAGTCAGGTTGGGAGCTGTGATGATTTATTCTACTAAAATTATCTAAGTGTAGTTACAGGATGAGTTATGTTCGTGGTGTTCCATCTTCCCATTACTCTTTGTAATGTGATGCTTTGAAACTATTAATGTGTTGTTGGGACAACAACACATTAATAAGGGACAATAAGGGACATAACTGGCAAACCCCTCACAGTGTTCAAGAGAGAACTGGATAAGCACCTCCAAAGGATACCTGATCAACCAGGCTGTGACTCATACGTCAGGCTGCAAGCAGTCGCGTCCAACAGCCTGGTTGATCAGTCCAGCAACCAGGAGGCCTGGTCGATGACCGGGCCGCGGAGACGATAAGCCCCGGAAGCACCTCAAGGTATCCTCAAGGTATGTGTTTGGCATCCACCACCTTTTCACTTTACTCCAAACATCTACCTTCTGTTTGCAATTGAGAATGTTCCCATGTTTTTTGGCACTTTTGCTTCCTTAGCATGAATCTTTGACCCCTTGTTCTTAAAGTTGCAAATTTAAAAAACTCTTTGTATTATGCCGATTCCAGTTACTATATTGTATGTAATGATCATATCACCTCTTTTCCTCTTATCTTCTTATCTTGGCATGTTTAACATCTCCAGCCACTCCTCATAGCTGAAGTTCTTAAGTTTCGGGAACTATTTAGTAGTACAATAGTACCTTCATTTTCGTAGTTAATCCGTTCCCAGAGACGTTACGAAAACCTAAACTATGAAAACGGCAACGAATTTCCCCACAAGAAATAATGTAAATTGAATTCATTCGTTCCACATCCCCATAATTATTAACTAAAAAAACCAGTGCTGAATGTAATGAAACAACATTTTCTGGGTGAGACCCGGAGGCTCCCCAGAGCTATACCGGTCTGATGTGTATATATTAGACCATGGCAACAGTCAATCGACGGAGTTCTAGGCATACTGGGGACCAGAGCCAGAACCTGCCCCCCTCAAGAGAGGCACGAGGGGCAATGGCCTAAAGACACCCCTGTGTAATTGGAAGCAGTCTTTGTCTGCCATCTACCAGGTTAGGCACCCAGAAAGGTAGGAATTCCAAAGCAAACTACTTCTGATCAAATAATTTGCAAACCGAAAGCCGAACTAACAACAGAACTCCCCCAATCAAAACCATGGAAACAAGTATGACGTCACCACAAACACCGGCATTCGTCTGGCAACCCCCTCTTCCCGGGAGAGGGATGGGGGGGGGTCCCAGACCTCCATGCCAACAACTCTCCTCGGTTCACAGGCCGTGTATCAAAAACGCAAAAAAAAAAAAAAAAAAAAAAAAAAAAAAAAAAGCCGACTGGAGGAAGGGAGCGAGGGATGCCAGGGAGCTTCTGGGTCTCACCCAGAAAATGGCGTTTCATTACATTCAACGCTGGTTTTCTGTGGAGAGCCCCTTCGGCTCCCCGGAGCTACCTAACCGAAGATAAAGAAAAAAGGGACTTACTCGGGAGGCGGTCGTTACTCGCTCCTCAACTCGAAGTCGAGACAACTGGCTGCAACCTGCGACCCAAGGCTGCGACCAAGAACACACGCCCGTGAATGGCCAGGAACATTAACGAGATACCGTGCGGCCAGGACCCTGTTCATACTCCAAAATCCCTGTGCCCGAATATCAGCCCAGGATATATTCCCAAAAACTGCAGCCAAAGCCGCGAACTTACAAACATCATGGGCACGGGAATAGGCCACAAGCTGGCTGAACCAAATAATCTTGCGGATGACCTGGGAGACCCGTGCCCTGGAACAGGGAAGAAGGGAAACCGGGTCCACCCAAAGCGCGTCCCTTGCCACTGAGGCGGTGGCGTGCAGATAATGGCGAAGAGCCGCAACCGGACACAAAACATGATGCACCCCCGGCCGAACCAACCAAGCAACAACAACCCAAGGTCCCCTTTGGAAAGCAGGGGAGATTCATTCTTCCCCAGAAAAGAAGGAGATGGCTGCAAACGAACGAAACGATCACCAGGACCGAAAGAGCAGAAACCCCTGCGCGGGAGGAGAGCACGAAGCTCCCGACCCAACCCCCAGAGGCCAATGCCAACAAGAAGAGAGCCTTAGAAAAAGTTCTGAATCGAGGGGACCACCACAAATTGAAGAGAAGAGAGAAAAGAGAGCACCCGGTCCAACGACCAGGATGGCTCAGGCGGTGCATGAGAAGGCTGGAGGTAAAACCACGCCCGAGAAAGCTTGTGGAATGGAGCAGAATGACATCCACCCTGAATGCAAGCTGCAGCGGCTCTGCCAGTGCCGCACGATACGAGGCGACAGTACTGTATTTGGCATAAGATAACGGTCCTGAAACAATTGAGAGAGAGGACAAAAACACCCCGATCAGAAATTGAAGACAACCTACAAAGAGACAAAAAATGCAGAAAGGACCGCCAGGAAATTTCATACTGCCATCTAGACAAAACTTGCAGGTGGGACACCAACGAAGCCACCTGATCACCATACAAGTGGTGATACCATACAAGTGGTGTATGGAATTTCATCCCATACATATTACAAAGAATAACGGGAAGACGGAACACCACGAACATAACTCATCCTGTAACTACACTTAGATAATTTCAGTAGAATAAATCATCACAGCTCTCAACCTGACTATCTCAGGTTTACATGAAATTTAGCAGGATGTTAGAGTACATTAGGTAACATACATATACAAAATTTCAACCCTCAGTGATGCATGATATTCATTCAGCAGGGTTCCCAGTGTTAAAAAATATACCTTTTTGGTTACAAGCTCATCAAAAGAAAGTCACAACCTTTGCTTCTAGTTAATGTAGAACACTTCATGTATGGTTGTATATTGCATTTTAACAATCTTAGAAGAAATTTTTTTCTTGTGCTCAGCAGTGTTATCGGCTATGAGCAGCAGCGCTGTCAAGGGGCTAGACACTTCTATATACTGTACTGTAATTTACATTCAAAAGTCAATATTATAGCTGGTTTGCCGAAAACTTCATCTCGCATCCACACACTTTGGATCTGTTTGTTTTAGTGTTTCACACATTTCCTTTAGTCACTGAGTATCTCCCATTTGTAATCTTTGGATTTTGCCTTTCACTTGCAATGTGCCTTTAATGAATTATAGAATAGGCTGGGTTCTGTTTGTCTGCTATTTTTCATAGTTTCCGTGTCTCTCTGATCAATGATGTGTAGTTATTTCTTGCTTGTTTGTATGCTTGTTGATCTATATTACCTGTTGTGTACCTTTATGTAGTTTCAAGAGTTCTGTTCATGCTGCCCATACAGAAAGGAAGGGAACTATCAGGAAAAAGTGCCAAGCCATAATGACTATATAGCACTTGGAAGGGGTCAGGATAAGGATTTGGGATGGGACGGGGGAAAGGAATGGTGGCCAGTCACTTGGACGGTCGGTGATAGAATGCTGACCTGCATGAAGAGAGATAGTTACTTTACCATTCATCCCAAGTGGTTGGCGATGAGGCCATGCTATTTTGCTGATAACTTAATCAGACTGATATTACAGTGACCTAAAGGCCTACATATCCTCACAGCACCAGAGGCAAATTTGAACAGAAAACCTAAATAGATAACAAAGATGCATTTTAAGAACTTAAACATGCAATTCCTCAGAATGCTAAACACTGCCTAAGTTAGGCTGCATAGCTCCAGTATGGAACCCAAATGAGACTGGTACGAGACATTCAAGTGACGAGTTAGGTGAACTGCATAACAGAACACACTAATGATTTAAAGAGAACAAAAATTTGTATGATCACAATGAACAAGACCAAGAAACTGAAGGGGACAAGAGAACATAAAACAGTCTGTGCTTTTTTCCAGGTGAGGGACAACATAAGAGCACAGGTGGAGATAAAAACACATGATAAAAATGTATGAAGCGAGTGGTAAATATGTCGAATGAACTGAATCCACAGGTGGTGGATGTATCAATCATTTGCACCTTTAAGATAAAATATACCTACTGGAATGCTGGGGAAGTATAAATGCACAAGGTACAGTAGCTATGAGGTAAGGGGTCTAGAGTTAGATTTTTGCTTTCCTTGTATTCATGATTAGGTATGCACTAGTACTTCCCAGAATAGGAACATGTACCAATAACCCATGAACCTGAATTGAAAAGAGCAGACTACAGACAAACATCAAGTGGAACAAAGCAAAATTGAAAAAAACAAAGTGGAATTAAAAATGACTAATAAATAGGCCAAAATTCCTGCGTACGATACTGCCAAGGAGCATTGGCATCACAATAAATCTTCACCTAGAGAACTGGTACTAAAGAGATAAAAAAAAGAGAAAAATGGATGGGAAACTTGGGAATACCTAATATGATCCACATCCTCCATTACCTAGAACCAGATAAAATAAGCAACCAAAGAAAATTGGCGAAACCCCAAAGTCCACCAGAACTCGGAAAGTAATACAGTATTTATCAACTTAACCAAGAAACTGATTTAGCCTTTTCACAGCTGTCCCATAAAGCTATCAGGATATAAGATGATAATGCACAGGTGGACCCTAGATCATGGGTTATGCTGCCGGTGGGGGATGATGGGGAAAATTACAATGGCTGCTTGGCTATCCAGAGTTCCCATTGGCATCCAAAAGTCACATCCTGGGGAATCTGAAAAGACCAGGTAAGTGCTGGATGGATATCTTCAGTGTTTCTCAAGTACTGTACCTTATTATGACCCAGCAGGGATATTGTAGGGCCTGAACAGCTGGAAATGAGAGTCTTCCTGCCTCACTAAAGTCTTGTACCTTCTTGCATATTGGGATGATATACCTAAGGGAGCAGCAGAATGATGGCTCAGAAATTACCTAAAATGGACAAAAAAAAATCCATGTTTTGGTTGAATACACCATTTCGTTTTAATGCACAAGAGAGAATCTGCCAGATAAACAATTTCCCCAAGTTCCTTTGTCCCATCGACCCAGAGAACAGATTAGTGATTATTTTGTGTGTCAAGTCAATACAATGAAACATTCTTTAGATACTGAATGGAAACTAAGGAAGAAAAACAAACAAAAATCCACATGGTTGATGCCTAATTAGCAATTTCAGTAATTTCCTACAAGATGTGTGAGAGTGTTGCATATGTGTAATGTATAGGTTGGCTGCATGGCAATACTTTGTATATTGATTAGGTAAGACAATAGAATTGATGAAAAGAGAACAAATATTGTTTCTTCAATAAGTCATGAAGGCAGTGGAAAAAACATGCACTAAAAAGAGGTGTTTTAGTCCTTTTTGAATTTAGAAACATAATTTTTTCTCTTGAAAGAGAAATTATTAAAATTATGCTTGTAGTTGGGATCTTTATACACATAGTAGCTACGACTTAGTGGTGCTAAACACGCACTGCCAGTACAATTCTGGAAAGAATCACAAGACATTAGTTACTACAAAAATACATTAAACTTGAAGGTGTTTTATAAAATATAATACAGTACTGTACTGTAATTCATTAAAAACTGCCAAGATAGATTACAATCTTTGTTAAGTAAAATATAATTAAAAAATGTGTTGTGGGTTCCAAATTTTTTACAGGTTTCTACAATTAGTATTAGCCCAAAAAAGAATGGGCTAACAACTATATCAATAAAATTCCCAAGATTTCTCTACCCAGGACAATTAAATAGTGAGAAAACAAATATTTCTTGATTTTTTTTTCTTTGGAAATGATCAATATAAAATAAAAATAATGTTTTTTGCACATAGGTGGGTAAACCCATATAAATCATAAAGGTAGGTTTAGTCAGGTCAGGTTTGATTGAATAGGTTTAAAAATCTGTTTGAAAACAACGATATAGCACTTGGACGGGGTTAGGATAAGGAGTTGGAATGGGACAGGAAGGGATGAGGTGGGGGGGGGGGGGGATGATGCCAAACCACTTAGACTGTCAGGGATTCAATCAGATCTGCATGAATCAAGGCCGTTACTCTAAAGAACCCCCGGCACTTGGCTTGGCCGAGAAGTGCCAAGTGCCGGACTGGACCCCAGCACTTCTCAGCCAAGCTGTAAAACGCAAGAAAATCTATCAACGCCCCTGTGGCGATATAGACACCAGGCGACAACCACGTGGGGCAGTTGAAGGAAGGTGCCTTTTGTCAAAACGTAACCCTATTGGCAGAAAAAGGCTAAATGTAATCTGGCCACCTCCAGGTGGAGCAGAAGTCAGGCGTTCTCACAGCATCAAGGTTGAACCAGGAATCCCCTACCCAGGAGTTAGTCAGCATCTTGTGGGTTTACATCCTGGGGGAAGGTCTGTAATTTGACCTCAGGGGGGGACCTCAATATAAGACTAACATGTATATATTATATACATGTTATATTATTATATATATAGAGCATAATACACTGGCTGCCTGTCCCCTAACAATGTTGAAGCTACTGCTAAATATCAGTTACCGATTAATCATTATAGTTAGGTTATTCTCGACTCATAATCAGGAATCCCGGGCAGAACAGAAATGGTTGGGCACGATTCCTTTCACCTAGTACCACTGTTCACCTTTCAGTCAATAGGTACATGGAGTTAGTCACCTGTTGTAGGGCTGCATCCTGGAGTGTCAGTTATTCAACCTTGGGGTTGTACTATTGATCGCTCTTCTTGCTTTAGATCCAGCTAGTGGTAACAAAAAGGTCCAAGCAGCACGGGCTATGGTGAGCCCGTAGTGGACTTATCTGGCACAGGCGCGGGGATGTACACTATAAGCTTAACGTATATACATACACAGGTTGCCCGTCCCCGACAAAATGAATTATTAAATATACTTACGGATAGCGATAATCCAGCTAGTCTGCTTGCAATTCTCGCCGCCATTGTCGCCTCACACACACACACAACGTGTACAAGTTCCCCCTGTAAGTATAGCAGCACCTAACAAAGATCAATATAGAGAAGTGTAGTGTGAGGGACGATGTGAGGTGGAGGTGCTGGAGGTGGTGCTGGGTGTGTTGTGGGTGAGCCGGCGGCGCCCGGGTCCCCTGCCTCTACCCTCCCCTACCCTCACCCGCTCCCATGTATTTGTATATGTTTATTTATTTATTTATTATCATATATACAAGTTCTTACAGTCTTATAAAGCCACTAGCATGCATAGCGTTTCGGACAGGTTTTTAATGCTAATGTTCCCCCGGAATACGACCCCGTCAAATCGTTTAACAACATTCACTACTGGGTTAACAGAAGCTACAGTTAAGGATTGGCGCCTAGTCAATCCTCCCCGGCCAGGATACCAACACAGGCCAAAGCGCTCCCGACGCTGTGCTTGCCAGTGGCTTTATAAAAATGTCAAACTTCAAGTCTCTGTATCCACCCAATGTACCTTCTGGGGGGGGGGGGGAGAGGGAGGAGGAGGTAGGAGGGGGGGGAGAGAGGGAAAGTAGAGACGCATTGGCTAGGAGCAAGGTGCGACTTGAGAAGTGGATGCGACACGGCATGGACGCTGTACAGATGTCGTCAGCTATCCGTCACAACTCTAGTCGTGCGTCTCCTTCACACTGACTGGAGATGTAGTATGATCTGGATCAAGACAGTAGGGATCAGATAGATCAGATACTACCGATCTACTCACATCGAAGTCGTCGTCCCTTCACCTTCTAGTGTTGTCACAGGGAGATAAATATCTCACACAAGGAGCAGGATGGTCACAATGCGACCCAAACGTATATGGCTATGGCGCGCTCTCCGCGCTCACTCGCTCTCTCTCTGAGACAGAGACAGAGACAGAGAAGGAAAGGAAAGGAAAGGGAGGGAGGGGAGGGGAGGGGAGGGGAGGGGAGGGGAGGGAGGGAGGGGAGGGAGGGAGGGAGGGAGGAGGAGGGAGGAGGAGGAGGGAAGGAAGGAAGGAAGGAAGGAGAAGGAAGGAAGGAAGGAAGGAAGGAAGGAAGAAGGAAGAAGAAGGAAGGAAGGAAGGAAGGAAGGAAGGAAGGAAGGAAGGAAGGAAGGAAAGGAAGGAAGGAAGGAAGGAAGGAAGGAAGAGGAAGGAAGAGAAAGAGAAAAGAAAGAAAAGAAAAGATGCATAGTGTGTTACCACTGCGCCACGCGGTTTTCATCATCTCATCTTACGAAAAATTTGTTATAAAATTAGTGCTAAAAATAAAAATAATAATATTAATAATAATATTAATAATAATAATAATATCACAGAAATCACATTTGCGCGACATATTTTTCATCAATAATAATAATAATAATAATAATGATAATAATACAGAGTAATCACAATAACGCGACTGCAGCAATGAGCAAATTCGTGAGAGCAGTGATGTAGGTTCGAACCTATGCTGTGGGTGTTCCCACGCACAGCACATAGTAACTAGACCACCTATATAACCACGCATGGTATAAGGATTGCAACCTCGAGTTCTACTGAACCCAC
>WNGS01000543.1:4769276-4781936 GCA_020271785.1 Procambarus virginalis | reverse complement strand
AAAATTCAGAGGCAAGATTGAAAGGAAATTCTTAAAATATAATTGAGCATTTTTACAATTTTTTTCCATAAGCTCAACCCACGGGGCCACGGGGCCAAGGCCCCCAAAGTCAGCCCCTCCCCAGCCCCGGGAACCCACACGACAGGCCCGGGGCCGAGCCGTCCCCCCAAAAGCCCCAGCCGTACCAGAAAACCGGGCAGCGTGAAAACACGAAGGAAGGGAGCCCACTGGCAGACTCTTACAACACGGCTGGAGGAACAGGCTCAAATGCCCCCGTCACTACCCCGGAAGGGGATTTCCCCGAGACTGCCCGAGTCTCAACACCAACAAAACCCCGCCCTGAACCTACAGACGGTAAGGAACCGGATGCAGGCAGGAAGGGGAATCCAGGGGAAAAACAAGAACCAAAACGGGGCAGCCCCGGGCTGCCGGGGAGTTACCACGAGAGCGTTGCCAACACCAAGGCTCAAGTGCAACGCCTCTGCTGCCCGCACCAGCTTAGCACAACTGGGTAACCGAGCCACGACGAGCAACAAACTCGTAGGACTCCGGGTCGAAGATGTCACCGACCCCACAGGCAGCAGACGGAGGCAAAACAGAGAGTCACCCAGAGACAAGGGGTGAGCAACCCTCAAACTCGCTGGAAGCGAGGGGGGTGGGGCTCTGGGGTCACATCCATCGGACCCACGTGCCCCCAGGGGTTTCCCAGGGTCCCGAGCGTTTACTGTAAGAGGACTTGCGCTCAGGTAATCCCAGGCAGGGTACTGCTAACCGGCACCCAAAACTACCAAACAACGTTCTAAGAGCTGAACCCCCGGGACGTGTACACTCACGGGGACCTAGCAGGGGGTGCCACCAGAAATGCTCAGAACACAAGGGACCCAAGGGGCAAGAACGAAGGCAGACCCCCCCACCAGGTAGATAAACAAAAAGAAAACCCCGCAAGAGGACAGCGTACCCAAGCAGAACAGAGCCGGCCGCTATGATTGGGAAAAGACAAGCTGCACAGTACCCTGCTCCCCACCAGTGCAAAACTGCCCCTTACCCTAAGGCGACCAAGGGAGACAGAACACCCGAGCACACAATTAAAGAGCGGCCGAAAATCAAGCAGTAAACGGCCTAGCAGGGGCAGACCCCAAGGAACTTGTGGAAGGTGGCCCCAAGTCCCAAGGGCAGTACTTTCAGGGCACCTAGGGAAGGGACCCCTAGGCGCATGCAGCCCGAGTACTGGAGAATCACTCCCGGCTCACGCACCACCTAGAAAAACAGACACCACACTCTAGGTACAGTGCTGAAACAACCACTGGAGCCGGAGCACATAACCGGTGCCTATAGCATCAGCCGAAGAACTGATGGGTGGATAGCCGGCGTGGGAGGTCTGGGGCTCCCCCTTCCCCCTCCCGGGGAGGGGGGAGCTGCGTAGACAGCGGCGCGGTGACGTGTGACGTCATACCAGTTTGCTTGTTTTTCTGTTGGGGAGTTCTATCCACTAGTGCGACTTTTGGTAGCAATTTTAACCAGAATAGGGGTTTGTTTTGGGGCGCTTACCTTTCTGGGTGCCTGTCCCGGTCGATGGCAGACATAGAATGCTTCCAATCACACGGGGGCTTCTATAGGCCATTGCTCCCCTTGCCTCTCTGAGGGGGCCCGGTTCTGGCCGTGGTCCCCGGTAGGCCTAAGAACTCCATACACATGACTGATGCCAAAGTCTGACATTAGCATATCAGCCTGGGATAGCTCCGGGGAGCTGACGGGGCTCCCCCCAGAAAGGACAGCAACAACGGAGGTCTTCGCAGCAAAAGCAGTACGAATATTGACCTCTAAGTTCACCAGGACATCAGTCGTGCTGCGGCATTTGCGAAAACTAAATTGAGAAGGAGAGAGGTGGTGATAGTGTTCCAAGAACCACATCAGACGAAATTTACCATACGCTCAGAATTTGCAGACACAACTCGAGAAGGCAATAGGGCGGAAGTCCGTAGGGGAAGTACCGAGAGACCCTAGTTTCCGAATAGGGAGTACAACGGGACCGCGCCAGTCCTCAGGGACTAACGACGACTCCCAGACCTGGTTATGCAGACTCAGTAAAGACTGAGACGTACACGGAGGGAGATGGCGAAGCATCTCATAATGAATGTTATCCGAGCCCACTGCCGTAGATCCACAGAGGGCCAAGGCAGACTGATATTCAGAGAGAAAGGATTGTTATAGGGAAGACGGAGACGAGTGTGGAAATCTAAGGGATGAGATTCAAGAACAGGCTTACGAAGGAAGGAAGGATTGAGGAAGATGAGAACCAGAGCTAACAGTAGAAAAGTGGGAACCCAGTTCAGTCACGACCTGCACTGGGTCCGCCATAAGATTACTCAGGTGGAGAACCCGCGAGACATCGGGAACGAACTTACCCACAATCTTGCGGATCTTCTTCTAGATCTGCGGCAGAGGAGTATCGAACGTAATGGTGGAATCATAAAATTTCCAACTCTCACGTTTAGCTGTACGGATGGTCCTACGGGCCACTGCACTAGCCTTCTGAAACAAAACAAGAATCAGCCGTCTGCCGGCGTCAGTGTTTCTTCCAGGCTGCATGCTTACAGCAGACAGCCCGAGCACAGTTCACATTCCACCAGGGAACGCACTTCCGCGTGCCTTGGGAGGTAGAGCGAGGAATAGAGCGGAGGGCAGCGTCGAAGACGGTGTCATGAAAAAGGAGGAGGGCGCGAAGAAGAGAGGAGAGGTCAGAGAGAGTAGCAAGAAGGGTGAATAGGTTCCAGCCAGCCTTGGCAAACTGCCACCTAGGGAAGGAGAGGGGAGGGTGGAAAGAGAAAAAGGAAACGAGGATGGGGAAATGATCACTGTTATGAAGGTCATCAAGAACCCGCCCCGTGAAATCTAAGTAAAGGGACGAACGAGCAGAGAAAGATCAAGATAAGAAAGGGTGCTAGTCTGAGAGTCCACATGAGTGGGCTCACCAGAATTCATTAGAGATAGAGAAAAAGCGAGGATGAACGGTCCGAGAAGGCGGCCTCGGGTGTTTGTCAGGACATCACCCCTGAGGGTATGTCGACAGCTGAAATGACCCAAAAGGAGCACCGTCTCTGCAACTCTGGCAAGGAGTCTATGAGGTGCTTAAGATCAAGAAGGGAAAGCGGGACATTTGGGGGGAGATAAATGGAACAAACTGTATACCATTTACTCACAAAAACACGGGCAGCAGAACAATGGATAGGTGACGGAAGAAGTAGGGGGACGAAGGGAATATCAGAACGAATCAAGAGAGCAGTAGAGTTATGGGCCCCAGCAAGAGCTGGGGGGGGGGGGGAGAAAGAAAGGAATAACCACAAAAGTGACCAGGACGAGCACCAAGCATTGGTTCCTGGAGACAAACACACAAAGTGGTGAAAACTGTGTAATCAGAAGTTGGAGTTCATGGAAGTTGGCATAAAATCCACGAATATTCCACTGAAGAATAGACATTATCAAAGAGAAAGGATAGTAACAGAGAAAAATGAAGAAACACAGATAAAGAACACAGTATAATAAAGAAGAATCTCAGGATAAGGGTCAGCAAAATCAGAGTTAGGGGGCATGGGTAAACTTAGTAAGGATGGAGGAAGGGAACGGGAGGACAGAACAGAGGCGGACTGACGGGGTTCGGAGGAGGAGGAGACAACCAAGAGGGGCAGTCAAAGACAGCAGGAGGAGGGGGAGGGGTGTAGAAATCAAGGAGTGCACCTCAGCAAGGGCAGCAACCGAGAGTGAATCAGGGACAGAAGAAACCTCCATATCTGGGACAGGCGGCCCGACCACTGAAATGGGAGGGGACATAGTGATAAGAGTCAGAGGGAAGGCGCGAGGAAGAAAGCGATGCCTTCTTACCCACTGGGGAGGAAGGAAGAGAGGAGCCAGGCGTTCCAGTAACAACGTACCGGGCGACAGACTCAATGGTCTCAGCAGACGAGGAACGGGAGCGAACAACACCAAGATTACTGGGTGGATGATGGACATCAGCCTGGACAGACAGGCGGCATGGAGGGTCAAGAGACTGGGGGAGGGTTGGGAAGAAAGAGTGGGGGGGAGATGGGAAAGACGACATAGGAGACATGGTGGACTGGGTAGGAAGGGGGGAAAACTCCAGATGGAGAACCAGGAGGGAGACCTTTTGGGACAGGATGCAAAGGAATAGGGGAGGAGGTGGTGGGTGTGTTTGGGTCTAAGGCCTGGAAACGGTTGAGAGACTGACGAAGGTGGGAAGGACGAGAAGAGGTAGAACGCAATACGCGAGCGTAGGATATGCCCCGAAAGGGATGAGACGACGAACTTGGCGTCTCGCTTCAGGAAAAGACAGACGATCACTGTGTTTCAAGTTGAAGATGGCTTTCTCGAGTTTGTAGTGTATACACGAGTGTGAGAAAGTAGGATGGGCCTTACCGCAATTGAGGCAGCGAGCCTGGGGAGAAGTGCACTCGGACTAAGAATGATCATCATCCCCACACATGGGGCATAGATACACAGTACTTGTGCATTTGAGGACACCGTGTCCGAACTTCCAACACTTATTGCAAAGTCTAGGAGAGGGAATGTACTCCTGAACGGAGCATCTGGCACCAGCAAGAATAATAGAGGGCGGAAGGGCCCTACTATCAAAGGTGATTTTTACAACTCGAAGGGGCTGACAGCGACGACCACGAGGGAGTAGAGTAAACGTGTCCACCTGGAGGACAGAATGGCCATGGGCTTCGAGGATATGTTTAATATCCTCATGGCAGTCTTCGAGGTCCCTAACACCAGTTGCAACATGGTGTGGGAGGAGAACAGTGCAACACTGACATTTAACCGAGCGTTTTTGGAAACCCCTTCGGGTCTCTCCAATGCAGGACATAGCGGCTAAGCGAGTAGCTACATTCCGAGGAGCAGCGACGACACGCGTACCGTAACTGGTGGGGTTAAGGGTAACAGAGGCATGTACCGAATCAACAAGGTGTTTATGGAGGGGAGTAGAATTTAAATCGTCAGGAGTAGAATCCAGATGGTGGAGATCAAAGTATTTAGCCCATGTAGCGGGACCAAACAAGGTGTTGTATTAGTATGGGAAGGGATCGTGCGAGTGCGGCTGTGGTGGGCGCGGCGTTGAGAACTCCCAGAGTGAGAGGGAGTAAAAGGCGCAGTAGTCACAATGAGAGACGGAGCCATGCCAGGGGACGAGGTGGTCACCCCACTGGGGGCTGGGAACTTGACCCTACCTCAGAGGAGGGAGGGGAGCTGAGGGGAGTAGTCAGGAGGGTCAAAGGAGGAGCAAGGTCGGGGCCTAATGCAGCGGGAGCTGCAGAGCCTGGTCTTCCAACACAGTCTGACTCGGGGGCTTGGTCGCCCGCCCCATGAGCCTGAGAAGGTTCAAGAGGAACATTATCTGACATAAAAATGAGGAAAGATTTTCATTCACGAATGTGCCCCCACACCCACCACAGAGCCACAATTAGAGGCAGGACACCCAACAAGACATGTTGCCGATCTTGCCAGGGCCTCCCAAGGGTGCGTCGTGAGTATACGCCCCACAAACGCCACCTTAAGAACCGTCAGTTCATCGAGATCGGGTTCAGTGATGAAAGGAGGATTGACAATAAAAGGATCCCCTTGCTTGAGACGTTGGGTACTACAGTTCTACGGGTGCAAGAGTGTGCCTCCTCAAACACCCGGGCGTCAAAACAAAAGAAGACCGAAAGAATAATCAAAACAAGCAAAAGGTTGGTGGGAAATGACAATTAAAAGGAGAAGAGGGGAGGGGAGAAAAACGAAACAAGGAAAAGGAAAAGTTGCCCGGCAGAACTTGAGAGGATCACAGCAGGAGCATAAGGCCACAAAAGGACAGAGGACTGTCCCATGGAGCATCACACTCCGGCAGCTGCCCACCAAGCCCCCTCATGGAAGCAACGGGCTGGACAGGGAGGGGGTTCAGCAAGCAAAGCAACTCCAACATTCAAGGTAAATAAAACCAGTGTTTATTCAATATTATTTATATTTCAAAATTTGTTAAGCATGTAAATTTCTGGTACTCTGGGAACTCCCCTCACATTTATAGTACAGTATTGTGCCTATGGAAAATTGTGTTCCAAGTACCAACTAATGGACCTATGATGGTGAATTCGGAACACATCCCAAAATAAAGTTGGGGGCCCCACATATAAATATTTACAATGCAAGCTAAATACTGTGATCATCATGACAATAAAATCCCCTAAGGATATTTGTCTTGCCATTATTTGTTATACAGTATTATCCTGAACAAAGATGCTGCACTCTTCAACCATTACTCATACTATTCACACAAAATTGGCCGCATCCAATCTTTCGCTTGTCATCGCCCCTCAACCAAAAACAACATTTATGCAAAACTTCTCTTCAACTTAAGTAACCTGTTTCTGCATTATCCTGAAGTCCACTTTCTAAATCGATAACATTAAAAAGCATCAAATTATCCAGGAATAAAATTCAACACTGGTTTTAAATACATATGTCACCTATAGTTTTTCTAATTACTGTACCAACCTGTCCTCAGAACAAGTCCATTCCATCCAGTGATCGACCAAAAAGACGCATTCATAAATTTTATCATGCTGTTCATTCTAAATAGGAATTTTCTCAAATAAATATAAATTAATACTGTTATATATTAGCATTCTGTGCATATTTAGACATTGGTTAGATTAGGTGTTTAGATTCTCTTGGCAATTATTTGTAGTACGTGAGTGAAGCATTTACAGAGCTGTGGTTCGAACAAACGTCGTCAGTGAAAAACTTGTTCAAGAAGTGTTCAAACGTAATCAGTTGAGAGTCGTGTGTAAACCGTTTTTAATTCATAAATAGGGGTTTGGTGGGTGCATGGAAAGGACTTTCACCTTTGTTTATGAGGACAAGCTGACTGTACTGTATACTGTACTCAGAAGCACTCATATGCATGTTTCATACTTTGTTCGAAAGTGAAACATTTCAGAAACAATTTAACACTTTCTTCAAGACACATTTTAGAATTATCTGAATGTTGAACATATGCCCATGAAGTACTCTTGGATACAGTACTATGACACATAAGTTAACTAGGATTATAAGTAACAAGTAATTTTGTTTATCCAGTATTCAAGAATGCAGAACCCTCTGGGGCTGGATATACCCACTATCTGGTGGGGGCTTATTACAAAATTCAGAAAAGTCTCAAATTACTCCCAAGAAAGCCTAACAAAAACTCTAATGTGGTCTGCTCTCCATTGTGAAAAAGAAGTTGACAAATATACTGTACAATATTGTATATGCACCTAAATAGTGAAACAACATCTCTCAGGCATTTAAAAATAAAAATATTTTTATCCATTAAACTTTTTGATCATGCATGTGCGAAAGAAACTGATGGCATCTCTCTCTGTGCTACAACTTCTACTTCTTTCGAGTCTTCATCTGTTGGTGTGGTTTTTTCTTCAACTTTTGTCTCTTCAACTCTGTAAGTCTTTAAGATTGGTGTTTTGGGTGGCATCCAGTCTGGGATAATCTTGTCATGGATACGCCAAATTCCATAAGTGTTAGCCAAATGTTTCTCAAAAACCACATACTCCAGCACATCCCGAGCCACAACTTCTGAACCATGCTGAAGACGACCAAACCGGTCATATACTGCTAAGGTCTGCAGTGAGAAGAAATCCAAAATGTGCTTAAGGTATAGTGGTTTGTTTTGTATGTTTTTATACTAAAAAATTTTCCGATGAAACATATTGCAATAAAAAAATTAATATATTTTGATTGTGATCGAGGGCGGGTATTCCTAATCTCCACGTCAAGCATATCTCCACGTCAAGCATATCTCGATATAAATGATACAGCACCACATTAGGAATATTCTTAAAAGAAAAATGCCTCTTGCCTATTCTCTCACTCAAAGGAGGGAGAGAATAGGTAAAGGATGTATGGGGGGTTAGGGTGGCAGATGATTGGAGGGGATTTGGACTGGCGTGGGTGAGCTTTGATTATTTATATTAGAACATAAAAATATAGGAAACAGCAGCAAGCATATTAGCCCATATGAAGTACAGTAGCTCCTATTTATTCCCATGAGGGAACTGTAAGTCAACCACAATGAGAAAGTAACATTATCATCAGAAAAGCAGTTGACAGAGCACACAAGATTATGTACTGTACAGTTCACCCATGAAAATGCTAATCTCCAGGGATAGGAGGCACATAAAGGCTTGGTCAGGAAAGAAAATGGACTAGCCAACACTGTTGGCAGATTTAGACTCCATCTGTGAACAGTGCAATGGAGTGGGAGCGCAAAGAAAAGTGTCCAAGGAAAAAACATTTCAGAATAGTAGAAGGGGTAAAAAGCCTTTACCATGTGGGTCAAGGCCTTTCAAAACTATGCAAGTGAGACCCTCTATGGAAGGAAGGTTGGAATGACATGAGAAATATTGCAAATGTGAACTGAAAGGGAATCTTGCAAGAAAGACATCCTTACAGATAAAGGAAGGTGGTGAAAAGAAACAGGGTCCACCTGTTTGGTGGACCCTGTACAGTGACATACAGATGGTGACATACTAGTTTGCTCGTTTTTGTTTTGGGAGTTCTATCCACTAGTTCGGCTTTGGTAGCAATTTTAACCAGAATAGGGGTTTGTTTTGGGACGCTTACCTTTCTGGGTGCCTGACCAGGTCGATGGCAGACATAGAATGCTTCCAACCACATGGGGATTTTTATAGGCCATTGCTCCCCTTGCCTCTCTGAGGGGGGCCAGGTTCTGGCTCGTGGTCCCCGGAAGGCCGTAGAACTCCATACACATGACTGACGCCAAAGTCTGACATTAGCATAACAGCCTGGATAAGCTCCGGGGAGCCGACGGGGCTCCCCCCAGAAAATGTGATGGTATCCTTGCCTAGAATACAGTACTTATAATATGGCATAATATCAACACTGTACAAGTTGCTGGTGCACCCTCATCTAAACAACTGTATCCATGCATGAGGAACTAACTTTCAAAAAGGACATATCTGGTTTGAAGGAAGTTAAACACACAAAAATCATCCCAAAACTAAGTTGACTCTCATACCAGGAATGGTGGAGATACTAACTACTGACAAAACTATCAACACAGCAAACTGGACATGACAGGATTCATATCATCAATATCTTTAAAATACTGAACAAGTTGCAGGATATTAACTCAGACCACTTCTTTAAAAGGTCAAATATAATACATGCAAGGGGCAACAGCTTTAAGCTCAACAAATCATAATGTCAGACAGAAAATAGAAGATTCTTTTTCACCCATAGGGTTTAAAAACCTGTGGAACTGTCTACCCAGCAAAGCTGTAAATGCCAAGATATTACCTCAGTTTAAAATCCAGACAAAAAAAATCCTTAGGAACAATGGGTGGACCTCTGACAAGCCGGTAGCTTCCTGTCTCCATTGATGCCACTAGGGAGACAGTGGCCTTCAAGTAGAGGTAAATTCAGGTAAATTATATTTTTAAAGGTGATGCAAATCTTATATACAGTATCTTACCTGCTTAGTATGGAATCGAACTGTAACCTGAGCAAAAACATTGTCTTTGCTAAGTAGGTCTGTACATCTTGCATGTACTACACGTGGGGGCTCCAAAGACCCAAGGAACTGCCATCTGACAGTGCTTCTGTGAATTTGATGGGTGACCAGAGGGTAAGCTCGCTCAGTTACTGTCTGATGAAGTCTCTCTTTGTCAAAGCTTAAAAAAAAAAAAAAAAATTAATACATTTTACTAATATTTGTTAAATTTTTTAGCAACATTATTTTCATACTGATTTGAATAAAAATAAGAGGGAACACCTGCAAAATCTTACTTTGTTAATGCCTTGTGTGTGTCGATATAAATTTGTTGTGCCTCTTCGGCAAAATCCTTGGGGTCAAATTCCTCGTCAAACTGTCTTATTTTTCTAATTGCCATCATGGATCTGCCCTTTTTCTCCAGGAACCGAATCTTTTGTTTTGCTCCCTATGAAAGAAACAATGTGGTTAATATAGTACAAGTACAGTATAAATATACTGTATATAGCATATTCACAGCACAGTTATCTTCTATTTATTTAGTTCTTATTATCTATTTATCTATTTTTTATCTATTTATAGTCTATTTTTTTATTTATTTATTTATGGTCATACAGTGGAACCTTGAGTGACGAGCGTCTCCATCTACGAGCATTTCAAGTAATGAGCGAGCCACTCGCCAAAAATTTGTCTCGATTGATGAGCTTACGCTCTATTAACGAGGAAACCATGTGGTGCTTCCCAGTGTTCTCTCTAGTTCTCACAAATTCTCGGACACCTCCGACGATGCAAATAAATGTTTTTTTTTTTTTAAAGATGCCAATGATGCTGGGATGTAAAGGGGTGACTGTTGTAATGTTGCAAAGCATTGATTTTTGTTTTAGAAAAAATTGAAAAAAAAAAAAAACTTGAAAAAACTTGAAAAAAAAATGTTAAAAAGGTTTATTCAGTGTATGTCAAGTAGGCTGCTCCATGTTTCTTAAAAAAAAAAAAAATTAAACAAATTTGAAAAAAGGAAGAATGTCATAAAGGTTCGTTCAGTGTGTGCCTGGTAGGCTGCTCCATTATTAATAAGTAAATGAAAAATACAAAACAAATTGAACACATTTGAAGCAAAGAAAGATTGTCATAATGGAGCATCATACCTGACAAACACTGAATGAACCTTTATGATATTTGTCCTTTTTTCAAATTTGTTCATTTTTTATGAAACATAGAGCAGCCTACCTGACATACACTGAACAAACTTTTTGCTATAAAAAATGAAAAAATAAAAAAAGTGAACGAAGTTAAAAAAAGAATAAATGTCATAAAAGTTTGTTCAGTGTTTGCCAGGTAGGCTGCTCCATTACTGTATTTAAACAATTTAATATCATATGGATGTTTTTCGGCAGTAGAACGGATTAATTTTATTTCCAGTACTGTACTAGTATTTTAAATGGGGAAATTTGTTTCGAAAGACGAGCGTTTCACATGACGAGCTCGGTGCCGGAACGGATTAACCCTTAGACCGAGCAATACATATACAGATGATTTGAGAAACCAAACCGGAACTGTGCAATACATTAATAGCTGTTTTAGTGTCTAGCGCCTTAATTTAAATGCTATGCGTGGGATAGGGGCAGCTATAGTGCAGCCACGACAGATAGTTGACAGATGCCACCTAGAAAGAAAATCGTGCCCAACATTCCTGGGTGTGAGAGCTTCAGTATTGAGCGAGCCACCAAGGCTGACACACGCACCATAAGCGCATAGCACTGCTGTTCAGCTTGTGACCACAGTATCGCCTAAAAATGTCAAAATATATATGTTAATGCTATTATTTAGCGATGATAGTATTACAAAAGACCCCTGACTGTGATAAGACTGTCCAGGATTCTGATAATAGCAGGATTATGGTGATATTTAGCGCTGTGCTCCATGGAAGGAGGAGTAATGCTATGGGAGGGAGGGTGGTGGAGTCGTCTTCTGACTCCATGTGGCCACCTTTTATTGACTGCACTCACCATACCAGCTTAGTGGTTCACTATGGTGAACACAAAATGTAGATACTTATATATAACATGTGTATAGAGTGTAATAACAGCAATAGGAGTAGTTGGGAGCTGCCATTTTGGTGAGGGAGGTGCGTCGTCTGCAAGACTTGTCATGTTGTTTACTGGTGGCCACTATGGTCTTGGGCACATACCAGCTTATTTGTACAGATATGGTGAATAAAACAGGTAGATACTTATATATAATGTGAATATAGCGTAATAACACCACACACAATATAGTTGGACGAGAAATATTTGTACGTCTGGCCTTGAGGGCGGCCGCAACCAGCTGACTGTGTGAGGAGCTTCGTTTTATTGTCTTTGCTTGCCACACAAGGTTAGATGTACAGTTATGGTAAACAAAACATGTGAATACTTATATATAATGTCTGTGTAAAGTGAATAGAATCAAAAACAGTATTGTGGGAGGAGAATGAGGGCAAGTGAGGTTGTTGAGGGAGGGAGTGGCAGCGAGTGGCTGGCTGATGTGTGGTGGTCACTCCTCGTTGCGTTTTGACTCACAATACCAACTTAGTGGTTCGAGCATGGTGAGCAAAACATGCAGATACTTATATATAACCTGTGTATATAATGTAATAACAGGAAAACTATTTGTTTATTGTTTTATGAACATAATAATTGAATCACAAATATGTACACCATAATTGAGTACAGCGATGGCTCACACATTTTATTATATAAATATATCGCAATACAAGGGTAGGGAAGTCTGGCAAAAAACCAGCGTTGACTGTAATGAAACGCCATTTTCTGGGTGAGTTCCGCGGCTCCCCGGAGCTACCAGGCTGTATGCTAATGTCAGACTTTGGTACAGTCATTATAGGAGTTCTTACTGCCTCCGGGGACCACAGCCAGAACCTGGCCCCCCTCAGAGAGGCAAAGGGGAGCAATGGCCTATAGAAACCCCTGTGGGGTTGGAAGCATTCTATGTCTGCCATGACCTGGGTTAGGCACCCAGAAAGGTAAGGCGTCCCAAAACAAACCTCTATTCTGGTGAAAATTGCTACCAAAGACCGAACTGAGTGGATAGAACTCCTTAAA
>WNGS01000543.1:4754575-4769251 GCA_020271785.1 Procambarus virginalis | reverse complement strand
ATTGCGGCTAAAATATGCCACCTACGATTTTTTGTTATTTTTTCCGTGATCAGGGAACACAAATGAACACTTTTATATGGAGAAAGAATTTTTTGGATTCTTTTTTTTGTTGCGCCTGTGGGTGTTGAAGCCATTATGACCCTTAGCCTCATGACCATTATTAGTAATCGATCTTATTGAACAGATCGATTACTAATGACCCAAAGTGGATAACAAAGAATTTGAAGAACCTTATAGGTAAAAAGAGAGCTTGGTACAAAAGGATTAAAAATGGGGAGGTCACTTTAGAACAGGAATTCGTACAACTGGTTCGAAATGTTAAAAAAGAGATAAGGAAAGCAAAAAGAAACTATGAAGTTCGTATAGCAGGGCAAGCAAAGACAAATCCTAAAGGGTTTTTTCAGTTATATCGAACTAAGACTAGGGAAAGGATAGGCCCATTAAAAACTGAGACAGGTCAAATAACAGATAGTGATGAAGAGATGAGTAGTATTTTTAACAAATATTTTGTATCTGTATTTACTAAAGAGGAACTTAACAATATGCCTTCAGCCGAACAAGTCTATGTGGGTGGGGACGAGGACAGGTTGACGAGTTTAGCAGTTACCAGGGAGGATGTTCTTAAACAAATAGTAAAACTCAAACCAAACAAATCCCCAGGGCCGGATGAAGTGTTTGCCAGGGTGCTGAAAGAATGCAAAGAGGAGCTTTGTGACCCACTGTCAATCATATTTAATAAATCAATAGAGTCAGGCAGAGTGCCAGAGTTTTGGAAAGTTGCTAATGTGATACCAGTTTTTAAGAAAGGAGATAGATCACTTGCGTCAAACTATCGACCAATTAGCCTAACGTCTATTGTGGGAAAGTTACTCGAATCTATAATAGCAAATAAAATTCGTCTTCATCTTGAAAAACATAAATTAATAATTGAGTCGCAACATGGTTTTATAAATGGCCGTTCATGTTTAACAAATTTGTTATCTTTTTATTCTAGCATAGTTGAGGCAGTTGATAGTGGTAAGGATTGTGATGTTGTGTACCTTGACTTTAGCAAAGCTTTTGATACAGTGCCACATGAAAGACTGATTAAAAAGATAGAGGCTCATGGTATTGGGGTGCTATATTAAGCTGGATTAGGGCATGGCTATACCAAAGGAAACAGAGTTAGTATAAATGGAGTCAAGTCAGAGTGGGAAAATGTTGTAAGTGGAGTGCCTCAAGGCTCTGTCTTGGGACCTCTGTTGTTTATAATATATATAAATGATTTAGATTCAGGTTTGAGTAGCAACATTTGCAAATTTGCCGATGATACGAAAATCGGTAGGGAAATTAATTCGGAGGAGGACTCACTATCACTTCAAGTTGATCTAGATAGGGTTTTGAAATGGTCAAAGGATTGGCAGATGCAGTTTAATGCTGATAAATGTAAAGTTCTGAGGCTAGGTAATGATGATAGAGTTACAAGATACGAGCTAGATGGTGTTGAGATTGCGAAGTCGGATTGCGAAAGGGATCTGGGAGTTATGATTAGTAAGAATTTAAAACAAAAGGATCAATGCATGAATGTTCGTAATAAGGCAAATCGGACACTCGGATTTATTAATCGCAGCGTTAGTAACAAGACACCTGGTGTGGTTCTCAAGCTATATCTTGCTCTAGTTAGGCCCCATTTAGATTATGCAGTTCAGTTTTGGTCGCCATATTATAGAATGGATATAAATTCACTTGAACGTGTCCAGCGTAGGATGACTAAGTTAATTCCCCAAATTAGAAATCTTTCATATGAAGAAAGATTAACAAAGCTTAAGTTGCATTCACTGGAAAGGCGAAGAGTTAGGGGTGACATGATAGAGGTTTATAAGTGGATGAATGGACATAACAAAGGGGATATTAATAGGGTATTAAAAGTATCAACACAAGACAGAACACGAAACAATGGGTATAAATTAGATAAGTTTAGATTTAGGAAAGACTTGGGTAAATACTGGTTCAGTAACAGGGTTGTTGATTTGTGGAACCAATTGCCGCGTAACATTGTGGAGGTGGGGTCCCTCGATTGTTTCAAGTTTGGGTTGGACATGTATATGAGCGGGATTGGGTGGTTATAAATAGGAGCTGCCTCGTATGGGCCAATAGGCCTTCTGCAGTTGCCTTTGTTCTTATGTTCTTATGTTATGATCTGCCTTGTATGGACCAACAGGCCTTCTGCAGTTACCTTTAGTCTTATGTTCTTATCTGAACAGGTATGGACAGAACCTTTAACATCTCCAGAGCTTTGAATTAATTTGAGACCCATGTAGGAACTCATTAACTACCATTTGGGCTGCCTGATAAACATAACCAACTGTAAATTGGAGCACCGTGACCGTGCACGGGTTCAAAGGCCAAAGGAAACGACTTGAAACGTTAAAAAATCGTGGGACCAGGAGCGAGCAAACAGCGCGAGCCTTTGATGGGGCGATGGGGAAGCCAACGGGGCGAAAGGGCCTACACCCCTTACAAGAAGCCGACCAGTGAGCAGAGCGATCACCACGCCGACCAGACGTCACTAGCTCCGAAACTGACATCACTGGCCTGAACCCTGAACCTTGGTACGACCCTTCCGGGGAAAAACTACCACGTCTACCCCAGACAACCATCAAGTCCAACATGGGACGACAACTAGACAAAGCTGCCTGCAGAAACTGCATGACAGCAGACTCCGCACATCGCAACTGTCAAAAAGGCGACGAAAACCTAAGAGCCAGGGCCCAAGCAGATTCCAAGGAGAGTGCAAGCATGGCCAGTCAGCACACGTGGTGAGAGGCAAAAAACAGACACTGCCTCCTTGAGAATCGGCACATACACCTTCAACAAGGCAGCCAATGCCCAAGCCATCGAGACAAGTGCACTGGACGAAGACCCTGTTCCCAACATCGTCTTCAAGCCAGACTGAGGACAGCTAGAGAAGGGAAAAGAAATGCAAGACCGAGGCCAAATGTCCACGGGCGCACAAATCCTCAGCTACCAAGGAAGCCGAAAGGGAGGGAACCATCCCGTGCAGCTGCACAACACCAACATTCCGAGGAAGCACAGGGGCAAACAAGCATGCATTAAGGCGCTCAAACTCGACCCCCCAGGTAAACCTGCACAATAGTAGATGTCTCCTGCCACTCAAGTGTGCAGGTCCAACAAAACCCATGCCATGACCCCAATGATAGGAAAGGGCAGTCTGCCAGCCAGGAAGACTGGTAACGCACCCAATAGGGGAAAGTAGAACTAACTCAATAGACGGAGGATCCATCACCGAGGCGGAATCTGGGTCTCATAGGAAGTAAGCCGCATGATCCTCCCGAACCTCCCTAGGCGGTATTCGAGAAGATGAAAACCTCTGGAAAGAAAGAATTTAAGAACCCAAAGGAACCCAGAACCGAACCTGGGGAGGAGCTGAACCAAAATCATGTCATATAGGGAAGGTGGGTAAGAAAACCCCTCCCCCTGCAACAACAAGCCCTGCAAGGAGGGCAGTGTACCAACACCCAGGTGGTGACAAACAGGGCACAGTCCCCCCAAGTCAACTCCTCCTCAGCTCCAGAATCCTCATCAGGATCCGGGGCAAAGCCTGTCCTCCACACCCACAGCCCCTGAAGAAAAGGCCGAGTCCAGAGGAAAGGCTGAGAAAAAGGGAGTCCGCTGGTAAGATCCGGAAGCCTCGGCAGGAGGAGCAGGCTTGAATGCCTCTGTTGCCGACCCGGATGGGGCAGCCAGATACAATCAGAACCCATAATAACTGGTGTTCTCTCTCCCGATACAAAATGCAACCAGTGATGGCAGACATCCTTACTAAAGATAAGGTTTTCCCATAGTCGGGGACAGAAAGCCATTTAGGCTAGGTCCTACTAAGCCAACTACTGACCTTCCCCACAATGCAACCCACAACAGTTGCCCAACTTCCAGGTACAGCAAGTACAAATTTATTGCTAGATAAACACAGGGATCAAGTGAAAGGAAACATTGCCCAAATGCTTCTGCCCAGCCTCATGGCCCTTGAGGCTGACCACAGTACCAAAGAACCTGGCTTAGGAATGTTGTAGGACTGGTAATTTTTCAATAAGTAGGTTAAAACACTTTCGCTCGGCGACAACTCAGCATTAAGTCCTCCGTAAAATAGAGGGAAGTCCGGTAAGGACTCAACATTGAGTCCTTGGCAGTAATTGGCGGGCGGCAAATTGGCGGCTGCTTCGGGAGGGGGCGCGCCACGATTTTGGACATTATATGCATATACTCCTGTAGGGAATTTCATTGCGAATACATTGATACCAAAATGAAAGACCTAGGACCAGAATTGAAGTTGAAAAGAGTATACCCATTTTATTGTTCTTTATTAGCCCTCACTGGAGTAACGCTCCGTCACTTTCACTGTTTGCTGTGGGTGGTACGCAGGGCTTTTGAACTTTATATTTGCATATACTGTACTCCTGTAGGGAATTCTATTGTGAACACAATGATACCAAAATGAAAGACTTAGGATGAGAATTGAGACGTCCAAAGTAATAGTGTGTGAACACATTTTATTGCTCTTGTGCACCCCCAGTTAACACGCTATCACTTTTCGCCGGACTTTTAGGCTTCATATGCATTTAGTCCTATAGAGAATTTCATTGTGAATACATTGATACCAAAATGAAAGACCTAGGACCAGAATTGAGGTAACAAAGTTGAAAAGAGCATACCCATTTTATTGCTCTTTATTAGCGCTCACGGGGTAACACACTGTCACTTTCTCTGTTTGCTGTAGGTGGTATGCCAGGCTTTTGGACTTTATATTTGCATATAGTCCTGTAGGAAATTCTATTGCGAACACAATGATACCAAAATGAGAAACCTAGGATGAGAATTGAGGTGACAAAACTGAAAAAAGAGTGTAAACATTTTATCGCTCTTGCGCGCTCCCGGGTAACTTTCTGTCACTTTCTCTGTTTGTTGCGGATGGTACGCCGGGCTTTTGGACTTTGTATGCCTTTAGTCCTGTAGAGAATTCTATTGCGAACACAATGATACCAAATTGAAAAACCTAGGACGAGAATTGAGATAACAAAATTGAAAAAGAGTACACACTTTTCAGAATTACTGCACGCACCAGCGGAATGCCCAAACCCTCCCGGGGTAGTGTGGTGCACGTGCACTCAGAGCATCAAAGTGTTAACCTGGGAAGGGACCCTAACCTGGAGAAAAGGTAAAGGTCATCATGAAAACCTGTGTTGCCAATGTATTCATCCTCTTCAGGTCAGTACTTTTCTTACCAAGGATCTTGTCAATGCCATTTAGCCCAAGAGGAGCTCTTAAGAGTGTTGTCCTTGAAACTAGTTAAGAGGGTTGCATGAAAAACCCCTTTTACTCAAGATATGATAAAAGGATCAAAGATTACTCCTCACATAGCAGGGCTTACAGCAACCTGGGTTGACTCCTTGCTGCTGAATTTTTGTGTACATCTTCCAGGAGGGAAACTGAGAAACCAGCCAGGATATCACCACCTAACAATGGGATTTTAAGTTCACCAGACAAATTATCAGCAAGTTCTTTACAAAGCAAAAATGGAGAGGAGCAAGGAAGACCACCCTGCTGGGACACCGTCGCATGATAAATTCGTTTTCACAAAATGCATATCCAGTACATTACATCCATAGCGACTTTCAACTGTAACATTATATATATCCAATAAAATAATAATTTGTCTACTTTCATCATACAGTGATAAGTATGCTTTAAAATGTTTTATGAATATAGATGCTGTATTTTATGAACTGTGAGCATGGAGGCATAGGGGGTACCCTATTATTATATATTCATAGTCGACATTTTTTAACCAACATTTATCAATATAAATGTAGATGGAACATTTCTTTAACTTTGCTATACTGTATATCCCACAAACAAATATATCTTGTGTACTAAATATCAACTCACCGCTTTTGATGTGGCAGACAGTTTTCCATCACCTTCAGGGGGTACATATGCCTCAAATGTTCCTGCCGTGCTTGATATTACGAAGGGTTTCTCCTGCCATGGACGCACAGGCTGAATACCCTTTTCCTTCATCTGAAAAACAAACAAATCTCAAAGTTATGATAAAATGGAGAGCCCTTTACAGCCTGAAATCAATGAGGCCCATGAAAATTTAAAGATCTGATAGTTAGAACCAAGGAAAACTAATACAGTACTGTAGTTAGGCCTATATTATTCAAATTAAATGAAATGGACATCTTTTGGCTTGGCAGGATTTACAGATACAGTTATCTTAATTTGTCTCTTACAGAATGTACTGTATAAAAAATGTATAATTGTATATGCATATACTGTATTATAATATATGGTATAGTACTGTTAGTGATGGTAATGTCTTCTCACAGACATAATAACATAGGATAAAACCCAAACTCGTGTATTTGTGAAATTTACACCAAGTCTTTTGCACTCTCCTGAGCGCTTTGTCAGGGTCCGAGTGTTTGATTAGGACAAGACTTGCATCTCAACGTCAAATCAACGTTCACCTTTGATTAGACGATGAGATGTAAGTCTCATCCTAATCACATACTCAGACCATATGAATGAGCTACCAGAAGGAATACAGAATTAAATGAACACGTTTACTGATGCACAGCTTATTCAAAATGCATCAGATGCATTTTGGGGAGTATGATACACCACATGATTCAAACATGTGCTGATGCACATGTCCAAATCATGCAATGCCTCATAAAATGTCCCAATATTCAGATTTGATATAAAAAAAAATCTCCCACTGTTCCTTTGACTCTTATGTCCCCTCGGTAAAATCCTCAGTGAATATGGTTCCTTTGACATCACTCGTCTTTGCTTTAGTGTCGACATCTGAAGGATATCGAGAAACTTTGCAATATTCTGTGTCACGGATAGTGCTATAGTCTTCCAAGCTTGGTACCTTTTGGTACTTACTTATTTGTAATGGATTTTTGTGTGTAAGTATTCCTGTAATCGTATTTTTTGCAGAGTAAAGGCACTTTTACCTTGGGTATTTGTTTATCTACTGTATTTACAACAAATCTTTCTATCAGTTGCCTGAGTTCTCAATATACCATATACACGTCACCACCTTACACTAATAGAGAAAGAAAGCCATGCACGTACTGTACAGTACTGTACTATTGTTAAAAATATAAATTCTCAAATCTCTCCATATTTTCAAAAGCCTACATCTGTAATAATGCTTAAACCATTTGTGACAAAAAATACGGCTTTGACCATGAAATACAATAACTAAGAATATTTCCTTCTAGAATATATTAATGGATAACTATACACAAAGAAATATGGTGGAGAAAGAAAGGCACAAATTTATAATGAAAATGAATTGTTTAGATGATAAGTTTTTTTTTATGGACAAGGACCTCAAGATAAGATGAAGATACCCACTTCTACCAAATGGCAGCTAACAAATTAATAAATCCCCCTCAATCATGTGCTCTAGAGTGCCTGTACTAAGGGACTGCTTGTATCAACACTCCTTTCTTACAATCATAGATGACAATTTAACAGTCTAGACCCTAAAGTACATAAAAGAACAGTACAGAAAGAGAGGGTAAAGATACTGTATTAAAAATTTAAACCCATCTACCTACCTGGTCACATACAAACACTACAATAATTATGTTTCTTCTCACACTACTGTTAAGTGGTCTGCTATGTAAATCTCATTTTATGAATTATCCACCAAAATAATAATTAAATCAACACAAAACTTTAATAATTTAACTAACTTTGGCTCGGAGCTCATCAGGGGTCATATCTTCCATTTCAGCCTTCTCATTTAAGTCTGGAAGTTCTACTTTGATGAACTGAAAATAAATACAAAGTAAATTGTAAAGAAATACTGATTAGTGAAAGAATTGCCTACCATATAAACCTAAAAAATTATAGTATATAAGCACTGATAAGAATATATTTTACCCATAATTGTGTATTCATAGATATGTGAAATAACTCAAGACTGACATCTCAAATTTTGACAGTGCTAATTATAAGTGGAGCTTTCATCCTGTAACTATACTCAGGTAATTACATTCAATTTGACCAAGTGGCAGTTATATTTTATTAAGCTTACAATTTATCCATGCAGATATGTCTCTTCATTAAAAGTTTAAAAAAGACCTTGTCTTGCAATGGATGAATATGGGCAAGGATAATGTGCCAATAGAATATACCAATATAGGCAGGTGTTGCACAAAAACATAGCATGGACAACCATACATTAAAAAAAAGGGACAATCAATGTTTGGAATGTGAAGCACAACTGAGTTAACTGATTTATAAACTTGTCTACACTGTGTAGCTACATATAATCATCAATTTGTTTATGCAAATGATTTATTTATATTGCTATAGAAAGAATGGAAAGATTGCTGTACTGTACTTTAATAATATAATATCACAGAACAAAAGATGTTCAATATGTTCATCTACTCATGTGAAGTGGTATTCAATAGTTCTGCATCAGTATGACTTTCACATTTCCAACAACATGTATTAAATTCTTACAATTCATGAGCCTCTTTTGGATTTTGGCAAATTTTTCCAATAGCAAAATTATTTGGGATTATTAAGGAATCTGACATATTGAGTTCTGTTTTTTGAGGTTGGACTGCAGCCTCAATTTAGTGATCTCTACAGGACCAGGCCTACCTTATTGTCAATGCATCCTCCGAATAGACAGTACGTTTTAATACTAAATGTAATAAGTACATTTCCTGACTGTCCTGCACAGTACATAATTAAACTTATTGTGCCGTTACATTTACCTCCACATATATTCTCCCCATTTTCTGTTAAGATACTCAAAATTTTAGGATGAAGTTTTCATGTTCAATTCCATATACACAAGTTTTAAATATAAAGAATTTCTTTTTCAGTTTTATTAAATAGAGATTTTATACAAATTTTAAAATATCCTGAGTTACTTTATAATTTACTGAAAGATTTTAGTTTTGTTTTATTAGTTTTATAAAACTGTAATATCAGTATAGCTATAGGTTAAGTACTAATTGTAATTAAGAAGCAATAAAATGCTTGTCCTCATACACTAAGAAAGTTAGGTTGTGGTTTTCTATTCAGCTTTTCAGGTAAACTCTAATATTCACAATATTTTTTTGTGTGATTCTGGCAATTAAGTGTATTTATGTACTAGGCCTGTAGTCAAGGTTTGTACTTATTACATTTAGTATTAACACTATCACTCTCTTTGTATACCCCTCGTGTCCACTTTTTTTCTCTCATGTCCTAGCTTTGGACACTGCTCGTGTCCAATACAAAAAATATTTGTATAAAATTCATTTTCTATCCGATCGACCTCGGCATAGTTTCAAAATGAGTGCCTTTATAGTGCGCACAATTTGATATCAACATGAAAGATGTAACACAAAACCTGATGTCAGAACATTTGAAAGATTATAAATACGTTTTTGGTCAAAATTTTAAAATATTTGTTAAAATTCTATTTTTTGTGCTATTAATATGGGAATAGTTTTAAAATGCGCACCTTTACATTGTGAACAATTTGATACTAAAATTAAAGGTGTAACACTAAACTTTATGTCAGAACACTGGAAAGATATAAATAATTTTGTGATGATGAGTGTCCAAAATTAAAATATTTGTTAAAATTCAAGTTATTGCTCTATTATTATGGGACTAGTTTTAAAATACGTGCCTATATATTGCAAACAATTTGATACCAAAACGAGCGACGTTTACACGAAAATTGATGTTATCAAACTGAACAAGTATACACACTAGGTTGCGGGTGTGATAATTGGCTCTCTTTCACAGGTAACTTTAGGCTCTGTTAACCCCTTAACTGCGTTGCCTCCAAATATGACACCCCCGTGGTTCGCAGGAAATAAATTCTCTGGAAAAAATTCTTTTTTCTTTTTAAAGTGTCAAAAACCCTTCCCTCAGTATGGGTATGTAAAAAAAAGGTCGAAATTGTACTTACTTTGGCTGCTATGGGGTCCGTAAGTTGGGGCGTGACGTCATCATTCCCCGTGCTCCCGTGCCGTAAGCTCCCGGGGCGGGTGGGGTGCTCGGGGCGGGGCGCGCGAGTTGCCGCGAATATATTTTCGTTCATTTTTTCGCACAGTTCCAAATACATTTTATTTGTTTTTACGTGCTAATCCTATGTATAGTGAACACGTACACTATATTATGGCAGTAAAACATCCGTACTGTCTGAAGACACTGTGTTACGTGCATGACACTTGTGTACACATATGCAGCACATATTTACTATGTATCATGCTAATTTATGTATATATACAATCTATTTACACACTATACACTGTCACACACTATATACATTCACCATCAACACACCAGAACACCGCGAGTGAGAGCTGCCACACCCAGCCAGCCCTCCCTCACTTCTCCAACATTGTATTCGCCAACTTTGCCCCCTCCCATCATACAGTTATTCACCCAATGTTTCATGTTCATTTATGTATATTTACAACATATGTACCACTATACACTGTACAACACCATATACATTTACCATCAACACATTCAGAACATCTCGTAGCAGCTGCTTCGCCAATAGGAGCTGCCTCGTATGGGCAATAAGAGCTGCCTCATATGGGCCAATAGCAGCTGCCTCATATATGCCAATAGCAGCTGCCTCGTATGGGCCAATATGAGACCTGACTGGTAAGAGACAACAACATTGGGGATCAAGAACCACATAAAAATCCAGTATTGAATTAATGAAATGCCTCTCTGGTGGGTGCCTGAAAAATGTGCCTGGTTAGCTCCCAATTCTAATACACTTCCCCAGGGTTTTGAGAGTAACATTCGCTATATAGTCCTAAAAAAAATTAAAGCTAAAATACAATCATTATATTATATTATTATTATGCTAGTATAGTGCATTAGATATATTATTATAAATTTATATTTAGTCGACGAGCCAGAACGCACTTCTCAGACCTACTATGCAAGGCCCGATTTGCCTAATAGAGCCAAGTTTTCATGAATTACATTGTTTTTTCGACTACCTAACCTACCTAACCTAACCTAACAACCTAACTTTTTCGGCTACCACAACCAACCTAACTATAAAGATAGGTTAGGTTAGGTTGGTAGGGTTGGTTAGGTTCGGTCATATACATTAATTTTAAACTCCAATAAAAAAAAAATTGACCTCATACATAATGAAATGGGTAGCTTCTATTTCATTTCATAAGAAAAAATTAGAGAAAATATATTAATTCATGAAAAACTTGGCTTATTAGGCAAATCGGGCTTGCATGAGTAGGCCAGAGAAGTGCGTTCTGGCTACTAGGTACGACATATAGTGTATATGTAGTTGTGTTATGTATATATATATATATATATATATATATATATATATATATATATATATATATATATATATATATATATATATATATATATATAATACACACACACACACACACACAACACACACCACTCTGTCAGCACAGATGGAGGAAGTTACACGGAATAGAACAGTGTAAGAAAAGATATGCAACTCACTATGCACAAGTGGCCAAGGGAGAAGGAAAAAAAATGGAAGCAGCAGTAAAGGAAGCCCAAAACTGCAGACAACCAAGATAAAACAAACATTAGGCTGGAAAGTGAGGAAGGAATTGGCATCTACCCCGAGGTTGGTGCAAAACACAGTGAATCGGAGTAAGTCCCTGATAATTTTGGCTGCAAAGGAAAAGGAGATAACATCTAGGTCCGAAGAGCTGTAGAAGAGCAAAAGTGTAGATAAAAATTGTCCTCGTGGAAGGTCTTACACCAAAGAGGAAATGTGTGCGACTACAGGAGAATCGGCAGATATGTAAAAGGGAAAGATCGCACCTTTGAGGATCCCCTAAACCGTGCCAAGCAGATGGAAGAAGTACTAAGGAATGCCTAGAAAGTTACAAAGTGATGAGGATGGGAGAAATGTGGTCATTAAGACGAGATTTTTCAAGAGAAGACAGAGAGAAGCTGAAACTGAACCTTGCGAGGCAAATTAAACGTTTAAATGAGAGCAGGAATGATAGAAGAGACATCAAATCTTTTTTCTACGAAAGGTTAGGGGTAGGCAGACCAGTAAAGTGGTACGGTACATAAAGGCAAACCAACACAATCAATAGAGAGAGGGGGAGTGAAAGAAATAAGGAGAGGGGAACAAGTTCCTGAAGATTGCATACACCAACATAGATGGAGTAAGATCGAAGATATTGGAGTTAAGGATGTAATACAGAGCAGACACCAGACATTGTTGCACTCACGGAGAGCAAAACTTGAAGATGATATTTTAAATGAGGTCATATCCCAAGGGGCTACTCAATTTGGAGAGGGGACAGAAAAATTAGGAAAATGGGCGTTGGCGTTTGCTGTGCTGGTGAATAGAACAATAAAGGTGAAGGAAATATGACTGCCAATCCACAAGAGGTGACTATAATAGCACTAGAGATGCTGCCATGAAGATGATAACTAATGGTCATAAATGCATAGTAGCCACCACCAAGCAGCTACATGGTCAAAGGAGGAGCTAGATAGTAAACCGAAGAGGCTTTATAACAATATATGAGAGAGATTATAGCGAGAGCGGATGAACCGAATAGGTCACGATGTTGATAGTTGGTGACTTCAACTTGAAATCCATAGACTGGGAAGCATATGAAGCTAAAACAGAAGATTTTTGGACCTGTAAATTTGTAGACCTCATCTGGAAACATTCTGTATCAACATGTTAAACAAGCTACGAGGATGAGGAAGGGACGTTCCCCCATGCTAGATTTGATAATTACCAAGAAGGAGGAAGAAGATTTAGACATTCAGTACCTATCCTCCCTGTGGGTACAAAGGTGACCATGTCTTTTTGGGAATAAAGTATGCAATGCGTGTATAATCTGGAAGAAAATAAGGAGGATGAGGCAGTTGAAAAACCTGACTTCAAGAGAGGACATTATGGCTAACCTTAAAAATTTTTTAGGAGTATATTGGACAGACTTGTTGCTAGGGAAGGAAGTTGAATGAGATGTATGTCAAGTTTTGTGAAATATATGATAAAGGCACAAACAAATTTATACCAAAACAGAGATGCAGAACTAGGAAACAGGACTTGGGTCAAGAGGAATTGCAGAGGCCAGAGACCAAAAGACACAAAAATGGAATCCAATACTAGGAAGAGGCCAAACCCCCAAACATACCAAAGTACAAAGATGGCAAGAAACAACTACACAGCAGTGAGGAGAGAGGCAGAAAGAATTTTTAAAAAGGGATTGCAGACAAAGTTTGGTAAAACAGAACCAGGTCATCTACAAATTCATAAACAACAAATTGCAGGTAAAGGATAATATTCAGAGGTTGATAATGGGAAATAGATTCACGGAAAATGAAAAGGAAATGTGTGAAACACTAAACGAAAATGTTCCAAAGGTGTTTGTACAAATGAAATCTTTAGGGAACCAGACACAATAAGAATTCCAGAGAACAACAAGATCACATAGAGGTGACTAGGGACGAAGTGGAAAAAAATGCTCAAGGAGCCTAAGTAAGAACAAGGCAGTTGGGTCCAGATGGAGTTTCCACCATGGGTTCTGAGAGAGTGCACACCTGAGCTCAGCATTCCACTTCAAGGATTTTTCAGGCATCCCTGTTTACAGGAGTTGGTAGCTGATTGTGGAAAAAGGCTATCATAGTTCCAATCTACAAAAGTGGAAGCAGGGAAGAAACCCCCTTTAATTATGACCTTATCATTGACAAAGTGTAATTAATAGTCAAAATATTGGAAAAAATAATTAAAACTAAATGGGAAGAAACCGTGGAGAGAAATGATATAATATCAGACCGACAGTATGTTTTCGATCTAGAGATCCTGTGTAACGAACGTACTCAGTTTTATGATCGAGCAACAGAGATTTTACAGGAAAGAGATGGTTGGGTTTGACTGCATCTATCTGGACCTAAAAAAGGCTTCGACAGAGTTCCCCATAAGAGGTTGTTCTGGAAACTGGAAAACATATTGGAGGGGTGGACGGGTAAGCTACTAACATGGATGAAAAATTTCCTAACTGACAGAAAAATGAGGGCCTAATCAGAGGCAAGGTATCGGATTGGAGGAATGTTATAAGTGGAGTACCACAGGGTTCAGTTCTTGCACCGGTAATTTCATTGTCTACATAAACGATCTACCAGAGGGATTACAGAATACATGACATGTTTGCTGATGATGCTAAGTTAATAGGGAAGATAAGAATCCTAGATGATTGTCATGCCTTCAAGAAGACCTGGACAAAATAAGTATTTGGAGCAACACATGGCAATGGAATTTAATTGAATAAATGCCATGTTATGTGAATGTGGAATGGTGAACATAGACCCCACACAACATATAAATTATGTGAGAAATCTTTAAAGAATTCTGATAAAGAAAGGGATCTAGGGGTGGTTTTAGATAGAAAACTGTCACCTGAGGACCACATCAAGAACATTGTGCGAGAGCGCCTATGCTACACTTTCTAACCTAAGAATTGCTTTTAAATACATGGATGGAGAAAATACTAAAGAATTGTTCACGACTTTTATTAGACCAAAGCTGGAATACAGCGGTTGTATGGTGCCCTTATTTAAGAAGCACATCAACAAACT
>WNGS01000543.1:4711703-4746940 GCA_020271785.1 Procambarus virginalis | reverse complement strand
TCAGTCTTGGTGGAGTGTCTCTCCTGTTTAAAGTTGGTATGAATTTATCTTTCCCCTCATATTAAATAACACTGGCATTGTACCGTATATGGTCGGCTGCAGTGTGCTGATATCTTCAGGCGACTCATGCTACTTTGGAGATCACTTTTTTATCAATCTTGAAGGCTCGGTCATCTCATGTTATATGCTGCGGGGTTAAGTGCAGAAGATCTTACATGACAGATTATTTGTATTGGATCAGACAGTCTAGAGCAAACTGATATGTTTAAGTGAAGCTGCACTGTAGCTAAATTATTGTTTTTATGTAAATATTGTGCAGTAGTCAACTACCGGAGATTGGGTGTGTGCTGTTATGTATTGACAATGCTGCTACCCATCTTGGAGTAACATTAATATATACAGTATCTAAGTAGAGCACTGTACTGGTATAAGTAAAATATTTTACCTTCATGGTTATTTCATTGTGACAGCTTGCAACATTCCCAATGTGGAGCAGCCACTGGCATGCCTGGACCTCACATTCATCAGTTCATTCCTCACCACTGGCTATGGACTAAAGGGTGACACCACTATAAAAGTAAGTTTATATAATGTCTCTTTGAATAATATGTCTTTAATGTTTTTACATGGAAGAAGAGTTATATATTTACTGTACAGTAATTGTTTTAGACACAGTTGATTGCAGCAGGTTCTGTGCAAGTTTGGGTCATGTACCTGTAAATGGATAAAGCCTAAAAAAATAGTGTTTAGCACTAGATAAATTAAGAAGTTCCTATAGGAAAATGTGTTACCATCATGTCCTGCTTTATAAAATGTGAATTCCCTTGATATGGTAAGAAGCAAGTGAAATAAAATATAGAGTTATGCAATGTGATTGTAAAGTGTAAAATGAGAAAGATGCAACAAGAAAGATTTGCTAAGCAATACTATTTTAAAGACAGAAGGGGGAAGAACCATTATGGTAGAAGGCCTCTTACTTTATATGTTTGGATAAGAACATAGAGCTGAGTAAGGGAAATCTAGAAAAGGAGAATAATGAAAGGCGATTCCAGATTAAACTAAAATTGAGATATATAATACATATATATAAATGGGTATGTATGTATGTATGAATACATGCAAACTTGACTGGCTTAATGGCTAAACACCCTGCTGTCTCCATACATGCCATGCACTTTCAGCCTTAAGTCTCTAATGGAATTTGTCGACTTATTGCAAGAGCCACATGTATCAGGTGTGAAATCTTCTCTGGTTGTTGAGTCACTGTTTACTAACGTGACCAGACAATTGAGACAGTTGGAATGATGATGATGATGCACTGTCTATTGGGATCACATTTGTACTCCTAAATGTATTCTGGAATGTCCATAAGCATACATATATTTAATGATTTATATACAAGAAAGTACATTGGGTTTATGAGAGTACATAACATTGAGGTTAAACATTCTTGTAAAGCCACTAGCACACATAGCATTTCGGCATGCGCAGCTGCTCAAGGCACCTTTCCTGAGCACTGATGGTCTCCTATACAAACAAGTAGATGGTATAAGACACCCCTTGGTGTCTTATTTGTTAATTTTTACACAACTACTATTTACTTATTTATTTACAAGAAGGTACAATGGGTTTATGAGATTACATATTGGAATTTTTACATTCTTGCAAGCCACTAACTTGCATTGCGTTTTGGGCAGAGTTACTATTGAGTTACTGTTTGAGAATAAAGTCCTTGTTGACATGGACTGAAAACCTAACGTTTACTGTAGGTATGTAGTTGAAACAAAGTGCAGGAAGCTTGCAATACAGCATGTAAATGTTTCTGACAATAATAATGTTGTCAACTTTCTCTCATGCTTGATAAAGTAACTAGAGAATTATGGAATAAATTGGAAGTACTTTTGATGTATTGTAGGATGTAGTGTGCCAAAATATTTGAAATATTGTAGCAATATTGTACTACTTAATATATAAGGAGTTTTAAACAAAATTTAATAGCAAAAGTGGTTATGGGTTGTCAAGAGGGAAATTCAGGGAAAAGTAAATGATAAATATCAATTTGAGATGATAGAAAAATAAATAGGATTACAGATTTTTTCACAGATCAAATCATCTCAAAGGGATTGTCAGGTAAGTTGAAGTGTGTACATACTTCTTGAAAGATGCTTGTTCATAAACGTACCAAAAAAAAAAGAGTTTAGAAAGTACTAAGTGTGTATGTGTAGTTTTTTATAATACTTATTGTATTAAATTTGATTATTAATTTTGTTTTAAATATTTGTTTATATTCATTTATGTTTTTTTCAGCTTTACAAGAAGATTGACAATTATGAAGTCAGCTGGGGACTAGGTTTAGCATTCCATGTGATCAATAATGGAATATGAGGTAAATGAATTTTAGCATTCCATGTGATCAATAATGGAATATGAGGTAAATGAATTTTATATCACATTTTCTTTTTATTGAACACTTGATATTTTAATAAAGCTTAAGTAGTTGTGCCTGAACAAATGTACAATCTGTTTGTCCCCTTTTCAACTTGAGTTCAGTCTCATCTTCTGTGGTAGAGCCAGTGCACTAAACTAAACAATCATTCTTATTTTGTGCTCAGTAGAACAATATCATTCAAGACTTGCACTTTGATTGTGTTTCATAACTGTACAAACTAAACCAGCAATTATATCAAAAGTAGAACATCCGTGTTCAACTGTTGACGTATATATATTGTGTATTGTGTTTCCCCGAGTCTTGGCATGTACTTGTCAAAGTTTGCTGATACAAATGAAGTGTGTTAGTGAGTTTCTACCTAAATACAGTTATATGTAGAGGTATTACAGGCATCCCTTGTTAAGATGATAATTACACACTGAACAAGAAATTGTTTCTTAACTTTATTCTTTGTGAAAATATTTATATTTACAGTGTTTTATTGAAGAATAAGTTGTTGAGGACTAAGTGGGTAATATCCTACCAGCTGGCTGGTATCTGCATTGTTGCAAGCCATATGTTTGATGGGTGAGATTATTTCCACAATTAGTAATATAATAATAATGTTTCGTTAGAGACCACTTACAATATATATATTGTTTTAGCATATCTATGCTCTATAAATCATAGGAAGCTGGGAATATGCAGTTAAGGAAAAAATGGGTGATTGGTAATAAAAATTTTGTTTAACCAAAATGAACAAGTGAGGGCCATAATTGAAATAAATTGCCTTGATTTACTTTTGAGTACTGTATTTGCATATATAACTATAGTAATATTTTATTTCACATTTGTATAAATTTAATTTGTATAATATTTCATGTCAGATATAAGCTTTATTAAGTTAGAGGATTTATGCCAGAAAATATGACTGAAAAATTTGGTAAAATAATTAACCCTTTGTAGTTGGCATTTGTCCAAGGCTGGGACAACCTCCGCCTTCTTTCCTTTTTGCTGATTTTAAAATGAATTCATAATATACATAAATTTGATAAAATTGCAAATATATAATATTTAAACGTGTACACGAAATGCATTTTTAACTTGAATATTTACATAAAGATTCACGTTAATTATTTTGTAATTGAGAGTTAGTACTTGCCATCTACAACTAACAAATAGTTTATGAAAATGATTCATTTATGTAAATTTCTTTAAATTTCTCTGCTATTAGAACTGTAGTGTCTTACTAAATGATCACTAAATACTATAGTGGCAAGTGTACCTGAGGATAATGTGATCAGACACTCCTGTGGAACATCTACATCAATGACATCCCCATGTTAACACTAGGGGCCAGTGCCTGTGCACATATTTGTACACTGGCTTTTTCAAGAGACAAGAAATATGATATAAATCACAAATACAAAATCTCTGAAACTATTGTAACTTTGGGACAATGATAGCAAGATATTGTTGCCTCACATAAGCCCAACTGGTGGCCATCTCCTTTGTAAAATAATATATTGTGAGTCATTTCTGGTTCATTATTTAAGGTTTGTAAAAATATTGTATTGTATGTCACAGTTGCAACACCTTATAAACTTTATGGATGGAGTCCAAAAGTGAATAATATTCTAACAATCCATCCTCCTGTTTTGAAAATACTGTACTTATTGTAACTATGTGGACCATTGTACATATATTGATATAATGATTAGATAGTAGAATTTGGTACTACGGTAATCACTTTATAGTCGGGAAAAATAAAGCCAAAAACCAAACTAAAATATTCCAAGGCCTAGTATAGAGCACGTGTACTGTATTATAGGTCTAGGTTGGTTAAGTTAGGCTTTATTAGCAACAAATACAAAAACTTTTCCCGTTTGTCCAAATTCGATATTCCCAAATTTCCTTACTTTCTAATTGCCAATTACGTCAATATATGTACAATGGTCCATATCGTTACTATAAGTACTATCCAAACAGGAGGATGGGCTGTATTCTAAAAGTAATTCTTAATTGCTTCCTTGGTGGCTTTTGATTGTGGTTCTTTCTCCTACTTTTCCTCTCCATTCTCAGATTGTGTTAGCAAGTCAGTTTACTCTGGGTTACTTATGAGTTGATAATATGGTAGAGCACACTGGAAAGCCCCTTAGTACATACAGCTTATAGGCAAGACTTAAAACTGAACAGAAGTTTTACATTTTTTATATACTGAGTTATTAAGGTCTTTACATAATATGTAGACATATTTGCAGCCTTCTCAAGCATGTCTCTTTCTTCTGCTGGCTTTGTAGCCCTAAGAGAGCAATGGATCCTTATTTCACCAATAAAAGAAAGGCAAGTCAAAGTTTTTTCCAACCACTAAGTTGTTTCTAAGATGATAAAATTCCTTCACAATATCCTTATTATTGATAGCTGTGAAAGTCTCTATAAATATTTGCAGTTCTGAATGATGACTTGGTCCATGGGTTGGATTAAGAAAGTAGTATTACAAGTGAAAGGCTTTTCAGTAAGTCTCCTGGAGAAGCTTCTGCTGTGGACACCACTTAATCCCTTCTGGGAGCCTTCCATTAAGACATTGGGGCTATATGACATATGAACCAGAAACATTGCTAACTTAAATATGTCTGAATGAGATAGATTATTATTATTACCATCACTTTACTCTCTGGTAGGCCAACCTTTATGAGGTGAATCTTTTCCTTGGAGATAAAATTCTGGTTAAACCACTTGAAATCTGCTCCTGGTCATCCATATACTTTTATTGAGCCTTATAAATCACTGGAAGAGACTTTGCCCTTTTCAGTGGCCTGGGCTGCAAGCTTATTCTATTCACCAATAATTTAAATTTGAGTACCACAAGCACTGGCATGATCAACCAGGTATCAACACACTGTCTTTATTGCCTGAGCTTTATACCCAGCAGTTGGGGTCACTTTTACCACTATAAACCAAAGAGTATGAAAGTAACTTTTTCCCAGTACAAGCCTATTTCATGTGCATTAAAAAACATTAAAGTGAAATTTTCAGTTTCCGCAAACATGCACAAATTTGTTAATATACCTGCACGAGCTGTATTAGCACACTAGTTTTGCAGCTATTTTATTCATATAGCTGGGAATTTTTACTCGTGGCAGCTCATAAAACACTTTAACCATCCAGTGTATAAATAAATTCCTCAAGAATGCTCAGTTTAGCATGAAATCACCTACATTTACATGAGCAACATTTGCTATTTATTAAATTTCTCTTCAACTTCTGTTGTTGCTACTCTGAAAAATGCTTAAGATTTTAGTACACTTGTTGCATTCTTTACTTTCAATATATTTCATTTTTGATTTTAGTAAAGAATTTAAAAGCTTTCCTCTACTCTAAACAGTATTTTAATGATTTTCCTATCGCCTTGAGTTTAGTGACACTCAAACATCTAGGTATGCCAGTCTAGTTGGTTTTATTTTCTTCAATCTGCATGTTTACTTGTTGACTAGCTGCTTTACACACATCAAATGAGCAATTTCATATATTTTTGAGCTGACATTTTAAAAGAATGTTCCATAGTTATGTCAGTAAATCTAGGGATTCAAAGGGATTCCCTCACATCCTCATCAATCTCAAAACAGTGAAGAGGGAGAATAGGACACCCCATTAAAGTACATGTGCAGATTGGGTGCACATGAGAACTTTTAGGTTGCACTAATATGTAGTGAATTAGGAAAATTAGCCATCGTGGCTCAGAAGGAGCCATTGCTACATTGATACAAATACACCAAAAACTTTTCACAACCACTATGTTGATCTCTTGCTCATTGAAAATCTGTATTCAAATACTGCATATACTATCAGAATACAATTTTGGGGACCATTTGCAAAAAGCTAAACAAAAATTTTGGTTTTGTACAGAACATTGGACACATGCGGCCAGGAAGATTTTACTACGAGACATTTCAGTACATATCCTGCTTTATGGAGAAGATAACGATTTTAGTTTTAAATTTTATGCCCACACTAGCACATGAGGTGGTCTGTCATTAGTTACAATTTCACATACTAGTATGAGAAACATACACAAAGGGTTAATATGCTATGATAAAGTGACTCGACTCTAAGCTTTCATACTAATTCTTGTTACACCACTTTCCTCACTGTTTACTATGCTGGACTCCAATTTTTGTATGTATGTTTGTTTTAATAATATCTGTTGTCTTCTGGGTATAGATTTGGTGATAATGTACCCTGTGTTTCCCCTTGTTCTATTACTGTATATGTGAATATATTATGCTAGCTCACAGGAGTTACACACACACATGCCTTGTCACTGGGACAGCAAATACATTTTTTCCCAGGAAGATTCTGCTCTTCCAAATGATAGATTGTAGTATTTAAAATGAAATGTCTGCAAGTGATTCCATCTCTGATGCACTTCCTAGTTAGAACTTGAATGAGATTCCACTTTTGTGAAAATATTGTTATAGTTTGTAAAATACTGTACTTGAGAATTGCATCAGTATGAATTCAATCAAAAGTTTGTAAGAATTTGTTAAACTCATGAAAGAAATTATTTTTGTTGGCTGTTGAAATAATTTTGCATCATGTGCATATATAAATAATAATAATAATATTGCATTTGGATACATTTATTGCACCATGTTCATGACATTGTAAATTTTATTGATGATGTCTTTGTTGAAGTGCTGAATTTAAGCTTGACTTAAACAGTTTCCTCTGTTGACTTACTGATTTGATGGTTATATCATTGTTAACAGAAAGTGAAAACGTTTTGTAAAAGTGAAAAATTGTATGTGTATGCCTGTTGGAACTGCTGTTTACTATCTATCAGAGCATAGTTTACAAATGAACAAATTTTAATAAAAGATCTTAAATCCTCCTTCCTTTAATATCTTGTAGTGAGATATATTATTTTTCAATTAATGTAAACATCATTTATTATATCAAATTGAAGGAACTGGCTCAAACCTCATCAGAAACATAACACTAAATTGTTGCTTAAATATAACAGCAGTTTTATAGTTGAACCCTACTTGTCTGGTTATTTCAACTACAGGAGAGTACTCTTGTACTTCAACTTCGTCTGTGCCATAGGGTGTAGATAGATCACAGTATCCTGTTAGTGTAGCATCATTGTATAGGTGGCACCTATGAAGTCCATGAGCTTTTTTGCAATATGCCTTACTGCTTTAGGTATCGCTGATAAAGATGTCTCACAGTTTTCACTTTATATACATTTGTTTTAGGTTTATATGTAATATGTTGAGTGTACCTTTTCATATTTGCTTAAACTTTCAACAATTGTGTAATGGTAAAAGGATGAGTCCTTATGTAATTTGGTCATGTAGACCCCTGGTGGCCAACATAATTTTAATTTCCACACACTAGTGGTATATTAAAAAATATACCAGTAGTGTAATTTAAAACTGAACCTTCGTCATACCTTGTAGTTCGTCATTTTGACTGATGCAGTAATGATTTTCAAATCATTACTTATTGGAAATTTTTGTAACACAACAATAAAATTAATGTACAGTACATGAGCTTGGCAAAATGAGTTAAGCTAACTGCTGAAACTTTACTGGCTAAAGGCTCTTGGCTTTCTAGTGAGGTGTCAGTGGTTGAAGGTTCTTGGCTTTCTAGTGAGACTTCAGCGGTTGAAGGCTCTTGGCTTTCTATTGAGGCATCAGTGGTTGAAGGCTCTTGGCTTTCTAGTGAGGCGTTAGTGGTTGAAGGCTCTTGGCTTTCTAGTGAGGCGTCAGTGGTTGAAGGCTCTTGGCTTTCTAGTGAGGCATCAGTGGTTGAAGGCTCTTGGCTTTCTAGTGAGGCGTCAGTGGTTGAAGGCTCTTGGCTTTCTAGTGAGGCTTCAGCGGTTGAAAGTTCTTAGCTTTCTAGTGAGGCTTCAGTGGTTGAAGGGCCTTGGCTTGCTGTTTTTACAAAATAAGAATCAAGTTTTGTTTGCCTCCTGCATTCATTGGCCTCTCTTATGATCAGATTTTTGGTTTGCCTCAAGTACTCATATGCTACCGGCTTTCCTTCTCTGTCTCTTTGCCTCCGATTCCTTGGCAAGTGACTCCTCGAACTTGGAGAGACCTCTTTGAACAGACTGCCTCCAGGCTGAACGGTCTGCAGCCAGTGTCTTCCATATAGCAAGATTGACGTCCATGGCTTTCAGGTCCCTCTTGCATACGTCTTTGTACCGTAGCTGGGGCTTGCTTGTTGGACGCTTTCCCTGCATCAGCTCTCCGTACAGGAGATCCTTGGGGATCCTGCTGTCGCCCATTTGCACAACGTGCCCGAGTCAGCGCATTCGTCTCTGTTTCAGCATTGTGTACATGCTGGTGATTCTTGCTCTCCCCAAGACGTTGTTGTTTGTCACCTTGTCCTGCCAGGTGATGTCCAAGATGTGTCGAAGGCAGCGCATGTGGTAGGCATTCAGCTGTCTTTCCTGACGGGTGCGGAGTGTCCAAGACTCGCTGCCATAAAGGAGAGTGCTCAGGACACAGGCTCTGTAAACCTGAATCTTAGTATACTCAGTCAGCCTATTGTTGGCCCACACTCTCTTTGTCAGTCTGGACATGGTAGTAGATGCCTTACCGATGCGTTTGTTTAGCTCCGTATCAAGAGAGAGGGAGTCAGAGATTGTGGAGCCAAGGTACACGAAGTCGTGAACGACTTCCAGTTTGGAATCGGAGATGCCGATGTCAGGTGGGGATTCCACTCCTTGTCTCCTGACTTGTGTTTTCTTCAGGCAGATGGTGAGTCCTAAGTAAACATGGCTAAGTAAGCAATTATCAAAAGAAGGCACCAAGCTGGGAAGGCTATGTAGCACTATCAAATATGCAGGATATTCAAAAGACGCTGAATATCACTAAGGATGCCAATACGAGAACAAAAGTGCATAAGGCGAACAATATCAATAGTATCTAATTCACCAAGGATTCTATCGAGGGACAAGTAACCGCAAGAGACAGCCGAGAAGCAAGACACACGCACGTCCTGGAAGTCGGCACATTCAACAAGGATATGCACGACTGTAATTAGGACAATAAGGAGCAGGGCAGCGCTTCATTAAGTGCCTGCAAGTTAAACGGGTATGGCCAATACGTAACCTTGCCAGAGATGTTTCCCACCGCCAGTTACAGTGGTAGGAGGAATGCCAAACAAAAATTATATAATTTGCACACTCATTCTCTTCCACATTTTGCTCAGAGTGCTTACATAGTTTGAGTCTCCCATTAATGTGCTCACCACACTCCATTGATGTGTGATGGTGTTAGGCTTAATTGTCAACCTAATCCATGGGCACCAGTAGTGCCTTCATTCACTTCACCCTGGGTGTTCTCCACCCTGCTTCCTTCATCACCATTTTGCACCACAGGTAAGCACTTTTGACCCTTTGCTGTTTTTCAGGCATCTGTATCAAAGGCCTTATGTTACAGACAACCTGAATGTTATGACTGGGTCAATGTGACAACATACCATAGTTTTCTGAGCAATCATCTGGTTCTCCCAGCCCCACCCCTTATTTACTGTTTTTTGGCATGAGAATGTGACAAGATCTAGCTTTAGGAACCCTAAGTATGTGTTGGTTCTGCCACTTGGAGTTGGGTTGGCAGGTTTGGCAAATGAGCAGCTTCTCATATTGACGCAAAAACTACAGTACAGTACTGTAAATTGTTTTTTAATGGAAATAATGACTTTTTAATGGAAATAATGAAACAGTTACTTTATCATTTTACTAGAAATATAAAAAATTACAGAAAATTTACAATGTGGCTGAAAAGCGAAACCTAAACCACACGTGTAAATGATTAATACCTTTAAGGAATTGGTAATTTTACTTTTTCTTGGCTGTCGATTTCAATATACTGTAGTTCTTCTTTGGAGACCTAGTGACAGGATTCCTAGCAAATGGACAAAGATTTGTATTTAGACACTGGCTACACTTAGGACTCACTGGTAAACATACTTGTTGTCCAAACCCAACCATAAGCAGATTAGTGTCACTCCATATTTCTTCAGGCATCCAGGATTCCAAGGCAGCTCTTGTTTCTTCTGGTGTTTTTGTGGGAAAACCAGTCCACCCAAGTCGGTTACTGATGCGATGAACATGTGTGTCGACTCCTCCATCATGAAAAAATAATTACATATGGAAAATGTTTATTAGAAAAATGTGTTGAATGTAACAAAACATCAATTTCTGGGTGAGCCCCTGAAGCCAAGATGGCTCCCAACTACTAGGTTGCATCAGCCACTGAGTTCTTTAGGCTTATTGGGACCACAACCAGAACCTGGCCTCCCTCATAGAGGAGCAGGTGCTCCTGCTTCAGAAAGTCACCAAACCAAAACAAACAACTGCTGGATTCAAAGGATACCGAAGGCTTGTAACCTGCCTCATGAACTCTCCGAACAATGTAAACAAATGATCGGATCTCTAAACCAGCACATACTTGTTCTCCCTACTTCACCCACTTGTTTGTGGGGAGAGGCCCAGGCCCCTTCCAAGGCCTCAGCCCTCTAACAGATACACACTCAAGACCCTTGCCCGACAACATGGTAGGGAGGGAACCCATTCTTATAATACGAAAAAACCACAGAACCCATTCAACTATGATGAAAAACTATCATAACCCGTTCAAATATGATGAAAAAGGAACAGAACCTGTCCAAACATGATGAAAAAGTAACATAACTAGTTCAGATATGATAAAAAACCAGCGTTGAATGTAATAAAATGCGATTTTCTGGGTGAGTCCCGGAGGCTCAACGAAGCTATTAAGGCTGATAGGAATAGTCCTAACTTTTGACATCAGACGATGTGGGTGGAGTTCTAGACCTACCGGGGATCACGGCCAGAATCTGGCCCCCTCAGAGAGGCACGAGGAGCAATGGCTCATAGAAATGCACATGTGATTTTTGAACGTTCTGTATCTGCCATCGACCGGGACAGACACCCAGAAAGGTAAGCGCCTCAAAACAAACCCCTATTCTGGTGAAACCAACGAAAATAATGAAAGTGGACAGAACTTCCCCAATTGAAAACAAACAAACGAGCCTATCACATGAGCCGTGCCACATGTCTGCGCAGCTCTCCCCTCCCCGGGAGGGGAAGGGGGAGCCCCAGACCCCCGCGTCAGCGATCCACACCTCAGTTCCAAGGCTGAATATCAAAACACACAAAAACCACCGACCCAAGGGAGGGAGGGTTGCCGGGGAGCCTTCGGGACTCGCCCAGAAAATGGTGTTTCCTTACATTCAATGCTGGTTTTCTAGGGGGAGCCCCCACGGCTCCCCGGAGCTACTTCACCAAAGATTAAGGAAAATAGTGGACTTACCCGGGAGGCGGTTGGTGCTCCACAACTCAACTCGAAGTTGAGACAGGCTGCAGCCGCCGACCCAAAGTAACACAGGCCCGACTAGGCCCAGGAACGCTAACGAGGTAACGTGCAGCCAGGACCCTGTTCGACCACCAAAAACCCTGTGCCCGAATGTCAGCCCAGGACATGTACCCAAAGACAGCTACAAGAGCAGCGAACTTACAAACGTCATGGGCACAGGGCTAGACCGCAGGCTGGCTAGACTTAATAACCCTGCGGACAACCTGAGAGACCCATACCCCAAGAACAGGGAAGAAGGGAAACTGGATCAACCCAAAGCATGTCCCTGGCAGAACACAGAAGCCGTGGCACGCAAATAACGGCAAAGAGCCGCAACCGGACACAACTCATGATGCACCCCAGACCTGACCAACCAAGCATCAACAACCCAAGGATCCCTTCAGAAAGCAGCAGTCTCATTCTTCGCCAGAAAAGGAAATGGCTGTAGACGAACAAACCTATCGCCACGACCGAAAGAGCAGAAACCCCTGCGCCGGAGGAGAGCATGAAGCTCCCCGACCCGACCCCCAAAGGCCAATGCCAACAGGGAAAAAAAAGAGCCTTCGTAAAGAAATCCTGAACCGAAAGGGCCACAACAAGTTGAGGAGAAGAGAGATAGGAGTGCACTCTGTCCAAAGACCAGGATGGTTAAGGCGGTGCATGAGCAAGCAGGAGGTGAAACAACGATGAGACAGCTTGTGAAACGGCGCAGAAGTAACATCTACACTGAAAGCAAGCTGCAGCGGCTCTGCCAGGGACGCTTGATACGAAGCGACAGTATTCAGCATAAGATGACGGTACTGGAACAACCACGAGAGAAAGGACAACACCACCCGAACCAAAAACGAAGTACAACGACGAAGAGTCAAAAAGAAATGGAAGAACCGCCAGGAAACTTCATACTGCTGCCGAGACGAAGCACGTAAGTGGGACACCATCAATGAAGCCACCTGATCACCATACACACGGTAATAAACTTGAGTCAAAAATACCAAACACGAAGACTCAAGGAGAAGAGTGAACCAGTCTTGTAACGGACTGGGCCGATCTTCTGAAAGAGGCGGAGCCGCGGAAAAACCTCTGGGTTCACACACTGGGCAAGCAGCACCTGAAACCATGGGGCCAAGAAAACTACTCGCCCCCTGGTAAGTCTTAAAGTGAGCCAGGACCTGGAGCAACAGCTGAACCGGGGGAAAGAGGGACAGGAACCCCCACCTCGACCAGGCCTGCCGAAAGGCATCGATCCCTACAGCCTCGCAGTCGGAGAAGGGCCACATATACCGGAAGACGCCTCGACCACGCCGACGCGAAGAGGTCCACCTCCGGGTGCCCGAACGTCTGACAAAGCCAACTGAACGGGTCAGTGTCGACTGTCCATTCCGTGGACAGGGGAACGAACCGGGACAGGTCTTCCATTGGTGTGGTATCCACACCAACCACCAGGTGGTTGGTGGATGCCACACAGGTATCTACACAAACCACCACCTTTCACACGCACAAAATACTCCTCTCCTTAGAACAAAATAATTTCAATTGCTCACCATTAACCGTTAAATGGCGCATAGCTATATACCATTTGACACCCACAGGCACATACAAAAAAAAAAAAATATTAATTTTAATTAATTTGTGTTCACAGATCACGGGAAAAATAATAAAAAAATCTTAAGTTGAATATATTGGTTGCTATAGGGCAGGGAAGTTTGGCACAAAACAGGCGCTCACTCAGCATGCGTCCCAGGCGGTCTGTTGATCGCCAGCTGTCAGGCCGGAGTTGCCACAAAGAGATAATTGCCTAATTATTTCAATGTCTCTGATTGATTTTTCGTAGTTTTTTTGCTGTAATATTATTCAATAGTGTGTAGTGTGATATATTTATATAATGAAATGAGTGAATCATCACTGTACTCAAAAATATGGTGTGCTTATTGTTGATTCAATTATGTTCATCAAACAGTGAACAAATACTTTGTCGGTTGTTACACTATATACACAGGTTATATAGAAGTGTCTGCATGTTTTGTTCACCATACCGAACCACTAAGTTGCTATTATGAGTCAAAAAGTAACGAGGAGTGACCGCCGTGTACCAGCCAGCCACTCACGCCCTCCCTCAAGTCATCTGACTCACCCACATTCTCCTCCCACAATACTGTTTTTGCTTTTATTCACTATATACAGACGCTATATATAAGTATCTACATTCGTGTTCACCATAACGAACCACTAAGTTGGTATGCTGAGTGGCAGTGGCAGGCAGTGGCAGCCCGCCACTGGCTGCCACTCCCTCCCTCACCTCACCTGACTTGCCACCATTTTCCACTCACCATACTGTTTTTGCTTTTATATACAGACGTTATATATAAGTATTTACATGTTTTGTTCACCATAACTGTACATCTAAGCTTGTATGGTGAGTAAAGGCACAAAGACGTAGGACCTCACAGTCAGCTGATGGCTGCCGCCCTCAAGGCCAGACGCACTAATATTTCTCCTCCAACAATACTGCTTGTGGTGTTATTACGCTATATACACACATTATATATAAATATCTACCGGTTTTATTCACCATACTTGTACAAGTAAACTGGTATGGTTCCCAAAGACCATCATGGTCACCAGTAAACAACACGATAATTCCTGCAGACGACGCTCCTCTCTCACCAAAATGGCGGCTCGCAACCTCCTACTCTTGCTGTTTATACCCTCTATACACACGTTATATATAAGTATCTACATTTGTATTCACCATAGCAAACCACTAAGCTGGTATGGTGAGTGCAGTCAATAAAAGGTAGCCACACACAGTCAGATAACAACGCCACCACCCTCCCTCCCACAGCATTACTCCTCCCTCCATGGAGCACAGTGCTAAATATCATCACAATCCTCTTATTATCAGACCCCTGGTCAGTTTTATCACAGTCAGGGGTCTTCTGTAATAATATTATCGCTACATAATAGCATGAACAAGTATATTATGGCATTTTTAGGCGATGCTGTGGTCACAAGCTGAACAGCAGTGCTGTGAGCTCATGCTGCGTGTGTCATGCTTGGTAGCTTACTCGATACTGAGGCCCCCTAACACCCGGGAGTTTGGCCCACGATTTTTTTTTTAAAAATGGCGTCTGTTTACAAGAGCCCTGATGAAGGTGTGGTGAACCCCGTGTATCCGCGGGCCGTTTAAATTTTGCGTAGTACTCCCACGCATCATATGATGCGTTGCGCAATTTACTGCAAGTCGGTCAAAGCATCATATGATGCGATGCGCAATTGAAGGGTTAATCTCTGTAAACGGTGACGATGCCCAAAGCGAGGTACTCAGACGCCCCTCCCACCTGGACAGCAGGAATGAAACGAGACAGGCCGTCAGCCAAGACGTTGGACACCCCCTGCACGTGAACCGCCAGGAGAGGGCCAGGTTCTGGCCTTGGTCCCCGGTAGGCCTAGAACTCCACCCACATCGACTGATGCCAAAAGTTAGCACTTTCCCTATCAGCCTGGATAGCTGCAGGGAGCCATAGGGGCTCCCCAGAAAATATCATAAAGTTTTCTTTTGCAAACAGAGTGGTAGAAGGTTGGAACAAGTTAATTGAGAAGGTGGTGGAGGTCAAAACTGTCAATAGTTTCAAAGTGTTATATGACAAAGAGTACTGGGAAGATGGGACACCACGAGCATAGCTCTCATCCTATAACTACACTTAGGTAATTACAACAGTGTTACAGTGCAAACACCACAAAGGCAAAGTCCCAAAAGCATTTAGCTGAAACATAGTAGAGCCTACATGATGGAGAGGTGACTTGGGAACCATACTGTGGTCAACTGTTCGCGACTACATCACCGAAAGAACTTAGGGCTCAGGCTTTGGAGGAACCTGGGTTCCTTAACGGCCCCTCCCAAAACCTAACGAGCACTGTGGGTGATGTGATCTAGTAGTTGGGAACCATTACAGCTTCAGTGAGCCACAACGGGCTACCCTCAAACAAGTGACATTAAAATGATTTTCCAAAAATGTGACATTACAGTAAAATGAGATCAGAATATACTAGTCACAATTTTCTTAAAACTGCTATTGATTCGAACCTTACCTATGCCTGTTAGCTTTCCCCAGCCAATATCCATGCACAAGTGGGCCATCTTGGGCCCCACACCTGGAAGTTTACACATCTCTTCAAGTGTAGGTGGAATGTCTCCACTGTAATCTTTCTTCAGTATTTCACATGTTTTTTTAATATAAGTTATCTTTTTCTGAAAGACATTCAAATAAGAGATCCTGTCACACAATTTGAATTAGTTACACAATAAAGAAAACTCTGACCATTTTTCAGAAACACTTTCATGAGTATCTTCAAGTATTACATACAAGTAACTATTTTTGCATTACACTAAATAAATTATTTGCACTCACACCTTCATAAATACAAAAAATCAGGATTTAAGTGTATGAGAAGTTCCCTCTAAACAGGACAAGGACACTGTGGTCTCCATGACAAGGTTCATCTGGTCACATGGTTGACTTAATGTACCAGCACAGTAGAACTGTCTTTGGGAAGCAAATGGGTTTTATGCAAATGCAAATGGGTCTTATTAGATGCAGGAGTTCTGTTTGGCTTACCAGGAGCCAGAGCTGAAACCTGGCTCACATGCTGGCATATAGGGGTTGAGTGACAATTGGCCACTGTACCAGGAAAGCATCCATAAAGTCTGCACCTTCACTAAGAGAGATCTTTTTCTGGAGTGTTTGAGATTTTGCCCCTAAGAGGCCAAGCCACTGGGTTGGAGAGCTTCACTTAGTGCAATTCATAGGTCTTGACTCCTCTGTTGGCTGGGAGCATTCTCTTGGTTGCACTGGGGATTGGGTGTTTGTTTTACAACATACCGTGGATACCAATCGTAGCCTGGTTGTTTTGGCGGCACTTTGTGTTTTTCTTCTGGGAAGCAGCCTCAGTGCCTGGATTCTCTGCTTAGTTGCCTTCAGGCCCCTGGTAATCACCTCATGGGTTGTTTGCCGTAGTTGGTTTGGCCCATCGAGCCCACACTCGCCATGTCTGAAGAATGCTCATCGTCTTTACTTCCAGACTATGATCATTCTTCCTCCACCAAGCTGCTTATTGGATCAGTGACACCTATATCCCTAAGTCCTGTGGGGTTTGTTCCCCCTGGGTTTCTGCACTGACTGACTGCTTCTAATCTAGCACTCTAATATACTAGAGCACTCTAATACAGTACTACGATATAATACTCATTAAATGTACATCTAATGTACATTTTTAAAGCAGCTGCTGCTTTGCGAGCTAGGTTTGCTACTAGTTGAATTACTCAGATTCTGCAAAAAATTTTATTTTGTTAATGAAAATGTTAATAATAATAGGTTTGCTAGGGGTTAGGCATTCACAGCACTGTAATTGGTTGGATGCCCCAGAGTTGGCTCCCTATGATCTTCAGGGACCAGGAATTTGAGGTGTTGTGACCTCCATCTAGACAAAGCTCACGCATCCTCTAACTTTTCCAGTGAGTATGGTTTGCCTTGATTCTGGTTTTCACCTCCTGGTTCCAGCTTAAGTGTCTGAGGTTTAAGAATCAGGGCAAAGTTCAGCTCAGGGTGTAACTCAGACATATCCAGGGGTAGCCCCATCCACACTAACAGAGGAGAGGAGTTAAACCTTCTAGTCCTTCTGGGACAATCGTCTTTGCAAGCGGCCCCCCCATCCCCTTTCTCCTTGGTGGTGGTGACACCTTTCTGCCCCAGCTGTTGGGATAGGCCTACAGCTCTGCCCTGGAGCCTTTGTGGAAGGCTTTAGGGACTGAATGGGAAGCTGAGGAGTGTCCACAGGTGCCCATTGCCCTTTCTTGAACCTTGGTTTCCTCTCCTGAGGGTCTTGTGCTTGAAGAAGATATCCCCTCTTCTATGTATGATGGTTCAGCTGCTCTCCCTCGGGTTTGGATCCAGGAATGTTAGGTGCCTCAGAATCGTGTTTCTGGAGGTCTCCATCTTCCTGCATTTACCTTTTGGTGGCTTGCATAGATATACTTCAGTATCTCCTGTGAAATTCAGAACTCATTTCATTGATGGACCAGCCCTCTTCAGAGTGTGGGTCCATCTCAGTTTACTGGATGCAGTGTGAGGTTTCAGAATCATTCTGGCTGGCTAACATCCCCTCCTCTTTTTCTTAGGGACTTGGCAAGGTTTCTGTCGGACTTGCACACTTGATTGGCAGGAGTCTTTCAAGTGTTCTTGGGTGGTACTTCTGATACTCATATTTAAAACCTGCAAACACCACCATTTAATGCAATTTACCAATATCTCTCATCAGGTAAAATTAAAGAAGCTTATAGTCTATATACAGGCAAATCTGCAATCTGGACTACTGCTCAATCATGCGACCAAGTTAAGCTAACACTGATGTATACCTTGTCTATTTCTTTAAAATGGCAAGTCATAATTTTTTTTAGCCAAAACAGTTAAAGAAAATACGTACAAGAAGGCATTCCTTTGCCTTTGTTAGGGTCTTACAGTCCCCAAAAGTGAGGGAGACTGGTTTATGTAACACTTGAGGCTGTAAGAGTCAAGTAAATACTGAAGAACTGGTCTAAACCTAATAAATTCAGAAATTATAGCTGTACTAAGATGATAAGCAGGCAAAGCAGGATGATAAACAGACAAAACAAAGCAAGAAGAAAACCAGTTTTTCTAATAATATGGTTTTCTGTCCAGGGATATTTAGAAAGCACATGATTAGCTGTATATAAACAGGTACAAGTAAAATTCTTATAGCTAACCTTCCAGAACCCAACAGGATATATAAGTTGACCAAGTGTGTGATCATCAGTTGCCAGAATGTTGTCAACAGTAAGTCCATGAGCTCGTAGCTTCATCATGGCTGCATGAGTCACCTGGTCTTTAGTTTGACTACTTAACATTAGGGAGATAAGCACCTGGAACCTGTACACCTGAAAAGACGTAAAAAATCCAGTACCTTAATTTTAATTCAATATATCAAGCCTGGCTCATGGCCATTCCTATAATATACTGTATATCTATATATTTTAACCCATTAATAGGCTTATCCCCAAGTGTAATTATACAGTATATCAATAATAAACTATGATACTACACCAAACCACACAACATCGCACAGCAAAAAACCAGCATTGAATGTAATGAATTGCTAATTGGGCGAGCCGTGTAGGCTCCCTGGAGCTTATCGGGCTAATGTATGTTATATTAGACCGGAACATTAGCTATGGAGTTCAGACCTACCAGGGACCATGAGCCAGAACCTGGCCTCTTTAGAAAGGTTGCAGGGAGCAATGGCCCTGGAAAACCCCCCTGAGGTTGGGGGCTTTCCTTATCTGCCATCGACCGGGGTTAGGCACCCAGAAAGGTAGGCATAACAAAACAAACCCTACATGGTAAGAAACTAACAACAAAAACAGAACAGAGAGGTAGAACTCCCTACAATCCCAAGGAAACAAGCAAACACAACACACTACTGCTGTACTGCTCGTCCGCGCAGCCCTCCCCTCCCCGAGAGGGAGAGGGGGGGCCCCAGACCTCACCGCACCAGCTGCATAGCACTCCAGTTCGGAAGCTAAGCATCAACAAACGCGAAAAAAACACCGACCGGTGGGAGGGAGGATTGCCAGGGAGCTTCTGGAGATCACCCAGAAAATGGCATTTTATTACATTTAAAGCTGGTTTTCTGTGGGGAGCCCATACGGCTCCCTGGAGCTTCATACCCAAAGAGAAGGAAAAGAAAGGGCTGACCTGAGAGGCGACCTCTACAAACTCCGCAACATGAAGTCTAGACAACAGGCTGCAACCTGCGACCCAAAGCAACACCAGAACGCCCAGGAGCAGACATGCTCACAAAATAACGGGTAGCCAGGAACCTGTACGACCACCAAATTCTTGCTCCCGAAGTGAACCCAAGACACGTTACCAAACACGGCAGCGAAAGCTACAAACGTCCGAACAGCACGGGCATGAGGATAGACTGCAGGCTGGCTAGACTTAACCCCGCGGTTGACCTGGGAGACCCGAGCACTGGAACAGGGAACAAGGGAAACCGGATCAACCCAAAGCGCATCCCCAGCCACGGCAAGTAGGTAACGGCGAAGAGCTACAACCGGACAACACATGATGCACCCCCAGCAGAACCAACCAAGCATCAATAACCCAAGGAACCCTCCGGAAAGCAGCCGTCTTGGCCTTCGCCAGAAAAAACAGAGAAAGCTGCAAATGTACAAATGTTGGGGCTGGCGGACCTGGCCCCAACAGAAGTCGGACCGGAGACAACAGTCTTCCAAAGAGTGCAAAAAATCCAGGGCGCAGACTGAACAAGTCCAGAAGAACCGCAGATCTGCAAAGTCCCGTGTCTGCATTAGAACAGGCGGGAACCCCAGAAGGATGGGGCGGACTGACCACGTCAAAACGTACCCACACCAAAACGACATGACAAAGCGCAGGGGAAGAAGCCCAACCCGCCAGCCCCAAACTCCACAAAGGGGGAGAAGCCACCCAATGCCACCAGATGCCAGAAGACAACCAAAAACGCCCACGAACTGCGGGACCAAGCGAGAGACAACAGAGCAAGCTGCCTCCCCAGCACCCTGTCAACAGCGAAGAGAACGAAGCCCCTTCCAAAAGAAAATGTATTTACATAAATACACACACACACATACATAGACATATATACAGAGCACCATTTGGTTCCCGAACTTTAGTTATCCAAAACTTCCAGTTTCCTGATTGGGGTTGGGGAGTCACGTTACACGGACTAAGTTCGGGTAGGAAGTAGTCCACCAAGCTTCACGCCGGCCGGGGTTGGGGTTATCCTACATGAACCAAGTTCGGGTAAGGAAGCGGTCAGCCAAGCGTTGTGCCGGCCTGTGGTGGTGGGTGGGTGGGAGATGGTTTAGTTTGCTCACTGACTGTAATTACCTAAGTATAATTACCTAAGTGTAGTTACAGGATGAGAGCTACGCTCGTGGTGTCCCGTCTTCCCAGCACTCTTTGTCATATAATGCTTTGAAACTACTGACGGTCTTGGCCTCCACCACCTTCTCCCCTAACTTGTTCCAACCGTCTACCACTCTGTTTGCGAAAGTGAATTTTCTTATATTTCTTTGGCATCTGTGTTTAGCTAGTTTATATCTATGACCTCTTGTTCTTAAAGTTCCAGATCTCAGGAAATCTTCCCTATCGATTTTATCAATTCCTGTTACTATTTTGTATGTAGTGATCATATCACCTCTTTTTCTTCTGTCTTCTAGTTTTGGCATATTTAATGCCTCTAACCTCTCCTCGTAGCTCGTACCCTTAAGTTCTGGGAGCCACTTAGTAGCATGTCTTTGCACCTTTTCCAGTGTGTTGATGTGCTTCTTAAGATATGGGCACCACACAACCGCTGCATATTCTAGTTTTGGCCTAACAAAAGTCGTGACCAATTTCTTTAGTATATCGCCATCCATGTATTTAAAAGCAATTCTGAAGTTAGAAAGCGTGGCATAGGCTCCTCGCACAATATTCTTTATGTGGTCCTCAGGTGATAGTTTTCTATCTAGAACCACCCATAGATCTCTTTCTTTATCAGAATTCTTTAAAGATTTCTCACATAATATATAGGTTGTGTGGGGTCTATGTTCTCCTATTCCGCATTCCATAACATGGCATTTATTAACATTAAATTCCATTTGCCAAGTGGTGCTCCATATACTTATTTTGTCCAGGTCATCTTGAAGGGCATGACAATCATCTAAGTTTCTTATCCTTCCTATTATCTTAGCATCATCAGCAAACATGTTCATTTAATTCTGTATACCAACTGGTAGATCATTTATGTAGACAATAAACATCACTGGTGCAAGAACTGAACCCTGTGGTACTCCACTTGTGACATTTCTCCAGTCAAATACATTGCCTCTGATCACTGCGCTCATTTTTCTATCAGTCAGAAAATTTTTCATCCATGTTAGAAGCTTACCTGTCACCCCTCCAATATTTTCCAGTTTTCAGAACAACCTCTTATGTGGAACTCTGTCGAAAGCCTTTTTTAGGTCCAGATAGATGCAGTCAACCCAACCAGTCGTAAATACTAGCTGCTCTGCAGCCTATCCTAATACTAATGTACTAATATATATACTGATATCATATACAGTATTGTTATTTGATGGCCTAACTAGCCTACTCAGCAAGGGGTAAAGGGAGGGAAAAAATTATCTACCTCCAATATCCCTGCTCACTTCGCCTGTCCCTTGATGGTGTAAGGTTCCCACGGTTCCTGGGCCGCTCCTTGATGATCCAGTAGCTCGTTGCAGGGCCTCAGGTGTTGTGAAGCAATTGCGTCCTCTCCGAGCCACTCCCTACGTTCAGGTACTGTATTCCAATCCTGGTCCAACCAGTGGTCACTGAGCCAGTCACTGTATACACTCGTTCCTTCCACGAGGCATTTCCTCCTTGACCTAGAAATGGTGTATTCCCTCCAGCGCCTCAGTAGAAGTGACCCGGTCACAGCAGACCTGCTTGTCTACCATTCAAACTCACGGGCATCAGGATAGGCCTCCCGAGTCGTCGCTGACCAATACCTCAAGTTTTGGCACTTCCTTGCCCACTAAACTTGGCTTCTTCTTGCTTCCCAGGAGCACAGGGTCTTCAGCATTGATGGTAGACTGCAATGGCCGCCTATAATCCACTGAGCGAGGCTCCCAGAACCTCCAGCCTCGAGAGCTATTCGACGCACGACCACTTGCGTCTACAGTCAGATCAGCTCTTAGCAACGCCTCAGCTAGTGCCGAGCCAGCACCTTTCGGGGACGTCATGGCGGGCCCTGATTGGTTGGCCGCTCCACGTGACCTCAGCCAGCCAATCCCCAGCCGGCTGGCGTCGCCTACAAAATGGCGGATTTGCAGACAGGGGGCGCCATTTGTTTGTACCAGGGGGCACGACCTCTCCCCATACTTACAAAATTATAAACACAAATTTCTCCCTAATTAGGTGACCAATCTGGTCGCCTTGTATCCCAAAAGATTCCCTGCATCTCAGGGAAAATGCAGGGTCAGCGGATATGACTCTTTAATGCCAGATTTGGGAAGAAATAGGAGGGGGCTCCGTAACATTGGTTACTTCAACTTAAAATCAATACTCTGGGAGGCCTATGTAGCAAGAACAGCATACATTTGGACTGGCAGATTCATAAAACTCATCTTGGAGACAGTTTGACCAGGTTAAATGACAAGGCATTGGAGGTCGAAACCATCAATAATTTCAAAACGTCATATGACAGTACTGGGAAGATGGGACACCACAAATGCAATACACCAATGAGCTCAGGATGTCGTAAATGACATACTGAGCACAATTTGCAAGAAAACCTCGCTACAGTATAGCAAAACTCGTTTGTCCACAAGTCTGCCTAGTTTGTACAAATTCTGACTTTATAAGAATTGCTACAACACAAGAAAGCTATTGTGAAATTTTTTAATAACAATATTTCTGTTAATTTGCTTTATATTAATGTTACCTTACTTCAGGTTGGGAATCTCTATCCATGCACTTCTCGGCTCCCATCAAATCAACTGGAGCATCACGTGTAGCTCTCATCTGGTGAATGTTCTCCAGGACCTCCTGCCAGTGTGAAGGTTCCCATCCTAGCTGTCCTGGCTTTAATGCCTTCATTTTACCTTCCTAAAAGTAAAATTTGAATTTATGAGCATGTTTGAAAAATGTTCATAATAAAACAATTTTAAAATCCATCATTTAAAGTATTGTATCATCTTCAAGAAAGTAAAAAAAAAAAGAGAAGCAGAAAACTACTGACCTATCAGCCTAACCTTAAATATCTACAAGTTCACAGAGAACCTTGAGGGAGGAAATTATTCACCATCTTACAGTGCACAATTTTGTAAAAGTAACAAACATTGTTTTGTAAAGATTAAATTCAACCTTCTCACATTTTTTTGCAATAGTAACCAACTATACAAAGGACTTTCAGCAGATATAGTGCGCACTGAATTTTCTGAAGCTTTTGATAACATACTTCATGAAAGACCACCACAAAAACTGCAAGCTTATAAACTATTAGAATGGCTCAAACAATGGTTAAAACAAAGAAAGCAAAGAATCATCCTAAATGGAAGTGAATGTGACTGGACAAATGTTGTGAGTGGAGTACCACAAGATTCCACCTTTGGGCCAACCCTTTTTTGTAATATACATCCATGATATAGAGGAGGAAAATTTCAACCACAAACAATAATGAGGCCTAGCCAAGCAATCTACTGTACATGAATGCCACAAATGGTCAGAAGGCTGGCAAATACTTTTCAGTATTAAAAAATGCAAAACCTCACATGTAGGCATATCAATACAAATCATAACAATATTAATGCAACCATTCTGGTGACTGATTAAGAAAACTATCTATAAGTTATGGTCCACCAGCTCTGTAAATAGGAGCAGTCATAATAAAAGGTAACCAAACCCTCGGAATAATCAAGCAAATCCTTGACATCAAGGAAAAGAAAGTGGTTATTCAGTTGTACAAGTCTATTGTGCCCCATCTGAGCTACATACTGTGTCCAAGCATGGAGACCTCATCTTCAAAAAAATAAGCGATTTGGAAAAAGTTCAATACAGTAACAAAAATCATCCCAGAACTATGTCAAGTCTCATACTGTACCAGGGAAGATTGGGAACCCAAGAACCCCCTAACACAATAGGCACGATAGGGCTAATTCAATCAAGACTTTACAATACCAAACCAATTGGAAGATATTAATCCAGACTACTTCATTGGAAGGTTCAATATAACTAGAACAACAACCAGCAGTTTTAAGCTCAACTAGTCACAGTGTAGGATAGACAACAGGAGATACTTTTTCACCAGGGGTAATACCCCAATCAAATTGCCACTTGCCACACCCAGTAAATTCCAGGACAAAAAATCTGGATTTCCAAAAAATCCTCAGGAATAAAGGAGGGACCATTGACAAGTCAGCAGCTTCCTGTCAAGTTTTAAGGCCACAAAAGATTGTGACAAAATGGTAAAAATTCAGGTAAAAAAATGACCAAATCAATTTATTCATATAAAGCATCTTTGAAATAAGGAAAAATTAAACAAATGGGAAAGTAAAACTTTCCCTTTGTAAACTTTTAGTAAAATTTGTATTTTTTGTAAAATTTTATTGACTTTTAGTAAAAGTCACTAAAATGCAATACAGTAATTCATTAAATTGGCCTTACCATTTTAGTAGGGCAGGTGTGCACATCAAAGGTCTGATGGTCATCTGGTTCATGATGGTTTTGACTAAGATCCATTCCATTTGCTGTGAGGAAAGTTTCTCAATGCTATGTTCCTTTTCATATTTAATTTGAGTGCGTATTCTTCTAGCCAGTTTGCTTGCTGGTGTCACAGGAAATAACAACGGTTTCTGAAAAAAGGCAAAACATATACTTTGAGTCTGTGAATAAGCTCCTTTCTAAGTATGTTATTATGCCACTCCCATAGATATAAAGTATATGCACCTTGCATGCCAAAATGTTATGTATCTTCAGTCAGGTAAAACAACATAGTGCCAGTGCCACATGATCTATTGCATCCTGTAAGATCATACAATGTGCTTGGAAGTCACTGGAGATGGTTTAGTCATCACTAGAATAAACCAGAAACCCAGTAATATATCCACAAATTCAAGAATTACAGATTCCTTGTGAAGTCACTAGTTGTTACCAATGGGAACCAGTCACCCTATCTCTATCAATACATGCTTGCTCATGCATTGTAACCTATCCACCGGCTGCCCACTGGATGGGGGGCGGTGTGCAGGACAAACATATAAATTGTGACACTAGCTCTCCACATATGTCAGTTGCTTAATTTAGAACCTGTACTTGAGGTCGATCTCGAACCCATTGTTGATGTGACGACTTATATTGAATTTTGTAACTAGCTCATCAAGATTGTAACTTGCTTATCAAAATGAATTGTGGGGTTCAGTCCCTGAGCCCATTATGTGCCTCTGTAACCCTTTCCACTACCGCCCACAAGATGGGTATGGGGTGCATAATAAATGAACTAAATTAAACTCATGCATTATGTAACAGTCTGGAGGTATTTGACGTGGTTGTTCTTTACATGTTTTTTCTATACCTACTCCTCCCTTTCCTGCCCTCCTTTTCTATGCTTAGAGGTCTTCTCATGTAATAATTATTATTAAATATTATTTCTCATTATTATTAAAATTACTGAATTACTGTATATGTGAGGTAGTTGTGTTTGTATGTACCTTTAGTCAAGTGAGGTGTTGTCACCAGGTGGTAGGGGCATATATCAGCATAGTTTGTCACTGGCTGATAGGGTAACTCGAGTTCCTATTTTTGGGTAACCAGTGATTCCACTGGAAATCTGCAATGCTCAAGTTTAGCAATGTTCAAGTAATCTGTCAAGTCTGACAGATTACTGGGCCTCTTGCATATTCTAGTGTAAGATATAACATTTCCAAGGATGCCAAAGCACTTAACGTGAACCTGCAGGGATGCTATAAGCCCTGTAGTGCCAGTGATGTACACCATCTTGCTTTACTGAAGTTGTGCATCTTTTAGGCATACAAGATGACTTCCTTTTTAGATTTCTAAAATGTAATTCATCACTCCTCTCTCAGTAAGAAGTAAAAAATTCCATTCCATTCACTGGGCACTAGGAGACTCGAACCAAGGACCCCACGCGTTGTGACCGAAGCTCTATTGACCTGTATGTAATTTTTTGAAGTACAGTATATATTTTTTTTAGAAAATTACAAACTTCATCTATTTTTGACATGCTTTAGTTACAGGTTACGTGGTCAAGATTGTTAAGGCCAGCACAAACAATCACAGAGAACTTTGCTGTTGATATCATACAATCCTGTCTCCTGAAGTCCTACATCAAATGGCTGTTATTAACAATGTATGCTAGGTCAGACAATAGAAAACTGCCATCAGAAATTTGGATAATGACTCAAGGCCACAGGTTAACGGTTGCAGGTTGAGGCCACGGGTTAACGGTTGCAGGTTGAGCTACAGGGTTACGGTTGCAGTTGAGGGCCACAGGGTAACGGTTGCAGGTTGAGTGCCACAGGGTTAACGGTTGCAGGTTGAGGGCCACAGGGTTAACGGTTGCAGGTTGAGGGCCACAGGGTTAACGGTTGCAGGTTGAGGGCCACAGGGTTACGGTTGCAGGTTGAGGGCCACAGGGTTAACGGTTGCAGGTTGAGGGCCACAGGCTAACAACACTGCAAACCAGGCATGACAGTGCATATATCATTGAAACTTTTAAATACTGGCTTTTAAATACTTTCTGTTGAGAACAGAAAGCCTGTGTATAATACAGTACTGTATACAGTACATATATATACTGTACTTGTATCAAGTTCCCAACTAGGTCGAACAGCTGACCTTCTGCAGGATGCAACTCACAACAATTGCTTAACACCAGGGTACTAAATTTACTGGTAAGTGAACAGTGGCATCAGGTGAAAGATGATGTGCCCACTTATTTCTGTCCCACCCAGGAACTAAACCTGGATCTCTGACTGTTAGTCCAGAATGCAACCATTGTACTATGGAGGAAAATCTTAAAAAAAAAAAAAAAATACTATATGTAACTATATGCAAACTTATAAATTAATAATAATATAATAATTATAATATGTACAACTATTTAAGAATACAGCTATGGATTTGATTTAATTTAATGGATTTGATTTAATTTAATGTCATTGGAAGAGAAAATTCAGGGCAGACATGATCACCTACACAATACTTAGAAGCGACAGGTGAGACAATCACATACACTTTAGCAAGAGGCAGTACACTACGTGGACAAGGCACAGGCACTAACACCCAAATGACCCACACACACATTATAACAAAAACAAAATATCAGTCTCAGAATAGTAAACAAATGCATGCATCAAGGGAGGGAATTATCAGGGAAAAGTGCAAAGCCATTACAACTATATAGCACTGGGAAGGGGTCAGGATAGGAATTTGGGATGGGACGGAAGGGAAGGAATGGTGCCCAACCACTTGGACGGTCGAGGATTGAATGCCAACCTGCAGGAATTGAAACCGTCGCTCTACCGTCCAGGCTGGTTGGAAAAACAAATACAGGTTACAGAGGCACATAATGGGCTCAGGGACTGAACCCCACAATTCATTTAGCTAAGCAAGTTACAATCTTGATGAGCTAGTTACAAAATTCAATATAAGTCGTCACATCAACAATGGGTTCGAGATCGACCTCAAGTACAGGTTCTAAATTAAGCAACTGACATATGTGGAGAGCTAGTGTCACAATTTATATGTTTGTCTTGCACACCGCCCCCTATCCAGGGGGCAGCGGTGGATAGGTTACAATCACTCAGTTACTAACTCAGTTACTACCTACAGTTAGCAAACTGGGGATATTTGGCTAAAATTTCTGGTAGCAGATCATTTTGAATGAAATATTTACACATCGCTGGAACATTGGTTATAGAATTGTCTCTAAATTCACGTATCTTTTCGCACTCCATCACATAGTGACGGAGGGTGTGCGAATAATTTTGTTGACACAGTTTACATTTGGTCAGGTCTACATCGGCAGATAATGAGAATTCCCAGAGATACTTGTAATCGAGTCTAAACCGAGCAGTAGTAACATCTAGAAGTCTGCTGATTTTATTGGATGATCCATAGATGTATGGCTCCTCTTGCATGATAGTATGATGATAGATGGAATTACTGGTGTCAATTTCACTTTGCCTCAGATCTACAAGATCTTGTTGAAGTTCTCGGTGTACTGCTGCTCTCAGATTGCTCATTGACAATCCAAGGTTACACTCAACGGCTCCTTTAAAGGCAGATTCTTTGGCTAACTTATCAGCTCTATCATGCTTTCGGAGGCCAACATGAGACGGAGACCACATGAAATGGACTCTGTTACCATCCTTTGTAAGTGACTTTTTTTTTTTTTTTGGGGTGGGTGTTATCATCCTTAAATGCTTTCAACTCTTTAAGACATAACTGTAACATGCTCCTGTCCGAAGCTAGACACAAATACAACAAAATTATTAAGGAAAAACAAATAAACTTAAAACTTAAGACAGACTCCATACACAGATTCAAAGATAGACATGACATTAACCAAAAAGGGCTTGAAAACCATTATACAAGTCGATCGAGGATTGAGGAAGTTGGACTTGTAGTCTGACAAGCAGGCCGAAGTGTCGAGGAAGGTGTATGGCTCATGTACAGGCGAGCACAGTACTGTACAGGCGAGCACAGTACTGTACAGGCGAGCACAGTACTGTACAGGCGAGCACAGTACTGTACAGGCGAGCACAGTACTGTACAGGCGAGCACAGTACTCTACAAGCACCCTGGCACCCACCTCAGGTTTAACATCCTCATTTATATTAGTTGTTCCACTCTGCTCTTCGCACTCTCTTTTGACTTGTAAATTAGCCCTCTGAGTACGGGACCGAGTCATTCTTAGAGCCATAATGGTGAGACGAGGGACAGCGGGACTACACACTTGTTGACCTACACACCACGGATCCCACACATTTTGTGTCCGAAATAGTCAAAATATATAAGTTTCGTATATATGTTTGTGTGTGTGTGTGTGTGTATATATATATATATATATAATATATATATATATATATATATATATATATATATATATATATATATATATATATATATATATATATATATATATATATATATATGTATTGTTGCTCAATATTAAAACCACAATATAATGCTATTAGCAGGTGATATCTTACACTTAACAGGCATATAGGTATTAAATGAAGTTCAGTGGGTTTTTTTTCATTGTTGCCGCCGGAAGCGGCTAATTTGTTGTGCACCTCATACTCACCCTGTGAGCCGTAGCGCAAAAAGGATTACAGAAGGCACAAAAGGTCTTTATCAGACCTCAACGGTGATGATTACATTAACAATTTCATCTATCCTTCACACCTTATAATTATAATGTCAGCTAGTTACAAAGAATGTTCTATTTCAACATCTATATATTTAGAGTTAATCATTATAAATTAATTGTAGGTCTTATCATTAATACATAATTCTTTCAGCTATGAATATATTACAGTTATAGGGACTGCCGTTTGTTATTAGTAGTCATCACAATACACTACTTGCTTCTTAATCTCATGTCGTTTATCTACTGGAAGCGATATATGGATACAGTGCAAGGATTTCAGGTAGTTTATCCTTAGTAATTGTTTGCCATTTCATACAAGGTGAGATTAGATTTATCTCTAAATGGCTCAATTTTATTACAGTCAAAGACGATTAAAAAAACCTTCATTAACATTGTTCCTAAATGCAAATCCTGATCTGAAACTCTTCATTGACAGATGTAATAGAACCCATAATCACCACACCATAAATAAATATATAGTTGATATCCCCAGAGTGAAACTAAACCTGTGTAAACATTCTATGCAAATAAAAGGACCTAGTTTATAGAATTCACTCCCTGACGAATTAAAATGCTGTCCAACCTTATTCAAAAGTAAAACCAAAAAGAAACTAATTTCATCCTCATAGTTATCTACCTAGTGCTTCAAACTCGCACTGTATCTTGTGCTACCCACTCCCCCAAATATGTGCCTAAGCCATATAACTTCACCGTTGAAATCACTGCTATCATCTTATATCATGGTTGTAAAAGCTGAAGGGGGCGAGGAGATAGGGAAGTAAGTTCAAGTATGTTTTCTGAGACAAGAAAGAAATACATCTCAAAGGGATAGAGTAGCTTAGGCTATTTCTACCCCCATCTATTTCAAGTCCCTCAAGGGTGCACAAATTCAGTGAGTACAAATACACAAATCACAATACAAGAATCTCATTTAACATTTCAGGTTAATATGGTACTTTAAGAGTATAATGGTGTACATCCACCGCAATAGTTTTTAACCCATTAACGTTCCAAGATAATATTTTCACTCTACTTTCATCCATGATTAATGGGTATGGGGTGCATAATAAATGAACTAAACTAACTCCTCACTTGCACAACAGTTACTAACATCAAAGGTAATATTATTCATATCTATTTTTGTTTTTAATTCTGTATACCATTTTACTTTAACCTTTGTTTCAACATTTGTCACAACAGAAGGTTGAACACCGCTAACACTACTAGAAAATTCATTTTCTTGACTATTCTCTATCATCAATACGTCATGTTCTTCCTTACTTTCTTCTACGCACGTTTCACTTTCCATTTCACTCCTGTTTCTCTTTCCATTTCACGTCCTGTTTCACTTTCCACTTCACGTCCTGTTTCACTTTCCATTTCACGTCCTGTTTTACTTTCTATTTCACGTCCTGTTTCACCACCACCTTCACTCCGTCTACCCTCCATAGCTAATGATTCCAATGCCTCAATCCTCTTGTCTATTTTTTTTTTAGATATTCCAATATTTGAGTACCAACCCCGAGTTCACTATATTGTCCTGAACCTTGTCTCCACAAGGTTTGATTTTTTCAGCTGCATTTCCTACTTTCCCTAGGCTCGCATTAATTGTCTCCGTTCCTTTCTCCCACATTGTTTATAGGGGCTGTCATTGGCTTCCAGCTGTTTCCTCCATGTTCCTGCTGCACACTCTTTCCTTCCTTCAAGGATACATCTATCCTGCTTGTAGGACCCGTCCTAGAGTCTCTCTGATGAGGCTTCATGGGGCATAGACAGGAACCAGCATTGTGGCTACCTCGACAATTGCAACAAGATGGGAGGATTTTTTCACTGTTTTTAATCAGTGAAAGACTCTACACTCTCGAGAGTGTAGTCTTACCACAGTACCGACACCTGGGGTCAAACTGACATTTCCACGACATATGTCCCCAACGAGAACACTTCATGTATAATACGGGCTCCTCGGTGTATTTTACAACTTTCCTGTAGCCTAGTCCTTGCACAAAAAACTCTTTCTGGAGCCTCACCCTTTACCAAGCCAACAACCCAACACTATCATCGTTGAGAAGATAATCAGGATCCAAAAAAGTTGGATACTTAAAAACTATGATCTTGGTGTGCATCATACCTTCTTCAGGAGTAACCATCACAATATTCTCAAACCCATCCGTCGTTAGGTGTTCCACTGCCTTTTCTGTCCCAACTGTTATGGTGGGCGGTGAACACCCTCCTTGAATAGTTTATATTAAAAAAAAAAATCCTTAGCCAAACGAACCGTCCACTCCAGCTTTGATGAAAGTTCAGTTGACACGTTGTAGGTAATAACAGCCTTTTCCTTCTATTAGTCTGCATCTCTTGCGTCCTGCTGAGTAGGGGTTTCATTTTTTGGTCTCTTTGTTATTTCATCTTCACTGTCACTGTCTCGCTGTCTGTGAATATTTCGCCGTTTATATCTGCTCATTACTGCTTGATACGGCCTGGTATCATCTTGTCTGTCATTCCCACTCTCATATCGTCTATCACTTAGGCAGATCGCCTCAGCCATTTCCTCGACACACAAAGGCACTGTATCACTGCAACAGTCAAGAACAAATTCACAATATCCAGCTGCAGCAGCCACGTGCAAACACGAAGATGCGGAGCAACATGTCTTCCTGGCATCATGCAACAGACCGCACTGAACATCATTCCTATGTTTTCTCGTATCCCCCAATGTACCTTCTTGTATATACAGTATATAAATAAATGAATAAATAAATAAAATAATAAAGGAGGATTGACAGCGAGAAAGCAATTGAAGAAGAGCATACAAAATAGCATGAAGTACGGCCGTGAAAATGTATAGTCTCTGGAAGCAGGCGACACATAGAGCTAGGAAAACAACAGAGTAGTCTACCACGAACTTCGACCCATCGGTGAAGACGGAAATGGAGCGGGAGTGTGAAGAAAAGTGTTCATGGAAGAAGCGTTTCAGAAATTGTAGGAGGGGTTAAAGCTCTAGTCACGTACGTGGGTCAAAGTTTTACAGAACTTTGGAAGGGGGGCAGACCCTCCACGGGGATAAAGGCGGAACGACAAGAGGAGAAATAATGGAAACAGGAACCGAAAGAGAAGCTTGTAAGCGAGACAACTGTACAGATAGAGGTAAGTGGTGAAGGGGAATAGGAACCACAGGAGGGGTAAAGTTCAAAGTACGACAGAAGCGAGAGTGAGGGAGTTGTAAGGAACGTGCAAGGTAACGAAGACAGTAGAGATCATGGCGATCCCGTAGAGACAGGACACCAGTTTCAACATACAGGCTTAGGGTAGGAGTTGAACGAAAGGCACCAGAGCTAAGGCGCAACCCAGTATGGTGCAGAACATCCAGATGGCGAAGAGTCGGAGAAGCAGATGGAGTAAGCAGGGCAACCGTAATCGAGTTTAGACAGTGAGAGAGGAATGTAAAGAGATGAGCGTGCTCCTATCCGCTCCCCAAGAAGTATGGGACAAGACCTTAAGTAGTTAAGGGGCCTGTCAGCTGAGTGGACAGCGCTTTGAATTCGTAGTCCTGAGGTTCCAGATTTGATCCCCGGAAACAAATGGGCGGAGTTCCTTTCACCCTGATGCCCCTGTTACCTAGCAGTAAATAGGTACCTGGGAGTTAGACAATTGCTACAGGCTGCTTCCTGTAGCAAGAAGGAGGCCTGTTCTAGGACCGGAACGCTAAGCCCCAAAATCATCTAAAGATAACCTCAAGAAGACGTTGAGGGCCTTAGAGCATTCAACTCGGAAGAGATATGGGGTGACCAAGACCAACGAGTGTCAAAGATTAACCCAAAAAGCTTAGCAGAATCGTTGTACACAAGGGGATGACCACAAAGCAACAAAGAGGGTCGAAGAACGACCAGCTTCCGAGTAAAAGTAAGTAATTATCAAAAGAAGGCACCAAACCGGGAAGGCTATGTAGCACCACCAAATGTGCAGAATAATCAGTAAGTAGGTAAGTAATTATCAATAGAAGGCACCAAACCGGGAAGGCTATGTAGCACCAGCAGAATAATCAGAGGGCACTAAATATCCCGAAGGATGCCAATACGAGAACAGGAACGCATAAGGCGAACGATATCAAAAGTATCCGATTCACCAAGAATTCTATTGAGGGACAGTCGGAAGGCAAAACACACGCTCGTCCTGGAAGTCTGGACATTCAACACAAATGTGCACGACTGTAAGAGGAACAAGGCAGTTTGGACAATAAGGAGCAGGGTAGCGTTCCATTAAGTGACCGTGAGTTAAACATGTTTGGCCAATACGTAATCTAGCCAGAGCCATTTCCCACCCCCGGTTACGGTGGTAGGTCCAGGAAGGCCATATAACACACGACCCTTAAGAGTACGCAGTTTGTTACCAATAACAGAAGACCAACAACCCTGCCAACAGGCAAGGATGTTGGAATGAATAACTGTGTAAAAGTCGAAAAACGGAATACCTTTACAGGAGATGGGACAAGTGCGGATAGCTTCCTTAGTGGCAGCATCCGCACGCTCATTTAAGGAGACGCCAACATGGCTGGGAATCCAGCAAAACTCTTCCGACTTAAATTTACTGGAGATAAGAAACAGCCAATGTTGAATCTGGATGACTACCGGGTGGACCGGATTAAAGGACCCCAAAGCCATGAGGGCACTACGAGAGTCAAATACCACCACAAAGGAGGATTGACAACGGGAAAGCAGGAAACGAAGAGCAAAGAGAATAGCATAAAGTTCTGCTGTAAAGATGCTAGCCTCCAGAGGGAGGCGACACATATAAGTATGGTCAGGAAAAACAACAGAGTAGCCCACACCGTCAAGCAGACGGTGGGGGCTATCCATGAAGACGGAAACGGAGTGGGAGTGTTTAGGAAAGTGCTCAACGAAAAGGCGTTTCAGGACCATAGGAGGGGTAAAAGCTTTAGTGATGCAGGTCAGGGAAGTACAAAATTTGGGATGGGGGACCCTCCACGGGGGCAAGGACGGAACAATACGAGGAAAAACATTGGTAAGACGAACCGAAAGAGAATCTTGTAAAGGGAACCACAGTGGAGGTAAAAGTCAAAGCACAACAGAGGCAAAGGAAGGAAACTATCAGGAGAAAGCGCCAAGCCAGCACGACTATATAGCACTTGGAAAGAGTTGAACGAAAGGCACTAGAGCAGAGGCGCAACCTAGTATGGTGCAAAGGATCAAGACGGTGAAGAGTAGAAGGAGAAGCAGAAGAGTATGCAGGGCAACCATAATCGAGTTTAGACAGGACGAGAGAGGAGTGTGTGCCTATCCGCACCCCAAGAAGTATGGGACAAAATCTTAAAGAGGTTAAGTGCCTTAGAGCATTCAACACGGAGGTAAGAGATATGGGGTGACCAGGACAAACGAGTGTCAAAGAATAACCCGAAAAACTTCGTGGAATCTTTGTACACAAGGGGA
>WNGS01000543.1:4688972-4705112 GCA_020271785.1 Procambarus virginalis | reverse complement strand
TTCGTAAGCTGAGGTACCACTGTACTGTATTGTAACAGTATATTGAATACTATTTATATTTTATTATTAGATTTTAAAGTTAGTTACCTTTTGTTATTTAGGTGTTTAATAATTTTCAAACACTCGCCCAACATTTGCTTAAAACCTAACACAAAGTGCTTATGATTTAAGCAAAATTCATGCTCTTAAAAGGATCATATAATTATGAAAATTAATTATTTGTTGATAATAGTGCTACACATTGTGACTGTGCATTGTTTAAAAAGCAATAAGTTAGTCTTTCCATCTTGATAAACGCAACTTGCATTTTGTCGAACTTACACTTTGTGTGGCCCGGAGTGCGTGCCCCAGCCCACCCCAAGGTGGGCCTGGTGTTTTCCAGGAGAGAGCATTCACACTAAAATATGTATACCCTTTCCGGTGTTCTGACCTCAATTTCCATGCTATAGCGTTCATTTTGGTATCAAATTGTTTGCAGTCTAAAGGCACGCATTTCAAAACTAGTCCCATAATAAATGAAAAATAAATGGAATTTTAAGAAATATTTTAACTTTGGACGCAAAATGCATCTCCGCCGGACTTCTGTACAGTCAATTATGGACGCAATATCCATTGCTGCAAGCTATAAGTGTTAAGTGTTTATGATGATGATGATAATAATAATAGATAATTTTATTATGACTATGTAATGAGGATGTTAATTGGTGTCTTCTGATAGGTACATGCACCCCATGAGTTGAAAGGCAGAGAGGTGATCGCTTTCAGCTACTTCTTTGATAGAGCCACAGAGAGAGGTCTCATAGGTATGTTGGTCTTCAGCTCAATGGTTTTATGCAGATGAGCAGATTGTGTGTTAGTGACTGAGATCATATTTGAAAATGGGTAGGTTATTTGTGAATATGAGATGAGTATTGAGCAGGTCATATGCTTGAATGAATAGGGTCATGTGTGTTAATTTGAGATGAATAGGTTATGTGGAAATATGAGAGATCAGTAGTTTCATTCAGTATTCATTCAGATTGTTTTTCCCTTCTTTGTAACACTTGTCCTAACCCTAAACATACACAGTACCGTGACCACTGCACCAATGATCATCAGGTCATTGGTGCGGTGGCCAGCAGGTGCCAGGCCAGAGCATTAACCACTAGGCCACTCTCAGATCGGTGGTCACGGTACTGTGTACGTTTAGGGGTGATCCTGGATAGCATGGGTTTGAATCCTGGCCGGGTCAAAGAGTTCTATATGGCTTGCGCGTTCATGCAACTTTCTTACATATAATATATATATATCTCTATATATATATAATATATATATAATATATATATACACACACATACATACATACATACAGTATATATAAAATATACGCATATATATAAATACACTTAAGGGGCACCCGGGCCTTAAGTGTGGCTTGCTGATTTCTATAATTAATAGTAACTTGATTGCTACCCAATGGAGGTCAAGATAGTAACTAGTTTACCTCATTAGTTACCAGTGTTAATTAGTAATACTTGTGTTTCCAGTTATCAAATGGAGATCTTGAGGTGTGATGTCATTGCAAGCAGTCTTTCTTGGTAGTGGATTAAATACTCTCCACTGTCATCTTTCTCCAACTATATAGCAAGATGCACACAGTGAGTCACAATAACATGGCTGAAGATGCGATGATCAAACCACACATCCGAAGATGGAGACAACGACGTTTTAGATCGCACGCGACTTGATAATGGTCCAGGATGAACCAAAATGTCGTTGTTTCTCCATCTTCTGATGTGTGTTTGGTTATCATATAGAGCAAGATCATTTAAAATGCAGTATAGGTTTAGATGGTAGGGCAGAAGTGGCCTAGAAACTGGCATGAGAGCAGCATGCTGCATTGACCCTGGTTGCTAGCTTGGGGAGCAACTGAGAAGCTATTCTGAAAGAAGCATTTAAATCTTCTCAATGCATTTTTTTTCAGATCCATTTAAAGGAGGAGAGTTAACCATACAGGAATTCCTCAATGCTGCTGTTCAAAGTAAGTTATCCTCAATATTTAAATCTCGTGTGAATTAGAGAACGAGTGTTAACAGCACTTGGGATATGATAATGGACAAGGATGAGTGGAAGCAGTTTGTAAATGTATTTATATGTAGTCTATATGATTACTCAAGAGAAGTACTACTCACCATGAGCTATGAAGCATGGATGAGTGTTGGAGTGTGCTTTATGTTACACCTTATTCTAAATTGTGTACTGAATGGATGGGTGATATTTTTAATATTTTACCTTTTAACATCTGTAACATTTTTTTTTACTACAGTATATTATTCATCTTTTCTGGGAGGTCTTTCCTTTGTATCTTCACGAGTTATCCTCCTGAAGTTCTCCATAGATTCCACACTAGGCACTATCGAATCATGAGCAGTTACTGGAGACCAATACCAGAATCTGGGTCCCCTCAGTAGAGGTATAGGGGAGTAGGGATAGAAAAAAAAAGACTACCAAAAATGTAGTGCACCAAAACAAGAAACTGCCTAGACTACATTTACATCCGTGATCTGGACCGGTTCCACTTGCCCAAAACCAACTACTAGTTAGCTTTACACCCTTGCCACTGTTACCAGATCGTTCGTCACGGCTCGTAACCCAGTACAGCAGCAAGACCTTTCAGTCTAGGGACATTGTAAAATTGCTGTAATATAGAGCGGGTCACCAGTGTAACCACATGATTGGCACAAGCAAGTATAAAGTATTTATCCCTTAGGACTAAGAAATATACATATAAATTATATTATATATATTAACAATAATATAAGTACAAGATATTATATATATAGCACAGATGGACAAGATCACTTATAAAAGCAAATTAAAGTATTGTCTCTCTTATAATATAAATGTATGTATGGCAAAACAAATATTAACAGACTTATCTCCCAAGTTGTTATCTCTCCTGTCCCGTGCGAGTTACTGAATACTAAAACTGCGGGAGTCAAAAACATTGCTTCCGCCCCGCAGAAAATTGCCAAACTAACATTATTTAATTAAACTTACATGGAGCAAAATAATGTGACGAGTAATCTTAAAGTAACTTCGTAAATGGTCAGAATAACATGCATAACAAAAATAATGTAATTATTATTACATGCAGTAATTAAAATAAATTAACAAAGGGAAATATTGACAACGCTCCCCCGCCACCAGGAACTAGAAATTTTCTCACGGAATGTTGCCCCCCAATGTTCAAACAATACAGAATTCCCATCAGTGATTCCTACTGATGATCATAGATAAAACCACTTTCCCACGAAATCAACCGTGAACAGACAAGAGACTCTAATCGTTCCCACGGGTGGAAAAGTTAGGCCTAATTCAACATATAAATCAGGCAACACATATCTTACATACAAGTAAAGAATATTTAGATGTACATATAATCAGATAAAACAAGGCATATATATAAGTACAAATTAATGTAGAAGTACAAATTAAATGTATTTAATTACGTAGCTTATAGAGGTACGTAACAGCCACCAGATGGCAGCCTTGGCAATCTATGGTCTGGGGCAGCCATTCACACACCTGGCCTACATAGTTTGTCAGGGTTTCCAATATTTTCCATGTAGTGGCTTATATTAGAGCACTGGAGTTTTGGTAGTATTTTCCTCTTGGTCTAGGGTGATCTACTGTCCCTAGACTACCTTGCTTTTATTTAGTGGAGCAGATTCTGCAGCCCATCCTTCTAGTAACAGTGAGGACCATCGTACGTATATTGACATAAGACAATTGGAAAGTAGAGATCTGTACTATTGAATTTGGAGAAACCAAAAGAGTTTTTGTACTCAGGTTGCAAAGAAAACTAAACTTCATAGATATATACCATCTGAGGTCAAATATATATATATAATAAAATACAATATAATATAATATAAACAGAACACTTCCCCATATGAGAGAATCGAACCATGGGCCAGCAGGTGCCAGGCCAGAGCATTAACCATTTGGCCACCTTCAGATCGTCAAAAGGACAGAAATTTGGATAGGTTAAGATATGGGCACCATACAACCGCTGCATATTCCAGCTTTGGTCTTACAAAAGTCGTGAACAATTTCTGAAGTATTTCACCATCCATGTATTTAAAAGTAATACTGAAGTTAGAAAGCGTGGCATAGGCTCCTCGCACAATATTCTTTACGTGGTCCTCAGGTGATAGTTTTCTATCTAAAACCACCCCTAGATCTCTTTCTTTATCAGAATTCTTTAAAGATTTCTCACATAATATATAGGTTGTGTGGGGTCTATGTTCTCCTGTTCCACATTCCATAACATGGCATTTATTAACATTAAATTCCATTTGCCAAGTGTTGCTCCATATACTTATTTTGTCCAGGTCTTCTTGAAGGGCATGACAATCATCTAAATTTCTTATCCTTCCTATTATCTTAGCATCATCAGCAAACATGTTCATATAATTCTGTATACCAACTGGTAGATCATTTATGTAGACAGTAAACATTACTGGTGTAAGAACTGAACCCTGTGGTACTCCACTTGTGACATTTCTCCAGTCTGATACATTGCCTCTAATTACTGCCCTCATTTTCTAAATTTTTCATCCATGTTAGAAGCTTACCTGTCACCCCTCCAATATTTTCCAGTTTCCAGAACAACCTCTTATGTGGAACTCTGTCGAAAGCCTTTTTTAGGTCCAGATAGATGCAGTCAACCCAACCATCTCTTTCCTGTAATATCTCTGTGGCTCGATCATAGAAACTGAGTAAATTCGATACACAGGATCTTCCAGAACGAAAACCAAACTGACTGATATTATATCATTTCTCTCCAGGTGTTCTACCCATTTAGGTTTGATTAGTTTTTCCAGTACTTTCACTATTACACTAGTCAATGATACAGGTCTATAATTGAGGGGGTCTTCCCTGCTGCCACTTTTGTAGATTGGAACTATGTTAGCCTGTTTCCACACGTCTGCTACGATTCCTGTGCATGTAATTACCTAAGTGTAAGGTAATGTGTGTGTGTGTGTGTACTCACCTAGTTGTGCTTGCGGGGGTTGAGCTCTGGCTCTTTGGTCCCACCTCTCAACCGTCAATCAACAGGTGTACAGTTTCCTGAGCCTATTGGGCTCTATCATATCTACACTTGAAACTGTGTATGGAGTCAGCCTCCACCACATCGCTTCCTAATGCATTCCATTTGTCAACCACTCTGACACTAAAAAAGTTCTTTCTAATATCTCTGTGGTTCATTTGGGCACTCAGTTTCCACCTGTGTCCCCTAGTGCATGTGCCCCTTGTGTTAAACAGCCTGTCTATATCAACCCTGTCGATTCCCCTGAGAATCTTGAATGTGGTGATCATGTCCCCCCTAACTCTTCTGTCTTCCAACGAATGTCTTCTGTGTGTGTGTGTGTGTGTGTACTCACCTAATTGTACTCGCCTAATTGTGCTTGCGGGGGTTGAGCTTTGGCTCTTTGGTCCCGCCTCTCAACTGTCAATCAACTGGTGTACAGATTCCTGAGCCTATTGGGCTCTATCATATCTACACTTGAAGCTGTGTATGGAGTCAGCCTCCACCACATCACTTCCTAATGCATTCCATTTGGCAACCACTCTGACACTAAAAAAGTTCTTTCTAATATCTCTGTGGCTCATCTGGGCACTCAGTTTCCACCTGTGTCCCCTTGTGCGTGTGCCCCTTGTGTTAAATAGCCTGTCTTTATCTACCCTATCAATTCCCTTCAGAATCTTAAATGTGGTGATCATGTCCCCCATAACTCTTCTGTCTTCCAGCGAAGTGAGGTTTAATTCCCGTAGTCTCTCCTAGTAGGTCATACCTCTCAGCTCGGGCACTAGTCTGGTGGCAAACCTTTGAACCTTTTCCAGTTTAGTCTTATCCTTGACTAGATATGGACTCCATGCTGGGGCTGCACACTCCAGGATTGGCCTGACATATGTGGTATACAAAGTTCTGAATGATTCTTTACACAAGTTTCTGAATGCCGTTCGTATGGTGGCCAACCTGGCATATGCCGCTGATGTTATCCTCTTGATATGTGCTGCAGGAGACAGGTCTGGCGTGATATCAACCCCCAAGTCTTTTTCTTTCTCTGATTCCTGAAGAATTTCCTCTCCCAGATGATACCTTGTATCTGGCCTCCTGCTCCCTACACCTATCTTCATTACATTACATTTGGTTGGGTTAAACTCTAACAACCATTTGTTCGACCATTCCTTCAGCTTGTCTAGGTCTTCTTGAAGCCTCAAACAGTCCTCTTCTGTTTTAATCCTTCTCATAATTGAGAAGGATTAAGTGTGTAATTACCTAAGTGTAATTGCCTAAGTGTAGTTACAGGATGAGAGCTACGCTCGTGGTGTCCCGTCTTCCCAGCACTCTTTGTCATATAACGCTTTGAAACTACTGACGGTTTTGGCCTCCACCACCTTCTCACTTAACTTGTTCCAACCGTCTACCACTCTATTTGCGAAGGTGAATTTTCTTACGTTTCTTCGGCATCTGTGTTTAGCTAGTTTAAATCTATGACCTCTTGTTCTTGAAGTTCCAGGTCTCAGGAAATCTTCCCTGTCGATTTTATCAATTCCTGTTACTATTTTGTACGTAGTGATCATATCGCCTCTTTTTCTTCTATCTTCTAGTTTTTGCATATTTAATGCCTCTAACCTCTCCTCATAGCTCTTGTCCTTCATTTCTGGGAGCCACTTAGTGGCATGTCGTTGCACCTTTTCCAGTTTGTTGATGTGCTTCTTAAGATAAGGGCACCATACAACCGCTGCATATTCCAGCTTTGGTCTAATAAAAGTCGTGAACAATTTCTTTAGTATTTCTCCATCCATGTATTTAAAAGCAATTCTTAGGTTAGAAAGTGTAGCATAGGCTCCTCGCACAATGTTCTTGATGTGGTCCTCAGGTGACAGTTTTCTATCTAAAACCACCCCTAGATCCCTTTCTTTATCAGAATTCTTTAAAGATTTCTCACATAATTTATAGGTTGTGTGGGGTCTATATTCACCAATTCCACATTCCATAACATGGCATTTATTCACATTAAATTCCATTTGCCAAGTGTTGCTCCAAATACTTATTTTGTCCAGGTCTTCTTGAAGGGCATGACAATCATCTAGGTTTCTTATCTTCCCTATTAACTTAGCATCATCAGCAAACATGTTCATGTAATTCTGTAATCCCTCTGGTAGATCGTTTATGTAGACAATGAACATTACCGGTGCAAGAACTGAACCCTGTGGTACTCCACTCGTGACATTCCTCCAATCCGATACCTTGCCTCTGATTACGGCCCTCATTTTTCTGTCAGTTAGGAAATTTTTCATCCATGTTAGTAGCTTACCCGTCACCCCTCCAATATGTTCCAGTTTCCAGAACAACCTCTTATGGGGAACTCTGTCGAAAGCCTTTTTTAGGTCCAGATAGATGCAGTCAACCCAACCATCTCTTTCCTGTAAAATCTCTGTTGCTCGATCATAAAAACTGAGTAAGTTCGTTACACAGGATCTTCCAGATCGAAAACCATACTGTCGGTCTGATATTATATCATTTCTCTCCAGGTGTTCTACCCATTTAGTTTTAATTATTTTTTCCAATATTTTGACTATTACACTTGTCAATGATACAGGTCTATAATTAAGGGNACCTTTACACACACAGGTAGTGAACAATATCAGTACTTTTTCCAGAGTCACTTTGGTGTGCATTTTTTGTGGGATTACAGTTTATCAGTGAGAAAGATGAAGTGTGGGAAATGTGCTGGTGATCATGAGATGTATGTAGAAATGGTTGCATGTTGTGGAGAAAGAAGAATGGAGTGGGTGTGGTGAATATGAAAGTAAGTATGGGATAGTGGTATTGGGTCAGAGAATTGAAAAAAGCAAAAGTGGTAATTGTACTACTATAGAAACATAGAACATAACAAGTAATTACCTAAGTGTAGTTACAGGATGAGAGCTATGCTCGTGGTGTCCCGTCTTCCCAGCACTCTTTGTCATATAACGCTTTGAAACTACTGACTGTTTTGGCCTCCACCACCTTCTCGCCTAACTTGTTCCAACCGTCTACCACCCTGTTTGCGAAAGTGAATTTTCTTATATTTCTTCGGCATCTTTGTTTAGTTAGTTTAAATCTATGACTTCTTGTTCTTGAAGTTCCAGGTCTTGGGAAATCTTCCCTATCAATTTTATCAATTCCTGTTACTATTTTGTATGTAGTTATCATATCACCTCTTTTTCTTCTGTCTTCTAGTTTTGGCATATTTAATGCCTCTAACCTCTCCTCGTAGTTCTTGCCCTTCAGTTCTGGGAGCTACTTAGTAGCATGTCTTTGCACCTTTTCCAGTTTGGTGACATGCTTCTTAAGATATGGGCACCACACAATCACTGTATATTCTAGCTTTAACCTAACAAAAGTCGTGAAGAATTTCTTTAGTATTTCGCTATCCATGTATTTAAGAGCAATTCTGAAGTTAGAAAGCGTAGCATAGACTCCTCGCACAATGTTCTTTATGTGGTCCTTAGGTGATAATTTTCTATCTAGAACCACCTCTAGATCTCTTTCTTTATCAGAATTCTTTAAAGATTTCTCACATAATTTATAGGTTGTGTGGGGTCTATGTTCTCCTATTCCACATTCCATAACATGGTATTTATTTACATTAAACTCCATTTGCCAAGTGGTTCTCCATATACTTATTTTGTCCAGGTCTTCTTGAAGGGCATGACAATCATCTAAGTTTCTTATCCTTCCTATTATCTTAGCATCATCAGCAAACATCTTCATATAATTCTGTATACCATCTGGTAGATCGTTTATGTAGACAATTAACATACCCGGTGCAAGAAATGAACCCTGTGGTACTCAGCTTGTAACATTTCTCCAGTCCGATACATTGCCCTCTAATTACTGCCCTCATTTTTCTATCAGTCAGAAAATTTGTCATCCATGTTAGAAGGTTACCTGTCACCCCTACAATATTTTCCACTTTCCAGAACAACCTCTTATGTGGAACTCTGTCGAAAGTCTTTTCTGGTGGGAGCCCCTTCGGCTCTCCAGAGCTATCCAGGCTGATATGCTAATGTCAGACTTTGGCATCAGTCATGTGTATGGAGTTCTGTGGGCCTACCAGGGACCACGAGCCAGAACCTGGCCCCCTCTGAGAGGCATGGAGAGCAATGGCCTATAGAAACCCCCCATGTGGTTGGAAGCATTCTTTGTCTGCCATCGACCGGGTCAGGCACCCAGAAAGGTAAGCGTCCCAAAACAAACCCCTATTCTGGTGAAAATTGCTACAAAAAGCCGAACAAGTGGATAGAACTCCTCAAAAAGAAACGAGTAAACGAGCATGACATCACACATCGTCACTCCGCTGTCTGCGCTACTAGGGAAAGCCCCAGACCCACGTGCCGGCCATCCACCCTTTAGTTCTATGGCTGATGCTAGAGGCGAAGGTCGTGTGCTCTGGCTCGGGTGTTTTTCAGCGCTGTGCTATAAGTGTGGTGGCCGTCTTTCAGGAGTTGCGTGAGCCAGGAGTTATTCTGCAGTACTCGGGCTGCATGTGCCTAGGGTTATCGTCTCTAGGTGCCCTGTAAGTAGTGCCCTTGGAGTGTGGGGCCACCTTCTACAAGTTCCTTGGGTCCTGCCTCTGCTAGACCTTTTCACTGCTCAGTTTTTTGGGTGCTTTGGGTTTTTGTCTCCCATGTTTACCTTAGGGTAAGAGGTGGGTTGCACTGGTAAGGGGAGCAGGGTGCTGCGCTGCTTGTTTACACCATTCATAGCAGCTGGCTCTGTTCCTTTTGGGTACGTTGTCCTCTTGTCCTCTTGTGAGGTTTTCTTTTTGCCTTATGGGGGGGGGGGTTGCCTTGCTTATTCCCCCTTTGTGCCTGACCTGCATACGTTCTTTTCTGGTGGCACCCCATGCTAGGGGGTGCCACCAGAAAAGATTGTCCCTGTGATTGTACACGTCCCTGAGGTTCAGCTTTAGAGAATTGCTCGGTAGTTTTGGGCACCGGTTAGCAGTACCCTGCTTGGGATTCCCCGAGCATGAGTTCCATCTCAAGACCCTGGGAAGCCCCAAGGGGGCGCATGCGAGTCCCATGGATGTTACCCCAGAGTCCCCCCCTTGCTTCATGTGAGTTCGAGGGTTGCTCGGCCCCCTTGTCTCAGGGTAACCCTCACTGTTTTTGCCTCCGTCACGCTTCCTGTTGGGTTGGTAACTTTCGACCCGGAGTCCTGCGAGTTTTGTTGCTTGCTGGTGTCTCAGTTTACCCAAACTAATGATGATCTTTTGCGGGTACAGGCGGCACAGACGTTACATGTGCACTTTAGGTTCGTTGCTCACCCGGATGGACCAGGGCTGCCCCGTTTTGCTTATAGGGACCCGGACTTGGGGGTGATGGTCGCTACGACCTTGGTTCAGTCCACGGCCCCTCGTCCTTCCCCTACTGTGGTTCGTTCTGGTCCCCCCTTCCCCTGCTTCCGGCCCCGAAACGTCTGAGGGTTTCGGAGTCGGAGCAGGGTTTAGTTGGTCTTGAGACTTGGGCAGTCTCGGGGGAATGCCCCTTCTGGTGTGGCGACGGAGGCATTCGAGTCCGATCTCCCTGCCGAAGCCTCTGGGTCTGACCAGTGGGCCCCCTTCCGTCCGGCTTATTCAGCTGCACCAGCCTTTTCTTTTGAGGCCGGTGCTTTGGGGGATGACTCAGCCCCAGGTCCTGAGGTGAAGGATACTGGGGGCAGGGGAGGGGCAGACTTGGGTGCCTTGGGCCCCATTGGACCCCGCCTGGGTTTTTCTGCCCTTTGAACGGGGCTTACTGTTACAAGGAGTGGGGTTCTCTTTTCCCCCCTCTACGTACGATTTAGATTTGGTGTCTGCCCTTCCCCGGATTCAGTTCCTTGTTCTCTGGGTGCGTCAGTTCCGTCTTTCCGGAGGTTTTCGGCTTACTGCATCCTACCGTCTGTGGTGCGGGCAGCCCTAGTGGCTTACCTCCTGTGCGACCCGGATTATGCCTCGCTTATGGATCCGTCTTCTTTCAGGTTTGGGCCGTTGTTCCCTTTCTGGGTCCATTACGAGGTTCCGGAGTCATCCTGGCTGGCGGATTGTCCAGTTTTTGCTTTGGAGGCTTGGCATTCCTTCTGTCGTTCCCACACACTTGAGTGGCGCGAGGCTTCGACAGTGGTTCAAGTTTTCCTGGTGGGGGGGGGGGGGGGCGACCTCGAGCACCTCAATGAGTGCCTTATAGCTGAGTGAACAGCACTTTGAATTCGTAGTCCTGAGGTTCTGGGTTCGATCCCCAGTGGAGGCAGAAACAAATGGGGCAAAGTTTCTTTCACCCTGATGCCCCTGTTACCTAGCAGTAACTAGGTACCTGGGAGTTAGGCAGCTGCTATGGGCTGTTTCCTGGGGATGAGTAACAAAAAGGAGGCCCTGGTCGAGGACTGGGCCGCGGGGACACTAAGCCCCGAAATCATCTCAAGATACTTATACAAAACAAATTTTTATTTTGGTGAGAACTTGAAAATTGTTTTATTATTTTTGTTTTACTAAAGATATTAGGAGAGGGTTGTTACAACATAATGAAACATTTTAGCCTAATGTTCTGTTTACTATAAATCACCATGCTTAACATTTTCACATTCCAATGATGTTAAAATGCATCATTTGTTCCCCAACAGTAAGCATTCCGAATTATGCTAAAATGCATCATCTGATTGATATTCATGTATGTTCGTATTTACATCTCTGTGCATAGTCTATTATAAATACAGATATTTTATTTTTGTTTTATTTTTTTCCATCTATTTTCTAGAAGAGAATAGAGAATTACATTTGGAAACATTTTGATACCAAATTTATAGTTATAACACAATATATAATTTAGAACATGTAAAATGATTGTAAATATTTCACATTTCCAAGTGGGGTGTGACTGGCCCAGGAAGCCTATGAAGTTTACAGTTGGGAGCGCTCAGAGAAGCCGGACTGCCAAAGTGTTAATAAATAATAAGAGGACGGTCTGTTCTTATTCAAGATTGTCCAAGCTTCACACACCAGGGCCTTATATCACATTCCTCCTCACCTCATACCATTCTACTCACCTTATACCATATTCAACCTCATCTTATACTATATTCCTTCTTACCTCAAACATATTCCTACTCATTTCTTACCAACTTCCTCCTCATCTTAAAGCATGTTTCTCCTCACCTTATACCATGTTCCACTCACCCCATACCATATTCATCCTCACCTTATACCATATTCTTCCTCAACTTGTTCCATGTTCTTTCTCACCTTACACCATATTCCTCCTTACTTTGACATAATTATTCTAGCTTAATTATTTGAAAAGTAAGCAAATATTTATCATAAAATGTTGTAATAATTTGTGATAAATATTTTGTAATATTTCCATTTTTTCTTTTTTGTTGAAGCTACTTGGGGCTAGGACTGATGGCTGCCCGGGCATCTGTTCTGCTGCAGCACAAGGGGGAAGACGGCATTATCCGCTCACCTTGCATTAATCCAATCATTGACCACCAGTGGACTTACGGAGGAGAAACTTATACAATCAGGTTAATGATTTTGCATATTCTTTGCCCATTTTTCTCTGACGGGCTAATAAATTTGGTAGTCGGAGTTAACAGTGAGTTAGAGGTGATGCCAGCTGGTCATTACAGCTATGTTGCAGCCTTAGGCTGGCCTTATTGTCTTACTGTTTTGAGTGATTTAAAGAGGTGATGGACTTCAGCTTGCTTTATAGTATTCATGATTGATGTCTTTGGCACAGTGCTTAAAGCAAGCTGTAGTGCTCCTCTTCTGGATCATGGACTCACAGCTGAGCAAAGAAATGGGCCACCAGTAGGTCTGCATTTTCTTAATTGGTGATTGTGATGGTTCTGTATTGTTTTGAATACCCCAGGGACCACCTGATGGTAGTTTACATCTTGTTTGCATTTCTCATCATTACACTTTTCTCTCTCGAATTATAATGTTTATATACCTCTACTCTCTAAAGATGTCTTATTCTATCTCTTTCTCTCCAAATTTTTTGATTAAAGATTATTTTGACATTTAAATTTGATACAAATATAAAATTTATTTTATTTTCAGAGGCCCAGAAGAGGCCAAATATCAAGAGATACATGGGCAAGCAGGTCGCTTAAGTGAGAACCGTCCTGTTGCTGATCATGCAAGTTGTGTAAAAGCTTGTGTTCAAGTGATCAGTGATAAGGTACTTTTGCAATGTCAGTTATATTATTAAGTAAACCCCATTAGGTATACTTATGGTTTTTAAAGGTTAATGTCTTCACTTTTCAGCTTGAAGCACTGATGTATAGTGGTGCAAGGAAGCTTCTTGGTAGTATATTACAGAATTTTAACACATTGTGTTTGTGGGGACGTTGGAGCAATTTATAGTTTACTTATCTTTGTAGGTTACAAGTAGTGGGAGTGCTGTTCTCACAGCTTTCCTACAGTTCACTGAACTCCCCTACAAAATTAAATTTGTTATCTTATTAATAAGATTGTCTATTAATACTAATTTTCATTTAGTTGCAACACACACTGATAGAGGCACTGAGTTCTTCATAACACACTATAAAGAAAATTTTAAAACAATTTTTAGAGGAAGTTAGGATATTTTCTGACTTCGTTCCATTTCATTTAAGGTGGCTTGCCTTGGTACTGGGTTGATCTCCAGCTCCCATATAGAGGAGACAAGGGAAAATTACAAGGGCCTTTGTCCTTGAAAGGCAATAAGAGTCTCAGGAATACTTGGTGTTAGGTGATCTCACCAGTAACTGAGGCTCAACACAAAAAGAAGTACAGGGGTACCTCGGAATACGAATTTAATCCGTTCCTAGAGACAGTTCGTAACCCAAAAATTTGTAAACCGAGCGAATTTCAACATAAAAAATAATGGGAAATAAATTAATCCGTTTCAGACTCCCAAAAAATTTAACTTCACAGTAAATTTTATACCTAATTCACCCAAATTTTCACTACAAAAGTATGTACAAGTTATTACTTATCTTTACTGATGACTCCTGTTGGCGTATAGAAAACTGTGAGGAGGGGGGAAGGAGAGGTGTTACTGTTTGGAAGGGGAGTCCCCTTTCATTATAACAACAGGCAGCGATGACTTCTCTGGGGTACACACACTGGCACGTTTTGCCTGCATACCACTAGGACCTGCTTCTGGCTCACTGCTTGATTTTCTCACTAGAAATCGTTCCAGTGAAGATTGTTTTTCCCTTCTTTGTAAAACTTGTCTGTAGCGAGACATCACATTGTCATTAATAAGATCAATGCAACGGCCTGCTACAGCTTTGTCTGGGTGATTCTTTTCAGCAAAACTTTGCAGTTCTTCCCATACTGCACACATTTTCTTAATTAACGAGGAAGGGACATCCTCTACTGCCTCCCCCTCTGAAGATGTGTTGTACTGCCTAACTAGTTCAACAACACGTGTACCATTTTCATGTTTACGAATGATCTCGAGTAGATCACTAGTAGATCATTATTCAGTAGAGTGAATACGAGTAGTGTCATTTATGACTACTCGCTGCCGTTTTGCTTTTTTCGCGGGCAGCGAGTAGTCATAGGCGTTTTTGGTTACCCCGACGGCCGGCAGAGAGTAGTCATAGGCGTTTTTTGTTACCCCGTGAGCCTTGCACGACATCGCTAATGGTCAATGACGTCACCAGGTAGCCGCTCAATGCCCCTGCACAGGTACGTTCAAGGGAATTAAAGGTCGTTCTTAGTCATACCTGTTTTTCGTTACAAAAGTGTAAGGCAGCGAGTAGTCATACCTGTTTTTCGATACAAAAGTGTAAGGCAGCGAGTAGTCATTACCCTGTTTTTCGATACAAAAGTGTAGGGCAGCGAGTAGTTCCTTATCTTTGGTTAGGTAGCTCCGGGGAGCCGAAGGAAACTTCCACAGAAACCACATTGAATGGAATACACGCCATTTTATGGGTGGAGACCTAGAAGCTCCCCGCATACCTCCGCTCCTCCTCCCTCCCACTCGGTCTCGTTTTTTTTATTTTTTTTTATTTTATATATATATTATATATAATATATATATATATATATATATATATATATATATATAATATATAATATGTAATATTTTCGTACCTAGTAGCCAGAACGCACTTCTCAGCTCCTACTATGCAAGGCCCGATTTGCCTAATAAGCCAAGTTTTCATGAATTAATTATTTTCGACCTACCTACACTACTAACCTAACTGTTTCGGCTACCTAACCTAACGCCTAACCTATAAAGGATAGGTTAGGTTAGGTAGTAAGGTTTGGTTAGGGTAGGTTAGGTTCTGGTCATATTTACGTTAATTTTAACTCCAATAAAAAAAAATTGACCTCATACTAAGAAGGGGAGGGGGGGGGTAGCTTTATCATTTCATAAGAAAAATTAGAGAAAATTATTAATTCAGTAAACTTGGTCTTAATTAGGCAATCGGGCCTTGAATATAGCTGATAAGTGCGTTCTGGCTACGAGTACGACATATATATATATATATTATATATATATAATATATAATAATATATTATAGTTTATATACTGTATATACACATAAGCATTCATGCATACAACATACATACCTACATACAACATACATACATACATACAGTACATACAACACATACACTCAACACATTTATCCATATTGTATATAACATATGCATTTGCAATTTTTTTTGAACTTTTGTTTTTTTTATAGTGTATGAGTGACTCACTATTGAGTCAGATTACTTATGTGTGATATTACAATATAATTATTATAAAGTATAATTTACATGGAGACTTGATATTTCTAAAGTGTAGTTGAATGAGGTAGTTCTTTAGTATATGGCAGGTGCTTGTATAAATGGGTATGTGATGTTGTTAACAGGTGGAGTGTTGGAGAAGACGCAGTTGCCAAAGGACACTATAGCTTCATCGAAAATAACTCTTCCTGTGGTAAACATGTAACCCACCCCCTCTTATGTACCCTGTTTTCATCCTTCCTGTGATGGGCATGCTGAGCATTTGCTGGTCTGTAGCTACGTATGAGGTGCATGGGTGTTGTTTGTCCAACATTTTGTAGTTTTT
>WNGS01000543.1:4647166-4658072 GCA_020271785.1 Procambarus virginalis | reverse complement strand
TCATACCTGTTTTTTCGATACAACAAGTGTAGGGCAAGCGGTAGTCATACCTGTTTTTTCGTTACAAAAGTGTAGGGCAGCGAGTAGTCATACCTTTTTTTCGATACAAAAGTGTAGGGCAGCGAGTAGTCATACCTGTTTTTGATACAAGTGTAGGGCAGCGAGTAGTCATACCTGTTTTTCGATACAAAAGTGTAGGGCAGCGAGTAGTCATACCTGATTTTTCGATAAAAAGTGTAGGGCAGCGAGTAGTCATACCTGTTTTTCGATACAAAAGTGTAGGGCAGCGGTAGTCATACCTGTATTTTTCGTTACACAAAGTGTAGGGCAGCGAGTAGTCATACATGTTTGTTTCGTACACAAAGTTAGGAAGTAGCAGTTGCAAAGTGATGGCAGAGTAGTCATACCTGTTTTTCGTTACACAAAAATGTAAGGCAGCGATAGTCATTACCTGTTTTTCGATACATAAGTATAAGGCACCATAGTCACATCTATTTTTTCCGTTTACCCCTGCGGGTGATTGTCTTATAACTCATCAAACATGCATCCCCCCAACACCTTACTGTAGCATTAACAAATCAAATTCTCATTCAGTAAAAGCAAGCCTTCTGCAGTCACCTTCTTTTCTGACGTCATCATCCCTAATCGGCGTCGAGAAGCATCAACGTGCTAATGCGGATCCCAGAGGTTCACACATAAGTGTTAACTATGTTGGGCTTAATACCTCACCTATACTCTGTGCTTCAGCTACAATAGCCTCGTATTTTTCCGCTCATGCTCCTATTTTTCTGTTATTCATGAACCCTATTAACCATCCGTAACCTAACCTAACTTCTTATTATTTATAACAAAGAATACATTCTAAGACCAGTTGCTGTCATTGTTTAGTAGACATCACGAAGAGCGACCTCAGGTATGGGGGATAAGTATTGCTGGCCATTAGCATATAAGTGTCCAAGGTATCACAGCACCTAACTTGAGCAACTATGTGTGGACGTCCACCAGATGACACCAATGCGGCCTTTAGCGTCCTACTGGCATGTGAATTTGATGTCATTATTCAAAACTGACTAACCATCCCCACCGTAACCTAATCAGAGGTTTAATTCGTCAGAGGTTGTTTTTCGATCTACGGTCATTCTCGCATGTGTTGTTCTTGCCTTGAACCATACCACTGGTTTTCTTGGGACCCATTGGCGAATAACATATTTTTATGTTCAAATAGCCAAAAATCCAAACAACTGTAATCCTTGAAAAAAATTCAGGCAACCAGATAGCCACTAGGCGGGAGGCACTGGTAAGCTGAGGCGCGATTGCTGTGCTCACCACGCACTAGGTCGGCCATATACGTATCAACAAACTTGTGTTCCCGAGATAAAGTTCAATAACCCGATTCAAATTTTCCAAAGAAATCGGGCTACGTAGAACCCAGAAAGTTCCTAAAGAGGGTCATGTCAGAAGCTGAGGGTACCACTGAGTCGACCTCGGTCACTTACGTAACAGTATATTGAATACTATTTATATTTCATTATTAGATTTTAAAGTTAGTTACCTTGATGTTATTAGGTTGTGTTTGAATAATTTTCAAACACTCGCCGCTTCTTGCTAGCTTGTGTAAATCTTGTCATTTGATTACATGACTGCATGGATCTAGCACATCTTAAATAATATAACACATTTTGCTAATTTATTGTAACTATTAACTGGAGGCTCTGAAGTAGACTATTACCATGCCTTGAATACAACTAATAAATTGTCGTATATATTAATTTGTTAATGTGAGCATAATTGCAAATTGCTATTTGATAAGTTCTGAAAGGGTTACAAATATTTTGAGATGTAAGAAGAGCTACAAATGCAGAATCACACATGCAAGTTGCAAATAAATTATGAATATTTTCTTAATAGTATTGCGCCCCGTGCGTGCGTTCCGCACGTATGCACGAAGTAGCCCTAGCAGTGTGGGCGAGCGCTCGGCGGCACTAATTGTGTATACTGTACTTGTTTTAGATTTCACACCTTAAGTCTAGTGCTACGTCGCTCGTTTTGGTATCATTATGTTCACACTAGAACTCCCTACAAATGTAAATGCATATAAGGTCCAACAGCCAAGCTTGACTCCCCGCAGCAAAGCCTAAAGTTGGCAAAAGTTACCTGTGAGCGCACAAAATCAGTAAAATGTGTATACTCGTTTAAGTTTTCTCACCTTAATTCTTGTGCTACGTCGTTTGTTTTGGTATCATTGTGTTTGCAATTAAATTCCCTGCAGGTGTACTTACTGTATATGCATATATTGTCCAAAAAGCCCAGCGTGACTCCCCTTAGCAAAGCCTAAATTTACCCGTTAACGAGAACCAATTATCACACCCGCAACCTAATGTGTATACTCGTTCAGTTTGATAACATCAGTTTTCGTGTTACGTCGCTCGTTTTGGTATCAAAGTAGTTGATCGGATAAAAAATGAATTTTATACAAATATTTTTATATTGGACGCGAGCGCAGTCCAAGGCTAGGACTTCAGAGAATTAATAAGTGGACGCAAGCCGTGTCTAAAGCTAGAGATAGTGTTAAGACGTAGTTCTATTGCTGTAGGTGTTACTTCATTTACCAAGGCCTAGGAAGCATAATACGGTAGGAAAAATCGTTTCGTTTGTAAGTTTTACAGATGAAACCAGGAAACTTAACTTCATTCTAATGGCATTATAAAGCAAATATATACTATAGTTATGTAAAATTTGGGAAATAAAAATGGCACAAGTCAGGCGTTGTCTTGGAGAGTTTCGTGTAGCAAGAATAATTATAGAGAATTTTGATGCACAACATGTGGGATCAAGCTATAATTTTTGTTGCTCATACAGGTGTGCATGTGAGTTCACACAGGTGTGCATGTGTGTTCACACAGGTGTGCATGTGTGTTCACACAGGTGTGCATGTGTGTTCACACAGGTGTGCACGTGTTCACACAGGTGCACATGTGCACATGTTCACACAGGCATCACACACGCACCTGTAATTACAGGTGCGTGTGTGTGTGTGCACTCACGTATATGTGCCACACCGGCATGTTTGCTTCTACAAGCATGTGTACATTTTACACACCAAAACATTTGCAAGGATTCTTATACATTAACCTAAAGACAGATTTACTTATATTTGACTTGTAATTCAGAAAAAGTACTTTTTCTGTTTTGTACATGTACATATATTAAGCATTATTAATATTCCGCTGACTAATGTTATGAATGCCATCACAGTCTGCTCTATACCTGACAATATCTTCAGCAGAGATTTGTTGTATTAACTGTCTACATAAAACACCCATAAAATGTATCCTCTAACCCCACAGCTGAAGAAATCAGTATGTTCTTTGTTCTTAACACTTGCCACTAGATTGCCACTACTAATTGTCCTTCATCTTGCAAATTTGGTGACACTGTACATGCATTCTTGCCTTAACTGGGACTTTGGTTGATGACTGTGATTCAAAATTTTTTAATTGATGTGTGGTATTTTGTATCGTACTTATTCTTTGCCACATATCTGGAAGATATATTTTAAATTTGTTTTTTCTTTCCTGGTAAGTACTGAACATTTAAATACAGTACAGTATGTAATCAATCTTTATATAGTACATAGATATTTAAGTATGTATGAGTGTGTGTGTGTGTGTGTGTGTGTATGTGTTTCTTCAAAGTCTATTGTAATTACATAGATGTTGAAGTACTAGAGAAACGGTTGGAACAAATTAATTGAGAAGGTGGTAGAGACGAAAACTGTCAATAGTTTCAAAGCATTATATGACAAAGAGTACTGGGAAGACCGGACATCACGAGCGTAACTCTCATAATGTAACTACACTTAGGTAATTACACACAGTACAGTATATATCTGCAAAATGGTTAGACAAAATAACCAGGTAGAGCAAGGTAATTACACACAGTACAGTATATATCTGCAAAATGGTTAGACAAAATAACCAGGTAGAGCAACACATAGCATATAGAATTCAGTGTGGATAAATTAATATAATGGAGTGTGGTTTTTAATGACATGGGGCCACATTCAACCTTCAAGGAAAGAGATTTAGGGATAGTATGAATGACCAAATAAAAGGGCATAGTAAGAGGAGCCTACACTACTCTGACCAATTTCAAAATTGTTTTAAATTCATGTATGTAGAAATGCTACCATTTTTGTGGGGGAGCCCCTCCAGCTCCCTGGAGCTAATGGGCTAATATGCAATTCATTAGACAGGGCATTAGTCAAAGGAGTTCAGGCTACTAGGGACCATGAGCCAGAACCTGACCCCCTCAGTGAGGCACAGGGAACAATGGCCCTGGAAAATCCCTGTGGTTGGGTGCTTTCCTTATCTGCCATCGACCTGGGTTAGGCACCCAGAAAGGTAGGCAAAACAAAACAGACCCCACATGGCAAGAAAATTGTGCCCAAAAACCGAACAGAGTTAGAACTCCCTCAATTCCCAAGGAAACAAGGAAATAAGCAAACGTCACCCCATGCCACAATGCCCATCTTCCACGCCGCTCTTTCATGCAACCCCCCCCCCATCTCCCACCAAGGGAAGTGGGAGGGGGTAGCCCCGAACCCACCGTGCCAGCTACCCAATTTCAGTTCCTTGGCTAATGCAATCCGGGGCGGTTGTCAACTCTAGCCTCGGTTTCCTGGCAGTGTTTTTACCTTCGTGGTGTCCACTGCTGTTCGTGGTGTAGTGGCCAGGTGTACCTGAAGTGTACCGGAGCTGCATGCATTTAGGGCAGCCAACCCTAAGTGCCCTGTGATAACCCTGTAACCCTTGCGTGTCAGGGTTATCTCTCCTGGTGCATTCGGGACGCCATTTCTGTAGAGATTTTGTTGCACGGCATCTAATCCAGTTGGGGTTTCGTGGCCCTTGTTTGGCCTTGGGTAGGGAGTGGTTTTGTTGCTGGTTGAGGTGTTGTGCTTACCTATGCAGCGGCCAGTTCCTGTTTCCTCTAGGAACATTGTACTTTTGGTGGGTTTTCTTTTGCTTTTTGTTTTGTTTGCCTAGTGAGGGTTTGCCCAGTGTGGCTATTGGACTACTTATAATATTTTGGTGGCTCTTTGCTAGGCCCCCATGATTGTACATGTCGCAGGGGTTTCAGTGTTTTGATCTCCACCTTGTTAGCTTTGGGTCTAACCAGTTAGCAACACCTTGCCCGGGCTTCCTGTAGCAGTCCTGGAAAATCCTGTTCGGGGCTCGGTGGACCTATGGATGCGTCTTTGGAGTTCCAGCTCGCCTCGTGCGAGTTTAAAGGTCGCTGTCTATGCCCTTGTCTCAGGGTGACAGTCAGAGCTTTTGTCTCCATCATGCTGCCTGTTGGGTCACCGACACCTTTGACCTGGAGTCTTGTGAGTTGTGCTCCTTGCTTATTCCTTAATTTACCCATTCTGATGACATTGATATTAGGGTACAGGCGGCATACGTGTTGCATGCTAGGTTCCAGTTGCTGCAAAGCGCTGGGTTGGTTGTCCACTCGAATGCCCTGTTTTGGTTATAGGGACTCGGAGTTGGGGGTGTTAGTCGCTTCGACTTTGGTACAGTCTGCACTCCCTGGTCCTTCGCCTGTTGTTCGCCCTGCTCTCCCCCTTCCCCCCTTCCTCTGCTTCCAGCCCCAAAAAGTCTGAGGGTTTTAGGGTTTAGTTGGTAATGAGACGCTGACAGCTTCAGGATCTTCCCCGTTTCGGTTGAGGACAGAGGCATTCGAGCTGGTTCCTCCTGCCGAGGCTTCTGGGTTCCACCAGCAGGCCTCCCTTCTTTTCTGCCTTTCCGTTGAACTTTGCTTTTTCTTCAGGAGTAGAGGTTATGGAGGACTGCTCTGTCCAGGTCCCAACTTGGGGGATCAGCTGAGTGGACAGCGCTTCGGATTTGTAGTCCTGAGGTTCCGGGTTAGATCCCCGGTGGAGGCGGAGACAATTGGGCAAAAAATTCTTTCACCCCGATGTCCCTGTTCACCTAGCAGTAAATAGGCACCTGGGAGTTAGACAGCTGCTATGGGCTGCTTCCTGGGGGTGTAACAAAAAGGAGGCCTGGTTGAGGACCGGGCCGCGGAGATGCTAAGCCCCGAAATCATCTCGAGATAACCTCAAGATAAGATCAAAGTGGCCCCCTGTGACCCTGTTTGGGTGTTAGTGTCCTCTTTGCGGGGCTTGTTGTTGCAGGGGGAGGGCTTTTCTTACTCTCCTTTCCTGTATGAGTATGATTTGGAGTCGGCTCCTCCCTGGGTTTGGTTACGAGTGCCCTTAAGTTCCTCAGTTCCTTCTGGTTGCCCTAAAGTTCCTCAGCACCTTCCTTCCGGAGGTTTTTTGCTTCTCGGATTTTGCCTAGGGAGGTTTGGGTGGCGCTTGCTGCATACCTTCTGCGAGACCTGGATCCTGCCACTGTCGTGGATCCGTTCTTGTTTGAGTTCGGTGGTTCTTCCCCATATTGGGTGCATTTGTTGGTTCTGGAGTCTTCCTGGCTGGCAGACTGTCCATTCTTTTCATTTGGGTTGTGGTATGGGTTCTGTCGAACCTGCATGCTTGAATGGCGAGAAACTTCTACCATTCTGCAGGTTTACCTGAGGGGGACAATCTTGAGCACCTTAATGTGTGCTTGTTCGCCCATGTGCTTCCTCGGGATGTTGCCCTTGTGCTGCTGCATATCCAGGTTCCCACCCTTGCGCGCCCTTGGGGCATTTGGCTTCAGTCTTGCGTTTCATTTCCCTTTCTCAAGCTATCCTTGGACTGGCTTGAGGAGGATGCAGGGTGTTGGGTGCTGGGCCTTCGTCTGCGGCGCTGGCCTTGGTGATTATGGTGTCGGCCGCACTGTTAAAGTGGTTTGCACCCATTCCCAAGGAGGCGGTGTCTCTGTTGTTTGCTTCTCACTGATAGGCTGTGCTTGCTCTCTTTGGAATCTGTTTGGCACTTGGGTTTTTATCGTCTTTTTGTCCGTTGCTGTTTGCGGAGACTGCTGTCATGCAGTTTATGCAGGCAGCTTCGTCTAGTTAATGTCCTATGTCGGACTTGTTGGTTCTCCGGGGTGGCCGTTCTCGGCTTTCTGGGAGGGGTCGTGCCAGGGTGAGGTGGGTCATTAGTGGCAGTTTCTGAGTTGGCGCTTCCTTCGGAGCCAGCATCGTTTAATCGCCACAGTGATCGTTCTGCTCATCGGCCGGCTTTTCGTAAGGGGCATCAGCCCTTTCGTGGGTCGCCCCGTTGACGGGGTGGTGGTGGGAGGCTTGCTCTGTTTCCTCAAGCCTGTTCCTGGGATTTGTGGGCCTTTCGGGTTGTTTCTTCTGGTCTGTGATGGCGTTGGGCAGCTCCTCCTCCTTTGGGGGGTTTGGGGCTGATGAAGCAGGCGTATTTCACTGCACTCCATCGGGTCATCCTGGAGTGAGTGCGCTTAGGCGTGGTCGAAACGACCCCGTCCCTCAGGTGGGTTTCCCGCCTGTTTCCAGTGCCGAAAGGGGACTGTGTGGATATACGGTTCATACTGGACTTGTCCCGTCTAAACCCCTGGATTCCTTGCCCCTTCTTTCGGATGACCACTCTGTCTCATGTCTGGCTTCTGTCGGAGCCAGACGGGACCTCCAGCTTGCGTTCGGGGTGGATGTCACTTCTGTCCTGTTTCATAAACTTTCTCGTGCTTTGTTTCACCTCCGGCCTGCTCATACGCCACCTGAGTGAGCTGTCCTTGTCCTTGGACAGGATGCTCGCCTGTCTCTTTTTGGTTCATCATGGCCCCTTTGGTTCAAGGTTGTTTTCCAAAGCTCTTTCTGTTAGCATTGGTCTCTGGGGTCGGGTTGGTGAGCTTCGTACTCTTCTCCGGCGCAGGGGGTTTCTGCTCTTTCGGTCATGGTAATCAGTTTGTACAGTTGCAGCCTTTTCCTTCTTTTCTAGCGAAGAACAAGATGGCTGCTTTCCGGAGGGGTTGTTGGGTCATTGATGCTTGATGTGTCAGGCCGGGGGTGCATCATGTGTTGTGTCCAGTTGCAGCTCTTCACTGTTACCTGCGATCCTTGGCTTCTGTGGCCAGGGATGCAATTTGGGTTGATCTGGTTTCCCTCGTTCTCTGTTCCAGGGCTCGGGTCTCCCAGGTCGTTCGCAGGGTTATTAAGTCTAGCCAGCCTGCAGTCTATCCTCGTGCCAATGACGTTCGAAAGTTTGCTGCTGTCTTCGTCAACATGTCTTGGGTTGGTATTCGGGCGCGGGGGATTTTGGTGGGCGAACAGGGTTCTGGTCACCCATTATTTGATCAACATTCCTGGTCCTGGGAGTTTGTGTGTGGCTTTGGGTTTCAGGTTGCAGCCAGTTGTCTCAACTTTGAGTTGACGGTTGCGTGGCGGCCGCCTCCTGGGTAAGTTGTAACTTTTCCTTATCTTTGGTTATGTAGCTCCAGGGAGACGGAGAAACTCCCCATGAAAAACCAGCATTGAATGTAATGAAATACCATTTTCTGGATGAGCCCCGGAGGCTCCCTGGGATCCTCCCTCTCTTCGGTCAGTGGTTTTTGTGTTATTTTTTTATGCTTAGCCTCCGAGCTAAGGTTGGGTAGCCGGCACAATGGGTCCAGGGCTTCCCCTCTTCCCAGGGTGGGGGGAGGGTTGCGTGGAAGAGCGATGTGACGGTGTGGTACGACATTTGCTTGTTTCCTTGGGAATTGAGGGAGTTCTGCGCCTCTGTTCTGTTTTGGGTTGCAATTTTCTTAACATGTTAGGTCTGTTTTGTTGTGCCTAACTTTCTGGGTGCCTAACCCTGGTCGATCGCTGATAAGGAAACCCCCCAACCACCGGGAAGGGGGGGGGAGGGCTTCCAAGACCATTGCTCCCTGTGCATCTATGAGGGGGGCCAGATACTGGCTTGTGGTCCCAGGCAGACTGATCTCTTTTGACTAATGCCCTGGTCTAATGAATTGCATAATAGCTCCAGAGAGCCTCCGGGGCTCACCCAGAAAGTGCCGTTTCATTAAATTCAATGCTGTGTTTTTTTTTTTTATAAAATATTGGACACCGAAATTAGAATACTGTATACAGTAGCTTTGTGGTGCCTAATTTTTAAAAGAACAAGAATTTACAAATTTTATAAGAAGGCCTTCCTGAAACCCACAACTTAGGATTCAAGCTATGCAAATAAAGGTGATGAAAAAGTGTAGAAAAATTTTGTTTTGAAAGCAGAATAGTAGGCGAATGGAAAAAATTAAATGAGGATCGTTGATATCAAAACCACTGGAAGCTTCAAAATATTATATGGTAAAGATTACTGTATAAGGAACACTGGACACATGTGTAACTCTCATTTTGTAATACAGTACACTTAATTAATTTTTATATTCATATTTGCAATCTTACATAAAGTAATTTGCAATTTATACAGTCTCAAAGTATAGTTGGCATTACAGTATTCTCAACTCACAATCAGGGATCTCGGGTTCGATTCCCGGGTGAGACAGAAATGGTTGGGCATGTTTCCTTTCAAATAAGTTGTGTAATCACCTAGAAGTAAAAAGGTACCTGGGAGTTAGGCAACTGTTGTGGATCAATCCTGGAGAGGATCAGTAGTTCAACCTTAGGAAGACCTTGATACAAGTTTAAATTATACATCTATATATACAGACTTCCTCTCCCTGCCTAAATGAATTACAATAATATACTGTATATATACATTATTATTATTCATACTTAAGACATATACTGTACTGCATACATGTGTGTGTGTGTGTGTGTGCATGCATGCTCATTTGTATGTACATACTCTTAGTTGTGCAGGGTCAAGCTGCTGTTCATAAGTCCTGCCTTTCAACCATCAGTAGTTCAATGCTATGACTTTACTTGTTTTTCATGCTTTAAACTGTGTATCAAATTGGCCTTGACATCTTCTCATCCACTCTACCATTTATTTACAACTCATACTAAAAGAGTTCCTTCTGCTGCAGGTCACTTGTCACTTCAGTTTTCATTTATGTCTTCATTCTACTGTACTTCACTTACCACAATGCTTTTCTGTTTAGTCAATTCTCCTTAAAATATGGTATGTCACTATCATTCTGATCTATCCCTTCCTTTAGTGTGGTGAAGTCAAATTTCCCTCAGGCTTTCGTTGAAGCTCGGGCTCCTTAGCTCAGGAATGAGCTTTGTTCCCTATTTTAGGGTCTTTTCTAAGTTTGTTTTCAACGTCTTTAGGTATGGATTCCATGCTGGGGTAGCATACTCAAACATGGGTCTTGCATAAGATTATCTATATCTATCTATATATATATATATATATATATATATATATATATATATATATATATATATATATATATATATATATATATATATAATATATATATATATATTAGTGAGGTGAAACACAGAACATTGAAAACGGGGTATAGATTTGTAGAAGTAGAAGTCGGGTCCCAATAGAACTGCAGAAGGCCTATTGGCCATATTTCTTGATGTTTCTATATTGGAGCGGAGTCTTGAAGTGGGTAGAATATAGTTGTACGTTAATTGGCTGTTGATTGCTGGTGTTGACACATCAACACCAGCAATCAACAGCCAATTAACGTACAACTATATTCTACCCACTTCAAGACTCCGCTCCAATATAGAAACATCAAGAAATATGGCCAATAGGCCTTCTGCAGTTCTATTGGGACCCGACTTCTACTTCTACAAATCTATACCCCGTTTTCCATGTTCTGTGTTTCACCCCACTAATATATATATATATGTGCGTATATCACGAAATTAAACACGTGATTTTAAAATGTGACAATGTCAGACCACGGAGGAAAAATGAAACAGGAATTTCCTTAAGTACTTTCGTATATTAATACATCTTCAGAAGGAGTCACTCTTCTGAAGATGTATTAATATACGAAAGTACTTAAGAAATTCCTGTTTCATT
>WNGS01000543.1:4559414-4590377 GCA_020271785.1 Procambarus virginalis | reverse complement strand
GTTAAAGGGTTTTCCATCCGACCTGGTCCAGAGGTAGATGCCTTCCATGGCAGATCCGAAGGCGTGCCGCAGCATAACTGCGAAGAAAATCCCGAATAGGGTTGGAGCTAGGCCACAGCCCCGCTTTACTCCACTTCGGATGTCAAATGCATCTGTCCGTCACTTAATGAGAGCGAGCAATTAGTTATTTGCCTAATTATGGGAGAATTAGTGCCAGCTGTCCGCGTAGAGCGACGGTGCCTTATATTAACGTTAATTGTCTTGCTGAAGCAACCGGGATCGGGCGATCTTTTGCAACGTTTGCAAGATTGGAGGGACAGTAAGATTGGTATACCTTGATTGTTGCAAAACCGTGTGTCACTACTGTGTGGGCATAGTATTAACGAGTTGCAGTAGTCGCAACTGTATGTGGGCAGTGCTATTTTATGTTTTGCATGCCATTATATGTGTGACCTATGTAACCTTAGGGTTACTTTGTTTCTTTGAGTCGTGTTGAGTACTTGAGGATTCAGTGAGTTAATTAGGGGTAATTAACTGGATAAGGGGGTGCACACTTGAAGTTGTTGAATGAGTGAGTGCTGTTATGGGAGAACAGTGCTGAACTTGAGCTGGTGGGAATACGTGTCCGGTGCAATTAATTGTCCGTGTGACAATTAATTGACCACTCTAGCTAATTATGTAATTAGCATTCTCATCATGAATTCACGTAGTGGGAGAGGATCTGTCAGAGTCTGTCAGTGATAGTGTTAACGTCAGTTGCTCGAGACTAACTGCCTTTCAGGTTGGGGCAATTAGTGGCTCATGATAATTAGTGGAGTAATTAACGTCTGGAGTCTTGAGGACTCAGATGACTCGGTAAAGCGAGGTCATGGGGTTAGCATAATACGTTATATTAATCATATTCTGTCTGGTGACAGTGGATTAAGTTGCACTCATTGTTAATTAGGGTAATTAACTCCTCTTCCGTGAATTCACAGTGTTTGATGAGACCTGCTTAGGCAGTGCGGAGTGAGACGTATTTATGTATGATTAATTATCGGTCCTGGTGACAGTTAATTAATTGCTCAAGGCTAATTAGGGTAATTAGCACTCATTAGTAAGTAAACGTAATTAGTGATACACAGACTGTTGAGAAGCCACCCACTTGGGGTAGGCTTAGTTAACGTAACTCAATTGGGATGTAATTAGTGGTCCGTTTGACCTTAATTAAGAATTACTCACTGAATACTTGCAAGGAGTCAAGTGTGATGTAATTTAAGAGTTTGAGTTATTGTGACAAGAGGACTTGTGTTAACGTAGAGTACTATCATGTTGTTGTCTAGAGTGAGACACTTGTTGTGATTAAAGTAGTACTTGTTGCTGACTGCTGTGATCAGTCAATTTCCATCATTATTCACATAATCAATGTTGCAATTGATTAAGGCAATTTCTTTTGGTTATCGTCTAGTGACGAGGGTAAAGTAACTTAGGGATGAGTGGAGCTGTGTCCCAGAATCCCACCTTGCCTGACTGTGTTCACTTTAGTTGTGATAGGGGTGAGTCACTGTTAGACTACCCACCGGATTACGGGGGTCGCTCCTGTTGGACTGGAGGACCTTAAGCTTGTGATTAGAGTAGCTGCCACTAGGAAGTCGTGTCACTATTGATTGCTTGCTTGTGTCATCAGTGGAGGAATTGTTCAGTTAGTTCATGTTGTCAGCCCGAAGTGTCAGCAGGATGGAGCCTGCTGTCATTTCTCGAGGGGCTGTTGAATAGCTGTGTTGCAAATGCCACTGGTTGGACTGTAACGTAATTAAATCACACGCTGTGGTGTAACTTAGTCTGTGATATTTTTCTTTGAGTTTGCAATATTGCGTCATCAGTGGGCACACCTGTGTTCAGGTTAGTTCAGTATGCAGCCACACAGCAAGGGTTGCTATTTAGCTGTTGGTTATGGTGCCACTGGATGGACATTAACGTAAAGATAAATTTGAGGAAGGGTGCTGGAGTTGCCAGTGAACCCATTAGTTATTGATGTCATTGAAAGGCTACTGATTTGATTGCATTGCAACCGCTATTGCAGGTGTAGACTGCACTGAGGCGTAGAACAGTTAGGAGGTTACTGGAGACGTGTTCCAGAACTCACTGTGTCATTTGTTGTAATTGTGATTATAGATCTGTTAGTTCTTGCTTGCGTGTTGATTCCTCTGTGGGCACGCTTATGTTCGAGTAACGTCATTGACATTCTTTTGTTTTAATGTAGTAGTCTAGTCTCTTGTTATAATAAATTGTTATTTGTTAACAGTCTTTGATGTCAACCTTCAACTATTCTGTACCACTCCCATTGTTCTGATATATATTTGATATTGTTGTTTTAAATCTTGATATGACGGCTGCGCTCTTGGGAATTCGAATTCCAATTCATAGCGCCACACAACAAATATAAAATTTGATTGTGAGAACCCGTCGGTTACCCTTTATTGGTTTTAACGTCATGTTTAACTAGGAGGAACCAGCGGCCTATTGTGGACAGGTTTCCACCCCTGCTGGTGGAAGCCTGGCGGTTTGCTCCCGCTTCTCCTTTTTCTACTGGACTCATGCTTAACTGCCAAGAGCAGCCTTTAAACTTGTAGTCCACCTCCTAAGGGAGGTAGGCGTAGAGAAAAATCTCACATCAATAATGGCTTATGCTGTACACAATATATATTTGCTGATGACTTCAAATTAGGAAACAAAGTTATAGTATCGACAAAGTGATCAAGATTACAAGCCGACTTAAATTCCAGAGTAAATTAGTGTAACGAGTGGCAGATTAATTTAAAGTTGATAAATGTAAAATAAATGTACATTACAGTATATTGGAAATGAAAGTGAAATGGCAAGCTACTGTATGAACAACAGTTTATGAACATTTTTTTAAGTACTATATAACAAATTTAATACCCAAACTTGTTTCACTTCTTCAAATATTATTTTACAATAATTTACTCAGTACAGTACCATTTGGCACTTTAGGTGAGTTTCAGTGAAATCCTTAAATTTTTGTTAAAGATTTTCCTTTGGATTGTTCACAATAAATTCCTGACTTACCTGTAATATTTTAAAAATTATAAAAAATGAGAAAATAGGAACAATACAGTATTTTTTTTTTTCAATATGGAAGGGAGTACCACCTCTGGCTGGAAAAAGGGGGACCCATAACCTCGGAGGAAATCACACATAACGCATTGGAGGGAATGTAGGTCCCCTCCAATACAGTTTCTGTGTGCTTTTCTCCTACCACCCCCTTCCTTTTTTTATGCTTTATTGTGTATTTAAAGGTTACAAAACATACAAGACAAATGCCTAAAGGTTATAGATCTCTTGAAGCTCCTCCGCTTCTGGACAGGAACCGAGGACGCAGCAAGCATTTCCCCTCTGGATCGCCACACTTAGACGCTGAAACAAAAAACTGCAAGCCCTTGGGTCTCTGGTGACGTCAATGAGCTTGGAACCCAATTCCTTGAGAAATCCCAAGACACTCTTGCCCCAGGGGCCATGCATCTCAGACGCTATGGGAACAAAGAGGTATTGACCTGCCAGTCGCCTGTATTTGAGAGATTTTGCTGTTTCCCTGTGGTTGGCCGCCCCACCTGCTTGATCAGCTCCGAAGCGTACATAGGTGTCAGCCAGGGTGGATACACATGTGTAGTCCCACACCAACTGTCTACCCTCCTTCCATGAGTATATGGTGATGCCATCAGGGCGAAGTGCGGGGAAATCCGGGTTTTGGACCCCTAGGATGCGAAGTTCTCTCTCCGCTGGGCACTTAGCTGAGACGAGGCTTCTCTTGATGATGTCATTGACCTCGTTGTGTCTTGCATGCCAGCCCTTTGTGCTTCTGCAATGCAACCCGTGCAGTCCGTATTGGTCTGCTTCCAACCTGTTGCAAATACACTTGTATTCAGTGTGAATTGGGGCTCAGTGTGTGTGAGTGTGTGAATTGTCATTCAGTGTGTTGAATTCAGTGTGTGAATTGTGAAATACAGTATTTTATATAAAACAAAAATATCTAAGCAAGGCATGACTGGGACTTGTAACTTTGCGTGTACAGTACAGGTATTCTGGTCCCATAGTTTAGGGGTAAGAAGGACTGTGTATACTAAAATAGGGAGCAGAAGCACTGTGCGCGACTAAAATAGGGAGCAGAAGCACTGTGCGCCACACTCTATGGTGTACAATAGGTCACTGGAGACAGGAGACACACCAGATCATTGGAAGACAGCTAATGTACTCCCAATATAGAACAAGGATGACATGCAGGAAGCACTGAACTTCAGGCTAGTGTCCCTAACTCGTATACCATGCAAGGTAATGAAGAAGATTGTGAGAAAAGGCTAGTAGCACACCTGGAGAGAAGGGATTTTGTAACACACCAACATGGGTTCAGGGATGGTAAAGCTTGCCTCACAGGTTTAATAGAATTCTATGACAAGGTAACAAAAATTAGACAAAGAGAAGAGCAGACAGACTACATATTTTTGGGCAGTTAAAAAGCCTTGATGCAATAATCCGTAAGAGGCTGGTGCAAGTTGATGAGGTAGACAGGAATAACAGGTAAGGTGTTCCAGTGGATAAGGGAGTACCTAAGCTACAGAAAACAGCGAGTTAATCTGGTGGGTAGATAAAAGAATGGAGAGATGTCACCAGTGGAATCTCACAGGGTTATGTACTTGGACCTATTCTTTTTCTGATATAAGTACTGTACTGTAAATGATCTTCCAGAGGATATAGACTTATTCTTCTTAATGTTTGCCGATGCTGCAAAAATTATGAGACAGATTAAGACAGAGGAAGATAGTAAGAGACTACAAGATGACTTGGACAAATGAAAGAAATGGTCCAATAAATGGCTACTCAAGTTTAACTCAAGTTAGTGTAAAGTAATGAAAATAGGTGTAGGGAGCAGGTCAGACATAAGATACCAATGGGCAAATGCAAAATTCTTCAAGAATCAGGAATCAGCCAGGTTGTCCAACATAAAAACCACATTTAGATACTTATGTAATGAACCATTCAGAACCTTGTATAATGTACACATTCATCAGGCCAATCCTGGAGAATGCAGCAAAAGTTTAATCCCTGTATCTGGCTAACTGAAATGAGTCTGGATTGATCTACATTTCTAAATAGCCATGGGTTGTTTCTCTTAACTTTATCCTACTTTTCTCTTTGTTGGTTTCTTATGACTATCTGGTGGACCAAAACTGTTGCTCTTAATGTTAGAACCATTAGTTATTTATGCAGTACTTATTCCTGATTTTGATATTATAATTTATCGTAACAATTTTAAATAGAATTTCTTTTATATTGCAGTTAGGAGGTGACATGGGAGTGTCTGCAAATGGTATTCAGTCATCAGGCAAAATGCATGCCCCTTTTCGTTTGATGCGACTTCTTTTTTATGGAGTAGTTTTCAGCCTCACAACCCTCATCATTTTAGGTAAGTATTTCACATTAGCAATAATGGATGTAACAGTACTATGCTACAGTATTCTAAAACCAGTTCGATTTTGAGTTCCATATGAATTCTTTGGTATTAGAAAAAGCATATACAGTATATATATCATGTATTGCATATGTTTGTTTATGAATACAAACTCTTCTATGTGACTGGTATGCATTTAGAAATTATTAAACAAAATAAATAAATTGGTGTTATTTCTGTGTACAGATTTGGAACCAATTTTTCGAGTATTTCCCAAGTGTAAATGATATCTCTCTCTCCTGCCTACACTCTAGGAATACAGATTTAAAATTGTTAAGAAGCCTCAATAATTTAGATATTTTAGTGAGTGGATTCTAGTAGTAAAAAATCTTTGCACTCTCTCCAAGTCAGCAATTTCTCCAGCTTTGAATGAGGCTGTTAGTGTGCAACAATATTCTACTCTGGAGAGAACTAGTACTGTATCTTAAAAAGTATCAGCATTGGTGCGGCATCTTTTGTTTGAAAGATTCTTGTTATCCAACCTGTCATTTTCTTGCATTTGTGTCAGGTACTTTGTTGTGATCTTTAAAAGTAAGGTCTTCCAACATGATTACTCCTAAGTCTTTTACATTGCTTTTTATTCCAGTTGTGTGGTTTGACTGTTTGCTATATGGTTTCTGTTTCGATATTTTTGTTTTCCATAGCACAGTAACTGAAACTTATTCTCATTAGACATTGTGTTATTATCTGTGGCCCATTGAAAGACTAAGTGAAGATCCCATTAGGACCCTAGATGAAAGCTAGGCCAAAACTTAAATGTCATCATGAAAAGGTTAATGCATTGATTGATACTGTTTTGGCACTGTCCAAAGATTTTGTAGCCTAGTTTGATTTTGCTTCAAGTGGGCTGCATGCCTGTCACTGACAGTACTGTACTATGTTCATTTATTTGGGGTTCAGTTGCAGTGTGGATACAGTTATCAATAATATAGAGTACACACTACCCAATTACATGGTAACCAAGAGATTGTTGAAAGGTATAGGAAATATTAGTTACTAAAGCTATTTTATATGCAACTGGTTGTTATAGATATATAATTGAGTTTTTATGTAACTGTACCTTGTATAATGTTTAGAATTATAATTCATTGTGTTGGGGAGCAGGCAGCTAGTGTATGTGCCTGTATATGCATGTTAGACTTACATTGAGGTCCCCCCTCCCCCCCCAGGATCGAATTACTGACTCCCCAGGATGCAACCCCACAAAAAGCATAATAACTCCTGGATGCCTATTTACTGCTAGATGAACAGATGCATTAGGTGATAGGAAATGCACCTGTCCATTTCTGCCCCACACCAGGATTTGAACCCGGAATTCTCAATTGTGAGTTGAGAATGAACTCGACTGTACTTTCAAGTTCCAGTAGATACCATTGGCCTAAATCTCATCATCCTTTGAATGTATTGTTGCTTAAATAAGTTTAAATTTTTTATGTGACTGTTCTTACTTTTTACAGTAACTTTAAACAACACTTGGCCCATGAAGAGTGTTGGTCATAATACCAACTCCCTTGACCATGTGTCGGTGGCGTTGGGTGTACAGGAGAGGGTTCACGCTGTCATTATTGATGCAGGCTCAACTGGCTCACGTGTCCTGGCCTTCACTTTCTTTAAAAGCCTTACAGGTTAGTGTGTTATCACACAAGCTCATTGATTATTGTTTCTTCAATGTGGAATATTAACTGTTATTTGGCATCCCCCCAAAGAAATACCTTATAATTTTTACAGAATAAATTTGTGCACATTTTTTTATTTGCAAATTTACAGTGCCTTTGTGATATCTGGAGAATGCTTTGGCATTCAGTATTAGCTAAAACTTTTAAGACTTATGGATAGTGGTGGAAGGAAAATCTCTGTTGGTATTGGTCCAGGTAACATAAATTTATTCAGGTTTAGGTAAAATATAAAGTGCTTGTCTAGTAAATACAAAAACAAGAAGATTAGAGTACTATATTTAGAATGCCACCCATTCTTTGTTGCTATCAGTTCCTTGATGATAATTATTTTTTAAAGAATCAGTCTTCTCTATAGTCTCTGATATGTCTGGAAAAGTCTTTGGGGTTTTACTTTGCCTGCATTGCTATACTTAATAATTACTTCCCAAGAAATGTAAGGATATACTTGAACCTTGGAAGGATGATCAACCGATTGAATGCACTGAAAGTCATGAAATTCAACACCATCCACAATTTTAAAGCCAGATATGACAAAGAATTTAAATGTCAGGAAAGTTAATATAAAGTCAACATGTACAACAAGAGTAATAGGTGGTGCACAACTAGACTTCACTTCTCCCATAATCACTGAAGTGTTATTAGGTAAGCCCTGCTACTACCACCACCATCTCCACCTACACCTTCACCACCACCACCACTACCTCCACTTACACCTTTACCACCACCACTACCTCCACTTACACCTTTACCACCACAGAGTACTGGGAAGACGGGACACCACGGATGTGGCTCTTATCTTGTAACTACATTTAAGTACTGTAATTAATTATATAATTCACTACATTACCACAACCACCAAATTACCATGCACCTAATACAGCCTTAGGTAATCATTCACTCTCCTGGTACTCATTACACCATTTTGTAACCCGAGATATGATGGCTTGGGAATACCTTTCGTGTCTGGCTACAAACATCTACTGGTAGTTCTTTTTTGTCCAGTACAGTATTTTATTATGTATATCATTGTGTTATTTTTTAATTTGATTAGCATTTTATTTTAATTGTTTTATTTTCTACATGTCATTCTTTCTTTTATTTAATACAAGCTGACCAGTGAACACTGGCAAGAAGATCATCTAAGTCTTAAGCAACTGTTACCAATGCCTTTATTGATATCAACATGTTCACTGTAGGAACCATGTTAAGATTCCTGTCTGAGTGAACAGCTATGTTTAGTGGACAAGTTGTGACAGTCAATTTGTCCTGGCTGAAGTGCACTGGTGTTTTATGAGGTAAGAATTGTGTTCATTAATCTCCAGCTTTATCTGGAGTGTCTTAGACCTTCTTAAGTACATGTCAAGGACCAAGTGATAAGGCTGTGTGATATGGTGAACATTAGAGTAATCAGTCTGGTTATTTTGAGAGATACTACTTGTATTTGTGTAAATAAACTGGCCAGCTCAAGACAGACTTATGTAACCAGCATTACACTCGAGCGGGACAGAATATTTGCTTATTTTTCAGAACTTAATTTTTCCTGATACAAATTGTGTTGTATTATTTTTTCAGTACAGGTTGTGTAGAAATCTGATTAAAAGTCAAGTGTGAAATAATAGTGGGTTAGCAGAATAATTTATATATAATACAGTATTCACTTCTCACTCCAATGATGACATAGATGACATATTTTATCTGGTAAATCAGGTGTTGTGTAGTGCATGGGTCAGCACAGTCGACTTATAACTGAAAGGTTTCATGTTCAATTCTTGTGCAGGATGAGATGTTTGGGCACGATTCCTCACACCGAACAGCAACTAGAACCTGGAAGTTAGGTAACTGTTGTGGGTTGCATTCTGAGGAAAATCAATAGTTAGCCTAATGGGACCTTGATAAACCTAATGGGCTTGCAGACCTTGACAATATGAAACTGTATACAAATTTTTGTTTATTTTTATTGAATGTACAGCTTTCTAATTATAGGAAAGTGTTGTAATCAGGTAGTTTGATCTATATGTCGATGATAAGATGTTGTGCTCATTCAAATCAAAGAAGTTAAAGCATATGTATGTCAGTCAAGTTAATGGAATCATTGAGTAATTATGATAAGAAAATATTTTATCTTTCATATTTTTTTATCTCTAAATTCTTTAAATTGCTCTCCCTGAATAGGAGTCAAAACAAATGCTATTTTGAATGTAGTGAATAATTTGGTTTCTCAATTGTATTTCCTCTTGTTACTCTTTTATGAATTGTAGGCCACTTACTTTGGCCTGTAATATTGGAATTGGATAAATGTGTGTAAAGGTTAATAAGTGGATAGACTATGAAATAACATAATTATGAGATATGAGGGATTAATAATGGGAATAAATGACATGTGATAATGTATGAATGAAAGAAGATAAAATTTAAGATGTGTGTAAGTTTAGACACAAAATAGGTTGAAACAGATGAATATAAGCCGAGACCAAAAATGAAGTGGAAGGATTGGTGTGAAAGGATGTAGATAACGTGTAATGTTCTGTAGCTTAACAAAGATTGAATGACATGGTAGAGATGGAGGGAAATCCAGTTATTGTGTGTGCACGCTGTACTGTATATGAAAGTACCGGTACTTTTCTGAGCAGTACATTTAGTTACACTATTATACAAGATCCTACTGAACCTCTAGTTTGGATCTCACTCATTCAGGGAAGATTGACATTTTGCACCAGTGTAGCTAGAGTATTGTCAAACTGTTCCTGCTGAGTCATACTAGTTCTAGCCTAAGGAAACACTGGAGGATTTCAATATCTATCGCTAAATGCAGCCAGAAACCATATTTATACAAAATTCATAGCTTTTCTAGCACAACTTGTCATGACAACTTTGCACCCTTCCCAAATACTGAATAGCCCACTAGGGCACTAGCCCCATCTGCCACCAGGTAACAGTACCATCATCAAATTAAGGCTCTCATAACCCAAGTAGTTCCAGTTGATATGTTGTCCATTAACCACAAATGTATTGCAAATGAGGGACAGAACCACATAAACAGGCTGTTTGTTGTGCCATGTGGATGCAAACAGATCCACTTAAAGAATGCTGAACATGGTATATATCTAATGAAAGGAGGTCTCTTCCAACTCCTAGTCTGTTCCATTGAAATGAACCTGGGAGAAGACATCTGCCAGCACATTCAACATCCTACGGATTTGAACTGCTACAGGACTAAATCCTGAGAAGTCAGAAGATAGGCTATGGCTAGAGTTAAGCACAACAATGAGAAAGTCTTGATGGACTTCTGTTGAGGCATAGCATTCAGAAGAGGTATGCATTCCCCTAACATATGCGATTGCAATGTTCAAGACCATCATCATGACTAGCATAGTGAAAGCTGATGACAAAATCCCAGCTCTCATTGAATGTGTTAGTGAAAAGCTCAAAGCAAATACCTGGATGCTTTCTAGATTAGTCTCTTGGAGGAAAAAGGAGTCTGCCTTGGTGTGCAAAAATGGTAACAATAACTCAGATATTACAAAGGTTAGGAGGATGCGTTTTGGTCGAGTCCTAAGAAAACCGAAATTGCTTAGCACATACAATGAACAGTCTTAAACTAGAAGACAAGAGTAATGACTGGAATGCCAAGTGAACCAGTTGTGAAGATAGGCCAAGATTTTGATTTCATGGAGCCTAATCTGTGAACGAACCATTATTAAGGCAAGTATTATTTGAGAAAGGCTCTTGATTTTTGTATGAATGTGCTTTCTGGCAGCATTGATTGGATTGAACATTCTTCAGTGTTTATCATCAGTATGATTTAGTGGGAATAGTTTAAATAGTTCTTTGCTGGTCTGGTGCAGAATATTGATCTGATCTAAATACTCCAGATGTAGACCATGGTTTTAGTATGATCTTGCTTTGTGGAGTAGCCGAATGGAATACCTCAGAAAACACCATTAAAGAGGAATCTTTATTTTCAGTCATTATTTTGCTTGGTATTTAGTTAAGTTTCGCAATAAAGCTCATACCAAGCGAATATCCAAAAATAAGAGTGGGTTGAAGAATTATGTTTCTACATGCTTGTTTGCAGTTCTTGCACTTCAATTGATGACACTGTTGAGAAGATGCCTAGCTTAATGAAGGCAAGCTTCTAATTGGGAACACAATTATGCAGTGCATTATAATCTGGAAGACAATGAGGAAGATGAAGCAGTTGAAAAGTCTGATTTCAGGAGAGAACATTATGGGGGATGGGGGGAACTTAGAAATTTCTTTAAGGAATTTGACTGTAAAGACTTGCTGTTAGGCAAGGAAGTAAAAGAGATGTATGTTGAGTTCTTGAAATATATGATAAAGGCACAAACAAATTTATACCAAAGCAGAGCTGTAGAACTAGGAAACAGGATTAGTTCAACAGAAATTATGAGAGTCAGAGACCAAAAGACACAAAAATGGAATCGATATAGGAAGAGGTCAAACCCCCAAACATACCAGTGATACAGAGATGCAAGAAACAATTGTGAGGAGAGAGGCAAAAAGAAATTTTGAGAGAGGGATAGCCGACAAATGTAAAACAGAACCAGGCCTATTATATAAATTCATCAACAGCAAATTGCAAGTAAAGAATAATATTCAGAGGTTGAAAATGGGAAACAGATTCACGGAAAATGAAAAGGAAATGTGTGAAGCATTAAACAAAGCTCCAAAGTGTTTGTACAAAATTAAATCTTCAGGGAGCCAGACAAAAGAAGAATTCCAGAGAACAACATAGAGCGCATAGAGTTGTCTAGAGATGAAGTGGAAAAAATTATCATGGAGCTAAGAAAGAACAAAGCAGTTGGCCCTGATGGAGTTTCACCATGGGTGCTGAGAGCTAAGCTGAATGGTGCTGAGAGAATGCCGAGAGAATGATGCACCTGGGTTCAGCATTCCACTTCAACTAATTTTTCAGGCATCCCTGTGTACAGGAGTTGCAGCTGATGTGTGAAAAAAGGCTAACATAGTTCCAATCTACAAAAGTGGCAGCAGGGAAGTCCCCCCCCCCCTCAATTATAGACCTGTATCATTGACAAGTGTAAAAGTCAAAATTCTGTATTAGAATAAATAATTAAAACTAAATGGGGTAGAACACCTGGAGAAAATTGATATAATAAGACAGACAGACAGTATCGTCTTCAGTCTCGAAGATCCTGTGTATCGAATTTACCAAGTTTCTATGATTGAGCCACAGAAATTTTACAGGAAAGAGATGGTTGGGTTGACTGCATCTATCTAGACCTAAAAAAGGCTTTCGACAGAGTTGCACATAAGAGGTTGTTCTGGAAACTGGAGCATATTGGAGGAGTGACAGGTAGGCTTCTAACATGGATGAAAAAATTTTCTGAAAGAAAAATGAGGGCAGTAATCAGAGGCAATGTATCGAACTGGAGAAATGTCATAAGTGGAGTACCACAGGGTTCAGTTTTTGTACAGGTGATGTTCATTGTCTACATAAACGATCTACCAGAAGGAATACAGAATTATATGAACATTGCTGATAATGCTAAGATAATAGGGATGATAAGAAATTTAGATGATTGTCATGCCCTTCAAGAAGACCTGGACAAAATGTGTATGGAGCAACACTTGGCAAATGGAATTTAGTAGGATAAATGCCATGCTATGGAATGTGGAATTGGAGAACATAGACCCCACACAACTTATAAATTATGTGGAAAGTTTTTTAAGAATTCGGATAAGAACGAGATCTGGGGGTGGTTCTAGATAAAAAACTATCACATGAGGACCACATAAAGAACATCGTATGAAGAGCCTATGCTACACTTTCTAATTTCAAAATTGCTTTTAAATACATGGATGGCAAAATACTAAAGAAATTATTCACAACTTTTGATAGACCAAAGCTAGAATGTGCAGCAGTTGTATGGTGCCCATATCATAGGAACCACATCAACAAATTGGAAAAGGTGCAAAGACATGGTACTAAAGGGCTACGAGAAATGAAGGACAAGAGCTACAAGAAGAGGTTAGAGGCATTAAATATGCCCAAACTAGAAGACAAAAGAAAAAGAGGTGATATGATCACTACGTACAAAATAGTAACAGGGAATCAATAAAATTGATAGGGAAGATTTCCTGAGACCTGGAACTGCAAGAACAAGAGGTCATAGATTTAAAGTAACTAAACAAAGCTGCTGAAGAAATATAAAAAAATTCACTTTCATAGAGTGGTAGACAGTTGGAACAAGTTAGGTGAGAAGGTGGTGGAGGCCAAAACTGTCAGTAATTTCAAAGCATTATATGACAGAGTGCTGGGAAGACGGGACACCACGAGCATAGCTCTCATCCTGTAACTACAATTAGGTAATTACAGAAATACTGTATGTTTATAGATGAACAGGTAGACAAGATCAAGCCATCTTTGGCAAACACTGCATAATTTAACCCTTAAACTGCATAATTTAACCCTTAAACTGCATATGATGTGACATTGAACTCAGTTTTCAAAATTTTCTGAAACTCTTTCAAATGTTCTGTGAATAATCTTCTAGGCAAATGCTTCAACTTTGTCTAAATGATACCAGTGTAACTTGAAAAACAAGAATATAGAAAATAATTATAAAATTAAATATTGAAAACTTCAGGTTTTGAAATCGGCTGCAAAAATATAAATATCACCAGCTGTTCATTTGGTGTTTTTATGCTCTCAGAATAGCATATGATCTTCATTTTGATATATTTAGAATATAGGTTTTCAGTATAGTTTACTGTAAAAAAAAATTTGTCAATATGGCATTTGAAATATGTACAAATTTAGACAACAAAAATTTTTAACTCCAAACATTTAGAGTTTATGAAAAATCATTTAAATAGGGATTGTAGAACAGACTGCTGTGCACACTATACATAAAAATGGTGAGAATTTGTCAGAAACTAGATTTTTGGATACTGAAGTAAGTTGAAATTCTAGTTATAGATATACTGTTATTGAAGTTGAAGTTATCGACAATGAATGAGGCATTTCTAATTCATGAATTTACATGTATGTTGTAATAAATATTGTTTGGCATTCATACTCAAGTATGTGAAAGTTGTAGGTCAATGTGTGTAGAAATTAAATAAGAAAAAAATAAGGATAATTATAATAATTATAATGATTTAGGGAATATATTTAGGGTATTCTTTATATAAGTAAAAATGCCCTAATCGGGTTCCTAATCTTCAAAACAACCTAAAGAAACAAGGAAAATAGAGTTTAAAATCTGAAAAAATCAGTAAAAAAAAAAAAAATGAAAGTCCCAAGTTCTGGGGGTTGTAATCGATTTATTTGTTGACCAGTTTAATTCTGTCTTCACATAGTTAGGGATAGGGATGAGTAGGCATTCTCCAGGATGTAAAGGTTAAAACAAATTCAAATAATAAACAAAGGAGGAAAAACAAAACTAAAATCATAAAAAAAAATTTCCCCTAAAAAAAAAAATTTCCCCTAAAATTTTTTTTTTCTGGACATTGTTGAAAGTAACTGATAATAACATTGGGCAATGTATTTATATGATATATAACAAAATAGAACATAATAACTCATTATTATTTGTGTTATTATGTATTACCTGTACTCACTAATGCTATAAAGGCACCAGCTGTACTGTATATCCACTTTGTGAATACTTCTTACCACTATTATTCTTCTTTGTGTGTCGGACAGGTGCTTGCATTTCTTTATTATTGCATTATTCATCAGTTCCAGTTAATAACAGCTGTTCTCTTTATCAACAAAACTTCTTTTTTTTTAAATATTCATCTAAGATCAATTTCTGAAAATATTTTGATGAAAGTTTCACAAATCTGAAGCCAATAAGTTGGAGATTTGTTTAACATTTTAAGTAATTTTTACATAATTGAATTTTTTTTTAATTATACCCCCTTCAATGTCACACATCATATGTTTTATGCAGTTTAAGGATTAATTAAGTTTTGCATGTCATTTCCTTTTGTATAAAGAGATAAGTTGTTTTATGCTTTCTACATGTATAGCATAGGGGAAACAGGATTGTTTTTTATGTACCTTATATATATGAATTGATGAACTTTGTTGTAAAATATTATTTACTCTGTACATTTTTAAAGAATTTTGATTTGCATTTAATAGTAAACTTTATACTCTATTTTAGCAGTTGAACTTGATAGAAGTTTTAAATTAAGTTTGTTAAACAATTATTATAATTTATAAAATATTAGTTTCCATATTATAACTGCAGTATAATAATCCAAACTATACTGCCATTGTCAGTAAGTACCGGTACATTCATATAAGTGCATATCTTAACATCTTAGCAGGCATCTATTTGGCTTTTCCTCTTAAACCTATGCTAGTAATAGCAATAAATGTTCAAGTGCCTTACCGCCAACATTTCATATCTTTCACGTTGTTTATAGAAGAGTTATTTTGTGAGGTGTGTGGCTTCCTTCATTATTTGTTTCAGGCACTAAAATTACTTGCACACTGTGGCACTGTTTTGTCAAACACTTTAAACAGCTCCTTTACCAGATTCGCTCATTACATGCACTCTGCATCTCTTAATTCCTTCATCCCTACCAACGTAAATTGTCTTGCCATTTATAATTTGTTGAGCCACTGTCCAAAGAAATTTCTGTGGAGAACCCGTTCTGCTTCCCGGAGCTTTACTGGGCTGATGTGTATATCTTAGACTGTGGCAACAGTCAGTCGATGGAGTTCTATGACTACCAGGGACCACGAGCCAGAACCTGGCCCCCTCAGAGAGGCACGAGGAGCAATGGCCTATAGACACCCCACATGTAATTGGAAGCAGTCTGTGTCTGCCATGTACCAGGTCTGGCACTCAGAAAGGTAGGAATTCCAAAATAAACTACAGTTGGTTAAAAATTGCAAACCAAAAGCTGAACTATCTAGCAGAACTCCCCAATCGAAAAAAAGCTAACAAGCAAGATGTCATCACAGGCCCCGTACCACTGCCTGTGGCTGTGGCACGGGGGCTGTTAGGGGGGGGGCTGGTGGCTGTGTGGATAGCACGCTGGACGCGTAATCCTGTGGCCCGGGTTCGATTCCCGGTGCCGGCGAGAAACAAAAATGGGCAGAGTGTCTTTCACCCTGATGCCCCTGTTGCCTAGCAGTAAATAGGTACCTGGGATTTCGACAGCTGTTACGGGCTGCTTCCTCTGTGTGTAATTACCTAAGTGTAGTTACAGGATGAGAGCTACGCTCGTGGTGTCCCGTCTACCCAGCACCCTTTGTCATATAACGCTTTGAAACTACTGACGGTTTTGGCCTCCACCACCTTCTCACCTAACTTGTTCCAACCGTTTACCACTCTGTTTGCGAAAGTGAATTTTCTCATATTTCTTCGGCATCTTTGTTTAATTAGTTTAAATCTATGACCTCTTGTTCTTGAAGTTCCAGGTCTCAGGAAATCTTCCCTGTCGATTTTCTTTTCCTTTTCCCTGTCGGGGCGGCAGAGCCCCTTCAGCTTGCGTTTGGGGTGGATGTCTCTTTTTGCTCCGTTCTGCAAACTTCCTCAGGCATTCTTTCACCTCCAGCCTGCTTATGCCCTGCCTCAGCCATCCTCGTTGTTGGACCGGGTGCTCTCTTCTTTTTTTTTTCTTTTCTCCTCGGTTGTGGTGGCCCCATCGGTTCAGGACTTTTTCTAGGGCTCTTCGTGGCATTAGCCTCTGGGGGTTGGGTTGGGGAGCTTCATGCTCTCCTCTGGCGCAGAAATTTCTGCTCTTTTGGTCCTGGTGGTCGTTTTGTTCGTTTGCAGCCGTCTCCTTCTTTTCTGGCGAAGAATGAGACTGCTACTTTCTGGAGGGGTCCTTGGGTTGTTGATGCTAGGTTAGCTCAGCCTGCATCATGATTTGTGTCCGGATGCGGCTCTTTGCCGTTATTTGCGTGCCACGTCCTTTGTGGTAGGGGATGAGCTTTGGTTGACCCAGTTTCCCTTCTTCCCTGTTTCAGGGGCAGGTCTCCCAGGTTGTCCGCAGGATTATTCAGTCCAGCCAGCCTGTTGTCAATCCCCGTGCCCACGAAATTCGTAAGTTCGTGGCTTTGGCTGCTGTTTTTTATATGTTTTGGCCTGAGATTCGGGAATGGAGCTTTTGGAGGTCGAACAGGGTCCTGACCGCACGGTACCTCGTTAATATTCCTTGCTCTTCTAGGGCTCGTGTAGCGTTGGGTCGCAGGTTGCAGCCAGTTGTCTCGACTTCGTGTTAAGGTGCGACTTCGAGTTGAGGGACTTAACAGCAGATAAGTCCCTCTTTTCCTTTATCTTTGGTTAGGTAGCTCCGGGGAGCCGAAGGAACTTTCCACAGAAAACCAGCATTGAATGTAATAAAACGCCATTTTATGGGTGAGACCTAGAAGCTCCCGGCATACCTCGCTCCCTTCCTCCTCACTCTGGTCTGCGTTTTTTTTATTTTTTTTTTATTTTATATATATATATATATATTATATATATATAGATATATATATATATATAGATATATATATATATATATATATATATATATATATATATATATATATATAGATATATATATATTTATAGTCGTACCTAGTAGCCAGAACGCACTTCTCAGCCTACTATGCAAGGCCCGATTTGCCTAATAAGCCAAGTTTTCATGATTAATGTTTTTCGACTACCTAACCTAACCTAACCTAACCTAACCTAACTTTTTCGCTACCTAATACCTAACCAACTATAAAGATAGGTAGGTTAGGTTAGGTAGGGTGGTGTAGGTTCGGTCATATATCTACGTTAATTTTAACTCCAATAAAAAATTGACCTCATACATAAGAAATGGGTAGCTTTATCATTTCATAAGAAAAAAATTGAGAAAATATATTAAATTCAGAAAACTTGGCTTATTAGGCAAATCGGGCCTTGCATAGTAGGCAAAAAGTGGTTCTGGCTACTAGGTACGACATATATATATATATATATATATATATATATATATATAATATATTATATATATATATATATATATAATATATATATATGATAACTAGTATCTATACTATTGTACGTATCTTATATTTTATATATCGTATATATATGAGTACTATATATATATATTATTTTATATGTCTATATATTATATATATATATTATATCTATATATATATTATATATATATTATATATAGATATAATATATTATATATATATTTATAATATATATATATATATATTATAAAACTATATATATATATATATATATCATATATATATAATAAATACACACACACACACACACACTGTATGATAATAATTATATTTCATTGGTGGAATGAATCCAATTAATTTTTTCTTAATTCTAGTAGATACTTAATAATTTTGTTTAAAATTGTATTACATTTTGGTTTTTGCACCCAAAAAATCAGTAGGTTTTGTTCATTCAGTAGTTACTCCAAAGTTTCTGACCAAATAGTAAACAAAATGTGTAATCATTTCATTATTTCCATCGACACTGTAATTTCTTGTACAGTATACTGTACAAGATACAGTAGTACTTTATTGTAATATGTAAAGAGAATTACTTTAGCAGTTGGTTATATAGTAGTAATAACATTATTTGCATAAAAGTGCTGTTCTAATCCAGTGAATATATATAATGGTTAGTGATTATATAAACGTAATATTGTACTGTATTCCAGTTTTGTATATGCGATTTAGCACATCCTTGTTTGTTCTTCAGTCATTATTAAAATATATTGTCAAATACTGTACTAGTTATAGACAAATGTGATAACTTCCTGACAGGATCTACCATGCTCTTTTCAGATAGCTCTTTAAAGCTGGATGACGAACTCTGGCATGAAGTGAAACCGGGCCTCTCGAGTTATGCAGATGATCCTATTGAGGTACACTAGAACCTGTGTACTAATATTTAATATTTATAATATTTAAAATAACTTAAAATATTAACTTTGGTCAGATATTTACAGTATATTGGACATTATTATTTTAGTAATTTGTGTATATTTGTTGTTTACATGTCATTATTGCTGTGACTTCAAAATTATGGGATTCGTCACTGTTGTGTAGTTGGCTATTATGTATCTACATACTGATACCCATTACAGTATTTGTCATGTTAATTTTTTATACTGAAATCTGCTTTCTTTTTGTATTTTAGTAACTTGAAACTTGTCCAGTTGTATTAATTTAGCACCCAATTGTATTACAGTGGAACCTCGTGACGAGCGCCTCAATAAAGCATTTTGAATAACGAACGCGCCGATTGGCGACAATTTATCTCGATTAGCGAGCGCTTGTTTGATTAACGAGAAAACCACATGATGCGTTCCTGCTGCTTCTTGCACATTCTCAGACGCCTCCGACGATGCAACTAAATTATTTTTTCGTTTAAAGATGCTAATGATGCTGGGGTAAAGGGGTGACTGCTATGATGTTGCAAAACATTGAACTCTTTTTGGTAGAATAAAAAAAATATGAAAAATTTTGAAAAACAGAACAAATGTCAAAAAGGTTCATCCGGTGTTTGTCAGGTATTGAAAAAATACGAAAAATATAAAAACCACTTGATAAATTACGAAAAACGGACAAATTCCATAAAGGTTGTTCAGTGTTTGTCAAGTTGGCTGCTCCAATATTAATAAGTAAATGAAAAATACAAAACAAGTTGAACACATTTGAAACAAAGAAAGATTGTCATTATGGAACATCCTACCTGACAAACATTGAACGAACCTTTATGACATTTGTCCGTTTTTCAATTTTTTTCAATTTTTTTGTGTGGAGAACCCCTTCGGCTCCCCGTAGCTATACCGGACTGATGTATATATATTAGACCATGGCAACAGTCAATCGAGGGTTGTAAGCCTACCAGGACCAGAGCCAGAACCTGGCCCCCTCAAGAGAGGCACGAGGAGCAATGGCCTAAAGCCACCCGATGTAATTGGGAGCAATCTTTGTCTGCCATCTACCAGGTCAGGCACCCAGAAAGGTAGGATTTCAAAACAAACTACTGCTGGCCAGAAATTGCAAACCGAAAGTCGAAAAAAGAAAAAGAACTCCCCAATCAAAAACCGGGAAACAACATGACGTCCCACAACCGCCGCGCATCCATCTGCGCAACCCCCCCCCCCCCCCCGCCTCCCCTGGAGGGGGACGGACGTCCCAGACCTCCACGCCGTCAACTCTCCCCAGTTCAAGGCTGTTGTGATGGTGAACGGTCGATCGCTCTAGCTCCACCTTTGCGCAGTGCTGCAGTGTGGTTGTTGTTGCTCTGTATTGGTGGTGTGTGAGCCAGGAGTAACACAAGAATACTGGGCTGCATGCACCTAGGGCTACCGTCCCTAGGTGCCCCGTAAGTACTGCTTGCGGCCTCAGGTGCTTCCACGAGCCAGGTTGGGGAGCCGTCGGCCGAGCGGCACGCTGGACTGTGATCCTGTGGTCCTGGGTTGTCCCAGGCGCCGGCGATAACAATGGCAAGTTTCTTCACCCTATGCCCCTGTTACCAGCATACAATAGGTACCTGGGGTGTTAGTCAGCTGTCACGGGCTGCTTCCTAGGGTGGAGGCCTGGCGAGGACCGGGCCGCGGGGACACTAAATGCCCCGAAATCATCTCAAGAACCTCAAGAGCCATTTGTGAGCAGCTACTTCCGTGTGGTTCTGGCGCTGCTCGGTGATTGCCCACCCTTAGGGGTTCATCAGGGGTGGTTCCTACTCCTGTTTTCCCTTGGGCAAGAGGTAGTTTCGTCGCTGGCTTGGGAGCGAGGTACTGGGCAGTTGTCTGATATACGCATAGCGACCAGTTCTGTTCACTTGGAGACGTTGTGCTTTTGTGGGGGTTTTCTTTTGTTTTTGTTTTGTTTTGCCTGGCGGGGGTCTGCCAGATGTGGCGGTAGGACCACTAGTAGGTTTTTGATGGCCCTCCACTAGGTCCCCGTGCTTGCACACATCGTAGGGTTCAGCTTTTAGATTGTTTGCTTGATAGCTCTGGGTAGCTCTTGCACGAGTTTGAAGGTTGCTCTGTCCCCCTGTCTCAGGGTGACACTCACCGTCTGCCTCCGCCTTGCTACCTGTTGGGGTCAGTGACACCTATGACCCGGAGTCCTGCGAGTGGTGTTCTCTGCTTGTACTCCAACTCACCTAGTCCACTGAGACTGATATTTCGGGTGCAGGCAGCTTTAGCGTTGCATGCGTGGTTTAAGTTGCAGCAACGTGCTAGGTTGATTGCCTTTCCGGGTGCCCCGCAGCTGCCCCGCTGAATTATACTGGTAGTGAGACTCGGGCGGCTTCGGGGATTGCCCCTTCCGGATTGGCGGCGGAGGCATTCAAGCCTGGTCCTCCTGCCGGAGCTTTTGGGCCATGCCAGCGGGCCCACTTCATCCCTGCTTTTCCGGTGAACTCTACTTTTTCTCCAAAGGCAGAGGGTTTGGAGGACGGCTCGGCCCCGGGTCCTGACGTGGAGGATTCCGGGGCTGGGGAGGAGTGAACTTAGGGGGGCCTGGGCCCCACTGGTTGGGTGTTTGGTACCCTCGGTGCAGGGCTTATTTCAGGATGAGGGGTTTTCCTATACCCTTTCTGTATGATTTTGTTACGAGTTCGACTCCTCCCCGGGTTCAGTTCCGAGTTCCCTTGGGTTCTTCGGTTCCCTCCTTCTGGAGGTTTTTTGGTTTCCCGCATCCCACCGAGGATGGTGTGGGAGGCCCCTTGCGGCTTACCTCCTGCGAGACCCGGATTACGTCTCAATACTGAAGCCTTCTTCTTTTTGAGTTTGGCTCCTCTTTTCCTTATTGGGTGCGTTATAAGGTTCCAGAGTCTTCCTGGCTGGCAGACTGCCTTTTCTTCATGGGAGCTTAGCATTTGTCCTATCGGACTGCGCACTTGAATGGCGAGAGTTGCCTACGGTCGTTCAGGTTTTCCTGGGGGTGAGTTGGAGCACATCAAGGCGTGATTGTTCACCCCGTCCTTCCTTATGATGTCAGCCAGGTGCGGCTTCACGTGCAGGTTCCCTCCCTTTCGGCATCCCTGGTGGCCGAGGATTTGTGCACCCAAGCGCACTTGGATTTGGCCTTGCGCTTCTTTTTCTCTGCTGGAGCTGTCTTTGGACTGGCTCGTGCTGGGTGTGGAGGAGCTGGGTTCCGGGTCAGGGTCCGGTGGGCTTGCTTCGGAAGCTTGGGTGCCAGCTGCTTTGGTGAAGTTGTATGCGCCGTTTCTGAGGGAGGTGGTGTTTGTTCTTCGCTTCTCGCCTTGCGTGCTGACAGGCAGTGCTCGTCCAAATTTTTTGAATCGTCTTGGGCTCTGGCTCTTAGATGTTCATCCCCTTTTTGTCCGTTGCTGTTTGCAGAGTCTGGTGGTGGTGCATTTTCTGCAGGCAGCTTTGTCTAGTTGATGGCCTTTGTCGGACCCGTAGGTTCTCCAGGGGGCCCATGGAGGTCCTGCCCGGAAGGGTCGTACCAGGTCCCGGGATTCCTTCGGTCATCATAAGCCAGTAGTGCCAGATTCGGAGCTAGCACCTCCTCTGGAGCCGTCGGTGTCTGGTCGGCGCAGTGATCACTGTGTCGGTTGGGTTCTCGTAGGGGTCGTTGGCCCTTTCGCGGGTTGCCCCGTTGACGGGGCGATAGGTGGGAGGCTCGTGCTGTTTGCTCTCTCATGGTACCACGATTCATGGGCATTTTGGGTCATTTCCTCTAGCCTGCGGTGGTGTTGGGTCGCTCCTCCTCTTTCGGGGGGATTGGGGCTGGCAGGGCAGGCCTCTTTTCCTGTGCTCTGTCAGGTTATCCAGGAGTGGGTTCACTTGGGTGTGGTCGAAATGACAACGTCCCTCAGGTGGGTTTCCCGCCTGTTTTCAGTTCTGAAACAGGACTGTGCTGATCTGCGATTCACACTGGACTTGTCTAGTCTGAATCCCTGGGTCTTTTGCTCCTCTTTTCGGATGACCTCTCTGTCTCGGGTCCGGCTGCTTTTGGTGCTGGTTGGTTGAATGGTGTCTTTGGAACCCCGGGACACGTATTGGCACGTCTCGATTCATCCGGGGTTAAGGGACTGGCTGGGGCAACAAGCTTGCCGCTTTCATTGCCTTCCATTCGGCTTGAATGTGGCACCTCGAGTGTTCTCATGCCTTACCCGGGTCGTGGAGACCTGTTTGCGTCTGTTACGGGTTCGGGTTCTGGCTTACCTCGACGACTGGCTGGTGTGGGCTCCCAGCCAGTCCACGTGTCTGCTCGCCAGGGATATGGTTCTTTCCCAACTCGCCGGGTTCGGGTTCTTGGTGAACTGGAGGAAGTCCCATTTGGCATTTGGTTCCCTCTCAGGTTCAGACTTGGCTAGGTCTTGTGTGGGACTCTCGGACCGCTTCCTTGTCTCTCCCTCCTGCGACACTGTTGCGGCTGTGGTCCCACCCCTGGCTGTTTTTGGAGGGCACCCTGGTCACACGTCGGTTGTTTGAGTGGCTGTGCCAGAGCCTGAACTTCGCCATGCTGGTCTACCCATCGGGTCAGGTCTGGCTTCGGCGGATGTTCTGGTTTCTTCGGGGTCGTCCCTTCCACCGCTCTCGCGATCGATGGGTTCGGATTCTGGGAGCCTTGCGTCGGCTGTTGCGTCCCCGGCTTCCTTAGCGAGTTTTTCGGGGTTCTGTGCCGTGGCGCCGCCCCGAGCCTCGTCTCTCGGCTGGGGTTTTGTGACAAGTGCTCACCAGGCCGGTCAGGGTTGATGGGGTCCGTCCTTCCGTCGAGCTCACAGCACGGCGCAGGATTTTGTGGCGATGTTGCATTCGCTTCAAAGGATTCGGGTCGCTCGAGGAGCAACGATCCGGCTCCATTCGGACTGCTTCCCAAGGTTCATTGACTGAATCGTAGGTTGATCAGGGTCCTGGTTGCATGTTTCCTTGTTAATGTTCTACTCGGGTGTGTATAGTCTTAGGTCGCAGGTTGCGACTAGTTGTCTCGACTTTGAGTTGAGGAGCGAGTGGCGACTGCCTCCCGGGTGAGTCCCTTTTTCCTTATCTTTGGTTAGGTAGCTCCGGGGAGCCGAAGGGGCTCTCCACAGAAAACCAATGTTGACTGTACTATAATGAAATGCCATTGACTGGGTGAGACCTGGAGGCTCCCTGGCATCCCTCCCTCCCTCCGTTCGGCGGTTTTTCGCATTTTTGATACTAAGCCTCTGAACTGGGGAGAGTTGCCAGCATGGAGGTCTGGGACCCCCCGTCCCCCTCCCGGGGAGGGGGGGTTGCGCAGACGGATGCGCGGCAGTTGTGGTGACGTCATGTTTGTTTCCCGGTTTTTGATTGGGGAGTTCTGTTTGTTTTTTCGGCTTAAGGTTTGCAATTTTTTTGGCCAGCAGTAGCTTGTTTTGAAATTCCTACCTTTCTGGGTGCCTGACCTGGTAGATGGCAGACAAAGATTGCTTCCAATTACACGGGGGTGTCTTTAGGCCATTGCTCCTCGTGCCTCTCTTGAGAGGGCCAGGTTCTGGCTCTGGTCCCCGGTAGGCCTAGAACTCCCCTTGATTAACTGTTGCCATGGTCTAATATATACACATCAGCCAGGATAGCTCTGGGGAGCCTCCGAGTCTCACCCAGAAAATGGCATTTCATTACATTCAACGCTGATTTTTTTTGTTTGTTTTTTTAAGAACCATGGAGCAGCCTACCTGACAAACACTTAACAAACCTTTTGCTATAAAAAAAAAAAAATTGAAGACAGAAAAATGTCATAAAGGTTTGTTCAGTGTATGTAAGGTAGGCTGCTCCATTATTTATAACACTGAATATCATATTGATGTTCTTCGGTGGTAGAACGGATTAATTTGATATCCATTATTTTAAATGGAGAAATTCGTTTTGAAAGACGAGCGTTTCACGTAACTAGCTCGGTGCCGGAACGGATTACATTAGTTTTTCAAGGTTCCACTGTTCATTGAAACTGGTCTTAATATACAGTATTTCAGTAATTTGAAATTTGCCTCATTGTATTTTACTACACCGGAACTTGCCCTAATATATTTCAGTAATTTGAAACTTGCCGAAGTGAATTAGCATGCCACTTATCTCATTGTATTAGCTTGCTACTTATCTCATTGTATTAGCTTGGCACTCGACCCATTGTATTAGCTTGGCACTCGAACTATTGTATTAGCCTGGCACTCGAACCATTGTATTAGCTTGATACTTGACTCATTGTATTAGCTTGATACTTGGCCCATTGTATTAGCTTGACACTCGACCCAGTGTATTAGCTTGGCACTTGACTTATTGTATTAGCTTGACACTCGACCCATTGTATTAGCTTGATACTTGACCCATTGTATTTTCTTGACACTCAACCCATTGTATTGGTTTGACACTCAATCCATTGTATTAGCTTTCCTCTTGATACATAATTTGAGTATTGTAGCTGAATAATAATTTTTCTTTCTTTCTAAGCATAACTTAATGGGTGGTCCCTGGACCACAGCCTACAGTCCACAAGGACTGTCAGATGTGCCAGATTGGGTCGACTTTCACTCTAACAATGACAAGTATCTTGCCAATGGTTTTGTCATGTAATTTAGGAAAGGAACACAGTGCAAAAGTTGTAATCCACCACCAAGGTATGATTACTTGCAAAGGAAATCAAGAAACCTTGACTCCCCCCTGGTGAGGGATTCTTAAATATGTCAGGTAAGCCACTTACTGCTCTGGCCACTAATGGTTAGTACCACTGACTACTATAAGATGGCAGCACCCTACTAGATAGCAGATATGGGAGATCTAGCAGTCCTCATCTTGAGCCTAGTATCCACCTTAGCTTGTGCTCCAGCTCTGATGAGACTGATTCTCAAGATAAGTTAACTAGAGGGTTGTTCTTTGAGATTTTGTCTGTGCTCAGAGGGATTCATGTGTTAGTGTCCACATCATGTACTTGGTAACCAATTCATTTGCTTACCTTTGGTTTTGACTCCCAGTTCAATATTTACAGGGATTTCTGCCCTGTCATTGATTGTCTAAGGCTTTCAGAGTTCTCTTCTTTAATGTTAATTGGTGTATGCCTTCGTTGTGTTTCTGTTTATATACTATCCCACCTATGCAGTGCTTAAGGACCAAGTCATGGTTTGGGGCCTCTTATTGGACACACAGGTCTATCATACACTTGGTTGTGAATCCGTGATGATGTCTCATTTTTGTGATCCAGTGACTTCTACCACTTCACGTTTTAGTTAAGTGTGTTGTGTGGCTGCTATTATTCTTTATTTTTGTTAAAGTTGGCAATTGCTGCTTTTCTGGCAGTGGTGGCAAGATATGGCTATTGTACTTTTGTAAATGTTTCCTTCAGTTATTAAACAAGATCTTCGTTTGCATCTATTTCAGGGAGCCAAGTCATTGCTGCCTTTACTGGAGCTTGCTAAAAGTAGCATTCCTCCTCAAAACTGGGCTTCCACTCCCTTGGTTTTGAAAGCTACAGCAGGACTCAGACTTTTGCCCAATGAAAAAGCTGAGGCACTTTTAATGGAGGTATGTATAACTGTTTTTCAATTTTATGTTCATTTTGTTTCCAATATAATATTAGGCTGCTCTCACTGGTAAGATCTGCTGTGTACACAGCCTTAGAGATGATCATGGAGAGTCAGGCAAGACGTACAGTGTGATCCCCAAATATCCGAACCAGTTTGTGTTTGGATAAGAAAAAATCGGGATAATTAAGAAAAGATCATGTGATGTATTTCTAAAATCTGTTACTTTATTTAAGGTGGGATAGTGTGGACAGGTTTTCATTTGACCAAGAAAATAAGAAAAACATTACTCAGCACACAACATTTTGTGATTGTTGCCACATGCTCCCCTCACTTATTGAGCATGTGACAAATGTGTGTTATATAATGTTCTAGGTATTAGGAAACAAATTTTTTCTTATAATAAAATAGTGTGGATGGGTTGATTATTTCAAAATAATGATAAACAAAATCCAGCATTGAATGTAATTCTTTAGGGATATGCATCTACCTTCTGAGACTTTCCTACAGAAAGCCAGAGCAAGAACCTGGCTCTCTCTACAAAGTGATGGAAGTTTAAAATTTCAACATCTACTCAAACCCAAGAAAAATACCACCAGAAAAGCATAAGTGCAACAGAACAAGCAACTGCTTGAAAGAAATTAGGTACCCAAAACGTAGCAGGGAAACAATCATTGACGATATAAACATATCAGGCCATGCGTACTACCACTACGTGGCAGTACAGGTTCCCAGAGTCTCCAGCTTGTTAACCTTCTCATCCACAGGCCACCCAAAATAAACTCCACCACCTAACAAGAAAAAAGGGAATAGAACAGGGGGGCTACTGAGAGCCTTACCTGAAAAGGGCATTTCATTACATTCAGTGCTTGATTTCTTGAATGGCTTCCCCCTCATTAGTTCCAGAATGCAAATTTAACAATAGCAACTTGGCAGAGGAGGACTGTAGTTTCAAGCCAAAAAATTGGCCAAGGCTCACCTTTGAAAGGAAACAGCAGAAAAAGGGGGCACACCAATGCCAAAAGAGCAATCCAAATGCATTGAGGGATCTCATAGGAAGAGCCAAAAGGCAATATCCATACAGATTACACAAAACAAGCCACTAGGAACACAGCAATGAGCCTATGACACCCTTAAGGCAGGGTGTCATTGGCTCCCTGGCTGAAAAACCTGGGGTCCATAGCTCCAGCAACGGGAAAAATTCCCTGCAATAAACTGCAACGACCCTGACATGCAGCTTGGAGATACTCTGGTACGCAGCCAAGAAATCAGATGGGCACACAGCCCAGAATACAGCCAGCACAATCCTATACACCTGAACCAGCTGAGCTCCCACTTTCTAGACACAGCCCAGAAACATTCTTGCATACAACCCAGAAATAGACAAAGTGTACAGTCCAGAAAGAATTAAGCACACATCCCTGGAAAAAGAGAGAACACAGCCCCAACACCTACATGTGCACATCATAGGACCAACTGGATGCACAGCCTTGAAACAGCCAGCTACCCCCAACCAGAAACAGTGGCACTGAGCCTGGAAAGATCCAGGCCAAAAAAAGATTAGAAAAAAGTAAAATTAGTTAAAACCACTAAGGCCCCGGGCACATTGGCACCGGGTGACTAGAATGTATACTCGCATCCAGCAAAAGACAGTAAAGCCTGATCAGTTTGATATGGTATTAAGATGTAATGTACAGTACTGAATTAAGTACAGTACTTATAGGAAAATAATTTGTGTTGTATTTAATGACAGAAGTGAGAAATTGCAGATGATGAGTCACAAAAACGTGGCTGAAAAATGTTGACCAAACCATACACACTAGAAATTGAAAATTCGACGACTTTTCGGTCCATCCTGGACCATTATCAAGTTGATTGTGATAATGGTCGATATCACAATCGACTTCATAATGGCCCAGGATAGACCGAATCGTCGTCGACTCTTCAATTTCTAGTGTGTGGTTTGGTCAACAAGTGTGTAATTGTATGACAGTATCATATACTAAAAATGTAGATAGGGTACAATATATGAGTTTATTATTTGCAACAATTTATCCACATTCACTTGGTGAAGTGCTTGCTTTCATATTGCAGACATTTTATGCATTAACCATAAGTTGGATTCACTGGATAGCTGTACAAAAGTTCTTTAACCATGGGTTGAGATACAGTATAGTGTAATTCACTGAAAGGAAGCCGCTTCCATATCCTACAGCACTGATGAGAACTAATAAATATAGTAAAATTTGTCCTTGTTCAGGTTAGAAAGTTGCTGGCCGCATCTGGGTTCCATACAACAGAGAACTCGGTAGGCATCATGGATGGGCGTGATGAAGGAATTTTCTCCTGGTTTACTGTTAATTACCTTATGGGTAAGTAAGATTAAGTACTGTACATGAATTTTGCATATCATTTCTGACTACACGAGTTATATTAAATTGAATCTGACATATGTATGCTTCTTTCTTTTTTTATTCCTCCCACCCTCCCTCTCACCCTTCTCCCCTCCCTTCCCTTCCCTTCCCTTCCCTCCCTTCCCTTCCCTTCCCTTCCCTTCCCTTCCCTTTATCCCTCCTTTCCTCTTCCCAAGGGTGGACTGAAAACAGGTGTGAATCCATGGCAACACAGTCTCCATTATATTAATAATATTAATGTATAATTGTGCATGAAAAGAACAAGCTGTTATATATAAACCACTTATTTTTTGCCCAGTAAATACTATATTACTAAACTTTTATGTCGTCGAAACTAAGGGCTCCACTGCACTCAGACTCAGTTAGCATAAAATGGCTGACTGAGAAAGTGTTGGTATCCGTCGTAAATATAAGTCGGTTGCAAGTTGGATTGCCTTAAGTCATGGACCTCTGATTGCTATTGCTATTATTGTTTAGAGCTGGCATATAAAAATTGCCAAACAACTCTGCAAGTAATTCATACAAAACAAGAGAAACATACAAATTAGCATGAAACTTGTAGTAATGAATGCCTCCACCATGGCCTGGCTTCTACATGCAACCATCTTCCTTACTCAGTTCACTGATAAACCAACTAAGCTGGTAGGGAGGGAGGGAGTCAGGGAGTCACTTCGGGTTCATCCAAAAAAGAGGCATTTCATTATATTCAATGAAATTATTTTTTTTTCCCCCAGAAACATGGAGCAGCCTATCTGTAGACAACCGAACGAACATTTTTGACATTTGTTTTGGTTTTCAAAATTCTTCATTTTTTTTTTTTTTTTTTTTTTTTTTTTTTTTTTTATGTAAGAAACATGGGGCAGCCTACCTGCCGGCAACAAACGAACCTTTTGCTATAAGACAAATGAAAATAAATATTGAACAATTTGCGAAGAACGTTCGTGTAGACAGCTAGAGCGTTTCGTGTAGACAGCCGAGGAGCGTTCGTGTAGACCAGCGAGGACGCGTTTTCGTGTAGGACAGGCGGGACGTTGCGTGTAGCCAGCGAGGGGCGTTCGTGTAGACAGCACGAGGAGCAGTTCGTGTAGACAGTCCGAGGAGCGTTCGTGTAGACAGCGAGGAGAGTTTCGGGTAGACAGCGAGGAGCGTTTCGTGTAGAGAGCGGTGAGCGTTTCGTGTAGACAGCGAGGGGCGTTTCGTGTAGACAGCGACGGCAGGCGTTTTGTGTAGACAGCGAGGAGCGGTTCGTGTAGACAGCCGAGGCGAGCGTTTCGTGTAGACAGCGAGGAGCGTTTTGCGTGTAGACAGCGAGGAGCGTGTCGTGTAGACACGAAGGAGCGTTTTGCGTTGTAGACAGCGAGGAGCGTTTCGTGTAGACAGCGAGGACGTTTCGTGTAGACAGCGAGGAGAGCGTTCGTGTAGACAGCGAGGAGCGTTTCGTGTAGACAGCGAGGAGCGTTTCGTGTAGACAGCGAGGAGCGTTTCGTGTAGACAAGGAGGAGCGTTTCGTGTAGACAGCGAGGAGCGTTTCGGGTAGACAGCGAGGAGCGTTTCGTGTAGAGAGCGAGGAGAGCATTCTTGTAGACAGCGAGGACAGGTTTCGTGTAGACAGCGAGGAGAGTTTCGGGTAGACAGCGAGGAGCGTTTCGGGTAGACAGCGGGGAGCGTTTCGGGTAGACAGCGGGGAGCGTTTCGTGTAGACAGCGGGGAGCGTTTCGTGTAGACGGCGGGGAGCGTTTCGTGTAGACGGCGGGGAGCGAGCGGTTGTCGTGTGTAGACAAAGCGGTGAGCTTGGTCGTGTACATCTGTGTAGCTGTTTTTCCTGTGTAGACCGCGGGTAGTGCGGTTCGTGTAGACAGCGGGGAGCGTTTCGTGTAGACGGC
>WNGS01000543.1:4482588-4494490 GCA_020271785.1 Procambarus virginalis | reverse complement strand
TATATATTTATAGATATAATAATATATATAGATAATATATATATATATCATATATATATATATATAAATGTTCGTACCTAGTAGCCAGAACTCACTTTTTGGCCTACTATGCAAGGCCAGATTTGCCAATAAGCCAAGTTTTCCTGAATTAATATATTTTCTCTTTTTTTTTTCTTATGGAATGATAAAGCTACCATTTCCTATGTATGGGTCAATTTTTTATTGGAGTAAAATTAACGTAGATATATGACACGAACCTAACCTATATATAAACCATTAAACATATATGATATATATATATATAATATATATATATATATATATATATATATAATATGTTAGGTTATATATATAGGTTAGGTTCGGTCATATATCTACGTTAATTTTAACTCCAATAAAAAAAATTGACCTCATACATAAGGAAATGGGTAACTATCATTTCAAAGAAAAGTTAGAGAAAATATATTAATTCAGTGAAAACTTGGCTATTAGGCAAATCTGGCTTGCATAATAGGCCAAAAGTGAGTTCTGGCTACTAGGTACGACATATATAATATATATATATATAATATAATAATAATATATATATATATATATATTATATATATATATATATATATTTATATATATATATATATATATATATGCGAACAAGCCTGAATGGTCCCCAGGACTATATGCGAATGAAAACTCAACACCCCAGAAGTGACTCGAACCCATACTCCCAGGAGCAACGCAACTGGTATGTACAAGACGCCTTAAACCACTTGACCATCACGACCGGACATGATAGCTTCGGCTATCACCTCATTATGTCCGGTCGTGATGGTCAAGTGGTTTAAGGCGTCTTGTACATACCAGTTGCGTTGCTCCTGGGAGTATGGGTTCGAGTCACTTCTGGGGTGTGAGTTTCATCAATTATTTAATAAATATATATGATATTAATGATATATGATATATATATATAGATAAAATATATATTATATTATATATAACTATATATTATATATATAATGATAATGACATTATATTATATATATATATGAAGATTATATAGATAGATATATAGAGATCCTAGATATTAGGTAGAGGAGTATATAAGATATTTATATATATATAGAGTTTTCATTCGCATATATGGTTGGGGACCATTCAAGTTTGTCGAATATATATATATATACAGTATACGATAGATAGATAATATATATAGTGAAGAATAAAACACACCCACGCCACGGTAGATTAGAAATTAGGTTCATTGGTGGAAGGAATCCCAAGTAATTGTGCTTAAGTCGAAGTAGATACTGCTGAATATATTTGATTTGAAAAGTTCGGTAGTACATGTCTTGGTTGTTGTCACCGTTCCAAAGTGTGTTTGTACAAAATGAAATCTTTAGGGAACCAGACACAATAAGAATTCCATGGAACAACATAGAGCACACAGAGGTGTCTAGAGATGATGTGGAAAAAATGCTCAAGGAGCTAAGTAAGAACAAAGCAGTTGGTCCAGATGGAGTTTCACCATGGGTTCTGAGAGAATGTGCACCTGAGCTCAGCATTCCACTTCAACTGATTTTTCAGGCATCCCTGTGTACAGGAGTCGTAGCTGATGTGTGGAAAAAGGCTAACATAGTTCCAATCTACAAAAGTGGAAACAGGGAAGACCCTTAATTATAGACCTGTATCAATGACAAGTGTAATAGTCAAAATATTGGAAAAAATAATTGAAACTAAATGGGTAGAACACCTGGAGGAAAATTATATAATATCAGACAGACAGTATGGTTTTCAATCTGGAAGATCCTGTGTAATGAACTTGCTCAGTTTTTATGATCGAGCCACAGAGATTTTACAGGAAAGAGATGGTTGGGTTGACTGCATCTATCTGGACCTAAAAAAGGCTTTCGACAGAGTTCCCCATAAGAGGCTGTTCTGGAAACTGGAACATATTGGATGGGTGACAGGAAAGCTACTAACATTGATGAAAATTTCCTAACTGACAGAAAAATGAGGGCCGTAATCAGAGGCAAGGTATCGGATTGGAGAAATGTTACAAGTGGAGTACCACAGGGTTCAGTTCTTGCACCGGTAATGTTCATTGTCTACATAAACGATCTACCAGTGGGAATACAGAATTACATGAACATGTTTGCTGATGATGCTAAGATAATAGGGAAGATAAGAAATCTAGATGATTGTCATCCCCTTCAAGAAGACCTGGACAAAATAAGTATATGGAGCAACACTTGGCAAATGGAATTTGATGTGAATAAATGCCATGTTATGGAATGTGGAAATGGAGAACATAGACCCCACACAACCTATAAATTATGTGAGAAATCTTAACTCTTAAACTGCGCAACGCGCCTGCAGGCCCAGGTCTGGTTTGCGCAATGCGCCTCTGGGTATTTTTGTTTTTACGTTCCATTCAAAACTCTCACAGCTATGTGGGGTTCACATCAGCTTCCTCAGGGCTCTTGTAAACAGGCGCCATCTTTAAAAAACAATATCATGGTCGACATTCCCGGCTGTTGGAGCCTCAGTAGTGAGTGAGTAACCAAGGCCGGCGCACGCAGTATGAGCGCACAGCACTGCTGTTCAGCGTGTGACCACAGCATTGCCTAATAATGTCAAAATATACATATAATCTGTATTATTTAGCCATGATAGTATTATAGAAGAGCCTGAGTGTGAGAATGACTGGGAACAATGTTCAAATATCAGTGATTCAATGCTGTTCAAGATGTTAACAGCGCTAGTCACAGCACCACAGCATTATTTCGTCCATCTAGGAATCTTCAAATGACTTCTTAGGTTCCTTTTCAAAATAAACGTGTGGTCAATTATTCATTTACAGGAATTAGTGACCTGGATTGTGGTTATAATTAGCATTGTGCGTAGTATTGTGGAAGGAGGAATTTTGGTGAGGGAGGGAGAGAATTGAGGTAGCCTCCACTGTGTGTGGCAGCCACTCTTGTTTTGCTCACCATACTAGCTCAGTGGTTCGCTATGGGGAACACATATGTACATGGGTATATACAGTGTGTGTATATAGTATAATAACAGCAACAAGACTATGTTGGGAGCAGCTATTTTTGTGAGGGAGGTGACATCGTAATCGTAGCGTCGTCTGCTGTGTGATTTCTCATGCAGTGTATGGTGGCCACTCTACTGTTTGGACACAATACAGGCTTACTTGCATAGTTCTGGTGAATAAAACATGTAGATAGGTATACATAACATATGTAAATAGTGTAATATAAACAGTAAGAGTATGGTGGGAGGAGGGGTGATGGCGAGTATGATGTTGGAGGAGAGAGGGAGGACTGGCTGGCTGGGTGTGGCAGCTCACACTCGCGGAGTTCTGAGTGTGTTTATGGTGTGTGACAGTGTAGAGTGTGTAAATGTGTTGTAAATATACATAAATGAACCCGAAACATTGGTGTGAATAACAGTATGGTGGGAGGAGGGATGATGGCGAGTACGATGTTGGAGGAGAGAGGGAGGACTGGCTGGCTGGGTGTGGCTGTTCACACTCGAGGAGTTCTGTGTGTGTTGATGGTGAATGTATATACTGTGTGGCAGTGTATAGTGTGTAAATAGATTGTATATATACATAAATTAGCATGATACAAGGTATATATGTGCAACATACGTGTACACAAGTGTCTTGCACGTAACAGTGTCTTCGGACAGTATGGATGTTTTACTGCCATAATATAGTGTACGTATTCATTATACATAGGATTAGCACGTAAAAACAAATAAAATGTATTTGGAACTGTGCAAAAATTGAACAAAAATATATTCGCGGCAACTCGTGCATTCCGCCCCGGGCGCCCTACTGGCCCCGTGAGCGTACATCACGGGTGAATGGGAATGATGACGTCACGCCCCAACTTACGGACCCCATAGCAGCCAAAGTAAGTACAATTTCGATTTTTTTTTTTACATACCCATACTAGGGAAGGGATTTTTGACACTTTAAAAAAAAAAAAAAGAATTTTTTCCAGAGATTTTATTTCCTGCGCACTGCGGGGGTGTCATATTTGGAGGCAACGCAGTTAAGGGGTTAAAGAATTCTGACAAAGAAAGGGATCTAGGGGTGGTTCTAGATAGAAAACTGTCACCTGAGGACCACATTAAGAACATTGTGTGAGGAGCCAATGCTACACTTTCTAACCTCAGAATTGCTTTTAAATACATGGATGGAGAAATACTAAAGAAATTGTTCACGACTTTTATTAGACCAAAGCTGGAATATGCAGCGGTTGTATGGTGCCCATATCTTAAGAAGCACATCAACAAACTGGAAAAGGTGCAACGACATGCCACTAAGTGGTTCCCAGAACTGAAGGACAAGAGCTACGAGGAGAGGTTTTGCATTAAATATGCAAAAACTAGAAAATAGAAGAAAAAGAGGCGATATGATCACTACATTCAAAATAGTAACAGGAATCGATAAAATTGTTAGGGAAGATTTCCTGAGACCCGGAACTTCAAGAACAAGAGGTCATAGATTTAAACTAACGAAACAAAGCTGCCTGAGAAATATACAAAAATTCACTTTTGTAAACAGAGTGGTAGACTGTTGGAACAAGTTAAGTGAGAAGGTGGTGGAGGCCAAAAGTACAACCTCGATTCAACGTACCCCGATTCAACGAATCTCCGGCTAGTTCGCACACTTTTCAGGCCGGATTTACTCACCCTGTTCGACGAACAATGGTTCGCCGAAGCGGGGGATGTTCGGATTTGTTTACGACATCGAGACAGAGTTCACAGACTGGTGGAAAAGTTTCACATTCTATCACAGATTACAATTATTAATTCCTTCATATGACAAGTTCGATCACACAAGTGGACCACACAAGTGGACCGCACATGTGGTCCACAAGTGGTCCACAAGCTTACGATGTTGGGACAGAGTTCACAGAGTGGTGGAAAACTGTCTCATTCTATCACAGATTACAATTAATAATTCCTTCATAAGACAAGTTGGATCACACAAGTGGACCACACAACAAGTGAATCATATGAACCAAACACCAGCCAGAATGGTCCACAAGAAGTGACGCATATTAACCAAACACCAGCCAGAGTGGTCCACAGAAGTGAACGACTGAGTTTCAATGATTTTCGTTCACCGATTTGTGGCACACGTATCTTTGTAAATTAATTTAAAGGCTGAAGCGTGAATAGCTAGCTAATATGTTGAAATCTTCTTATACATTTTCTGTGATGAAACAAGACGAGTGAGGGTAGACAGATAAGGGAATACTGTACAGTAAACTTCACTTTACAGTGAGGTTTCACTCACTTTCGTCTGTGTTGTCATAGTTCAGTGACCCATGACTTTGAACGTTTCACATTAATAAATCATTTCTAAAACTGGTGTTTTAATAACTCTCTATTATCCTAATTAAACTAAACTAAATAAGACCAAAAATATGCTGTAATAAGGTAGATGTCTCCTATTTGAGAAATTGTTCACGTTATTTGCAGCACAACTCCAGCACGAGTGGACGTGTCTAATCCCTGTCCATACACCATGCTTGTTGTGTTGTGTTCGATTTCGTCGCCACAGTTCAGCGATCTACGGCTTCGAAATAATAAAATTAATAAATTAGTTCCAAAGTATTTTTTATAGCTCTTATTTCCGTAATAATGTTGCTAAACTAAATATGTAACCCAAAAATATATAATTTGATGTAAATTGAATATTTGAGAGAAACATATGCTACTGGAAATCGAACACAACACCAGGCGGTGTTTTGTTCGATTTCGTCGCCACAGTTCAGTGACCTATGGCTTCGAAATAATGAAATAAATAAATCAGTTTCAAAATAAGTATTTTTTATAGCTCTTATTATCGTAATAATGTTGCTAAACTAAATACATAACACAAAAACATATAATTTGATGTAAATTGAATATTTAAGAGAAATTTATGTTACTGGATCAGGCTTAAACACCAGCCAACTGAAGGGTGTGCGTATAGACTTAGTCTGCGTTCGTACAGTATGCACCCAGTGCCCTTAGCTTTGTCTGCGATTGACGTACAGTATTTATCCGCCGGTGGAAGAATAATTGTGGAATTGACCATTTTTTACTACAGCTCTTTGGTTATAAAACAAAATGTCTCAGGGGCTTACTAATAGTGCCTTATTAATGCCAAAAACGAAGCAATATTTTGCAACAACTAGTAGCAGAAAATCAACCAGCACGAGAACAGCCGTACCCAGCACGAGAACAGCCGTACCCAGCATGAGAACAGCCGTACCCAGCACGAGAACAGCCGTACCCAGCACGATAACAGCTGTACCAATCAAGAGAACAGCCGTACCCAGCACGAGAACAGCCATACCCAGCACGAGCACAGTTGTACCCAGCACTGGTACAACAGCCGTACCCAGCACAAGCACAGTTGTACCCAGCACTGGTACAACAGCAGCCAGCACCAGCTCAGAAGCGGCTGAACTCACAGCAGCAGCGAGCACCAGCAAAGCTGATGCAAACATCTAAAAACATCGTGTGCAACATGAACAGTTAGAACAAGTGTTAAATTTAAGTGTGTACTCAGTGTTAAAATTAAAGTTGCAGTAATTTTTGTGTACAATAGTTTTCATAAACTGTATTGTAGTACTCAACATACAGCAGAACTACTTTTAATCAACACAGTGCTAACGGCATAATGCACTGCAGTACGTATTTACTGTAGAGCATTCACAACTTCACAAAACTTCAAGATGGATATAACTTCAACAATAAGGTAAATTTATGAATTACAGTATTTCTTAGTAGAGAAGTAATATATAGGTAGAGTATGTAATATGATAATGCATTTTTATTGTGTACAAGAAAAAAAAAAAGACTGACACAAACGCCTCCTGAAGGTCACCTCTTGCAACGAATCCAACGCTCCAACGAACTGGGGTTGGTCCCATATAGTATGTTGAATCGAGGTTGTACTGTACTAAAATTACAATATGTACAGTTTCACACACTATTTTCACAGTAACACACTGTATTACACACTCAGTACTTCGGAATTGAGTAATAATCAACAAAGTAACCCATGGTACACAGCGCGATTTCGCTCAGTGCACCAGGTACAGATAAATTTTCGCTGCTTGTTTCTTCATTCTGTGTGCTTGCATTTAAATAACGCACTCACATACACCCTTGGCTTTAGTACTTGTAGGTTGTATGTAACCAAGCTTGTAAAGCATAAGGTAGTATTGAAAAGATTATAGGAAAAGATCAATTTGTAAGATAGTCTTGAAAAGATCGCTTTGTATGGTCCCGCACAGTAAGAGATTCAGCATACATAAAGAGTGTCCGTCAGTCAGGAAGAGATTCAGCTAGCCTCAAGAGTGTCCATCAGTCAGGAAGAGATTCAACTAGACTCAAGAGTGTCCGTCAGTTGAGACGAAATTCAGGCATTCTTGAAAATATCTATGGAAAACACCAAAATGGAAGCCGCTAACACTGTTCATCTATGCCATTTGTATCAGATGCATCATCACTGAACGCAAAAAATGTTTCATCTAAGTATCATCTAAATAAATAGCATAGAATTGCAAAGATGACGCTCAGAGCTACAAGTGGATACGCTCCCTGTATCGTCCTCATTAGGTGCTGTATCACTTGCATCCGACCTTTGTGTTAGGTCCTTATTGTGCCTGGCTTCCCCAACATTATGACCCTTATGTTCTTCAAACAATAAGGTTTGAATTTCACTGACAGAGCATTATCTTCAACACCGCGTCGGACAGATGTTTGGGAGCCAGAGGCGCGTGCGCCACCCATGGTTGCTCATTCAGTACTAACCCAGCCAGCAGCCCCAGGGCATTCTGGGATTTTTTTCCAAGATGGCTGCCTCTCACTGGAGGTCCTAAGAGTCCATTTCATCCACAACCAAGCTCGTACACATTTAGAATTGGTTACGAAAAATCTAAGAGAGTTTTCTCGGTTGGCGCAGTTTCCCGCCGACCGAGAAAACTCGGTTGGCGCAGTTAAGTGGTTAAGGTACAGTCCTTGCACCGCTACTGTTCCTTATTCTCATATCAGATATAGATAAAAATACAAGTCACAGCTTTGTGTCATCCTTTGCAGATGACACAAAAATCAGCATGAAAATTACCTTTGCCGAAGACATTGAAAAATTACAAGCAAATATCAACAAAGTTTTCGATTGGGCAGTAGAAAATATCATGATGTTTAACAGTGATAAATTTCAGGTACTCAGGTATGGCAAAAATGAGGATGTGAAACGTAATACAGGGTACAAAACACAATCGAATCTGCCCATAGTAGGAAAACAGCATGTCAAGGATTTGGGAATAATGATGTCCGACAACCTAACGTTTAGGGAGCATAACCATGCAAGTATTGCGTCAGCCAGAAAAATGATAGGATGGATTACGAGAACCTTCAAGTCCAGAGATCCCATCACAATGGTTGTACTCTTCAAATCACTTGTGTTGTCCCGTCTTGAGTACTGCTCAGTACTCGCTTCCCCCTTCTCGTACTGTCCCGTCTCGTAGAGTACTGCTCAGTACTTGCTTCCCCCAGATATAAATACCTTGAAAAACGCAAAAGCGGAACACATTTGCAAATTCTACGCTAAAGGAATATGCAAATATGGAAAATTAGGAACAAAATGCCATTTTCTGCATCCTCGAAAATGCAGGAACATGTTGGCGAGGGGTACATGCTGTTTTGGAACAGGGTGTAGATACTTCCACCCCAAATTATGTCAATTTTCAATTAGGGACAAAAAATGCTACAATCTTCAGTGTCCGGAATTCCACGTGAGAGGTACACAACGTTATAGACGGGAAGATCAATATGACACTACTGGCAATTTTTTAGAGGAAGGCAGAAACAGAGCAGAAAATATAAGAGAGAGGAACAGTCAGATGGAACCACTACAGGATTACAGAGGGAAAGGGAGATACCCACAAGACTGGAATACACATTACCAACAAACACACAGGTACTCCACCACACAACACTCGCCCCACTACCGAAACTGGACGAATCACTTCGAAAACAACACACCCTGGACACAAACACAGTGGCCTCCTTACCGGAGCCTCAGATATTAACACTAAGGCATCCAGCACTTCCACTACCACGATAACATCATTTATATTTGCCAACATTCAAGGTATAAAAACATGCAAATCCAACAAAGTTCACTTTATAGATGGTCTCCTTCATGAGGCAAATGCAGTGTTTGCAGCCCTAACAGAAACCCACACAAAGGACTACCATGATGGTGAAATATGGATCTCAGAGTACACAATCTTTTCAGATGTGATAGGAAACATTGGCTCCAGGGTGGGGTCAGCCTATACATCAAAGACACACTCATCTGTACTGAGCTGCTAAACACCTCAAATGATATGGTGGAAGTGCTGATAATCAAAATAGAGATTCTAAATGTAGTTATTGTCCTTGTATATAAGTCACCGCAGGCAAACCCTCAGCAATTTAAAGACCAACTAATGAAAGTAGAACACTGCTTGGAAAACCTCACAAATCCAGCTCCGAACATCATCCTGCTTGGGGACTTCAACCTACGGCACCTGAAATGGAAGCACCTGGCTAATACAGTAATATCAGAAAGAATACCAGGAAGTAGCCTTAATGAACAGGCACATGCAAATGACCTGCTACGGATGTGCGACAGGTTTGCCTTAAACCAGCAAATAGTAGAACCAACTAGGAAGGAGAACACGCTGGACCTCATTTTCACTAATAATGTTGAATTGATCAGGAACATAATGATTTCAAATACCTGTTACTCAGATCACAACTTAATTGAAGTTATGACAACCATGGGGAATAGACCTTCAAAACCAGACCAGATTCCCGGTGGAGGAGATTTCAGCAAATTCAACTTCAATAATAAACAGATAAACTGGGAGCAAATAAACCAGGACTTCGCAGAAATAAACTGGGAAGAACAGCTAGAAAATGCAAACCTGAACCAGTGCCTGGAAAAAATAAACTCAGTAGCACTAGAAATATGTTCAAACTGCATCCCCCTACAACCCGTCCTCACACAAGACAGCACATATATGACTTAATGCTTAAAGTCTATATGTTGAATTTGATTTAGTACATATGTGATATATTCCCAGTTACCTTTTTTACCAAGGCCCAAACTCTTCCTCACGTACCAATTTACGTCTCACAGTACCCGTCCATCAACGTAGATAGCAGAATAGTCGTGATTGGATCAATTATAACGAAAATTGTAGTTTTCAGGACCCACATGGGTTGTGAAATTTACCTACTATTGTCCATGCTCTTAGAATATTACAGATCAGCTACATCCTATTGAAGGCTCGTAGTTTTGTTTTGAGAAATATTAGTTGTTCTTAGTAAATTATAATAAGCACTATAAATTATTACATAGAATACAGTGCTTCACCAATCAATATTATATACCATAGTCTGTGCTTTAAAAATATTTAAAGAATGTTTTGTAGGAACGCTAACAGAAAACGATGTTACGTTGGAATGTTTATGGGGCAAACTACGGCAAACAAGATGGTATGGTGTTTACTATAGCAACTATAGGATGGGTATATTGTCCACTACCACCTGTTAGGTGGGTAAGGGGTCCAATACCACCCACAGGATGGGTATTGGGGGGTCACATCCACCCGCAGGATGGGTATGGGGATCACATCCACCCATAGAATGGGTATGGGGTCCAATAACACCCACTGGATGTGTATGGCGTCCATTGCCGCCCACAGGATGAGTATAGGGTCCAGTATCGCCCACAGGATTAGTATATAGGGTCCACTGCCGCCCACAGGGTCGGTAGGGGGTCCACTACCGCCCACTATCGCAGAGTGCACTCCTGGCATTGAACGCACATAGTAGTGACACCCATAAATAGTCAGTGATATTCGAATGAATGTTTTAGCTGCTAAAGAAAACAGATTTGAAATTAAATTCCTATGGATACCATCACATGTTGGCATCTCGAGGCATGACACTGTTGATATGCTTGCAAAGACAGCCTGTAGAAAACCAGTGGTAGAAATTGATATGGGTGTTTCATTAGCAGTGACAAAGAGAATACTTAAACAAATATCTAATGAAGATCTCACCGACCTAACAAATTCACAAAGACCTGAAAGTTGTAGCATTAAATATTATGATAGATATCGTGAGGAGACATTCACATATGGGACTAATAGAACAAGAACCCGGCAATGTGATGTTATAGTGGCCAGAATTCGCCTGGGATATAGACGTATCTGGCAGCTTTCTCAAAACCCAAATGTCGAGTACCTAAATAAACATTTGATTTGACATTTGATTTGAGTACACAATGTGTCAACTTTGTGAAAGAGAAAACATGCACTCTCTTGAACATTATATTGTAGAATGTCCCATATTGACTGACTTTCGCCCTCCTGGCTGAGGTATGCTGAATTGTGTAATTACTATATGAGTACTGGAACACTTGATGATATATTGGACTTGTTCCCAAGATTGGCCATGTAATGTATCATTTATACAATGTATGTATGTGATGTAACTATATAACCTGAGCTTGTAAAAGCACCTTAATCACCTTCAGTGATTAAGTGCTTAATTGCACACTAGTTTCTTTGTCAGCTATCTCACCCTGTCAGAGTAAAAGAGACAAATGTATATGAATGCAAGTGTGTGTATATATATGCATGTATATATGTATATGTATGTGTATAAAGTACATATGGAAGCTGATCAGAATTGCATTTCACCTTTGTAAATGCACATTCATGACACTTCGAACACTTTATGTAGGGCATATGTAAATCTGTGTATCTATGTATTTAGGTATGTAGGTTAGCTTAGCATTTAAAAGTAACAAATGTTCCGAACCATA
>WNGS01000543.1:4457101-4469361 GCA_020271785.1 Procambarus virginalis | reverse complement strand
AACGGGACTGCACGGACCTTTGGTTAATTCTGGACTTGTCTCATCTGAACCCCTAGGTCTATTGCCTCTCCTTTCGGATGACTACTCTGTTCCAGGTCCAACTTCTTTTAGAGCCGAGTGCTTGGATGGGGTCCCTGGATCTCTGGGATGCATATTGGCATGTCCTGATTCATCCAGGGTTCAGGGACTGGCTTGGTTTTGTTGTGGGGCTTCTGACTTATCACTTTCATTGCCTTCCAATCAGCTTGAATCTGGTACCTTGCATGTTCACACACCTTACCCGAATCATGGTGGCCCGTTTGTGTCTGTTAGGGGTTTGGATTCTGGCCTACCTCGACGACTGGCTGGTGTGGGCTCCCAGCCAGTTCACGTGTCTGCTCACTAGGGATTTGTTTCTTTCCTAGCTTACCGGGTTCGGGTTCCTGGTGAACTGGAGGAAGTCCCATCTGGGTCCCTCTCAGGTTTGGTCTTGGTTGGATTTAGTGTGGGACTCTCAGACCACTTCCTTGTCCCTCCCTCCCTCCCTCCGGTGGCTCTGCTGTGGCTGCAGTCCCACCTCCGCCTGTTTCTGGGGGCTCCCAATTCACAAGGCGGTTGCTCAAGGGTTTGTGTGGGAGTCTGAACTTTGCCGTGATAGTCTACCCGCCGGGTCGGGTTTGGCTTCGTTGGCTGTTCTAGTTCCTTCGGGGGCGTCCTTTCCCTTCTCTCGCGAAAGGGGGAAAGAGAAGGGAGGAATAGGGAGCCCTCAGACCCCCGAATCGGCTATCTACCCTGCAGTTCTGTGGCTGATGTGATACTGGCATGGTTGCATGCCTCTGGCTCCAGCATATTCCAGTTCTGTGCCTTGTGGTGTGGTGCTGTCTCTTTGGTAGTGTGCGAGCCAGGAGTAATTTCTTCAGTACTCGGGCTGCATGCACCAAGGGTTGCCTCCTTAGATGCCCTGTAAGTACTGCCCTTAGGGCTTGAAGCCACATTCCACAAGTCTCCTTGGGTTCCACCTCTGCTGTCTTTTGCTGCTCAGTGATTGACCGCCGTTGGAGTCAGCTAGGGTGTTTATTGCTTCCCTGCTTGCCTCTGGATAGGGTGATAGCTTTCGTCTCTGGTTGGGGCGTAGGGTACTGTGCAGCTAGTTTTCATCTCTCATAGCGGCCGGCTCTTTTTAGCCTGGGCACATTGTCCTCTTGCAGAGGTTTTTCTTTTCTTTTTGTTTCCTGCCTGGTGGGGGTCAACCCCTTGATTTGGTTGTCCCTCAGTGACAGTATACTCCCTCAGTGATAATATACTGGCAATATATACTGTAATACGGGAATGTGGATTTAGGAACTAGTAATAGAGTAAGTGAATAACATTGCAAGCCGGAAGAAAGCAGAAAATCCCTTAGGGTATTACAGGCAAATAATTAGTGTATAAATCAAGTAACTGGCAACCGGTGGCATCCTGTCCCCGAACTGGGACAAACAACGGTCAATTATACGGTCCCCAAGGGGACCGTATTTCTCCACAAGGCGATAAGTACCCCTACATAAACTTGAACAAATAAACATATGTAATATTATAAGTATACTGTATACATATTATATATACATTCATATAATATAATAATATATTCATATAATATTATAAATATATTCATATAATATTATAAATATATTCATATAATATTGTAAATATATATTCATATAATATTATAACACCACAAACCCAACATGGAGGTGTGTGGAGGCTGCTTTAAGCCACTTCGGAAGAGTGTTGTAGGGATTGTATGTAACATTTGTAATATAAGAGTTCACCTGTGTTGTACAGGATTACCTACACAATATGCAAACAGACAAGGTACCTACTGGATCTGTCACAGTGATAGACAGATGTGGGAAAACATCACCAAACTAATGAATAACATTCCTGAAGTACACAGGCTACAGTTCACACAAAAACTACGAGAAATATATGCAGAGTATATAAAGACAGCAACGAACTCTGAGCACAACCCAGGGACTGAGAATTTAGAGAGCCAAAGTAGCAATGTAGGACATTGTGTCGAGGTACACAAAATTGAAGGCAATACTGTAGAGCAGACTGGTGATATGAATAAGGAGAGAAAAAATGAGACGGACGAGAGCACAAATGAGAAAGACAAAAGCAATAAGGAGAAAGGATAAGAGCAATACCGAGAATGAATGCGGAAACGAGAAAGTTGGAACAAAAAACCACAGAGGTAGCCAAGTCTTGCACGGGTACAAACAATAAGAATACAAGCACAGATGAAAATATTTGCAGGTATTATGCAAAAGGACAGTGCAGATATGGGACCAGAAGCACGGAATGCACATTCATGCACCCACGGAAATGCCGAAACTGGTTAGGGAAAGGCAGATGTTGTTTTGATACGAAGTGTAGATATTTTCACCCTAAGTTATGCAAACTCTCAGTTAATGAGAGGAAATGCTATGATCTTCATTGCCCTGATTTCTACGTCAGAGGTACACAACGCTATATAAGAAAGGAAGTCCAATATAATAGCCCTGGAAATTTTTTAGAGGCAGGCAGAAACAGAGGGAGAAACAGACAGGCAGAAACGTTGCAGGAGAACAGATGGAGAGGGGGAATGCCCAAGACTGGATTATGGTTCATCATCAAGCTCACACATACTATACCCCCCAACTACACAGAGACTAACACACTCCCCAGTATCACTTCCAAAACTGGACAAACCATTGCCACAACAACACACCCTGGGTCAGGGGTAGAGAGGAGGGAGAACTACCAAAACCTTCCAGAAGTAACACACAATATGGACAATCATTCATACAGTATTTGCAAACATTCAAGGTTTAAAGCCAAAGTCAAGTAATAAAGTCAAGTTCATAAATGGCCTCCTATTAGAGTCAAACTCAATATTTGGGGCATTCACAGAAACTCATGCAAAAAATTACATGGATGGTGAAATCTGGATTACAAATTATAATTTATATAGATTTGATAGAGAAACTAGGTCAAATGGAGGAGTAGGTCTGTATATTAAAGAAGACCTGGTATGCACAGAGCTACTAAACTCAGCCAATGAGGTGGGAGAGGTACTTGGAATTAACCCTCAAACCGCGCATATCATATATAAATGATATCAGTGACAAAACCGAAACCGCGCACATCATTTATAAATGATTTTGTGTCTAGCGGTATAATTTAAACGCCCCGCCTGGGATAGGGGCAGCTATAGTACAGCCACGACTGATAGTTGCCAGATGCCACCAAGAAAAAAATCCAGCCCAACATTCTTGGGTGTAAGAGCGTCAGTATTCAGCCAGCCACCAAGGCTGGCGCATGCAGCACGAGCTCACAGCACAGCTGTTCAGCTTGTGACCACAGCATCGCCTACAAATGCCATAATATAAATGATACTGCTATTATTTAGCAGTGATAGTATTACTGAAGACCCCTGACTTTGATAAAACTGACCAGGATTCTGATAACAGCGTGATTGTGGTGATATTTATCGCTGTGCTCGATGGAGGGAGGAGTACGGCTGTAGAGGGAGGGTTGTGGGCGTCGTCTTCTGACTGTGTGTGGCCACCATTTATTGACTGCACTCACCATACCAGCTTAGTGGTTTGCTATGGTAAACACAAATGTAGATACTTATATATAACGTGTGTATAGTGTGAGATAACAGCGAGAGGAGTAGGTTGGGAGCCGCCATTTTGGTGAAGGAAGAGCGTCGTCTGCACGACTTGGCACGTTGTTTACTGATGGCTACTATGCTCTTTGGGCACCATACCAGCTTATTTGTACAAGTATGGTGAATAAATCAGGTAGATACTTGTATATAATGTGTGTATATAGCGTAATAACACCACAACCAATATTGTTGGAGGAGAAATATTAGTGCGTGTGGCCTTGAGGGCGGCCGCCGATCAGCTGACTGTGCTAGTAGCTACGTCTTTGTGGCTTTACTCACCATACAAGCTTAGATGTACAGTTATGGTGAACAAAACATGTAAATACGTATATATAACGTCTGTGTATAGTGAATAAATGCAAAAACAGTATTGTGGGGGGTAAATGAGGGTGAGTGAGATGGTGTTGAGGGAGGGCGTGGCAGCGAGTGGCGCACTGGTGTTTGGCGGCCACTCCTCGTTGCTTTTTGACTCACAAGACCAACTCAGTAGTTCGTTATGGTGAACAAAACATGCAGAAACTTATATATAACCTGTGTATATAGTGTAACAACAGCAAAACTATTTGTTTATTGTTTTATGAACATAATAATAGAATCACTTATATGCACACCATAATTTTGAGTACAGCGATGGTTCACACATTTTATAATATAAATATACCACAATTCACTGTATGGAATAATATTACTGCAAAAAAACTAAGAAAAAATCAATCAGAGACATTGAAATAATTAGGTAATAATATATTTGTGGCAACTGCCGTCTGACAGCTCGGGCGGAGCAGACCTCGTCTGGCGAAGGCTCTGCCAACGCCCCTTTTTTGCCACACTTCCCTACCCTATTGCGGCTAAAATATGCCACCTACGATTTTTTTGTTATTTTTTCCGTGATCAGGGAACAAAAATAAACACTTCTATAAGACGAAAGAATTTTTTGGATTTTTTTTTGTTGCGCCTGTGGGTGTGAATTCCATTTGGGCCCCTAGCGGTTTGAGGGTTAAGGTAGAAAAACTAAACCTAATTATTATTCTAATATATAAACTGCCAGATACAACGGTTGAGGAATTCACAGAGCAGATGCACAAAATAGAGAACATCCTTGATAACCTAGCAAACCCAGCTCCAGATATTATCTTCCTTGGAGATTTCAATTTACCAAGTCTAAGATGGAGAATGGTAAACACAAATATCATAGCAGGGAATGACCCCGGGAAATAACCAACCACAGGTCAGAGAACCTTTGAGATTCTGTGACAAATTCTCGCTCAATCAACAGATTACAGAACCAACTAGGAACGAAAACACACTAGACTTGTTATTCACAAACAATGATGAACTAATCAGAGACATTACAATCTCAGATACTACATACTCTTACCATAAGCTCATTGAAGTGCGAACTAACATAAATAACGGTAGTAGGTCTAAGAGACCCAACAAGCGAGAAGGAGTATTCAATCAATTAAATTTCAACAATAAGAGGATCGACTGGGAAAAAATAAATGTAGACCTTGCAACCATTCAATGGGAGACCGTCTTAAGCGACAAAACACCCACACAGGGAATAGCTCAACTGACAGCTGAAGCTTACAAGGTCTGCTTGAAGCACGTGCCTGTGAGGAGGGTCAGAAAGAGGACCACTCTAGAAAGAGAATGCAGACAGACGACTGTACAGGAGAAGGAAAAAAATAACGGAAATGCTTAGGCAGACATGACTATAACAAGCAAGAAAAATAAATCAAAACAGGGAGATCAAAGAAATAGAACAAACGTTGAAGCGATCATATGAGTCTGAGGAAATGGAATTGGAACAGAAAGCTATACAAGAGATAAAGAAAAATTCAAAATATTTTCTGGGGGGAGCCCCTACGGCTCCCCGGAGCTATCCATGGCTGATATGGATATTCTAACTACTTTGCATCAGTCGATGTGGGTGGAGTTCTAGCCTACCGGGGACAACGAGCCAGAGCCTGGCCCCCTCAGAGAGGCACGGGGAGCAATGGCCCATTGAATGCACATGTGATTTTGGAGCATTCTATATCTGCCATCGACCGGGACAGGCACCCAGAAAGGTAAGCGCCACAAAACAAACCCCTATTCTGGTTAACACCAAAAATTAACAAACGAGTGGACAGAACTCCCCCAAAAGAAAAACGAGTAAACTAGCATGATGTCACACCAGCCGCGCCGCATGTCTGCGCAGCTCCCCCCTCCCGGGAGGGGGAAGGGGGAGCCCCAGACCCCCGCGCCGGCAATCCACACCCCAGTTCCTCGGCTGATGGGATCGTGCATGGTCGTGTGGCTCCAGCTCCAGTCTTGTCTCAGCGCTGTGAATTGTTTTTCAGTGCTGCTCTTACGGTGGTCGTGTGAGCTGGGAGTAGTATTCTCAGGTACTCGGGCTGCATGTGCTTAGGGTCACCTTCCCTGAGTGCCCTGTAAGTACCCCCCTTGGGGCTTGGGGTTACCTTCCACAAGTCACCTTGGGTCTACCTCTGTTGGCTTTTCGCTGCTTGGCGTTTGGCCGCCCCAGGGCGGCAAAACGCGCTTGGGGCCGTTCCAGGGTCTGACTCCTTGGTCTCCGCTGCTCGGGCGTCGTCTGCCATGTTGAAGCCTTTTGCGCCTATCCTGTGGGAGGCGTTGCTGCGGTTTTTCGCTGCGCGCTTCGCGTGTCGTCAGGCGGTCCTTGCTTCCTCCTTGGAATCCGCGTGGGCCCTGGTTCTTAGGTTGTCTTCTCCCTTTTGTCCTCTGCTTTTTGAGGCTTCTGCGGTGAATCATTATATTCAGGCGGCTTCTTCCTCTTGCCGCCCTATGTCTGAGTTGTTGGTTCTCCGGGGGACCCGGGGGGTTCCTTCCCGGCGGGGTCGTACCAGGGCGCGCGGTTCCGCTCGTCAGGGTGGGCCACAGGTGTCGGGTTCTGTGCCGGTGCCGCCTGCGGTCCCGCCTGTGCTTGGTCGGCGCGGTGTTCGCTCTGCGCGCAGGTCGGGTTCTCGTAAGGGGCAGTGGCCCTTTCGTGGTTCGCCCCATTGACGGGGCGATGGGGGGGAGGCTGTCTCTGTTTGCTCACACCTAGTCTCACGATCTGTGGGCTTTTCGGGTCGTTTCTCGCGGCCTGCGGTGGCGTTGGGTGGCTCTGCCTCCTGCACGGGGTTCGGGGCTGACGGGGCAGGCTTCCTCTCCTGCGCTCCGTCGAGTCATCTTGGAGTGGGTACGCTTGGGCGTAGTCGAAACGACTCCTTCCCTCAGGTGGGTCTCCCGCCTGTTTCCAGTTCCGAAACGGGACTGTGCGGACCTGCGGTTCATTCTGGACTTGTCCCGTCTGAACCCTTGGGTTTCTTGCCCCTCATTTCGGGTGACCACTGTCCCAGGTCCGGCTTCTGTTGGAGCCGGGCGCTTGGATGGTGTCCCTGGACCTCAAGGATGCGTATTGGCACGTACCTATTCATGTGGGGTTCCGGGACTGGCTCGGTTTTGTTGTGGGGCGTCAGTGTTACCGCTTTCGTTGTCTCCCCTTCGGGTTGAACCTGGCACCTCGCGTGTTCACACGCCTTACCCGGGTCGTGGTGACCCGTCTGCGTCTCTTAGGGGTTCGGGTGTTGGCTTACCTCGACAACTGGCTGGTTTGGGCTCCCAGTCGGTCCGCGTGTCTGCTTGCCAGGGATTTGGTGCTGTGCCAGCTAGCCAGGTTCGGGTTCCTGGTGAACTGGCGGAAGTCCCGTCTGATGCCCTCCCAGGTTCGGTCCTGGCTGGGTCTAGTGTGGGACTCTCGGACCGCTTCCTTGTCTCTTCCTCCGGAGTCTCTCCGTCGGCTGCGGTCTCGCCTATGTCTGTTTCTAGGGGGCTCCCGGGTCACCCGGCGGTTGCTCGAGAGTTTGTGCGGCAGCCTGAACTTCGCGATGTTGGTCTACCCGCCGGGTCGGGTTTGGCTTCGTCGGCTGTTCTGGTTCCTTCGGGGACGTCCCTTCCGCCTCTCTCGCGATCGCTGGGTTCGACCCCCGGGGCTTTGTGTCGGCTGCTGCGTCGCCGGCTTCCTCTTCGGGTTTTTCGGGGTTCAGTGCCTTGGCGCCTACCCGAGCCCTCGCTCGATGTGTTCACGGACGCGTCGTCTCTAGGCTGGGGTTTTGTGACCAGTGCTCACCAGGCCGGCCAGGGGCGGTGGGGTCCGTCCTTCCGTCGGGCCCACAGCACGGTGCGGGAGTTCGCAGCGGTATGGTTTGCGCTTCGGAGGGTTCGGGTCGCCCGCGGATCGACGATCCGGCTCCATTCGGACTGCTCCCCGGTGGTTCATTGTCTGAACCGGGGGGGTTCAGTGCGGTCCTTGGCTCTTTGGGGTTGGTCGCTTCGGGTGACTCGTCTGCTGAGTTCTCGGGGTTTGGCTCTCCTGGCAGTTCACGTGCGGGGGGTGTCCAACGTCCTGGCGGACGGCCTGTCCAGGTTCGTTCCCCTGTCCACGGAATGGACGGTCGATGCCGACTCATTCCGTTGGCTCTGCCGGACGTTCGGGTGCCCGGAGGTGGATCTCTTCGCGTCGGCGTGGTCGAGGCGTCTTCCGGTTTACGTGGCGCCCTTCCCCGACTGCGAGGCCGTCGGGATCGACGCCTTTCGGCAGGACTGGTCGAGATGGGGGTTCCTGTACCTCTTTCCCCCGGTTCAGCTGCTGCTCCGGGTCTTGGCTCGCTTGGAGACTTACCGAGGTCGAGTGGTCCTCTTGGCTCCTTGGTGGCCGGCCCAGCCGTGGTTTCAGGCGCTGCTTGCTCGGTGTCCGAACCCGGAGGTTTTTCCGCGGCTCCGCCTCTTTCAGGAGATCGGGCCAGTCCGGTACGTGACTGGTTCGCTCTTCTCCGCGAGTCTTCGCGTTTGGTCTTTTTGACTCGTGTTTATCACCATCTTTATGGTGAGCAGGTGGCTTCCTTGTTGGTTTCTCACTTGCGAGTTTCTTCTCGGCGACAGTATGAAGTTTCCTGGCGGTCCTTCCGGTTCTTTTTGACCCTTCGTCGTTGTTCCTCGCTTTCGGTTCAGGTAGTGTTGTCTTTTCTCTCTTGGTTGTTTCAGGACCGTCATCTGATGCCTAATACTGTCGCCTCATATCGTGCGGCGCTGGCGGAGCCGCTGCAGCTTGCTTTCGGTATTGATGTTACTTCTGCACCGTTTCGCAAGCTGTCTCGGGCTTTGTTTCACCTCCGGCCTGCTCATGCGCCGCCTGAGCCGTCCTGGTCTTTGGACAGAGTGCTCTTCTATCTCTCTACTCCTCGGTTTGTTGTGGCCCCTTCGGTCCAAGATTGCTTTGCTAAGGCTCTTTTTCTGTTGGCATTAGCCTCTGGGGGTCGCGTGGCAGAGCTTCATGCTCTTCTCCGGCGCAGAGGTTTTTGCTCTTTTGGTCGTGGTCTTCGGTTTGTTCGTTTGCAGCCGTCTCCCTCTTTTTTGGCTAAGAATGAGACTGCTGCTTTCCGGAGGGGTCCTTGGGTTGTTGATGCGTGGTTTGTCAGGCCGGGGGTTCACCATGTTTTGTGTCCGGTTGCGGCCCTCCGCCGTTATCTGCGCGCCACGGCTTCTGTGTCCGGGGACGCGCTTTGGGTTGATCCGGTTTCCCTTCTTCCCTGTTCGCGGGTTCGGGTCTCTCAGGTTGTCCGCAGGGTTATTAAATCCAGCCAACCTGCGGTCTATCCCCGTGCCCATGACGTTCGTAAGTTTGCTGCTCTTGCTGCCGTCTTCGGCAATATGTCTTGGGCTGACATTCGGGCTCGGGGTTTTGGCGGTCGAACAGGGTCCTGGCTGCACGCTACCTTGTTAACGTCCCGGGCCCAGTCGGGCTTGTGTTGCTTTAGGTCGGCGGTTGCAGCCCGTTGTCTCGGCTTCGTCTTGAGATGTGGAGCACCGACCGCCTTCCGGGTAAGTGCCCTTGTTTTTCTTAATCTTTGGTGAGGTAGCTCCGGGGAGCCGTAGGGGCTCCCCCAGAAAACCAGCGTTGAATGTAATGAAACGCCATTTTCTGGGTGAGTCCCGGAGGCTCCCCGGCATCCCTCCCGCCCTACGGTCGGCGTTTTTTCGCGGTTTTGATATCCAGCCTCGGAACTGGGGTGTGGATTGCCGGCGCGGGGGTCTGGGGCTCCCCCTTCCCCCTCCCGGGGAGGGGGGAGCTGCGCAGACATGCGGCGCGGCTGGTGTGACGTCATGCTAGTTTACTCGTTTTTCTTTTGGGGGGAGTACTGTCCACTCGTTTGTTAATTTTTGTTGTTAACCAGAATAGGGGTTTGTTTTGTGGCGCTTACCTTTCTGGGTGCCTGTCCGGTCGATGGCAGATATAGAATGCTCCAAAATCACATGTGCATTCTATGGGCCATTGCTCCCCGTGCCTCTCTGAGGGGGCCAGGTTCTGGCTCGTGGTCCCCGGTAGGCTAGAACTCCACCCACATCGACTGATGCAAAGTAGTTAGAATATCCATATCAGCCATGGATAGCTCCGGGGAGCCTCCGGGACTCACCCAGAAAATGGCGTTTCATTACATTCAACGCTGGTTTTTTCACATACGCAAAATCAAAATTAAAATCAAAATCCTCGACCAGTTATTGGACTGTAATTACAAATGAAGGTACGTACACAGGACAACAAAGAGATTAGTGAAATTCTAAGAAGCCAGTATGAGGCTATGTTTAGCACACCAATAAACAACATGAAAGTTGATGACCCAGACAGCTTCTTTATGAATGACATTCAAACTGCAGATAATATAATGGATAGTAACACGAACGGAAGACTTTGAACGAGAAATTAACAATATGCCCATGCACTCGGCTCCGGGGCCTCACTCATGGAATTCAATATTCAAAAGAAATTTAAAGTACCAATAGTGCGAGCACTCAGTGTAATATGGAGAAAGAGCCTGGATTCAGGGGAGATACCAGCTGCCACTTAAATCTGCAGATATAGCTCCTCTGCAAAGGGGGGTAGTAAAGCCTTGGGAAAAAATTATAGACCAGTTGCACTAACATCACACATAATAAAAGTGTTTGAAAGAGTGATTAGGAATCAAAATTTCTAGTTTTTTTTTGGGAAAAATAATGAGCTACACAATCAGGACATGGATTTAGAGTGGGAGATCCTGTCTGTCACAGTTACTCAACAATATGAAGGTGACACCCTAGGTCAACACTGCTCAGAGGAGCTCCAGCATATTTCAACAATCCTAAGTATTGTAGTACAGGTTGATGATAGTAAGTGGTGTCCAGAGAACATAAAGGTATAGTGCTTTTGAAAAATAGGTTAGATAACAGGAATGTGCTAAGGAAGTGAAAAATTGGAGGAGAAAAAGTTGCCCTAGTGTTCCAGTGCAGAGAGAAGAACATTGAAGATGGCCACCAGCAAGAGGAAAAACAAACAGAGCTTGATTTTGCAGGATTCAATGAAGAAAGCATTGATATTAGCAGTCTACATAAAAGTTAGTAAATTAGATATATAGTGACTCTCATGTAGAAATAAATAGTAAATTGAAAGAAAGTAATGAACATATGAATAGCAAGTTTGATGTCTTGAGGGTTCAGTGTGAAAGACTTGTGCAAGGATAAAATCAATTGGAAACAAATTGCAAAGCCATGGAAGAAGAAATAAACTCTTTAAAAATAGCTTTGGAAGAAGTTAAAGCAAATTTAACATAAATGACTACAATAGGTTAGGTAAGGAAATTCAACAGGAGAAACAGCTTTTGTCAGCACAGATGGAGGAAGTTACACAGGGAATAGAACAGTGCAAGAAAGATATGCAACACCTATGCACAAGTGTCCAAGGAGAAGGAAAAAATTGAAAGCAGTAAAAGGAAGCCAAACACTGCAGCAACCAAGATAAAACAAACATTAGGCTGGAAGTGAGAAAGAAATTGGCATCTAACCCGAAGTTGGTTGCAAAAACACAGTTGATCGGAGTAAGTCCCTGATCATTTTTGGCTGCAAAGAAAAGGAGATAACATCTAGGTCAGAAAGAGCTGTAGAAGAAGCAAAAGTTGTAGATAAAAATGTGTGGCCTCGTGGAAGGTCTTACAACCATAGAGAATGTGTGCGACTACAGGAGAATAGGCAGATACGTAAAAGGGAAAGATCGACCTTTGAGGATCACCCTAAACGGTGCCAAACAGATGGAAGAAGTACTAAGGAATGCTAGAAAATTACAAAGTGATGAGGATGGGAAAGTGTGGTCGTTAAGAGAGAGATCTTCAAAAGAAGACAGAGAAGCTGAAACTGAACTTCGCCGAGGCAAAAAGTTTAAATGAGAGCAGGAATGAAAGAGAAATCAATCTTTTTTCTACGAAAGTGATAGGGTAGGGCAGACCAGTAAAGTGGTACATAAAGGCAAACCAACAAAATCAATAGAGAGAGAGGGGGAGTGAAGAATAAGGAGAGGGGGAACAAGTCCTGAAGATTGCATACACCAACATAGATGGAGTGAGATCGAAGATACTGGAGTTAAGTGATGTAATACAGCTGCAGCACCAGACATTGTTGCACTCACGGAGACAAAACTTGTAGATGTTATTTTAAATGAGTCATATTCCCAAGGGTACTCAATTTGGAGACGGGACAGAAAAATTAGGAAAGG
>WNGS01000543.1:4444185-4457001 GCA_020271785.1 Procambarus virginalis | reverse complement strand
TCCTTAATGGAGCCCTGTTGCTTATGCATTGTTAAAACGCTGGAAAGAAGTTGTATTAGTTGTCTCTGAAGAGACAACTAATACAACACCTATACCCTCTATTAGACTATTTTACAGGAAATTCTTTTCCGCAGCTCATAAAACGGAGGAAAGGGTCCTGAAAGATATTGTTAATAGAAACGTTATCCCTACAGTCAAAAATCAGAAGATACAACTGACGATTTACTATAAAACCAAGAAAACGGCCAGCCTACTCATGAGAAACTCTCCAGACATAGCAGAACGCTCTAAAAGAGACCATTGTGTAATACATTCTATAGTAATTTACCTCTTTTCTTCACCCGGAAATTACGAAAATGAGTTTTGGAGAACTCCTATTTCAGCTAAGCCCTGATGCTAAGAAAATAGTTAGAGGAATAGAAGCCCTAAATCAGAAGATAGTAAATACAGAATATGCGGTCATATTCAATGAGACATATATATATATATATATATATATATATATATATAGATATATATATATATATATATATATATATATATATATATATATATATATATATATATATATATATATATGTCGTACCTAGTAGCCAGAACGCACTTCTCAGCCTACTATGCAAGGCCCGATTTGCCTAATAAGCCAAGTTTTAATGAATTAATTGTTTTTCGACAACCTAACCTACCTAACCTAACCTAACCTGACTTTTTCGGCTACCTAACCTAACCTAGCCTATAAAGATAGGTTAGGTTAGGTTAGGTAGGGTTGGTTAGGTTCGGTCATATATCTACGTTAATTTTAACTCCAATAAAAAAATTGACCTTATACATAATGAAATGGGTAGCTTTATCATTTCATAAGAAAAAAATTAGAGAAAATATATTAATTCAGGAAAACTTGGCTTATTAAGCAAATCTGGCCTTGCATAGTAGGCCAAAAGTGAGTTCTGGCTACTAGGTACGACATATATATATATATATATATTATATATATATATATATATATATTATATATATATATATATAATATATATATAATATATATATATATATAAAATATATAGGTGTATTTATATATAAGAAATAGGAGGAGAGGTCCTAGGATGCTGCCCTGTGGCACTCCTACTGTTAATGGTAGAGTGGGAGAGGTTATATCATTGATTGCTACATATTGGTGTCTATCACTAAGATAGGATCGAATATGGTTCAGGACAAGGCCTCGGAATAGGCCTTATATATAATATATAGGCATGCGAAAAAGCTTGAATGGTATAATAATATATAGGCATACATAGAATAGGGTAGTAGCATACACTGTGTACTGTACCTACGCTTTAAAAAAAAATCATTTTTATTAAGCTCAAACAAAATATCCCTAAATAATAAACTGATTGCTATAACATATTGTATAATGTTTCTAACAAATGCATATATACGTACAGGTTTATCATAAAATATAAATTTCGTTTTTTTAACACGCTTAGGTAAACTGCAGTAGGTTACTACCTTATAGTATGTGAAGGAATAAGGGGTACATGAGATGGCCTTGTGGACTAGTGGACACTCACTGTGATGCTGCATATTGTTGTGTTGACGCCACCTCACACACCATCACTCTCCCCCACCTCACACACCGCAATTGTTCCCTGATACAATGCATTATTATTATTATTACAGGAACTCGTCTGTCTAGCTGGTTACCGTTTCTAAAAATGTGAGCAGGTTTGTAGGGCATCATTTATTTCTAACAAAATCATATTGCGCTGATTTTGTAAGATTGTTCACGGTGAGAAGGTGAATGATTCCTTCACTTAGGAATCTCCGTGAGTGTGTGAGGCTAGGCTGATGAGACGGTAGTTTTTCTGCCTTTTTTGAATATAGAGGAATTTCCACTCTACGGGAACTATCCCTTTGTCCAAAGATTTTATGAAAAGGAGTTTCATTTGTATACTTCTTTCATCTCCTATTTTTTTTAATATTTTGGACTGAATTCAATCCACACATGGAGCTTTTGAATCTTCAATTTGCCAATTGTCTTTCTGGTAATGTCGCGCGTTATGAGTGTATCCCTTAATTTGTTCTCTTCACCTGCTTCCAACATCTGTGTGGGTATTGGGTGTTGTCTAATCTTTCTAATGTGAGCACTGATGAAGGAAGTAGTCATTCAGTCTCACTCGGAGATTTTCAGAGTCTTCACTTCTTTCAGAGTTTCAGAGACTTTCAGAGACTTCAGAGTCTTTGGTGTTCTTTTATCGACAATTATATCTGGTCTGATCTTATATAGGCAAAGAAAGACAGTGTAACACCTATATTCATTTGTAACAATAATTGTAACACCTCTATAATATACACTAACTTATTATTGTATCCTAGACTATATTTGATGGTGAGAAGTACAGCAGAGGAAGGATAAAGGAAGGAAGGAGGGATGGGGATGGGTGGATAGGCGGGAATGTTAAGAAAACGGGGACGGGGAGGGGAAACTCGTCTGTGGGGCAACAGAAAACGAGGGGCGCACGGAAAGCATGGAGGTAGGAGAGGAAGAAGAGGAGAAAGGGAATAGTGAGGAGGGGTAGGAAAGAGCAGGAGGAGAGAGTAAGTGGGAGAAGAGAGTAGCCTGAGGAATACTAATATATATATACTGAATAACCGGAACCAAAGGTACACTTCCAAGGAATGCTACACAGGATTAATTACGCTGCCACCATCTGCCTTGTCCATTAACTATATCAAGCAACGAGGCAAGAAACAGTGCTTGATTTGGAGAGTCCTTTTTTTCTTTAACTGTCATTAATTATGGGACGGTTGTTAGCAAACTATATCCAGAGGCTAAGAGGATTCAACAATTGACAAAGACGGGTAGTTTAACACGAGTTTATTGAGAACAAATTATGCTATTCACCACTATAAATCCTACTCTAACACTGGCCAATAGTTAAGAAATTTAGACATGGAACAAAACCCTCAGAGATCACACTTTACCTTAAGACCTCTGTCTCTCCATCCGGTGGATTCACTCTGTCTCTCCATCCGGTGGATTCACTCTGTCTCTCCCTGGCTGTGTGATGTTCTTCACAGACCCACCCCGGACCCTGGTGTCTGGCACTCTCTGTCGCTACCTCTTCTACAGGACCATATATACACCCCAAAAGGGGGGGGGAGATTTGCTGTTGCTACCTACACCGAAGATGCAAGAGGTCGGGTCACACGTGCACAAACACTCAAGAATTTTTCCATTAAGTTTGTGTGACATTCACCATACACTCTTCAAGAGAGGAATTATTAATTACGTGTGTGACTGACCTCTGATCTGGCTAAAAGGGGGAGATCCATGATGTTTACAAATACGAATCTGGGGTCAAATTCCATTACAATGTTTGACAAGAGTATCATGAAATATTACATACTTGAAACTAGCTGACTAAGACTAACCCAGGAATTTTTAATCAACATACAAGTTGATCCCGAGGTCATCTGGGCTGACCTCGTGGAGAAGGCTTCCCTGGGTGTGAACTCTAGGGGAGGGGGTCATGGGTATTACAACAGGATCTCTCTTTATGTTTTATAATTCCTTAATTCCTAATTCCTATAATTCCCAAATTCAGGTAAATAATCATTCGTTTCATCTGGGTGTAGACACCTTGCGTGTGTATGTTAGGTTGGTATCCTTCTCCCCCAAACCTCGAACTACTGACCTTTCCCAGGTTGCAACCCATAACGTTTGGCTAATTCCTGGGTACCTATTTACTGCTAAGTAAACAAAAGCCTAAATGAAAGGAAACGTGCCTAACCATTTCTGTCCTGCCCTGTATTCGAAATGGGGATTCCCGATTGTGAGTCGAGAAGGACCCGGACTACTTTCTTTTGGTTGATCTGATTTCCTGGGTGGCTGAATTTAATGTACAGGGTATGTATATTATACACAGGCTTCCAGTCGCTTCCTGTATAGAGGGCATGACGATTGTTTGACGTGTGAGAGGAAAATTCCTCTCAGGCAGCAATCAGTTGAATGCGAGCTGTGCCATAAGATATACCACAGCAAATGTCAAATAATCTCAGATAAAATAATCGAAGCGTACAGCAACGAGAAAACTGAAGGCAAATACTTTTTTAATTTCCACTGCTTAACCTGCAATAATCGTGGCAAGAGCCTAAATGACCCAGGCACCACCATCAATGTTTCGGATGAGGGTAATGAGAACACTGGAGAAAAAACAGATTTCATAATTAAAGAACTACAAGAGTTTTGATGAAACAACTTATAGACTTTCAACAATCAATAATTAGCAGTCGTGTAGGCATGATTCCAGTGGTCGACCATGTCGACCAGAGATTTGAGTAAGGGTACCGAGTGCTGTCTGGGGCCAGAGTTAGATACTGTTCTAATAGAAGCTTTGTGTTGGGTAATTAGAGGACGTAAATGATTTTGGGTAGTAGAACCCTAAGCACAAATACCATAGTTGAGATAAGGATAGATGAGAGAATAATAGAACGTCAATAGGGCAGAGCGAGGTACATAATTTCTGATCGTAGAAAGAATGCCAACAGTTTTAGAACATTTTTGCTATATTTAGAATGTGTCCCTGGAAATTCAGCTTGTTATCGATGAGGACACCAAGGAATTTATCATCAACTTTACTACTGATTTGTATATTGTTTATTCTTAGATTAATTTCATTTGAGGATTTATTACCAAACAAAATATAAAAAGTTTTGTCAATGTTAAGGGTGAGTTTGTTAGTAGTTAGCCAAAGATGGACTTTATTTAGTTCAGTATTCACAGTGACATTTAGAGCAAGCGGGTCAGGACTGGAGAAAATGAAAGTTGTGTCATCAGCAAATAAGATTGGTTTGAGGTGTTGAGAGGCATTTGGAAGGTCATTAATGTAGATGAGAAAGAGGAGAGGGCCAAGTATATGCTACCCTGAGGAACACCAATGTTGATGGGTAGTGTAGGAGAAATGGAATTATTCACGGAAACATACTGGAGCCTGTCGGTAAGGTAAGACTGAAGGTATTGCAGGGAGTGACCTCTGACTCCATAATGATGTAATTTAAGAAGGTTTTGGTGCTTGACAGTATCAAAAACCTTACGTAGGTCCACAAATAACCTAACATTTTTGGCAAGAGCTAAGTATATTGAGTTTGGCTTGATATGAGTAAAGCTGCTTGTAGATTAGCTTTTCAAATATTTTGACAAGTTGGCAGAATTGATATAGGTCTGAAATTGTTGACATCAGTGAGATCACCACATTTGTGGACTGGGGTTACTCTCGCTTTTTGTTCAGAATATCCGAAAGGTTTGGAGTTCAAGTGATTTGTTGAGGAGCAATGCAATGGCAGGAGCTAGAAATCTGGAGGCTTTTTTGTAAATTAGAGATGGCATCTCATCAAGGGCGCTTGACTTAGTTTAAGGGAAAGGATTGCCTCATTAACATCAGAGGAATTAGCGGTAGCTAGGTACAGAGACTCTGGATAGTTACCTGTAAGGTAGTCTTTAATATTAGTGAGTGAGGATGGAATATTATGAGCAAGGGATGTCCCATTGGATGAAAAGAACGTATTGAAGTCCTTAGCCATTACGGGCTCACCATAGCCGTGCTATTTGGAACATTTTTGTTCCAGGTAGCAAATCTTAAGCAACAACATACTGAATTCAATAGTACTTTCCCTGAATAAAAAATAATTTAATTTAATTAATTGAATTTAATTAAACGAATAAATAAATAAATAATAAATAATATTATTTTTTACTCTATTTACATTTGTTCTAAACGTTCTATTTATTTATACAAAAGTTAGCCCCTACAATTAAAAAGAAAACGAAAATACAAGGTACTCTTAAAGAAAACAACTGCAAATCCTAAAATTAATCAGGTATACATGCAAAAGTATCGAAAGTACACGCAATGGGGCGGTGTGCCGGATATACATATCAAATGTAACACTAGCTCTCCAGATATGTCAGTTGCTTAATTAAGAAACTATGCAGGGGGTAAAATGTTTAGAATTGCTAATGAAGAGAACCTCAACACTTTCCTCTCCCAATGTGGTTTGTCTCACCTTAAATAAATAAATAAATATGTTTATTCAGGTAAGGTACATACATACAAGTGATGTTACATTAATGGATCGGTTTATAGATAGAGCTAGTACATACAATGCCTAAAGCCACTATTGCGCAATGCGTTTCGGACAGGAGTTAGTTTAGTTCATTTATTATGCACCCCATACCCATCTTGTGGGCGGTAGTGGAAAGGGTTACAGAGGCACATAATGGGCTCAGGGACTGAACCCCACAATTCATTTAGCTAAGCAAGTTACAAATCTTGATGAGCTAGTTACAAAATTCAATATAAGTCGTCACATCAACAATGGGTTCGAGATGACAGGAAAAACATTAATATCTAGAACTTAATACTAATTGAGCATAAAGAATAAAGTGTGCTGAGAACAAATACAAATAAAGATAAAAAAATGGGCAACATGACTAAAAAGCAGAACAAATACAAAAGGTTGACAAACAGCGTTGATTAAAATAAAAAAATAACAGACATGGGTTGACAATAGAGGGGTAAGGTAGGTTACAGGGAATTTATTAGGTAGTGTTTAGTTTTAATCTCAAACTGGTTGAGAGAGGTACAGTCTTTAACATGGTTGGGAAGGTCATTCCACATTCTGGGTCCCTTGATTTGTAGAGCATTTCTAGTTTGATTAAGTCGTACTCTTGGAATATCAAAACTCTATTTATTTCTGGTGTGGTGCTCATGGGTTCTGTTACAACCTTCAATGAAGCTTTTGAGTTCAGGATTGGCATTACAGTTCAGCGTTTTATATATGCATAATACACATGAGAGAATGTGCAGTGACTTAATATCTAACATATTCAGAGATTTGAGTAGGGGTACCGAGTGATGTCTGGGGCCAGAGTTGGATATTGTCCTAATAGCAGCTTTGTGTTGAGTAATTAGAGGACGTAAATGATTTTGGGTAGTAGAACCCCAAGCACAAATACCATAGTTGAGATATGGATAGATGAGGGAGTAATAGAGTCACCAGGGCAGGGCGGGGTACATAATATCTGATCTTAGAAAGAATGCCAACAGTTTTTGAAACTTTTTTTGATATATTTAAAATGTGTCCCTGGAAATTCAGCTTGTGGTCAATGAGAACGCCAAGGAACTTGCCATCTAATTTGTTACAAATTTGGGTATTGTTTATTTTGAAATTTGTTTGATTAGAGGATTTATTGCCAAACAGAATATAGAAAGTTTTGTCAATGTTAAGGGTGAGTTTGTTGGCAGTTAGCCAAAGATGGACTTTGTTTAGCTCAGTATTTACTGTGGCATTTAGAGCAAGGGGGTCAGGACTGGAGTAAATGAAGGTTGTGTCGTCAGCAAATAGAATTGGTTTGAGGTGTTGGGAGGCATTTGGAAGGTCATTAATGTAGATGAGAAAGAGGAGAGGGCCAAGTATGCTGCCCTGAGGAACACCAATGTTGATGGGTAGGGTGGGAGAAATTGAATTATTCACAGAAACATACTGGAGCCTGTCAGTACGGTAGGATTTGAGGTATTGCAGGGAGTGTCCTCTGACTCCATAATGATGTAATTTAAGAAGAAGGTTTTGGTGGTTGACAGTGTCGAAAGCCTTGCGCAGGTCCACAAATAACCCAACAGGGAACTCATTTTTATCAAGAGCTGCATGAATCAAGTTAATCATACTAATAAGTGCATCAGTTAGTTAGTTTAGTTCATTTATTATGCACCCCATACCCATCCCGTGGGCGGTAATGGAAAGGGTTACAGAGGCACATAATGGGCTCAGGGACTGAACCCCACAATTCATTTAGCTAAGCAAGTTACAATCTTGATGAGCTAGTTACAAAATTCAATATAAGTCGTCACATCAACAATGGGTTCGAGATCGACCTCAAGTACAGGTTCTAAATTAAGCAACTGACATATGTGGAGAGCTAGTGTCAAAATTTATATGTTTGTCCTGCACACCGCCCCCCATCCAGTGGGCAGCGGTGGATAGGTTACAATCACTCAGTTACTACCTACAGTTAGCAAACTGGGGATATTTGGCTAAAATTTCTGGTAGCAGATCATTTTGAATGAAATATTTACACATCGCTGGAACATTGGTTATAGAATTGTCTCTAAATTCACGTATCTTTTCGCGATACATGGCTGAAAAAGCAGCACAAATGCAATTTGGTTGACAAACAGCGTTGATTAAAAAGCAGACATGGATTGACAATAGAGGGGTAAGGTAGGTTACAGGGAATTTATTAGGTAGTGCTTAGTTTTTATCTTAAACTGGTTGAGAGAGGTACAGTCTTTAACATGGTTGGGAAGGTCATTCCACATTCTGGGTCCCTTGATTTGTAGAGCATTTCTAGTTTGATTAAGTCGTTCTCTTAGTTTTAGTTTAGTTTAGTTCATTTATTATGCACCCCATACCCATCGTTCTCTTGGAATATCAAACTGTATTTATTTCTGGTTTGGTGCTCATGGGTTCTGTTACAACCTTCAATGAAGCTTTTGAGGTCAGGATTGGCATTACAGTTCAGCGTTTTATATATGCATAATACACATGAGAGAATGTGCAGTGACTTAATATCTAACATATTCAGAGATTTGAGTAGGGGTACCGAGTGATGTCTGGGGCCAGAGTTGGATATTGTCCTAATAGCAGCTTTGTGTTGAGTAATTAGAGAACGTAAATGATTTTGTGTAGTAGAACCCCAAGCACAAATACTATAGTTGAGATATGGATAGATGAGGGAGTAATAGATAGTCACCAGGGCAGGGCGGGGTACATAATATCTGATCTTAGAAAGAATGCCAACAGTTTTTGAAACTTTTTTGATATATTTAGAATGTGTCCTGGAAATTCAGCTTGTGGTCAATGAGAACGCCAAGGAATTTGCCATCTAATTTGTTACAAATTTGGGTATTGTTTATTTGAGATTTATTTGATTAGAGGATTTATTGCCAAACAGAATATAGAAAGTTTTGTCAATGTTAAGGGTGAGTTTGTTGGCAGTTAGCCAAAGATGGACTTTATTTAGCTCAGTATTTACTGTGGCATTTAGAGCAAGAGGGTCGGGACTGGAGTAAATGAAGGTTGTGTCGTCAGCAAATAGAATTGGTTTGAGGTGTTGGGAGGCATTTGGGAGGTCATTAATGTAGATGAGAAAGAGGAGAATCCAGACAACTTCCTTAAAAGGTCGGATGGAACACAAACAAGGAGCTACGGTTTCAAACTCAACAAGCTACATTGCAAGACAGAAAACAGGAGATGCTTTTTCACCCATTGGGTTATAACCCCATGGAACCGCTTACCCACTGGCTGTAATTGCCAAGTTCCCCTCAATTGCATTTGCTAATATTTTCAAGGAATATTTTAAAACTTAACCAATAAAAGTACATAAGTGAGAGCCTTAAATTGTTTGACCTAAATTTTGCAGAACAGTATATCTTACCTTACCTGAGAGCTACTAACACTAGTGGCCTCGACGAGGACAGGAAGCCGGCAGCTTGTCAAAGGTCCCCCCATTTGCCTTGGTCTTTAAATCCTGGTTATCTTGCCAGGTAAGATATATCTAGTACTTGCGTACTATTCGTACCTATTCAGAGATTCAGTAATAAGACTGTATGGTTTGTTTAGTTTGTCAAATGCTTTTGAAACATAAAGAGGAAACATAAATATAAAGCAGGTAGAGTTTGAACTGCAATGTGAACATCAGTACTGTACAGTTTCCTTTACCAAGAAACTGAATACCGTCTTAAAGTCTTGCTAGTTGGTCAGTGACTATTGCGATTGCCATAGTAACTTTCACGCAGGTGATATGCCTTGACTCCAACTCCAACCCGAAAATGACTTGCGACAGATTCAAAATATGGCGGGGTAGGCCTGGTCGGGAGATGGCAGCACCCGCACCACCACCACAACACTACGCCATTGTCGCTCCGCTTGTCTAGGACTCGCTCCTTTCTCCTTCACTCGCACCCGTCTTGACACGTGAGTACACGTTCACCAACCTGTCCTGTGTTACCACCAGGTGAGGACGTGGGTCTTCCACCCTCCCCAGCTGCTGGGGAACCTGCCACAAGTGTAACAACACCAGAGAGGGAAGAGGGGGGGAGCCAAGCCTCGCTCACTTTCAACAGCTGGAAGGTCATTTTAGGTATGGATGGTTCTCTGGAGGCATTACTCCTCGGTGTGAAAATATATCTGGAGGAGCAATATTCCTCGCTGTAAGAAGTACCTGGAGGGACGTAAATGTCTGAAGAAGGATCGGTAGTTCAGTCTTTTTTTTTTTAGGTTGTGGACTAACCTTTGCGTATCAAAATACTACAACTTCTTCGCGATACTTGCAGTTTGTATGAAGTTTTTTTTTTCTGATGACTACGTATTGATGAGGCAACTGAAAGGTCGTTATTGTATAATGTGGGGTAACTGAAGGGTCGTTATTGTATAATGTGGGGTAACTGAAGGTCGTTATTGTATAATGTGGGGTAACTGAAGGGTCGTTATTGTATAATGTGGGGGTAACTGAAGGGTCGTTATTGTATAATGTGGGTACTGAAGGTCGTTATGTATAATGTGGGGTAACTGAAGGGTCGTTATTGTATAATGTGGGGTAACTGAAGGTCGTTATTGTATAATGTGGGGTAACTGAAGGTCGTTATTGTATAATGTGGGGTAACTGAAGGGTCGTTATTGTATAATGTGGGGTACTGAAGGGTCGTTATTGTATAATGTGGGTAACTGAAGGGTCGTTATTGTATAATGTGGGGTAACTGAAGGGTATTATTGTATAATGGGGTAACTGAAGGTCGTTATTGTATAATGTGGGGTAACTGAAGGGTCGTTATTGTATAATGTGGGGTAACTGAAGGGTCGTTATTGTATAATGTGGGGTAACTGAAGGGTCGTTATTGTATAATGTGGGGTAACTGAAGGTTGTATTGTATAATGTGGGGTAACTGAAGGTTTTATTGTATAATGTGGGGGTAACTGAAGGGTCGTTATTGTATAATGTGGGGTAAACTGAAGGGTCGTTATTGTATAATGTGGGGTAACTGAAGGTTATTATTGTATAATGTGAGGTAACTGAAGGTTTGTTATTGTATAATGTGGGGTAACTGAAGGTTATTATTGGTATAATGTGGGGGTAACTGATGGTCGTTTGTATAATGTGGGGTAACTGAAGGTTATTATTGTATAATGTGGGGTAACTGAAGGTTTTTATTGTATAATGTGGGGTTACTGAAGGTCGTATTGTATAATGTGGGGTACTGAAGGTTATTATTGTATAATGTGGGGTAACTGAAGGTTGTTATTGTATAATGTGGGGTTACTGAAGGTCGTTATTGTATAATGTGGGGGTAACTGGGGGTTGTTTTGTATAATGTGGGGGGGGGGGCAACTGAAGGGTCATTTTTGTATAATGCGGTGCAACTGACGGCTCGTTATTGTATAATGTAGGGCAGCAACTGCTATTGCTTAATGTGGGGCAACTGGAAACGATGTTGTATGATGTGTTGTAACAAGGCTCGATATTGTGTAATGTGGGGTAACTTGAGGCTCATTGTTGAATAATGTAGGATGACTGGAGCTCATTATTGTATAATGTGGGGCACTGTAGGCTCATTATTGCTTATTGTGGGATAACTGGAGGCTTATTATGTGTAAATGTAGGGTAACTGGAGGCTCTCATTTGTATAATGTGGGGCACCTGGAGGCCTGTTATTGTATAATGTGGGGTGCCTTTAGGCTCATAGTTCTGTGATAGTCTCCTGGTGGCTCATTGTAGTGTAAGGATGAGTCACCTGGAGTCTCACTGTTATATAATGAGGGGGGGCACCTGGAGGCTCACTGTTGTATAATGAGGGGGGCACCTGGAGTCTCACCGTTGTATAATGAGGGGGGCACCTGGAGGTGCACTGTTTGCAACAAATCTAAAACTAGATTTTGTGTTTAGGAGTACTGAAGGCTGATTATTTCAATATTTATTACATAGAGGTGTAGTATATAACATTAATTTTCATGTATATTTCAGTATTGGAGATATTCATAGTGATTAATTTTCACGAATTTACCCATATTAATAGCATACTGTATTACATAGCAAGTAGCTTCAAAGCATAAAATTAGAATTGTCATGCTTATATTGACAACAAAACCTGTATCTTATATATAAGTTTAAACAAACTTTATATTATCTATGTTTGCATAGATTATATATAATATATATATATATTATGTATATATGTACTATCTATAATAATCTCAGCTTATACTAGTTCTTTACTGAATATTTATCGTTATAAAGTAATGGCATTTATCGGCACCACATGTCACTGTACAGGTATTATCGTAGCCACTTATGCACCACTTGTGCAAAGAAAGTGTACATATACTGTAGTAGGTACCAATATCATTATACTATAAATACAGCCTAATATCATAATTGCCAAAGGATTTGAGGATGCATATTTTTAGTACATGTACTTTGGAGTAGGGACATTGGTTTTTTGCTTTATTTCATTTTATTACATTACTAAAGTGAAAAGTGCTCTTTATATTTATAATGAAAAATATTTATTTTTTAGGATTATTGTAGATAAATTCACTTTCAGTATTATGTAAAAAAAAATAACTAATAGGCCATAAGTGTTCCAATGTGCAAAGAATCTCCATAAATATTAGTAAATTTACCAGTGGATTTATGAATTTTATTGCAATAATGACTGAATTCTGCAACATTTTTCACCTGTACATTAATTTTGTTTCTTCTTT
>WNGS01000543.1:4363171-4397282 GCA_020271785.1 Procambarus virginalis | reverse complement strand
TATATATATATATATATATATATGCGAACAAGCCTGAATGGTCCCCAGGACATGCTCCTGGGAGTATGGGTTCGAGTCACTTCTGGGGTGTGAGTTTTCATTCATATATATATATATATATATATATATATATATATATATATATATATATATATATATATATATATATATATATATATATATATATATATATATATATATACAGTATCTATATTTATATCTATCTATCTATCTATCTATCTATATATATATATATATATATATATATATATATATATATATACATAGATACATCTTATTGTAATGTGAACAAGCCTGAATGGTCCCCAGGTATATATGCAACTGAAAACTCCACACCCCAGAAGTGACTCAAACCCATACTGTCAGGAGCACAATGCAACTGATGTACAGGAGACCTTAACCACTCGACCATCATGACGGTACAAAAGATGATGGTAGCGAATGAGGTGATTTGATAAAATACTATGCCCAAGATTACCATCAGAGTGCCGTTGGGATGATGGGCAAATAGCCTCGGTACCATCATCTTTGTACGGTCGCGATGGGTCCTCACTCCCTAACAAATTGAAAAGCTGCCCAACTTTTGCCTTATTCAAAATAAAATCATAAGTACCTAATTTCAACCTCAGTTTCCTACCTAGTGCTTTAAACTTGCACTGTTTATGCTACCCAATCCTCAATATATGTACCTAACCATACAACTTCACCACTGTAATCATTGCTAACATCTTATATCATGATTATTATATGATGCATATTTTACTGCATTATACCTTGAATTAATCCTCAAATTATGCTACATTTACCTGTTGATAACTCTCAAATTTTACTTTAATGTACCTACAAACCTCCCTACCTTGAGATACCTTGAGGTGCTTCCGGGCTTAGCGTCCCGCGGCGGTCATCGACCAGGCTCCTGGTTGCTGGACTGATCAACCAGGCTGTTGGACGCGGCTGCTCGCAGCCTGACGTATGAGTCACAGCCTGGTTGATCAGGTTTCAAAGGGTTACCGGTTAACATTTTTTTAATTTTTCTAGAAATTACCTACTTAAAATTACGTTAGAGTAAGGACCTGCCCGAAATGCAATGTATGTTAGTGGCTTTACGAATTAGTTTAGTTCATCTATTATGCACCCCATACCCATCCCGTGGGCGGTAGTGGAAAGGGTTACAGAAGCACATAATGGGCTCAGGGACTTACGAGAATGTAAAAACATCAATGCTATGTACTCTTATAAACCCAATGTACCTTTTTGTATATAAATAAATAAATGGACCATTATAAGAGTTTGGCTTTGTGACAACAAAATCATACGCACACCCTCTGTCACTATGTGATGGAGTGTGAAAAAGATGTGAGAATTCAGAGACAATTCTATAACAAACTTTCCAGAGATGTGTAAATATTTCATTCAAAATGATCTGCTACCGGAAGTCTTAGCCAAATATCCAAGTTTGCTAACTGTAGGAAATAACTAAGGGATTGTAACCTATCCACCGCTGCCCACTTGACGGGAGGCAGTGTGCTAGATAAACATATCAATTCTGACACTAGCTCTCCACACGTCAGTTGCTCAATTTAGAAATTGTACCTGTGGTCGGTTTCGAGCCCATTGATGTGACGATGTGCATTGAATTTTGTAATTAGCTTATCAAGATTGTAACTTGCTAGCTAGATGAATTGTGGGGTTCAGTCCCTGAGCCCATTATGTGCCTACGTAACCCTTTCTACTACCACCTACAAGATGGGTATGGGGTGCATAATAAACTAAACTAAACTAACTGATGCAGCCTTGGCAGGCTACACATTTCATGTGTAGGCAACCAACCCCACACCTTAGCCAGAAGGCTAAAGTGTGGGGTTGGTTGCACATGGTGTAGGAATAACATGTAAAGCACATTTCATGCAAGATAGGGTAATTACCTAAGTGTAGTTACAGGATGAGAGCTACGCTCGTGGTGTCCCGTCTCCCCAGCACTCTTTGTCATATAATGCTTTGAAATTACTGACGGTCTTGGCCTCCACCACCTTCTCCCTTAACTTGTTCCAACCGTCTACCACTCTGTTTACAAAAGTGAATTTTCTTATATTTCTCTGGCAGCTTTGTTTCGTTAGTTTAAATCTATGACCTCTTGTTCTTGAAGTTCCGGGTCTCAGGAATTCTTCCCTATCAATTTTATCGATTCCTGTTACTATTTTGAACGTAGTGATCATATCGCCTCTTTTTCTTCTATCTTCTAGTTTTTGCATATTTAATGCCTCTAACCTCTCCTCATAGCTCTTGTCCTTAAGTTCTGGGAGCCACTTAGTGGCATGTCGTTGCACCTTTTCCAGTTTGTTGATGTGCTTCTTAAGATATGGGCACCATACAACCGCTGTATATTCCAGCTTTGGTCTAATAAAAGTCGTGAACAGTTTCTTTAGTATTTCTCTATTCATGTATTTAAAAGCAATTCTGAGGTTAGAAAGTGTAGCATAGGCTCCTCGCACAATGTTCTTAATGTGGTCCTCAGGTGACAGTTTTCTATCTAGAACCACCCCTAGATCCCTTTCTTTGTCAGAATTCTTTAAAGATTTCTCACATAATTTATAGGTTGTGTGGGGTCTATGTTCTCCAATTCCACTTCCATAACATGGCATTTATTCACATTAAATTCCATTTGCCAAGTGTTGCTCCATATACTTATTTATCCAGGTCTTCTTGAAGGGCATGACAATCATCTAGGTTTCTTATCTTCCCTATTATCTTAGCATCATTAGCAAACATGTTCATGTAATTCTGTATTCCCACTGATAGATCGTTTATGTAGACAATGAACATTACCGTTGAAAGAACTGAACCCTGTGGTACTCCACTCGTAACATTCCTCCAATCCGATACCTTGCCTCTGATTATGGCCCTCATTTTTCTGTCAGGAAATTTTTCATCCATGTTAGTAGCTTACCTGTCACTCCTCCAATAAGTTCCAGTTTCCAGAACAACCTCTTATGGGGAACTCTGTCGAAAGCCTTTTTTAGGTCTAGATAGATGCAGTCAACCAAACCATCTCTTTCCTGTAAAATCTCTGCGGCTCGATCATAAAAACTGAGCAAGTTCGTTACACAGGATCTTCCAGATCGAAAACCATACTGTCTGTCTGATATTATATCGTTTTCCTCCAGGTGTTCTACCCATTTAGTTTTAATTATTTTTTCCAATATTTTGACTATTACACTTGTCAATGATACAGGTCGATAATTAAAGGGATCTTCCCTGTTTCCACTTTTGTAGATTGGAACTATGTTAGCCTTTTTCCACACATCAGCTACAACTCCTATACGGGTGGAGGGGAGACAGAGCTTGCAAGCAGGCAATCCTATATTTAATGCAATGCAAAGGAGTGAGCATGGTTTTTCAGTGAGGGAATAGGTCAACTGGCATCACACGAGTACATGGGGCATTTTATAAGATCTGCAGGATAATATGTATTGAAGGCAATAATGATCACTATGGTCATGTAATGACATCACTGGTTTCTACCCATAAGCTGTTTGAGAAGAATGAGAGGTCCCAAACACTTGGGCACATTTCCTCACACCAATGTTGGTTAGAAAAAAAAAAAGTCATTGGCATTAAAGAACCTCAATAAACCTAACATGCTTCATGATTCAGACAATGGTTAACCATATTAATCCGATATTGGTGTCTTAATCCCAGCACAACATTATTTAAATAATCCCTTTATAGTTATTTATATAATATAAGATTACATTAATATTCCATATCCTCCATTAATTTGTTGCAATGCATGCTGCTTTTTTTTTTACTTGGTGGATGATTAGTTTGCAGGATTTAAACCATACCATACCGCTAAGAGCTCTACCATCAAAACTCAAGTTGTAGCTAATGAGATTGTAGAGTGAAACAATACTTCAAAGACATTATATATAAAGCACTAATAAATTAAAGTCAATATTTTGTGTGTGTGTGCCAAATCTTCACTCCCTGGGCCACACAAACATTTATGCACCTTTTACATTGGCCATGAGTCTAACAACTATTCAATAGTGGTACAAATACAAAAGGAAAATAAAACTGAAAGCAATGTTAAATAAATTCATTATACTTTTGACGAATACATCTTTTAAAATCCTTATTTACACCATTTACATATAGCCCCCAAACAGAAGTAATTTACACTTGCATTTCTGCCTTTTATGAAAAATGCATGTACTGTGTGAGAAATATTGTAAAAAGGTTTATATACATATGAAAATTTTAAACATCTTTCATGTCTAAGTTTACAAATACACATCTCCCAGAATAAACTTAAGCAAAAATAAATAAAGTAATATCCACTAATTGCCATATCACAGGAAAAGCAATTGGCTTCTGCTACTATGAAAATACCGGTGATAAGTTTGATAAGTTTAGAGTGAAAAATAGCCAGTAATGTAACATTATCTAATACTTTGGGCACACCCACTTCAAAAGTTCCGAGTGTTTTCAACATCACAAGAAAAAAGTAAAAAATAGGAGGAGCATAAACAAGGAAAGAATGGCCTTGTGGAGTATATGCACAAGTCAACCTATTGGACAGCAACAGAAACATTTCAAATACTGCCAATTATAATTTAATGACAGTCATGAAATATGCCAAATAGCAAGTCGATTTGGATATATATATATATATATATATATATATATATATATATATATATATATATATATATATATATATATATATATATATATATATATATAAATAAAAGCAGAGCTAAAGCTTGTGCATAAACTATATGAACAGATGAAGATGTAGGAATTCCAACAGTAATGTGCACAAAATAGAAATAATCTAGACAGATTACGAAGGAGAGATGTAGAAAAGTGACAATAAAAATATGAAAAACTGTATTGCAATAAAGTACTGCTGCAATGCAAATAATGAATTTATAGCTTTAACTTTCTCAAATATAGGTCTTTCACATGGTCAATAGTCCTATACAAGTACAGTATTAAGCAAATAAAGATGGGGAAATGTGAACGTTAATATATTCAATATCAAGTTACAAAGGTTGCTATTGCTAAAGCAAATGGGAATAACACTTTAATACTATTGAACTTAAAAGCCCCATTCACCATTAAGATACATCCCATGATTACCATTCAAGTACTTATGGCTTTCCACAATTTTTTTATCATAATTGAATAAATAAAAAAAAGTTAGAGTAAAATATTATGTTAATACTGGAAGAGGAGCTTCAAAAGAGAAAACTTAACTTACCAAGACACCAATATACACCCTCGCACATGGAAACTAAATTCCGATTTAGGTGGTAGTTAACACTGTAAACTAACATTGTCATATCATTGAAAGATATGCAACTTATTGGAAACAGGAAATACAATATCAACAAATATATATACAGTATGTAGACCTATACAATGTTATGTAGATATGATCCATTTCCTATATAAATAGCTTTTCACACACTTCTTGATGGTATACATGAGGTTTAAAAAAGGCAGATATTTTTAAACCCTGCAGTCAATAAATTTAAAAAACTAATTCATTATGATCAGAGCAAGGTTACTGTTTTGTTATTATATAACCATAATTTGGTAAAATAGTAAGCCTCATCAATTTCAATTAAAGTTGACAAAGAAAATAGAACAGCAAGTTCTTTAGGAATGCTTAAAGATATTTCATAGAAAATACAAAATAAATCTAACATGCCACTAGCTTAGATCATCATCACATTTAAATAAAGTGTATTTAAGTACCTGATGAGAACTGTCCAGCAGTGATACCTGGGTCCTCAGATGTGCAATATGTAATTGCTCATTATTTAGTTTGCTTTTAAAGTAAACCTGTATTTACTGCAGGGCACGAGAGATTTATGACAAATTAACCAGACCTTATCCTGTGCTGTCAACATGGAACTACTCTCTCAATAACCAAGCAACACTTAGAAGAGAGCAGACTTATGCATGGAAACATTTGGAAATACTATACATACAGCATGAAAGTTTGTATATAATAACCATTTTAACATTGTATCAACAATTAACTATCCTTTGGTTATCCATAAATTATGAGGATGTCTTTCAATTAACATACTGTATATATAAAATACAGCAACAGTGATAAAATATCTACCTGAGTTCCATTAAGTAAACAATTAATATTTAGATCCTAAATTTCTTAGATAAAACTTACCAGCTTTCAAAACAGAAAGCAGACAACTTCAAAATTCATATAGAATATGTGTGTAGTCTCTCTCATTCCCGTTATATTAAAAGGATTGGGCAGAGTTCACGAGTCAAAATTCTAAAGATTACAAAATTTCACCTACATAAATATTTGTCCTCCAACTTACTAGGCAGCATCTAACCGGACATTATTACAGTACAACTAGGACTGACTTTACTTCAAACATGAGCTAATCTTTAGAACCTTTTGAATAATTAAATAAATGCTGTAATTTTTTCATATTTTTTTAATTACAATCTAAATTGACGTCTAAAGAGTAAACTCGTTTTTATATTAAAATCAAATAATACACAATGTAATATGACCATGTCCAAAACACAACAGCACAAAACACAATCCGGAAACTACTCATTCAACAAAGATGAAAGCAAGCACAAGAAAACAAAATTAAACTTGAATAAGGGTGTGAATGATACAAATTACCTAAGGATTCAACTTTGTTTCATTAAAATGCGTAAAAACTAAAAAATAATGCTTTTCACATGTTGAAAACGACTTACAAAGTGCTAGCCCACTCAATCACCAGCACTATATCTAAAACTTTAAATTCAAGATTTCCATGCACTCTACTGGAATTTTCAAACATGGTTTTTAAGTATGAATGAGGTGCAGACACAAAGTACACCGAGAACACCAACAAGAAAAAAGCAGCTACACCATCCATGACCCTCCGAGATCGTCTTCGCCCGAACCCTTCATCAGTGCTGCCAGTGTTCGAAACACAAGCACAGACCAGCTTTATTTAACCCCAAGTCTGCTAGGTCATAACTCCATATTACAAATTTACACTCAATAATTTTAAGGAAATGTGATTGCTGTTAGGTTAAGATCTGACAAGGAAAAAAAAATGCATTACAGTCTTTCAAAACCCCAATAATAAGTATTATTAGTTCCAACATTTACTGCATTCAGAAGAATATATCCTTTTTAAAAGTCCATTCTCTCTTCTAAAGATAAATAATTTTTTTTATAATTCCCCTAAAATATAAAAGTACTAATATACATTGTTTACTTAAAAAGAAATAATATATTTAAATATTTCCATAGGATTACAGCATTTCCCTTAAATAAATTTGTATAACCCATTACTTGACAAGGGTTACTATTTAACGAGTATCATCCACATTTACAAGTTTTCCCCTTCTTTCATTCCCTTAATATAGAGCTTTTCCATTATGAACTCTTCTTTTCTCCATTAGTGTGGTGAACAAGACTCTGTGTGTCTGTTGGTCGGGTCAAGTTCTTTCCTGGGATAAACTCGGCAGCATACGGATTCAAGGTACTCTGAAAAATTACATTCATCACATTACCACCTCCACAACTATCATTACGCTATTATCCATTAACACCGAGCGTAGGAATTCACCTAGAATGGATGAATAAAAGGACGAATTATATCATATGGATACTTCAAACCCCCAACCACCCACCATAATGGTCCACTTTAAGCCGGGGGGTTTGAACCCCCCAGGGTTTAATTGAAAGTCATCATTGAAAGCAAAGGAAGATTTCTATGATTGGAATGTGCAAGGAATAAATCAAGAGCATAAGTGGTAAATGTTTGTAAAGAAGTTCGTTTGATGTGCTCAGTTTATCTGAAAAAAATGATAAAAAGAAATAAAGATGGAGGCCAAAACCATCAGACGTTTTAAAGCATTACATGAAAGGGTACTGGGAAGTCGGGACACCATAAGCGTAGCACTCGTCCTGTAACTACACTTGAGTAATTACAATGACTGGTGGAGTGTCACTTGCAGAGCATATCTTGAGATAATTTCGGGCTTAGCGTCCCAATGGCCCGGTCTTCGACCAGGCCTCTTTTTTATTACACAGCCCCAGGAAGCAGCCTGTAACAGCTGTTTAACTCCCAGGTATCCATTTACTGCTAAGTGAACAGGAGCATCAGGGTGAACGAAACTCTGCCCATTTGTTTCCGTGTCCACCGGGGATTGAACCCGGAACCTCAGGACTACGAATCCCGTGTGCTGTCCACTCAGCTGTCAGGCCCTCAGGGTACCAAAGGGTTCAGTTCTTGCAAAAGTAATGTTCATCGTCTACATAACTTACCAGAAGGCATACAGAATTATATGAATATGTTTGCAGATGACGCCAAGATACTGGGGAAGATAGGAGACGCAGACGATTGCAATGCCCTTCAAATCACTCTTAGATAAAATAAATGCTTGGGGTGTCAAATGGCAAATGAAATTCAATGTGAATAAATACCATGTTATGGAACGTGGAATCAGAGAAAATAAGACCACACACAACTTACAAATTATGTGGAAAGGTATTACAGAATTCTAATACAGAACGAGACTTGGAGGTGGTTTTGGATAGTAAGCTGTCACCAGAGGAACACACAAAGAACATTGCATGTTCCTCTTCACCATCCACATTAATTATATGAATGGTGAAATACTGAAGAAACTGTTCATAACATTTGCAAGACCAAAATTGGAATATGCAGCAGTTGAACGGTGCCCAAAGCTCAAGAAGCACATAAGGACACTGGGAAAGGTGCAACAGCATGCTACAAAATGGCTTCCGGAACTGAGAAACATCTCTATGAGGAGAGACTAGAGGTGTTAAACATCCCAAAACTAGAAGACAGAAGAAAAAGAGGTGATATGATCACCACTTACAAAATACTAACAGGAATCAACCAAATTGACAGGAATTCCTGAAACCAGCAACTTCACGAACAAACGGACACAGATTCAAGCTAAGGAAACAAAGGTGCCAAAAAAAATTAGAAAGTTTACTTTTGCAAACAGAGTGGTAAACTGTTGGAACAAGCTAAGTGAGAAGGTGGCAGAGGCCAAAACCAACAGTAGTTTCAAAGTGTTAAACTGTACAACAAAGAGTACTGGGAAGATGGGACCCCAGAAGTGTAGCTCTCATCCAGTAGCTATGCTTAGGTAATTACACACACACACACACACAATCTACCACTATCTTTCGCAAACAAAGTGGTAGACGGTTGGAACAAGTTAGGTGAGAAGCTGGTGGAGGCCAAAACGGTCGGTAATTTCAAAGCGTTATATGACAGTGCTGGGAAGACGGGACACCACGAGCGTAGCTCTCTTCCTGTAACCACACTTGGGTAATTACATTAGAAAGACATTTTTCAGTGTCAGCAGTTAACAAATAGAATGTGCTAAGAAGTGTTGTGGTGTAGGCAGACACCATACAGTTTCAAATGTAAATATTTAAGAGCCAAATAGGCTTGGCAACCTGTATATCAGTCCACCAATGGTTGAGAGACAGGAGCAAACAGCCAAAACTCCACCCCCTGCAAGCACAACTAGGCAAGTACAACTGATGACCAATAGCCACGAGGTGTTCCTTAAATACTTCCACAATCTTGGAAAATTATCCACCTTTTTTAATTCCAATGCCAATGCATTTGTGATTGGTAAGTACAGTACATGATCCATAAACTATCAACAAAACTAACCTTAGCAGCTACGTTTTCACTCACTCCCATCTTCTGCAGGCTTGAAGTTAAATTTGATGTGGCATCATTTCTCATTCTGGAAACAAAATAAAATAAAAATATAACATATTAGACTGTAAAATGATTATGTCAGTCAAAGATTATGTTATGACTGAAGATGGGAGAAAATTATTAGAACCACATACAAAGTGATGAATAGATTAAAATAAGCAGTTTTGTTATGATCAAAATAATGATAGCTGCTTTGTAGGAGTAATGCCTAAAATAATGGAATAAGTGAGGCTTGAGCATGTGGGGATAATGGGTAAATTGGACAGAACCAAGAAAAGCATGTTTGATGACTGAAGGAAAGCAGAACATGCACAAGAGAAATAAGGGGTAAGGTAATTATCAAAAGAAGGCACCAAACCGGGAAGGCTATGTAGCACCATCAAAGAGTGAAATAATCAGAGGGCACTAAATATCACCAAGAATGCCAATACAAGAACAGAAACGCATAAGGCGAACGATATCAAAAGTATCCGATTCACCAAGAATTCTATCGAGGGAAAGCAAGTCACATGCACGTTCTGAAGTCAGGACATTTAACAAGGATATGCACAACTGTAAGAAGGACAACGCAATTTGGACAATAAGGAGCAGGGCGGCGCTCCATTAAGTGACCGTGAGTTAAGCGAGTATGGCCAATCCGCAACCTTGCTAGAGCAGTTTGCCACTGCCAGTTACAGCAGGAGGAGGAAGGCCACGGGGACACTACGCTTGAGAGTACGCAGTTTGTTACCAACAACAGAAGACTAACAACCCTGATATCGGGCAAGGATGGAGGAATGAATAACAGGATAAAAGTTGGAATAAGGAATACCTTTACGGGAGATGGGGCAAGAACAGACAGCTTCCTTAGCGGCAGCATCCGCACGGAATTATTTGAGGAACTTCCCATTTTGAATTAATACATTTAAAAATTTATGAATGCGTCTGTGGGGTCGACCGCTGGATGTAAAGAACTTGAGTCGAGGACGGGTTGTAAACCGCTGGTATTATCGCGCACATTGGGGGCCCGAAAGTGAAAAATATTCGAATTATGTAAAAATAACTTTTATCTGATTTTGTTGTAACTTAGACATCCTGGAGTGCATATGTTTCCCTAACTGTGTGAAGATAGAATGAAATTGGTCAACAAATAAATTGTTCACAACTTGCAAAACTTGGGACTTCATTTTTTTGGCTGATTTTTCCGATTTCAAACTATTTTCTTTGTCTCTAGGTTGTTTTGATGATTAGGGACCATATTAGGGCTTTTTCACTTATATACAGTATACCCTAAATATATCCCCTATATCATTATTATAATTATCCCTGTATTTTGTGTTTTTTGGGGTTATTTTTTTCTTTACTTCATTTCAACACACATTAAACCTACAACTTTCACATATTCGAATACGAATGCCAAACAATGTTTATTAAAACATACAATTAAATTAACAAATTAAAACTACAGTACCTTTATTCATTGTTGATAACTTCAACTTCAATTATCTCTGAAACTAGAGTTTCACCTTTGAGTGGCTTCTAAATTCCCATTTTTGACCAATTCTCACTATTTTGATATTGTGTGCTCAGCTGTCTGTTCTACAATCCCTCCAGAATGGATTTTTCATAACTTTATACATTTGGAGATGTAATTTTTTTGGGGGGGTCTAAATTTGCCGCATACAGTATTTCAAATGTGTTGACAATTCTTTTTACAGTAAACTATACTGAAAACCTATATTCTAATTTGATGAAAATGAAGATCATATGCTATTCTGAGAGAATAATAACATTAAATGAAAAATTGGTGATAGTTCATCATTTTTATTCTGAATTGAAAACCTGAAGTTTTCAATATTCAATTTTAAAATTAATTTTGATTCTCTTGCTTTTCAAGTTACGTTGTGATCATTTAGACAAAGTTGGAGCATTTGCTTAGATGATTATGCAAAATTTTTTTTAAAAGTGTTTGTGCAAGTTTTAAGAGCAAGTTAAGGCACACAAACATTCATAACAAAACTAGGAAACAGGATTGGTTCAACAGAAATTGCGTGAGGGCCAGAGACCAAAAAGACACAAATATGGAATCAATATAGGAAGAGGACAAACCCCCAAACATACCAGCGATAGAAAGATGCAAGAAACAACTACACGGCAGTGAAGAGAGAGGCAGAAAGAAATTTTGAAAAATGGATAACGGACAAATGTAAAACAGAACCAGCTCTATTCTATAAATTTATAAACAACAAACTGCAGGTAAAGGATAATATTCAGAGGTTGAAAATGAAAAATAGATTCACGGAAAATGAAAAGGAAATGTGTGAAACATTAAACGAAAAGTTCCAAAGTGTGTTTGGACAAAATGAAATCTTCAAGGAACCACACACATTAAGAATTCCAGAGAACAATAGAGCACATATAGGTGTCTAGAGATGAAGTGGAAAAAAACCCAGCGTTGAATGTAATGTGTAACACCATTTTCGGTGAGACCCGGAGGCTCCCCGGAGCTTACTGGGCTGATATGATAATATCAGACTTTGGTATCAGTCATGTGTATGGAGTTCTGTGGGCCTACAAGGAACCACGAGCCAGAACCTGGCCCCCTCAGAGAGGCATGGGGAGCAATGGCCTATAGAAACCCCGTGTGGTTGGAAGCATTCTACGTCTGCCATCGACCGGGTCAGATACCCAGAAAGTTAAGCATACCAAAACAAACCTATTCTGGTGAAAGTATTGCTACCAAAAGGCGAACAACTGGAAAGAACTCCCCCTAAAAGAAATGAGCAAACGAGCATGACGTCACACGTCGCCGTGCCGCTGTCTGCGCAGCTTCCCCCTGACCGGGAGGGGGAAGGGGAAGCCCCAGACCCCTCGCACCGGCTATCCACCCTTCAGTTCTGAGGCTGGATGTCAAAACACTTGAAAAACTGCTGACCAGAGGGAGGGAGCCACCGGGGTCTCACCCAGAAAATGGCGTTTCATTACATTCAACACTGGTTTTCTGGGGGGAGAAAGTCTTCCCTTCGACTTCCCGAGCTAACTACCCACAGAGGAAAACATAGACTTACCCAGGAGGCGGTCGCTGCACACTCCTCAACTCTAAGTCGAGACAACTGGCTGCAGCCGCCAACCCAAAGTGACATAGGCCCAACGAGGCCCAGGGACGTTCACTAGGTAACGAGCAGCCAGGACCCCTGTTCAACCGCCAAAAGCCCCGTGCCCGAATGTCAGCTAAGGACATGTTGCCAAAGACGGCAGCAAGAGCAGCAAACTTACGAATGTCGTGGGCACGGGGATAGAACACAGGCTGGTTAGCCTTAATAACTCTGCGGACGACCTGGGAGACCCGCACCCGCGAACAGGGAAGAAGGGAAACCAGATCAACCCAAAGCGTGTCCCCGGACACAGAAGCCCTGGAGCACAAATAACGGCGAAGAGCCGCAACCAGACACAAAACATGATGCACCCAAATGCCTGACCAAGCACCAACAACCCAGGGACCCTTCCAGAAAGCAACAGTCCCATTCTTTGCCAGAAAAGAGGGAAACGGCTGCAAACGAACATAACCATCACGAAGACCGAAGGAGCAGAAACCCCTGCGCCGGAGGAGAGCATGAAGCTCCCCAACCCGACCCCCAGAGGCCAATGCCAACAGAAAAAAAATTGCCTTGGAGAAACAATCCTAAACTGAAAGGGCCACAACAAACCGAGAAGAAGAAAGAAAAGAGCACTCTGTCCAAAGACCAGGACGGCTCAGGCAGTGCATGAGCAGGCCGGAGATGAAACAATGCACGAAACTGCGCAGAAGTAACATCAATACCGAAAGCAAGCTGAAGTGGCTTCGCCAGCATCGTACGATACGAGGCGGCAGTGTTAGGCGTAAGGTAACGGTCCTGGAACAACCAAGAAAGAAGGTTGAACACGAACAGAAAATGAAGCACAGTGACGAAGACGTAAAAAGAACCGGAAGGACTGCCAGGAGACTTCATACTGCCGCCGAGACGAAGCCCGCAGGTGAGACACCAACAAAGAAGCCACCTGATCATCATAGAGATGATGATAAACCAGAGACAAAAATACCATATGTGAAGACTTGAGAAGATCGAACCAGCCATGTGACGCACCGGGCCGATCTGTTGGAAGAGGAAGAGTCACGGGAAAACCTCCACGTTCGGATACTGGGCAACCAGCGCCCGAAACGACAGCTGGGCTGGCCACGACGGGGCCAAGAGAACTACTTTCCTCTGGTAGGTCTCCAAGCGAGCCAGGACCTGGAGCAACAGCTGAACCAGGGGAAAAAGGTACAGGAACCCCAATCTCGACCAGTCCTGCCGAAAGGCATCTACCTTGATGGCCTTGCAATCGGGGAAGGGCGCCACATATTGGGGTAGACGCTGCGACCATGCCGACGCGAAGAGGTCCACCTAGAGGCGTCCGAACGTCTGGCAGAGCCAACGGAAGGAGTCGACGTCGACCGTCCATCCAGTGGAGAGGGGAAGTAAAAATGAGACAAGCCGTCAGCCAGGACGTTGGACACTCCCCGCACATGAACAGCCAGGAGAGCCAAACCCCGAGAACTCAGCAGACGAGTCACCCGAAGCGACCAACACCAAATAGCCAAGCACTGCATTGAACCCCCTCAGTTCAGGCAATGAACCACCTGGGAGCAGAATGAATGGAGCCAGATCGTCGATCCGCGGGCGCCCCGAACTCTCCGAAGCACAAACCACACTCCCGCGATACACTCCTCAACTCTAAGTCGAGACAACTGGCTGCAGCCGCCGACCCAAAGCGACACAGACCCAACGACCCTAACGATGTCGAGCCCGCACCATGCTGTGGGCTCGACGGAAGGATGGACCCCACCGCCCCTGACCGACCTGGTGAGCACTGGTCACAAAGCCCTAGCCGAGAGACAAAGCTTCCGTGAACACATCGAGCGAGGGCTCGGGCAGGCGCCAAGGCACTGAACCCTGAAAAACCCTTAGAGGAAGCCGGCAACGCAGCAGCTGACGCAAGGCCCCTGGGGTCGAACCCAGCAATCGCGAGAAAGGCGGAAGGAACGTCCCCCCGAAGAAACCAGAACAGCTGACGAAGCCAAATCTGACCCGGCGGGCAGACCATCATCGCGAAGTTCAGGCTCTCGCACAAACCCTCGAGCAACCGCCGAGTGACCCGGGAGCTCCCCAGAAACAGGCACAAGCGGGACCACAACCGGAGGAGAGACTCCAGAGGAAGAAAAAAGGAAGCGATCCGAGAGTCCCACACAAGACCCAGCCACGACCGAACCTGGGAGGGAACCAGATGGGGCTTCCTCCAGTTCACAATGAACGCGAACCCGGCGAGCTGGGAAGGCACCAAATCCCTGGCTAGCAAACAACTGGACCAGCTGGGAGCCCAAACCAGTCAGTCGTCGAGGTAGGCCAACACCCAAACACTGGCCACCACTACCCGGGTAAGGTGTGTGAGCATGCGAGGTGCCAGATTCAACCTGAACAGGAGACAGCGAAAGCGGTAACCTTGATGCCCCACAACAAAACCGAACCAGTTCCTCAACCCCGGATGAATCGGGACGTGCCAATAAGCGTCCCAGAGGTCTAGGGACCCCATCCAAGAATCCGGCTCCAACAGGAGCCGAACTTGAGACAGTAGTCATCCGAAACGAGATGCAATGAACCCAGGGGTTCAGACGGGACAAGTCCAGAATGACCCTCGGGTCCGCACAGTCCCATTCTGGCATTGGAAACAGACGGGAAACCCATCTGAGGGACGATGTCGTTTCGACGACACCAAAGCGAACCCACTCCAAGATGATTTGATGGAACGCAGAAGAAGTGGCCTGCCCCACCAGCCCCGAACCCCCTGAAGGAAGGGGATGGCCACCCAACGCCACCGCGGGCCGAAGGAAATGCTCACAAATCGTGGGACCAGGTGTGAGTGAACAGTGCAAGCCTCCCCCCCATTGCTCCATCAATGGGGCGAATTGCGAAAGGGCCGGAGCCACTTACAAGACCCATAACCTCACACAGAGTGAGCACTGCGCCAACCAGACGATCCATCACTGAGGCGTAATCCAGGTCATGCAGGACATAAGACATCAGGGCTGCCCGTACTGCACACGGTTGGATGCGGGAAGCCGAAACCTCCGGAAAGATGGAACCCACGCATCCGAGGGAACATGGAACTGAATCCGGGGAGGGGGCAGACGCCAAATCCAACTCATACGCAGAGGGGTAAAAAAAGAGAACCCCACTCCTTGTAACAATAAGCCCCGCTCCGAGGGTAGAAAAACCCAGGCGGGGTCCAGCAGGGCCCAAGGCCCCAAAGTCAGCCCCAAGATCCCCATCCTCAGAACTCGGGGCCGAGTCATCCCCCAGAGCTCCGGCCCCTAAAGAAAAAGTCAGCGCAGCCGAGAAAGCCGAACCGAAGGGGGCCCACTGGTCAGACCCAGAGGTTTCTGCAGGGAGAGTGGATTCGAATGCCTCTGTCGCCACACCGGAAGGAGCATCCTCAGAGACCGCCTGAGAATCTAAACCATCTAAACCCTGCCTTGACTCTGAAACCCCAGACGCTTCGGGGCCGGAAGCAGGGGGGGGGGGGAGGGATCAGGACGCACCACAGCAGGGGGAACGACGAGGAGGTGCGGACTGAACCAAGGTCGAAGCGACCCCCCCCCCCCCAAGTCCAGGTCCCTATAAGCAAAACGGGGTAGCCTCGGGGCATAGGGTGAGGAACCAACCTAGCACGTTGCAACAACCTAAACCGAGAATGCAACGCCTGGGCCGCCTGTACCCGTAGATCATCATCTTGAGATTGGGTAAACTGAGTCATGAGCAAGCAACAGAACTCGCATGACTCCGGGTCGAAGGTGTCACCGACCTAACAGGCAATGTGACGAAGGCAAAAACCATGAGGGTCACCCCGAGTCAAGGGGACCGAGCAACCCTCAAACTTGCACGAGGTGACGGGGGGACTCCGGAGACACATCCATCGGATCCACGCGCCCCCTAGGGGATTCCCAGGGTCCTGAGCGCATAATGGAAACTCACGCCCAGTTAATCCCAGGCAGGGTACTGCTAACCGGCAACCAAAACTACCAAACAACTGTCTAAGAACCCCAGGGATGTGTACACTCACGGGGACCTAGCAGGGGGCACCACTAGAAGAGAACCGTGCACAGGTCAGGTACAAAAATGGGGGAAGCAAGGCAGACCTTCCTACAAGGCAAAAAGAAAAACAAAACCCCACGAGAGGACAACGTACCCCAAGGAACAGAGCCGGCCATTGTAAGTGGTGAAAACAAGCTGCGCAGTACCCAGTGCCCCACCAGTGCAAGCTGCCTCTTACCCTAAGGTAAACCAGGAAGACAAAACCCCTAAGCATCCAAAGGGCAGTAATACGAAAACCGAGCAGTAACACAGCCTAGCAGAGGCAGACCCCGAGGAACTTATGGAAGGTAACCCCAAGCTCCTAGGGCAGTACTTACAGAGCACCTAGGGACGATAACCCTAGGCGCATGCAGCCCAAGTACTGTAGAATAACTCCTGGCTCTCGCACCCCTAGAAGACAGCCACCACTCAAAGCAAAGTGCTGGAAACTCTGGAGCCAAGCACACGACCTCCGCGTCTAGCATCAGCCTGAGAACTGAAGGGTAGATAGCCGGCGCAAGGGGTCTGGGGCTCCCCCTTCCCCCTCCCAGGAAGGAGGAGCTGCACAGACAGTGGTGCGGCGACATGTGACGTCATGCTCGTTTGCTCATTTCTTTTAGGGGAGTTCTATCCAGTTGTTCGGCTTTTGGTAGCAATACTTTCACCAGTATAGGGGTTTGTTTTGGGATGCTTACCTTTCTGGGTGCCTGACCCAGAAAGGTAAGCAGACATAGAATGGCAGACTTAGAATGCTTCTAACAACACAGGGGTTTCTATAGGCCATTGCTCCCCGTGCCTCTCTGAGGGTAGCCAGGTTTTGGCTCGTGGTCCCCGGTAGGCCCCACAGAACTCCATACACATGACTGATACCAAAGTCTGACATTAGCATATCAGCCTAGTAAGCTCCGGGAAACCGAAGGGGCTACCCCCAGAAAATGCTCAAGGAACTAAGCAAAAACAAAGCAGTTGGCCCAGATGGAGTTTCACCACGGGTTCTGAGAGAATGTGCAGCCGAGCTCACCATTCCACTTCAACTAATTTTCCAGATATCCCTGTGTACAGGAGTCGTAGCAGATGTGTGGAAAAAGGCTAACATAGTATCAATCTACAAAAGTGGCATCAGGGAAGACCCCGACAATTATAGACCTGTATCATTGATAAGTGTAATAGTCCAAATACTGGAAAAAATAATTAAAACTAAATGGGTAGAACACCTGGAGAAAAACGATATATCAGACAGACAGTATGGTTTTCGATCTGGAAGATCCTGTGTAGCGAATTTACTCAGGTTCTATGATCGAGCTACAGAGATTTTACAGGAAAGGGATGGTTGGGTTGACTGAATCTATCAAGACCTAAAAAAGGCTTTTGACAGAGTTCCACATAAGAGGTTGTTCTGAAAACTGGAAAATATTGGAAGGGTGACAGGTAATCTTCTAACATGGATGAAAAATTTTCTGATAGAAAAATGAGAGCCATAATCAAAGGCAATGTATCAGATTGAAGGAATGTCACAAGTGGAGTACCACAGGGTTCAGTTCTTACACCAGTAATGTTCATTGTCTAAACGATTGATCAGATGGAATATAGAATTATATGAACATGTTTGCTGATGATGCTAAGATAATAGGGAAGATAAGTAACTTTGATGATTCTCATGCTTTTCAAGAAGACCTGGACAAAATAAGTATATGGAGCACAACTTGGCAAATGGAATTTAATGTAAATAAATGCCATGTTATGGAATGTGGAATGTGAGAATATAGACCCCAGACTACCTATAAATTATGTGAGAAATCTTTAAAGAATTCTGATAAAGAAAGAGATCTAAGGGTGGGTCTAGATAGAAAACAATCACCTGAAGACCACATAAAGAATATTGTGCGAGGAGCCTATGCTACACATTCATTATTGTTTTTAAATACATGGATGGTAAAACACTAATTAAATTGATCACGACTTTTGTTACACCAAAGCTGGAATATGAAGCGGTTGTATGGTGTCCATATCTTAAGAAGCACAACAAACTGGAAAACATGCAGACATGCCATTAAGTGGCTCCCAGAACTGAAGGACAAGAGCTATGAGGAGAGGGTTAGAGGCAGTAAATATGCCAAAACTAGAAGATAGAAGAAAAAGAAGTGATATGATCACTACATACAAAATAGTAACAGTAATTGATAAAATTGATAGGGAAGATTTCCTGAGACCTGGAACTTCAAGAACAAGAGGTCATAGATTTAAACTAACTAAACAAATATCCCGAAGAAATATATGAAAATTAATTTTCGCAAACAGTTGTACAGTTGGAACAAGTTAGGCGAAAAGGTGGTCGAGGCCAAGACTGTCAGTAGTTTCAAAGTGTTATATGACAAGAGTGCTGGGAAGATGGGACACCACGAGCGTAGCTCTCATCCTGTAACTACACTTAGGTAATTACCACAAGTGTAGCTCTCATCCTATAACTACATAGGAATAAAAAAAATTAAGGAAGCATTAATGACTATAAAGCACTACGTGATGCAAGAACAAGTAGCTTTGATATAAAGAAAACCTGTAAATAATACCAAAATACATTATTGTTATCATACCTTATCTCTCTTCCTTGATATAATACGTGCCTCAGCTTTGAAGTGTTATAAAGACTAAAAAGTCTAGATACAAACATCAACTATGTTATAACATGTACTATAACATTTATAATCTATATCCAGATTAATAGATCAATTTATTTTAATTTTGTGCACACTTTAAAGGAATCGCCAAAGATTGGTTATATTTACTAGCGGGATTTCTAGGGCACTTGGTTACTAATAATGGTAGTGTTTACCAACCATACTAAGGTTAACGTTTATATATTTTTCTACATCAGGTTGTGCACCAAATGGACTTTTTTGTATGTATATTAGAGAGACTATCAATTTGATTTATTCTATTACAGTACTGTACATGAATTCGGAGATACAGTATGTGGTACCTACGTTATTTTAAGTTACACGTGTCGAGAACAAATAAGTACACTATACAATAATGTAAAAAAATTTCAGTAATCCTTGAGTCTTCTCTATTTTTAGCATTAAGTCAGGCTTCCACACTCTACATTTTATATTTTCTAAATTTTGATTTATACTTATAAACTAGTGTACAGCAAGCATTCTGTACTTCATCGCGTGCTGATTTTGTGGTGGGAAAATGAAGTTTCAAATTTTAATTAAAAAATAAATAAATAAAAATAAATGTATTGTTACTGTCTCTGGAACCAGACCCCATTTTTCCTATATCATGCAAATAAAAGATCACACAAATTTAAATTTAGATAGATGTATTTTATATACCTGTATACATATAAGTTGGAATACAGTAAAGTGATCCAATAGTACAACCAACACTCAAATTTTCAGCTGGACAAGGTATATAAAAATTAAGACAATGGTATGCAGTATAATACCATATAAATTTACAGATTTGGCTAAAAAAAATTCTCTGAAGAAAATTAGACAAATGGGAATATAGTATATTCAGAGGGAATAAAGATCACAAACTTGGTAGTCATCATCTATATACAGCACTGTACATGCTTTCAAGCCAAATAAGATGCATGATTTGATTGAAAATAGACTGTACACCACAGTACTCACTTCTCCTCCTGGTACTGGTGGTAGTAAACAGTGTCACGTTGCTCCTCCTCCTCTAACATGCGACGGAGGAATTCTTCTTCATCCTCCCGCAGGGTACTTGACTGTTCCATCATTACTTGGTTCACCTCGCAGATTACCTAATTGACAGATTACTCTCAATAAATACAGGAATGAAATATTAAATCTTAATTTTAAAAATTCATATTACCACAAGACACCATAAATGAGCTCTAAAACAAATTCATCAACAAAATCTCATATCCATGGTCCGCTGCATAGAATGCAAAATGGTGACAATAACGTATGAAACAAAAAATTTAGATTATTTGCAGATAACTGTCTGCCTTAAAAAATTATCAGGTGAAATCTCTTAAAATGCTACTCTAAATTTGGTATTGTTTTTACATTTAACATGAATTAAGAGGGTTCAATGACACATGAACACAGTGGTAGATTTTTAAAATAGACTAGTATTTATGACGTGCCATTTTTGACAGTAGAAATAATAAAAATTTGTAACATCGAAAAGAACACCAAACATTTATATCCTTTACCAAGCTTCTCTACTACTAATACCACTAAAATGTTATTACAATAACCAGTGAATAGTTCAATTTCTTTAGTTTATCTAAGCCTACCGTAATTATAGTAAAGTGTTTTACCCATCCTCATTAACCTTGTGCAGTCAGATTCTGGTGCTTCTTCTATGTTCTTCATTTGGCATCTTGTAACGTAAGTGATCTTCGATCAATTTTCTTCATTTTCTTAGATAACCTAAAATTGTAGAATCTAGGGACCCAACATGCTAGTCCTTTGACCAATGACATACAGTACTGTGCTGACTTAATGCAATATAAAAAAAAAAATTATCCTTTGTTAGTACTCAAGGAGGTCTGGATATCAAACTCCCAGACAGTAGCAAAATATCTTTCAAAGATAAACCAATATGACCCGACAAATATGGTAACCTGCTTAGGTTAGCCCAATTAGATAATTTTCAAGACCGTTGTGTTATCTCGATAGTGAAAGTTTAGTGTACAAAATGAAGTCCTAAATGTAACAAATTTATAATTTTCAGAAACCATATTCATTCATCAGCATATTTTTGTCTTTGTAAATTACCTACCAGCCTGCTTAGTGCATAAGATCAGCAAAATCATGCAAGACTACTGTAGTCAGACTGCACAGAACTAGTTAATTTATTGCATTAGATTTACTGTACGATGTCACATAATACTGAACATCAAACAAAACAAAAGTATTCTCTATGTATGGATTGTATTTAGCCATTCGTGATGAGCCTACTAACCCTATTCATAACAACCATGTCAAAATTATTGAGCCTGAATTTCCATCATAAAGACGCAGAGAATAAGTAGAATCTGGCCCAACTTCCCAAAATGGAAAATGGTTCATATCCAGATATTGTTCAACATTACCTAAAATTTGCATTCAATCCATTTGTTGCCAATGGGCAGACCATAAAGTGTAAAAAAAAAATGTAAAGTAACTAGAACAATTTTGATGTTACACAGTTGTCAATAAAATAAAGTCAACTACTATCTGAATAGGTTTGTGATTAAATATAACAGGTGTACAAGTGGCCATCAAACAAGGAGTTCTGCATAATGAAACTGAAGAGACTTCCAGAAAATCATGTAATTTATACAAGTAAAGTGGTCTCAAAATATACAGTAGCCAAGAGATAATAGAGTATTGATCTCTTCCATCCATCAAAATAAAAATAAATGGTATAACCCTTCACTTATGAAAGAGCCACTAAAATACTACTTTACTGTACTTCAAACTTAAATGGGAAAACTATGGCCCTTCTAAATAAATGCAGTAAAATGTTAAATCTGAATTTTATTGTATTCATATAATTAAGAGGATTTACCTGTTACCCATTTTACTAATACTGTATTCACATGAGTTTTTTCATTTCCATTAAGTGAAACCTAATTTATACAATTATTTAATTTAATAAAGTGTTTTTACATAAGGATTCTTCAAAGCAAATATAAATTTTTTATGTGAATAAAAATATAAAAAGTTATTGACAGTGGCCTAAGTAAAATAATATTCATTGTATCAGGAACTGACTTCTCTTTAGATATGCAAGAGGCCTTCAAAGATTTCAGCAGCAATTTATCAATAGGAACTCCAGTACACTCAACATTATCCACTAATAGATGTGTTCCATGTGTTTTAGCCTATAATATTCCATTATGGACCATGCTTTTGTTATAAAAATAAATTTCTCTAAATAAAAATTAAAACAATTAAAATAGAATACTGTACCTTAAAAAGAAAAAACTTCCATTATCTATAAACTTGATTTATACAATGAAGCCAAAAGCAAAAATTAAACTTCACCTAAAATAGAATTAGAAAGGATTTCACTTTGCAGGGATAATCCATGCCACTGTAGTGGTTTGACCCAATGTCAACAGTACCAAACTTCAATTCATTCTCATTATGTAAAGGACTGCACAGAATACATTTACACTTCTTAAAACCACAGTACATTTGTATTCATTGTTAAACCAAATACAATATAACATTTTTTTTTATTATACATTTATAAATTTCTTATTACAACATTATAGAATTCATGTAAACAAGAGAATGAATCAAGATATGGCCATATTATTTAAATATTTCTCTACTAATACACACCCACTTGAATAAAACAAGAAACAGACTAACTGTTAATCTGATGAAAGTAGATTTAGTATTGCCAGTTGATGGATTTTTAATTAACAGCCTTACAATAGTGACTTTACCTTTATAAACATCTCAAAAGTGCTTTCTTAATGTAGAAAACTACACCAATGAAGCACACAATGACAGTTATCAGGGTAAATGCCCAAGATGAACCGTCTCATGCAAAACATGTGAGAGAGCCTTCCTCCCACCATCTCCTCCTCATAGGCCAGCCTCACCTTGTGGTCAAAGGCCTCCAGATCCTCCTCGGCCATCCACATAAACTCAGAAAAGTCAGGCTCAGCGTTGGGATTCATCCTGGCACTACCAAAGCCACCACTGGACTCACTCCCACCAGGACTATTATCGGGTAAGCGCATGAAGGAGCTGCCTGCAAGGGCCATCAGTGGGTCATTAGTAATGGGGATTAATATTATTAAAGTAGGTTAGTAGTGATATATCAAGGGGTAGGGCATCAGTCATGAGTGAAGGTTGATTATTATTTAACCGTATGTCTAACTAGGTTAGGTCAACGAGGAAATTATAGTACATATTCAGTGCAAATTTAGAAGTAACACATCAAGGTCAAAGTAACAGTAATTGATAGAAACAATCTGGTGCCACAGAAAATATTTGTGTACACCCATATATTAAAATTACAGTATAATATATTGTGCTGATAGCACTTAATTAGTAAATGCTCTGTATTTACCAGCAGACAGATCTTGCAACTTTTATTAAGCTTGCACTGTTTCAAGTACGATATATACCAACAGGGATTCCTATTTAAATATAGAAATATTACAACGTACACTGTATTCCAAATGATTAAGTCATATACAGTGGCACCTCGACATACGATTGCCCCTACTTACGATAATTTCAAGTTACGATGTAAATTTCATCGAAAAATGCGACTCGACATCTGATGGTGTCATCGACTTCCGATATTTGTTGGTACACGTTCGGGTCGACCGAGCGCGTGGTTCCCGGTCATGCGGCCGACCTGCCTTGGTTTACTACAGCTGCCTGCTTAGTGACGATCGCGCCTATAAGAAATTCAGCTTTTGTGGTGATTTTTTGCATTTTGAACATTAAAGTCATTATTATATATCACACCATGAGTCCCAGGAAAGTCAGTGGTAAGGCTCAATATATGAAAACCCATGTAAGGATGACCATAGAGCAGAAACAAAGAGTACAGAATGTCTCTTCCTCAACAATTAAGAAAATGTGTGCAGCATGGGAAGAATTGCAAACCTTTGCTGAAACGACTCACCCAAATCAAGCTGCAGAAGGTCGTTGCCTTAACATATTCAATGACACTGTGATGCATCATTACAGACAAATGTTAAAATGAACGGAAAAACAAATGTCTCTTGACAAATTTGTAGTGAGACAAACAAGCACTGAACCACAACCAGATCCTAGTGGTATTCAGGCAAAACGTAGGAGAGAGAGTACCCCAGAGAAAACATCACTGCCTGATGTGATAATGGAAGGGGACTCCCCTTCCAAACAATAACTCTCCTCTTCCCCCCCTCATCACCATCTTCCATATGCCATCAAGAGCCCTCCATAAAGGTAACAGAAACTTTGGTACTGTATTGCAGTTAGAAAAAAACATTGTATTCAGTATAAAATGTATTTGTATGTTAATATTTTGGAGGGTGGGGAACGGATTAATTCAATTCCCTTTATTTCTTATGGGAAAAATCGCTTCGACTTACGACATTTCGACTTACGATCTGTCTCTGGGAACGGATTAGCATTGTAAGTCGAGGCCCCATTGTATTCTATCTGATTGTCCTTTTCGGTGTTTTATTATGAGACGAGTATTGAGCTCTGCACTAGAACAAATACCATTTCAGTTTTGTTATGCATTGCAATTATTAACGTGTACTAAATCAATAGTTCATAATTTAAAATATCAACACTATCTGTAACTCTGGACCGGACTCACGTCCATTATTTTTCTCTTGAATCCTAACTTTGGACCGGACTTGGTCCACTACAAAAAATATTTGTATAAAATTCATTTTTTATCCAATCGACCTAGGAATAGTATCAAAATAAGCGCCTTTAGAATGCGCACTATTTGATATAAAAATGAAAGATGTAACATGAAACTTGATGTCCGAACACTTATATGATTATAAATAGGTTTTTGGTCAAAATTGTAAAATATTTGTTAAAAATCTATTTATTGTGCTACTATGTTGGGACCAGTTTTAAAATGCGTTCCTTTACGTCGCGAACAATTTGATACCAAAATGAAAGATGTAACACATGAATTTATGTCAGAACACTGGAAAGATATAAATAATTTTGTGATGATGAGCTTCCAGAATTAAAATATTTGTTAAAATTCCAGTTATTGCTCTATTATTATGAGACTAGTTTTAAAATATGCGCCTTTTTATTGTGAACAATTTGATACCAAAATGTTAGACGTAACACGAAAACTGATGTTATCAAACTGAACGAGTAAACACATTAGGTTGCAGTGTACAAATTGGTGCTCGTTCACGGGTAACTTTAGGCTTTTCTGCGGGGAGGCACTCCAAACTTTTGTACATTATATTCATATACATCTGTAGGGAATTAAATTGGGAACACAATGATACCAAAACGAGCAATGTAGCACGAGAATTAAGGTGAGAAAAATGGAACGAGTATGCACATTTTACTGATTTTGTGCACTCACGGATAACTTATGCCAACTTTAGACTTTGCTGTTGCGAGTCACGCCAGGCTTTTGGACATTATATTTATACACACCCGTAGGGAATTTAATTGCGAACACAATGATACCAAAACGAGCGACAAAGCACGAGAATTAAGGTGAGAAAGCTGAAACGAGTATACACATTTAGGTGTCACCGCGCACTTACCCGCACGTCGGGTGCATGACCCCTAAGTTGACCGCGCGCCTGTCCGGTGACCGATAGTGTTAATAAGTATTTTCAACCTGAAAGATGATGCCCAGCACCAAATTATGAAATACCCCCACCATTAAATTACGCATTTCTCTCTTGACATACAATTGTCTGAACAACCTAATATACTTGCCAATTACATACATCAGTGCAAAGAAAATGTACAACTCCACCTAAGATTCAGATTGAACCTTTCACTCCCACTCTTTTCTTCTCTCTCAAAATCTATACCAATTTTCTAATTTAAGGGGGTTGTTGTGAAAGAAACTACCCTTCAACCTTCAAAACACCATTACTTTCAAACACCTAAATGACTTTATAACCACAATACAACCAGAATGTTCATGTGCAATATAGTCCCAAGCACTTGTTGAAAAACAGACGTAATTAAGTGTAGTTACAGGACGAGACCTACGCGCGTGGTAATTACCTAAGTGTAATTACCTAAGTGGAGTTACAGGATGAGAGCTACGCTCGTGGTGTCCCGTCTTCCCAGCACTCTTTGTCATATAACACTTTGAAACTACTGACGGTCTTGGCCTCCACCACCTTCTCCCCTAACTTGTTCCAACCGTCTACCACTCTGTTTGCGAAAGTGAATTTTCTTATATTTCTTCGGCATCTGTGTTTAGCTAGTTTATATCTATGACCTCTTGTTCTTAAAGTTCCAGGTCTCAGGAAATCTTCCCTATCGATTTTATCAATTCCTGTTACTATTTTGTATGTAGTGATCATATCACCTCTTTTTCTTCTGTCTTCTAGTTTTGGCATATTTAATGCCTCTAACCTCTCCTGTAGCTCTTGCCCTTCAGTTCTGGGAGCCACTTAGTAGCATGTCTTTGCACCTTTTCCAGTTTGTTGATGTGCTTCTTAATATGGGCACCACACAACCGCTGCATATTCTAGCTTTGGCCTAACAAAAGTCGTGAACAATTTCTTTAGTATATCGCCATCCATGTATTTAAACGCAACTCTGAAGTTGGAAAGCGTGGCATAGGCTCCTCGCACAATATTCTTTATGTGGTCCTCAGGTGATAGTTTTCTATCTAGAACCACCCCTAGATCTCTTTCTTTATCAGAATTCTTTAAAGATTTCTCACATAATATATAGGTTGTGTGGGGTCTATGTTCTCCTATTCCACATTCCATAACATGGCATTTATTAACATTGAATTCCATTTGCCAAGTGGCGCTCCATGTACTTATTTTGTCCAGGTCATCTTGAAGGGCATGACAATCATCTAAGTTTCTTATCCTTCCTATTATCTTAGCATCATCAGCAAACATGTTCATATAATTCTGTATACCAACTGGTAGATCATTTATGTAGACAATAAACATCACTGGTGCAAGAACTGAACCCTGTGGTACTCCGCTTGTGACATTTCTCCAGTCCGATACATTGCCTCTGATCACTGCCCTCATTTTCCTATCAGTCAGAAAATTTTTCATCCATGTTAGAAGCTTACCTGTCACCCCTCCAATATTTTCCAGTTTCCAGAACAACCTCTTATGTGGAACTCTGTCGAAAGCCTTTTTTAGGTCCAGATAGATGCAGTCAACCCAACCATCTCTTTCCTGTAATATCTCTGTTGCTCAGTCATAGAAACATAGAAATTGATTCCATTTTTGTGACTTTTGGTCTCTGGCCCTCTCGCACTTTCTGTTGAACCAATCCTGTTTCCTAGTTCTGCTTCTCTGTTTTGGTATAAATTTTTGTCTTGGTGTCGTCTTCCCAGCACACTCATATAATGAATGCTTTGAAATTACTGACAGTTTTGACCTCCACCACCTTCTCACCTAACTTGTTCCAACCATCTACCACTCTGTTTACAAAAGTGAATTTTGTATATTTTCGTATATTTTTGTATACTTTCTGTTGAACCAATCCTGTTTCCCAGTTCTGCTTCTCTGTTTTGGTATAAATTTTTGTCTTGTGTCTTGTCTTCCCAGCACACTGTCATATAATGCTTTGAAATTACTGACGGTTTTGACCTCCACCACCTTCTCACCTAACTTGTTCCAACCGTCTACCACTCTGTTTACAAAAGTGAATTTTCGTATATTTCTCTGACAGCTTTGTTTCGTTAGTTTAAATCTATGACCTCTTGTTCTTGAAGTTCTGGGTCTCAGGAATTCTTCCCTATCAATTTTATCGATTCCTGTTACTATTTTGAACGTAGTGATCATATCGCCTCTTTTTCTTCTATCTTCTAGTTTTTGCATATTTAATGCCTCTAACCTCTCCTCGTAGCTCTTGTCCTTCAGTTCTGGGAACCACTTAGTGGCATGTCATTGTACATTTTCCAGTTTGTTGATGTGCTTCTTAAGATATGGGCACCACACAACCGCTGCTATTCTAGCTTTGGCCTAACAAAAGTCGTGAACAATTTCTTTAGTATATCGCCATCCATGTATTTAAAAGCAATTCTGAGTTAGAAAGTGTGGCATAGGCTCCTCGCACAATATTCTTATGTGGTCCTCAGGTGATAGTTTTCTATCTAGAACCACCCCTAGATCTCTTTCTTTATCAGAATTCTTTAAAGATTTCTCACATAATATATAGGTTGTGTGAGGTCTATGTTCTCTATTCCACATTCCATAACATGGCATTTATTAACATTAAATTCCATTTGCCAAGTGGCGCTCCATGTACTTATTTTGTCCAGGTCATTTTGAAGGCATGACAATCATCTAAGTTTCTTATCCTCCTATTATCTTAGCATCATCAGCAAACATGTTCATATAATTCTGTATACCAACTGGTAGATCATTTATGTAGACAATAAACATCACTGGTGCAAGAACTGAACCCTGTGGTACTCCACTTGTGACATTTCTCCAGTCCGATACATTGCCTCTGATCACTGCCCTCATTTTTCTATCAGTCAAAAAATTTTCATCCATGTTAGAAGCTTGTTAGAAGTGTGTGTGTGTGTGTGTGTATATATATATATATATATATATATATATATATATATATATATATATATATTATATATATATATATATGCGAACAAGCCTGAATGGTCCCCAGGACTATATGTGAATGAAAACTCACACCCCAGAAGTGACTCGAACCCATACTCCCAGGAGCAACGCAACTGGTATGTACAAGACGCCTTAAACCACTTGACCATCACGACCGGACATAATGAGGTGATAGCCGAAGCTATTTGAACCACCTCACCGCCGGCACTCGGATGGTTATCTTGGGCATAGCATTTTACCAAATCACCTCATTCTTTGGGGCACACGTGAGGAACACAAATGCGAACAAGCCTGAATGGTCCCCAGGACTATATGCGAATGAAAACTCACACCCCAGAAGTGACTCGAACCCATACTCCCAGGAGCAACGCAATTGGTATGTACAAGACGCCTTAAACCACTTGACCATCACAACCGGACATAATGAGGTGATAGTGTGCCCCAAAGAATGAGGTGATTTGGTAAAATGCTATGCCCAAGATAACCATCCGAGTGCCGGCGGTGAGGTGGTTCAAATAGCTTCGGCTATCACCTCATTATGTCCGGTCGTGATGGTCAAGTGGTTTAAGGCGTCTTGTACATACCAGTTGCGTTGCTCCTGGGAGTATGGGTTCGAGTCACTTCTGGGTGTGAGTTTTCATATATATATATATATATATATATATATATATATATATATATATATATATATATATATATATATATATATATATATTACAGAGTATTCTTTTTAATTTAAAATTAAAAATTACATAACTATTAAAAATAGGTAAAAGAAGAAACAAAATTAATGTACAGGTGAAAAATGTTGGCAGAATTCAGTCATTATTGCAAATAAAATTCATAAAATCCACTGGTAAATTTACTAATATTTATGGAGATTCTTTGCACATTGGAACACTTATGGCCTATTAGTTATTTTTTTTTACATAATACTGAAAGTGAATTTATCTACAATAATCCTAAAAAATAAATATTTTTCATTATAAATATAAAGAGCACTTTTCACTTTAGTAATGTAATAAAATTGAAATAAAGCAAAAAACCAATGTCCCTACTCCAAAGTACATGTACTAAAAATATGCATCCTCAAATCCTTTGGCAATTATGATATTAGGCTGTATTTATAGTATAATGATATTGGTACCTTACAGTATAGTGCATGTACATTTCTTTGCACAAGTGGTGCATAAGTGGCTACGATAATACCTGTACAGTGACATGTGGTGCCGATAAATGCCATTACTTTATAACGATAAATATTCAGTAAAGAACTAGTATAAGCTGAGATTATTATATATATTTACATATATACATAATATATATATTATATATAATCTATGCAAACATAGATAATATAAAGTTTGTTTAAACTTATATATAAGATACAGGTTTTGTTGTCAATATAAGCATGACAATTCTAATTTTATGCTTTGAAGCTACTTGCTATGTAATACAGTATGCTATTAATATGGGTAAATTCGTGAAAAATTAATCACTATGAATATCTCCAATACTGAAATATACATGAAAATTAATGTTATATACTACACCTCTATGTAATAAAATATTGAAATAATCAGCCTTCAGTACTCCTAAACACAAATCTAGTTGTAGATTTGTATTGCAAACAGTGCACCTCCAGGTGCCCCCCTCATTATACAACAGTGAGACTCCAGGTGCCCCCCCTCATTATACAACAGTGAGCCTCCAGGTGCCCCCCCCCTCATTATACAACAGTGAGACTCCAGGTGACTCATCCTTACACTACAATGAGCCACCAGGAGACCATCACAGAACTATGAGCCTAAAGGCACCCCACATTATACAATAACAGGCCTCCAGGTGCCCCACATTATACAAATGAGCCTCCAGTTACCCTACATTATACAATAATAAGCCTCCAGTTATCCCACAATAAGCAATAATGAGCCTACAGGTGCCCCACATTATACAATAATGAGCTCCAGTCATCCTACATTATTCAACAATGAGCCTCAAGTTACCCCACATTACACAATATCGAGCCTTGTTACAACACATCATACAACATCGTTTCCAGTTGCCCCACATTAAGCAAAAGCAGTTGCTGCCCTACATTATACAATAACGAGCCGTCAGTTGCACCGCATTATACAAAAATGACCCTTCAGTTGCCCCCCCCCACATTATACAAAACAACCCTTCAGTTACCCACACTTTATACAATAACGACCTTCAGTAATCCCACATTATACAATAACAACCTTCAGTTACCCCACATTATACAATAACGACCCTTCAGTTACCCCACATTATACAATAACGACCATCAGTTACCCCACATTATACAATAATAACCTTCAGTTACCCCCACATTATACAATAACAACCTTCAGTTACCCCACATTATACAATAACGACCCTTCAGTTACCCCACATTATACAATAACGCCCATCAGTTACCCCACATTATACAATAACGACCATCAGTTACCCCACATTATACAATAACGACCCTTCAGTTACCCCACATTATACAATAACGACCCTTCAGTTACCCCACATTATACAATAACGCCCCTTCAGTTACCCCACATTATACAATAACGCCCCTTCAGTTACCCCACATTATACAATAATAACCTTCAGTTACCCCACATTATACAATAACGACCCATCAGTTACCCCACATTATACAATAACGACCCTTCAGTTACCCCACATTATACAATAACGACCCTTCAGTTACCCCCACATTATACAATAACCTTCAGTTACCTCACATTATACAATAATAACCTTCAGTTACCCCACATTATACAATAACAACCATTCAGTTACCCCACATTATACAATAACGACCATCAGTTACCCCACATTATACAATAATAACCTTCAGTTACCCCACATTATACAATAACAACCTTCAGTTACCCCACATTATACAATAACAACCTTCAGTTACCCCACATTATACAATAACGACCCTTCAGTTACCCCACATTATACAATAACGACCATCAGTTACCCCACATTATACAATAGCGACCCTTCAGTTACCCCACAATATACAATAACGACCATCAGTTACCCCACATTATACAATAACGACCATCAGTTACCCCACATTATACAATAACGACCCTTCAGTTACCCCACATTATACAATAACGACCCTTCAGTTACCCCCACATTATACAATAACGACCCTTCAGTTACCCCACATTATACAATAACGACCCTTCAGTTACCCCACATTATACAATAACGACCATCAGTTACCCCACATTATACAATAACGACCCTTCAGTTACCCCACATTATACAATAACGACCTTTCAGTTATCTCATCAATACGTAGTCATCAGAAGAAAAAAACTTCATACAAACTGCAAGTATCGCGAAGAAATTGTAGTATTTTGATACGCAAAGGTTAGTCCACAACCTAAAAAAAAAAAGACTGAACTACCGATCCTTCTTCAGACATTTACGTCCCTCCAGGTACTTCCTTACAGCTAGGAATATTGCTCCTCCAGATATATTTTCACATGCCTCCAGAGAGCCATCCATATATATGAGTAATGCTTCCGAGAGCCATCCATACCTAAAATGACCTTCCAGCTGTTGAAAGTGAGCGAGGCTTGGCTCCCCCCTCTTCCCTCTCTGGTGTTGTTACACTTGTGGCAGGTTCCCCAGCAGCTGGGGAGGGTGGAAGACCCACGTCCTCACCTGGTGGTAACACAGGACAGGTTGGTGAACGTGTACTCACGTGTCAAGACGGGTGCGAGTGAAGGAGAAAGGAGCGAGTCCTAGACAAGCGGAGCGACAATGGCGTAGTGTTGTGGTGGTGGTGCGGGTGCTGCCATCTCCCGACCAGGCCTACCCCGCCATATTTTGAATCTGTCGCAAGTCATTTTCGGGTTGGAGTTGGAGTTAAGGCATATCACCTGCGTGAAAGTTACTATGGCAATCGCAATAGTCACTGACCAACTAGCAAGACTTTAAGACGGTATTCAGTTTCTTGGTAAAGGAAACTCTGTACAGTACTGATGTTCACATTGCAGTTCACACTCTACCTGCTTTATATTTATGTTTCCTCTTTATGTTTCAAAAGCATTTGACAAACTAAACAAACCATACAGTCTTATTACTGAATCTCTGAATAGGTACGAATAGTACGCAAGTACTAGATATATCTTACCTGGCAAGATAACCAGGATTTAAAGACCAAGGCAAATGGGGGGACCTTTGACAAGCTGCCGGCTTCCTGTCCTCGTCGAGGCCACTAGTGTTAGTAGCTCTCAGGTAAGATATACTGTTCTGCAAAATTTAGGTCAAACAATTTAAGGCTCTCACTTATGTACTTTTATTGGTTAAGTTTTAAAATATTCCTTGAAAATATTAGCAAATGCAATTGAGGGGAACTTGGCAATTACAGCCAGTGGGTAAGCGGTTCCATGGGGTTATAACCCAATGGGTGAAAAAGCATCTCCTGTTTTCTGTCTTGCAATGTAGCTTGTTGAGTTTGAAACCGTAGCTCCTTGTTTGTGTTCCATCCGACCTTTTAAGGAAGTTGTCTGGATTCTCCTCTTTCTCATCTACATTAATGACCTCCCAAATGCCTCCCAACACCTCAAACCAATTCTATTTGCTGACGACACAACCTTCATTTACTCCAGTCCCGACCCTCTTTCTCTAAATGCCACAGTAAATACTGAGCTAAATAAAGTCCATCTTTGGCTAACTGCCAACAAACTCACCCTTAACATTGACAAAACTTTCTATATTCTGTTTGGCAATAAATCCTCTAATCAAATAAATCTCAAAATAAACAATACCCAAATTTGTAACAAATTAGATGGCAAATTCCTTGGCGTTCTCATTGACCACAAGCTGAATTTCCAGGGACACATTCTAAATATATCAAAAAAAGTTTCAAA
>WNGS01000543.1:4310597-4353423 GCA_020271785.1 Procambarus virginalis | reverse complement strand
TCTCTGCACGCTCTCCAGGTCAGCAATTTCTCCAGCTTGAAAGGGGCTGTCATTGTGCAGCAGTACTCCACTCTAGAGAGCACAAGCGTTTTGAAAAGTATCATCATCGGTATAGCATCTCTAGTGTGAAAAGTTCTTGTTATCCAACCTGTCATTTTTCGTGCAGTTGTGACGGCCACTTTATTGTGTTCTTTAAAGGTAATGTCTTCCGACATGAGTACACCCAAATCCTTTACATTGCCTTTTCGTGCTATGTTATGATTTGTCTGGTTTGTACGGGGTTTCCGTTTTTATATTTTCATTTTTTCCAAGCGCATGAGCTAGGAACTTATCTTCGTTAAACACCATATTATTTTCTGTAGCCCATAGAAAGACCTGATCTACATCTGACTGGAGGTTTGCCGTTGTCCTCTATGTTTGGCCTACTCTCATGAAGATCCTGGTGTCATCTGCAAAGGATGATACAGTGCTATAGGTTGTGTTTCTTGGTCTATGTCCGATAGGAGGATGAGAAAAAAGTCTGGAGCAAGCACAGTACCCTGAGGACTGAGCTCTAACGGTTGATGGTCTGGATTTTATTTGTTGACTATTAAACATTGGGTTCTGTTGGTCAGGAAATTGTAGATCCATCTGCCTATTTTCCGGTAATTCCTTTTGAGCGCATTTTATGTGCAATAACACCATGGTCACATTTATCAAAAGCTTTTGCGAAATCTGTGTAATTACATCAGCGTTTTGTTTGTCTTCCATAGCATCTAATGCCATATCATAGTGGTCCAGCAACTGCGACAGGCAAGAGCGCCCTGTTCTGAAACCATGTTGTTGGGGGTTATGGAGATGCTGTGCTTCCATGTATTTGTGAGCTTACTTCTTAGCACTCTCAAAAATTTTAATGATGGCGATGTTAACGCTATCGGTCTGTAATTTTTTGCCTCTGCCTTATTTCCTCCAATCCGATACATTGCTTCTGAATATGACCTCATTTTCTATCATTTAGGAACTTTTCATCCATGTTAGAAGCTTACCTGTCACCCCTCCAATATGTCCAGTTTCCAGGTACGAGGGAGATGTTGACTAGCTTCAATCAGCTGACATGGCAGTACTCAACAAGGAGGGCCTTGTGTACTGCAGGACCAGCCTGGGTCCTATAAGGATTAGTTTTGCATCTCAGTCCTTATTTGGGCATGAGGAAGAATACGTACACAGCTTTCCCACGTTGGGGGTGGCTGGTAGATTCAGTTAGAGACAAGTTTTCAGAGAGGGAAGGTGACAGCCAGCTTCCTCACCCTGACGGGTGACAGCCAGGCACCCTCAGGGTGTATCCGTCTGAGTTGATAAGATGAGAGTTCAGTTATGCATTATCTTAACCAGAAGTGTGTCTTAGTGGTGACGAGCTAGTGGAGTCTGAACCATTTAGCCATGTATGGTGTGGGCGTGTATGGAGTGGGTGATCCCCCTCTTTTTAATTTGGCCAATATTGTGTTAAATAATAGAATGTCAAAGTGTTAAATATCAATTGCTGAAAATTTAAATAATTTGAAATAATTTGATTCAATAAATGTCTATGTGTAGAATAACAAGCTTGACTTTTGTTCAGTCCTTTTTTTTTTTAATCAATGTCCCCTCAAGTAAGAGTTAAGGCTAGAGATACCTAGATGAACAAGTGAGAGATAACTAAATTAAGCAGTGTTCCTGTCGCATTGTTTAAATAAGTGGAATTTATATTTAGTCTCAATGACAGGTGGTGGCAGCTTTCATCAGAACATCAGTATAGTATAACATCATAGATAGAATAACACCCAGGCTACTCTCCCTACTCCTCCTCCTTCCTTCTCTCCCTCCTGCCTCCCCTCTTCCCGTTCGCTCCCCGTTTTCTATTCCCGCTCGCCTCTCTCTACCTCAGTTCCTGCCTCAACCTCCCCCATGTTCTATTTAACCATCCTTGTCCCCTCTCTTCTCTTCCCTCCTCTCCTTCTCCTTTGTATTTTCCTTTACTTCCCACCATCACAGAGTAGATAGAAAAAACTAGCGATGTTACAATGTATACACATGACCTACTTTATATATGCAAATTTACATAAATAATCTAATACTGAACCATTATCTTTTTAACATAGTACAGTACTGGAATTGGAATTATGAAATGCAACATTTTTTTTTTTGTCTAACAAAACATTAAGTTACATGTAATTTGAACAAAAATTTAATTTTCCTTACCTCTTGATTAATGAGATCTATAAGCATATGTTTGTTCCAAAAAAAATAATCATTCGCTCTTCGCCAAAGTGGTAGACTAGCATTGTAGGAGTCACTTTGCCGTTGTAAGGAGCTTGTGAGATCCGCCTCACAAGAGTAGTAAAAGGAGTCGGAGTCATTAAACATCTTCATTAACTCATCCAAAACTCGTCGCTCATATCGTTCCTTGTCCCTTCCATCCCTGCGAGCTCTTGCACCCTGAAGCACATTTATGCTGTCTTGAACTTTGACATGATTAAAACTATAAAAGCGAAAGTGCTATTAATGCCACAAGTCTCAAGTAAAAAGTTAATTAGCAAACTAAATTTTATACAAATTGATCATTGAAAATCATTTGATAAAAATTAATTAAGGAAAACCATGTAATACTTTCTAAAATTTAACAAGCACTCAGACAACTATCAGAAGTCATGAAAGATGATAACCTTTGACCTATATATCACTCAGTTTAACAGCCTTTTATAATTAGTAGAAGAAAACATTCCCATACCAGCATTAATACTTCTGAGAAAATCAGTAGAAGTTATGAGGAGGGTTCAAACCTATGCTCTGGGTACTCCCAAGCAATTGTCTGGTTGATATGTCGTGTTAATGTGATTTCTTTGTGTATTTGAAGAGAAGTGTTGAGGGTAGAACTCCTAGACTACAACCAGTGCATGGAAACAATGTTTAAAACCCTGCTTAGGCTTCAGTTGGAAGCCTCAGGATCCCTAAAGGATTCAGTTTAATCCCAGATTGCATTGCTTTTACCATATCGTGGTGTAATGGTCTAAGGTGTTTGCTTGGGATGCCCTGAGCATAGGAACGAATCCTCCTCAAGACTCCTAACTGATCTTCTCATTGATACATCACATTAATGTGATTTCTTTGTGCAATTAATACTTACCTTACTAGTTCCTATACCTCCTTCCTATTCCTACCATAAATCAGATATTTTTCCCATAATACAAACACATTGATAAGCAAAGCTGTTAATTTTGTTGAAATACCAACCATGATAACAATGGACCTGCTAACCTGTTTTCACGAGCCACTGTTTTACTCTTCAGCAAATTACTTACATTTCAAACCTTCCCTGATATAATTAAAACAGCAACTCCTGTTCTGGTACACAGGGAGCAAATCACCTCGCATAAAAATCTACAGACTAATATCTAATCTACCAATTTTAATGAAAATATTTTAAACTGAATATATAAGCAGCTATCATTTTATTTTACAAAACTTAATATACTAAGTCCAAAGCAATTTGGAATCAGATCTCAGAGGAGAAACAACGATGCCATAGAAAACAGCCGGATTTGATCCACTGTACTCAGAACTAAAAATACATATCCAAATAGTATCTTTAGTGACTTACGAGATGTATTGAAGCCATTAACCACATGGACTGTATACCTTCTGTCTCTCATTCCTGGCTGGATTGAGCTAATTTCCAATGACCTTTTAACATCATTTTTACCCAGCAGTGACTACTTTAAAAATGCCTTATGATGCTGATGCCAAGAATGTTACCTGCCAGACTTCCACTAATTATCAAGAGGATTCAGCAAATTATACGTCTCTCTAAATAATTCAGAAATTGTTCTCGTTGTCCACTTCCATGGGGTGGGAAGGCATTTGTCCAAAGAAAATAAATGAGAGTAACAGAGGTAAAAAGAGCGATAACGACATTGTTTTAAATAATTAAAAAGCCAGCGTTGAATGTAATGAAACGCCCTTTTCTGGGGGTAGCCTCAGAGGTTCCCTGACACCTTCCCTCCTTCCAGTTGGCAGTTTTTCCATCAGTATTCAAACTGAGGGGCAGACAGTGGGGCCGCCTGAGCTGACTGACCCCCTAACGAGCTGGAGTACTAGTTTGCATACAGAGTTGCTCGTTTTTAGTTTCTTTTGTTTACACAGAATTCTTCACTTTTTGGGGTAATTGCTCATTTTTTTTACCAGCTAGTTGTTCGTTTTGGATCGCCTATCTTTCTCGGCTACTACCCCAGTCGATGGCAGAATATGACAATACTTTACATGTAGTGCTCATATGCCATTGCTCTCTGAACTTCTCTGAGGAGGCCAGGTTCTGGCTTGTGGTCCCTGGTAGACTAAGCTTCCCACGTCTCCCACCATGGAACTGATGACCATAAACTAATGAAGCACATAACAGTTTGACAGGAATCCCCCTCAGAAAATGACATAATTGCATGTCACACTCAAAAACTATTATACACAAATATTCTGCAAAATATAGTACTGTAATTAAGATTCCTATATACCTAATTCTTTCCATTCAGAAAAGGGCTTTTCACTTTACTATCCATCATTCAACATATTTTTAAATTATAACTTAAAAAAACAGTGTTGAATGTAATGAAACGCCATTTTCTGGACAAGACCCAGAGGCTCCCTGGAGCTATACAGGGCTGATGTGTATATATTAGACTGTGGCAACAGTCAATCGAAGGAGTTCTAGGCCTACCGGGAACCAGAGCCAGAACCTGGCCCGCTCAAGAGAGGCATGAGGAGCAATGGTCTAAAAACACCCCCCGTGTAATTGAAAGCAGTCTTTGTCTGCCATCTACCAGGTTAGGCACTCAGAAAGATAGGAATTCCAAAACAAACTACTGCTGATCAAATAAATTACAAGCCGAAAGCCAAACTAGCAAACAGAATTCCCCAATCAAAAACATGGAAACAAGTATGACGTCACTACAAATGTTGCGCATCCATCTGCGCAATCCCCCACTCCCCGGGAGGGGGTCGGGAGGGTCCCAAACCTCCACGCTGGCAACTCTCCTCAGTCCATTCAGCATTTTTTTGTCTCTTCGTAGGTTGTTTTCGATTTCTGATCAGGTTGTTTTGTCGTTTCTTTCTTGGTTGTTTCAAGACTGTCATCTTATGCTAAATACTGTCGCCTCGTATCGTGCAGCACTGGCGGAACCACTGCAGCTTGCATTCGGGGTGGATGTCACTTCTGCTCTAGCCCGCAAGCTTTCTCAGGCATTGTTTCACCTCCGGCCTGCTCATGCGCCGCCTGAGCCATCCTGGTCGTTAGACCGGGTGCTCTCTTTTCTCTCTTCTCAGTTTGTGGTGACCCCCTCGGTTCAGGATTGTTTTTCTAAGGCTCTTTTTCTTGTTGGCATTGGCCTCTGGGGATTGGGATTTGGAGCTTCATGCTCTCCTCCGGCGCAGGGGTTTCTGCTCTTTTGGTCCTGGTGGTTGTTTCGTTCGTTTGCAGCCTTCTCCTTTTCTGGCAAAGAATGAGTCTGCTGCTTTCCGAAGGGGTCCTTAGGTTGTTGATGCTTGGTTTGTTCGGCCGGGGATGCATCATGCTTTTTGTCCAGTTGCAGCTCTTCGCCGTTATCTGCGCGCCACGACCTCCGTGGCAGGTGATGTGCTTTGGGTGGAACCAGTTTCCCTTCTTCCCTGTTCCAGGGTGTGGGTCTCCCAGGACGTCTGCAGGATTATTCGGTTCAGCCAGCCTGGGGTCTATCCCCGTGCCCATGACATTCGTAAGTTCGCGGCTTTGGCTGCTGTTTTGGGAATATGACCTGGGCTGACATTCGGGCACGGGGTTTTGGAGGTTGAACAGGGTCCTGGCCGCACGGTACCTCGTTAATGTTCCTGGTCCTTCTCATGTGTGTGTAGCCTTGGGTTGCAGGTTGCAGCCAGTTGTCTCGACTTCAAGTTGAGGAGCGAATGACGACCGCTTCCCGGGTAAGTCCCTCTTTTTCTTTATCTTTTGTTAGGTAGCTTCGGGTATTCGAAGGGGCTCTCCACAGAAAACCAGCATTAAATGTAATGAAAAGCCATTTTCTGGGCGAGACCCAGAGGCTCCCCGGCATCCCTCCCTTTCTCCATAGGCATTTTTTTTTCGTGTTTTTGATACTCAGCCTCTGAACTGAAGAGAGTTGCCGGCATGGAGGTCTGGGACACCCCCCCCCCCCCGTCCCCCTCCCGGGGAGGGAAGGTTGCGCAGATGGATGCGCAGCGTTTGTGGTGACGTCATACTTGTTTCCTTGTTTTTGATTGGGGAGTTTTGTTTGCTAGTTCGGCTTTCGGCTTGCAATTTATTTGATCAGCTGTAGTTTGTTTTGGAATTCCTACCTTTCTGGGTACCTGACTTGGTAGATGGCAGACAGACTGCTTCCAATTACACGGGGGTGTTTTTAGGCTATTGCTCCTCTTGCCTCTCTTGAGGGGGCCAGGTTCTGGCTCTGGTCCCCAGTAGACCTAGAACTCCTTCGATTGACTGTTTCCACAGTCTAATATATACACATCAGTCCGGTATAGCTCCGGGGAGCCGAAGGGGCTCTCCACAGAAATTAATGTATTACGATGTTTTCTACAAAAATAAAACTTGTGGAATGCGAGTACTAATGGTGTTGCTGATGCCAAGTTCACAATGCTGCATTTGCCATCTTGATGACCAAAGCGCACATCAGAAGATGAAGAAACAACAACATTTCGATCCGTTTTGGACTATTATCAAGTTGAACGTCAACTTGATAATGGTCCAGGACGGACCGAAACATCGTCGTTTCTTCATGTTCTGATGTGTGGTGTAGTCATCATATCTTCAGCCACGTTATTGTGATACATCATTTGCACATGTGCCATCTTGTCGCATTTCCAACCTTATGTAAAAATATCGTAACAGGTTACTATGACAAACCCTTACCTGTCCAGTTGCTGTTACTGCAGCATTAACTGTTGCAGTTTTGATCGTTGATGTGACACTACGAATAGTACCAAACGTTTTGGAAAGCGCAACCTTCTGTTGCAAATCTCCAAATGGCAAACCTAATTTTCGCTCTCCAGCACCACTGAAAGAAGAGAAACATCACAGTGAACTTTTAACATATTTGGGATTTTCCAAAAACTATGAAAAAAAGGTAATTCATAGAATTATAAAATTAATTACATGGTATATAATTACCTAGAAAGGAAAATTACTTTCATTCATAATAATAATTACTGTAATTCATTTTGTCAGGGAAAAAGCAGCCTGTGTAACATGTTAGGCTTATGAGGTCCTCACCCAAAGGTCAAACTACTAACCCTCCCCAGGATGCAACTCCACAACAAGCTGGCTAACTCCTGGGTACCTATTTACTGCTAGATGAATGGAGGCATTAGATTAGATGATAGGAAACAAGTCCAACCATTTTTGTCCCACCCAGAATTTGAATCCATGCCCAAACAGAAAATTAGGTTAAAAACATATTACAGTACTGTACAATACAAATTGCCTCAGTACGAACAAAAAGAGCTCTACACCAACAGGTTTAACAATATAATATTAATTTCCATACCTCATTAATCAATATAACAATAACATTAAAATACATCTATAGAATCTACTATTTTTCAACAAGTTAAAAAGCTTACCCAGCAGGATGATTCATATGTTTTCGACATTGATGGAGATTTAATTCTGAATCTAATGGTGCAGTCAAGGGAAGAAAGACAACACGTGTTATGCAGTACACGGTCTGACCCTCCCCTATGGTGCCAACCTTACGCACTCCAGATACCAACATCAACCTTGGAGACAGGTCTGAAAAATAAATTATATACAATAGCTTTTGACTCTCTTACTTATATCTACTCATGAAATCTTGTAATGTATTAGTCTCAACTATATCCCCTTTTAGTTCATCTGGCTTACTTACTACATTTGAGCTTCTAATTTTTTGTGCCCTCCTGTGTCCTACTCCTGTCCATGCTGATCATTTAGTTTTGTTCACTTTGTCAATGCTTTAAGGCATCTTTATATTTAATGATCATATGGCCTCTTACCCTTCTTTTCTAGCTTCTAGCATGATTATATCTGGTTCCTTCAGCCTTTCTTATAGCTAAGCCTTTTAACATACCACTGAAATTTCTTTAGCTTTGATTTGTGCTTTTTCAGGTGAGTAATACCTTATTTGAACTAAATAATCAAAAACATCATGAAAACTTCCTTATCTAGGTGCATGAAGGCAAACCAGTTTCCAGTTCTCAAGAATGGTGTACCCTATAATACCATAAAAAAGGCAAATTTTTGTGCATCAGCAACCTTTAACTTCAGCTACTTGAAAACATGCGACTCAATCAAATATTACTGTACTGCTAGATGAGTAAATAAGCATTCAAATTAAAGTTAATGGCAATTTTACAATAATGAAGGATTTGCAGTGAATAATATCGACAGGAAAAATCCAAAAAATTATTCTCATCAATAACATTAAAAAGAGTTAAGTACAACGATACCTTCATATTCAAATTTCATCTGTTCCCAGAAACGGCTCGTAACGCGAAAATTCGTAACCCGAAACAAATTTTCCACACAAGAAATAATGTAAATTGAATTAGCCCGTTCCACACTCCCAAAAATATTAACGTCAAACTACATTTCATATATAAAACACAAATATTTTGTGCTATAGAATGAACAAGTTATAGCTTACCTTTATTGATGACTCTTGTTGGCGTATGGAAGACGGTGAGGAGGGGAGGAGAGGTGTTGGTGTTTGGAAGGGGAGTCCCCTTCCATTATAACATCAGGAAGTGATGACTTCTCTGGGGTATTTTCTCTCCCATGTTTTGCAGGCATACCACTAGGACCTGGTTGTGACTCACTGCTTGCTCGTCTTACTAAGACCCTTTCCATAGAGACTTGTTTTTCCTCTATGGTCATCATCACGTGTGTTTTCACAGGTTGAACCTTACCACTGATTTTCTTGGGACCCAAGGCATGGTATATAATAATTACTTTTATGTTCAGAAACCAAAACAGCTGAAAAAATGAAATTCTTTATATAGAATTGAAGCGCGATCATCACTACGCAGGAGGCACTGGTAAACTGAGGCGTGGTCGCCCGTACCACCAGGAGCCTCGCACTCAGTTGACCCATACGTGTATCAACAAACTCGCAACTCGAGGCAAATGTCACAAACCGAATCAAATTTTATGAAGAAATTGAGCTCATAACCCGAAAAATTCATAAATAGGAGCATTCGTAAGCTAAGGTTCCACTGTACAGTAATTGTTAAAATGACTACTGTATATCTGCTGTGTGGCAGGATTAGAACACAGGTAATATGATGACTAACTCACCTGGGTGGATCTGCAGCTTTCCCAAGAGAAGATGGACAATACCAAGACATGTTGGATTTTCTGCAGTAGCCAAGTCCCAACCTGTAAAATTAGAGACAATTTGCTTTGTCAGAAACAGGAAGCCCATATTATATATACAGTATATATATTATATACATATACATACATACATATTATATATATATATATATATATATATATATATATATATATATATATATATATATATATATATATATATATATATATATATATATATATATATCACTAAGAACTCTTTGACCCGGCCAGGATTCGAACCCATGCCGTCTAGGATCACCCCTAAACGTACACAGTACCGTGACCACCGCACCAATGATCGCACAGTACTGTGTATGTTTAGGGGTGATCCTAGACGGCATGGGTTCGAATCCTGGCCGGGTCAAAGAGTTCTTAGTGCTCTATGGCTTGCGCGTTCATGCAGCTTTCTCACATACATACATACATACATACATACATACATACATACATACATACATACATACATACATACATACATACATACATATATATAAAATTGTTGAATATGACCAAAAGGGTAAGATTAATGATTCTAACACGAATCTTCTTAATATTTCTAAATTTTTTCTTCACTATCGAGGGAATTGAAAAATTAACTCTCCAAAGTGTATTTTCACACATTTAAAATAACTCTCCAAAGTTCCTTTTCACATTTTCATTTATGGTCTGATGCCTAAAAGCGTTTCGCAAGGACTTCTCACATTTTCAAAGACAGATTTTTACACACATTATTTCATGGTTATAGTCGTTTTTGGGTGAGGTGATATGACACAAATGTTTTTATGTGAGGTGACAAAAGACAGAACACAAATCAATCGGTATACAGTATTGCATATTTGCTGCTTCTATATTGGTTCGGGGTCTTGAAGTGGGTAGAATATAGTTGTGTTAATTGGCAGTTGATTGCTGGTGTTGACTTTTTGATGTGTTGGGCCCCGCTGATGTCGAGTCTCCCGCTATCACTGTATCTATCGATGATTTCTGTGTTGCTTGTTAAGATTTCTCTGGTGATGGTCTAGTTGTGTGAGATTATATGGAGCCCTGTTGTTTGTGCATTGTTAATCGCCTAGAAAGAGACGTTGTTGTCTTGACTATATACTGAGATCTTTGGGGCTGACAGTCCCCAAGTGGGCATGTGAAGGCATAGACAATGCTGGTTTCTTTCAAGGCGTTCTGTTTGGTGTCTGGAGAACTCTTCATGAGTAGGTTGGCCGTTGTCTTGTTTTTGTAGTAAATTTTCAATTGAATCTTCTGATTTTTGTCTGTGGGGATAATGTTCCTATTAATAATATCTTTCAGGACACGTTCCTCTGTTTTAAGAGCCGTCAAAAAGAAGTTCCTGTAAAACAGTCTAATAGGGGGAACAAGTGTTGTGTTAGTTGACTCTTCAGAGGTTGCATTGCATTTCGCCTTTCTTTTTATGATGTCTTCAACATAATCGTTAAAGAAGCCATTGTTGACTAGGACCTGCCCTACCCTACAGAGTTCTTCATCGACCTGCTTCCAACCAGAGCTGTGAGTGAGAGCCAGGTCGACATAAGCATTGACAACACTCCTCTTGTACCTGTCTGGGCAGTCACTATTGGCATTAAGGCACATTCCTATGTTTGTTTCCTTAGTCTAGACTGCAGTGTGGAAGCCGCCATTCCTTTCCATGGCTGTTACATTTAGAAAGGACAGCTTCCCATCACTCTCATCACCATATCCCTGCCAAACTTTACACTGAAGCATAACACCACATCCCTGCCACACCCCTACACTGGTTGATACCTGGTTGATACCTGGTTGATGGGGTTCTGGGAGTTGTTCTACTCCCCAAGCCCGGCCCAAGGCCAGGCTTGACTTGAGAGAGTTTGGTCCACCAGGCTGTTGCTTGGAGGGGCCCACAGGCCCACATACCCACCACAGCCCGGTTGGTCCGGTACTCTTTGAAGAAAACAGTCTAGTTTTCTCTTGAAAATGTCCACTGTTGTTCCGGCAATATTTCTGATAGTCGCTGGTAGAACGTTGAACAACCGTGGACCTCTGATGTTTATACAGTGTTCTCTGATTGTGCCTATGGCACCCCTGCTCTTCACTGGTTCTATTCTGCATTTTCTTCCATATCGTTCACTCCAGTACGTTGTTATTTTACTGTGTAGATTTGGGACCTGACCCTCCAATATCTTCCACATGTATATTATTTGGAATCTCTCTCATCTCCTTTCTAGTGAGTACATTTGGAGAGCTTTGAGACGATCCCCATAATTTAGGTGACTTATCTCATCTATGCATGCCGTATATGTTCTCTGTATTCCCTCTATTTTAGCAATCTCTCCTGCTCTGAAGGGGGAAGTGAATACTGAGCAGTACTCAAGACGGGACAACACAAGTGATTTGAAGAGTACAACCAATGTGATGGGATCCTTGGATTTGAAAGTTCTCGTAATCCATCCGATCATTTTTCTGGCTGATGCAATAATTGATTGGTTATGCTCCCTAAACGTTAGGTTGTCAGACATCATTATTCCCAAATCCTTGACATGCTGCTTTCCTACTATGGGCAGATTCGACTGTTTTGTACCCTGTACAGTATTATGTTTCAGCTCCTCATTTCTGCTGTACCTGAGTACCTATAATTTATCACTGTTATAACATCATGTTATTTTCTGCTGCCCAAGCAAGAACTTAATATCTGTTTGTAGTTTTTCAATGTCATCAGCAGAGGTAATTTTCATGCTGATTTTTGTATCATCTGGAAAGGTTGACACAAAGCTGTGACTTGTATTTTTGTCTATATCTGACATGAGAATAAGGAACAGCAGTGGTGCAAGGACAGTACCTTGAGGTACAGAGCTTTTAACTGCGCTTGGACTCGATTTTATTTTATTGACTGTATATATATGAAATATATAAATATAAGAAAATTCTCTTTTGTAAACAGAGTGGTAGATGGTTGGAACAAGTTAAGTGAGAAGGTGGTGGAGGCCAAAACCGTCAGTAGCTTCAAAGCGTTATATGACAGAGTGCTAGGTAGACGGGACACCACGAGCGTAGCTCTCATCCTTTAACTACACTTAGGTAATTACATTTAGGTAATTATAACCTACACTGAAGCCTAACACCACATCCCTGCTACACCCTACACTGAAGCCTAACACCACATCCCTGCCACACCCTATCTTGAGGTTATCTTGAGATGATTTCGGGGCTTTAGTGTCCCCGCGGCCCGGTCCTCGACCAGGCCTCCACCCCCAGGAAGCAGCCCATGACAGCTGACTAACACCCAGGTACCTATTTTACTGCTAGGTAACAGGGGCATAGGGTGAAAGAAACTCTGCCCATTGTTTCTCACCGGCACCTGGGATCAAACCCAGGTCCACAGGATCACAAGTCCAGCATGCTGTCCGCTCGGCCGACCGGCTCCCCTACACTGAAGCATATCACCACATCCCTCCCACACCCTACACTGAAGCATAACACCACATCCCAGCTACACCCTACACTGGAGCATAACACCACATCCCTGCCACACCCTACACTGAAGCATAACACCACATCCCTGCCACACCGGATACAATAAGAATTCCAGAGAACAACAGAGAGCACATACTGTACAGGTGTCTAGAGACGAAGTGGAAAAAATGCTCAAAGAGCTAAATAAGAACAAAGCAGTTGGTCCAGATGGAGTTTCGCCATGGGTTCTGAGAGAATGTGCACCCGAGCTCAGCATTCCTCTTCAACTGATTTTTCAGGCATCCCTGTTTACAGGAATTGTAGCTGATGTGTGGAAAAAGGCTAACATAGTTCCAATCTACAAAAGTGGAAGCAGGGAAGACCCCCTTAACTATAGACCGGTATCATTGACAAGTGTAATAGTCAAAATATTGGAAAAAATAATTAAAACTAAATGGGTAGAACACCTGGAGAGAAATTATATACTATCAGACAGACAGTATGGTTTTCGATCTGGAAGATCCTGTGTATCGAATTTACTCAGTTTCTATGACCGAGCAACAGAGATATTACAGGAAAGAGATGGTTGGGTTGACTGCATCTATCTGGACCTAAAAAAGGCTTTCGACAGAGTTCCACATAAGAGGTTGTTCTGGAAACTGGAAAATATTGGAGGGGTGACAGGTAAGCTTCTAACATGGATGAAAAATTTTCTGACTGATAGAAAAATGAGGGCAGTGATCAGAGGCAATGTATCGGACTGGAGAAATGTCACAAGCGGAGTACCACAGGGTTCAGTTCTTGCACCAGTGATGTTTATTGTCTACATAAATGATCTACCAGTTGGTATACAGAATTATATGAACATGTTTGCTGATGATGCTAAGATAATAGGAAGGATAAGAAACTTAGATGATTGTCATGCCCTTCAAGATGACCTGGACAAAATAAGTACATGGAGCGCCACTTGGCAAATGGAATTTAATGTTAATAAATGCCATGTTATGGAATGTGGAATAGGAGAACATAGACCCCACACAACCTATATATTATGTGAGAAATCTTTAAAGAATTCTGATAAAGAAAGAGATCTAGGGGTGGTTCTAGATAGAAAACTATCACCTGAGGACCACATAAAGAATATTGTGCGAGGAGCCTATGCCACGCTTTCCAACTTCAGAATTGCGTTTAAATACATGGATGGCGATATACTAAAGAAATTGTTCACGACTTTTGTTAGGCCAAAGCTAGAATATGCAGCGGTTGTGTGGTGCCCATATCTTAAGAAGCACATCAACAAACTGGAAAAGGTGCAAAGACATGCTACTAAGTGGCTCCCAGAACTGAAGGGCAAGAGCTACGAGGAGAGGTTAGAGGCATTAAATATGCCAAAACTAGAAGACAGAAGAAAAAGAGGTGATATGATCACTACATACAAAATAGTAACAGGAATTGATAAAATCGATAGGGAAGATTTCCTGAGACCTGGAACTTTAAGAACAAGAGGTCATAGATATAAACTAGCTAAACACAGATGCCGAAGAAATATAAGAAAATTCACTTTCGCAAACAGAGTGGTAGACGGTTGGAATAAGTTAGGGGAGAAGGTGGTGGAGGCCAAGACCGTCAGTAGTTTCAAAGCGTTATATGACAAAGAGTGCTGGGAAGACGGGACACCACGAGCGTAGCTCTCATCCTGTAACTACACTTAGGTAATTACACTTAGGTAATTACACCCTACACTGAAGCATAACACCACATCCCATGCACAAGTGGCCAAGGAGAAGGAAAGAATTGAAGAAGCTGTAAAGGAAGTCAAACACTGCAGCAACCAAGATAAAACAAACATTAGGCTGGAAGTGAGGAAAGAATTGGCATCTAACCCGAAGTTGGTGCAAAACACAGTTGATCGGAGTAAGTCCCTGATCATTTTTGGTTGCAAAGAAAAGGAGATAACATCTAGGTCAGAAAGAGCGGTCGAAGAAGCTAAAGTAGTAGATAAAATTGTTGGCCTCGTAGAAGGTCTCACTACCATAGAGAATGTGTGCGACTACAGGAGAATAGGCAGGTACGTAAAAGGGAAAGATCGACCTTTGAGGATCACCCTAAACGGTGCCAAACAGATGGAAGAAGTACTAAGGAATGCTAGAAAATTGCAAAGTGATGAGGTTGGGAAAGGGTGGTCGTTAAGACGAGATCTTTCAAAAGAAGACAGAGAGAAGCTGAAACTGAACCTTGCCGAGGCAAAACGTTTAAATGAGAACAGGAATGAAGAAGAAATCAATTCTTTTTTCTACAAAGTGTTAGGGGTAGGCAAACCAGTAAAGTGGTACATAAAGGCAAACCAATAAAATCAATAGAGAGAGGAGGAGTGAAGAATAAGGAGAGGGGAACAAGTTCCTGAAGATTGCATACACCAACATAGATGGAGTAAGGTCAAGATACTGGAGTTAAGTGATATAATACAGCTGCAGACACCAGACATTGTTGCACTCACGGAGACAAAACTTGAAGATGTTATTTTAAACGAGGTCATATTCCCAAGGGGCTACTCAATTTGGAGACGGGACAGAAAAATTAGGAAAGGCGGTGGCGTTGCTGTGCTGGTAAAAGAACACCTAAAGGTGAAGGAAATAATGACTGCCAATCCACAAGAAGTTGACATAATAGCACTAGAGATCTGCCATGAGGATGATAAACTAATGATAATAAACGCATATAGTCCACCGCCAAGCAGCACATGGTCAAAGGAGGAGCTAGATAGTAAACGAGAAGGTCTTATAACAATAATGAGAGAGATTATAGCGAGAGCGGATAACGATAGATCACGACTGTTGATAGTAGGTGACTTCAACTTGAAATCCATAGACTGGGAAGCATATGAAGCTAAAACAGAAGATTTTTGGACCTGTAGATTTGTAGACCTCATCCTGGAAACATTTTTGTATCAACATGTTAAACAAGCTACGAGGATGAGGGAAGGGGACGTTCCCTCCATGCTAGATTTGATATTTACCAGGAAGGAGGAAGAGATATTTGACATTCAGTACCTTCCTCCCTTGGGTAAAAGTGACCATGTCTTTTTGGGAATAAAGTATGCAATGCGTTATAAGCTGGAAGAAAATAAAGAGGTTGAAGCAGTTGAGAAACCAGACTTCAGGAGAGGACATTATGGTGACCTTAGAAATTTTTTTAGTGAGTATAATTGGACAGACTTGATGCTAGGCAAGGAAGTGAATGAGATGTATGTCAAGTTTTGTGAAATATATGATAAAGGCACAAAAAAATTTATACCAAAACAGAGATGCAGAACTAGAAAACAGGATTGGTTCAATAGAAATTGCGAGAGGGCTAGAGACCAAAAGACACAAAATTGGAACCAATACAGGAAGAGGCCGAACCCCCAAACATACCAGCGATACAAAGATGCGAGAAACAACTACACGGCAGTGAGGAGAGAGGCAGAAAGAAATTTTGAAAAAGGGATTGCAGACAAGTGTAAAACAGAACCAGGTCTATTCTATAAATTCATAAACAACAAATTGCAGGTAAAGGATAATATTCAGAGGTTGAAAATGGGAAATAGATTCACGGAAGATGAAAAGGAAATGTGTGAAACACTAAACGAAAAGTTCCAAAGTGTGTTTGTACAAAATGAAATCTTTAGGGAACCAGACACAATAAGAATTCCAGAGAACAACATAGAGCACATAGAGGTGTCTAGAGACGAAGTGGAAAAAATGCTAAAGGAGCTAGGTAAGAACAAAGCAGTTGGTCCGGATGGAGTTTCACCATGGGTTCTGAGAGAATGTGCACCTGAGCTCAGCATTCCACTTCAACTGATTTTTCAGGCATCCCTGTGTACAGGAGCTGTAGCTGATGTGTGGAAAAAGGCTAACATAGTTCCAATCTACAAAAGTGGAAACAGGGAAGACCCCCTTAATTATAGACCTGTATCATTGACAAGTGTAATAGTCAAAATATTGGAAAAAATAATTAAAACTAAATGGGTAGAACACCTGGAGGAAAACGATATAATATCAGACAGACAGTATGGTTTTCGATCTGGAAGATCCTGTGTAACGAACTTGCTCAGTTTTTATGATCGAGCCACAGAGATTTTACAAGAAAGAGATGGTTGGGTTGACTGCATCTATCTGGACCTAAAAAAGGCTTTCGACAGAGTTCCCCATAAGAGGTTGTTCTGGAAACTGGAACATATTGGAGGAGTGACAGGTAAGCTACTAACATGGATGAAAAATTTCCTAACTGACAGAAAAATGAGGGCCACGATCAGAGGCAAGGTATCGGATTGGAGGAATGTCACGAGTGGAGTACCTCAGGGTTCCGTTCTTGCACCGGTAATGTTCATTGTCTACATAAACGATCTACCAGTGGGAATACAGAATTACATGAACATGTTTGCTGATGATGCTAAGATAATAGGGAAGATAAGAAACCTAGATGATTGTCATGCCCTTCAAGAAGACCTGGACAAAATAAGTATTTGGAGCAACACTTGGCAAATGGAATTTAATGTGAATAAATGCCATGTTATGGAATGTGGAATTGGAGAACATAGACCCCACACAACCTATAAATTATGTGAGAAATCTTTAAAGAATTCTGATAAAGAAAAGGATCTAGGGGTGGTTTTAGATAGAAAACTGTCACCTGAGGACCACATTAAGAACATTGTGCGAGGAGCCTATGCTACACTTTCTAACTTCAGAATTGCTTTTAAATACATGGATGGAGAAATACTAAAGAAATTGTTCACGACTTTTATTAGACCAAAGCTGGAATATGCAGCGGTTGTATGGTGCCCATATCTTAAGAAGCACATCAACAAACTGGAAAAGGTACAACGACATGCCACTAAGTGGCTCCCAGAACTGAAGGACAAGAGCTATGAGGAGAGATTAAAGGCATTAAACATGCAAAAACTAGAAGATAGAAGAAAAAGAGGTGATATGATCACTACATTCAAAATAGTAACAGGAATCGATAAAATTGATAGGGAAGAATTCCTGAGACCTGGAACTTCAAGAACAAGAGGTCATAGATTTAAACTAACGAAACAAAGCTGCCGGAGAAATATACGAAAATTCAGTTTTGTAAACAGAGTGGTAGACGGTTGGAACAAGTTAAGTGAGAAGGTGGTGGAGGCCAAGACCGTCAGTAGTTTCAAAGCGTTATATGACAAAGAGTGCTGGGAAGACGGGACACCACGAGCGTAGCTCTCATCCTGTAACTACACTTAGGTAATTACACTTAGGTAATTACACACAACCCTACATGAAGCATAACACCACATCCCTGCCACACCCTACATGAAGCATAAAACCACTATCCCAGTCACACCACACATTGNACGAAATCAGTACAGCATGATAAATCTATTAAGTAAAGCACAATGAATTCACAACAGCATGATACTCAAGCCAAACAAATCCCAGAGCTGGACGAAGTGTTTGTCAGGGTGCATGAAGAATGCAAAGAGGAGCTTTGCGAGCCATTGTCTACCATATTTAATAAATCATTAGAGTCAGACAGAGTGCCAGAGTCATAGAAGGTCGTTAATGTGGAACCAATTTTTAAGAACGGAGATAGATCACTTGCGCCAAACTATCGGCCAATTAGCTTAACGTCTATTGTGGGAAAGTTACTTGAATTGATAATTGCAAATACCATTCGTCTTCATCTTGAAAACATAAATTAATAAATGATTCACAACATGGTTTTACAAATAGCCAATCAAATTTAACAAATTTGCTATCTTTTTATTCCAGCATAATTGAGGCAGTTGATAATGGTAAGGTTTGTAATGTTGTGTACCTTGACTTTAGCAAAGCTTTTGATACAGTGCCACATGAAAGACCGATTAAAAAACTACAGGCTCACAGTATTGGGGGTGCTATTTTATGTTGGATTAGGACATGGTTATACCAAAGGAAACAGTAGTATAAATGGGGTTAAGTCAAAGTGGGAAAATGTTGTAAGTGGAGTGCCTCAAGGCTCTGTCCTGGGACCTCTGTTATTCATAATACAGTATATATAAATTGTTTAGATTCAGGTTTGAGCAGCGATATTTGCAAATTTGCCGATGATACAAAAATCGGGAAGGAAATAAACACAGAAAAAGACTCGCTATCACTTCATGTTGATCTAAATAGGTTTTGAAATACAGTGGTACCTCGGAATACGAGTGTCCCTATATACGAGTTTTTCGGAATACGAGCAGGATTTCCTCGGAAAATGTGTCTCAGAAGGCGAGGGTTACCTCGGAAGGCGAGTTTGTTGATATGCGTACAGGCCGACCTAGCGCGTGGTGGTACGGTGGTACCGCTTCTCACCCCTCAGTTTACCAGTGCCTCGCGCCCAGTGACTATCCCACGTCAATTCTTCACCTGGATTTTCAGTGTTTTCTTGGATTTTTGGTCATTTGACCATAAAAGTTGTTATTATATATCTCGCCATGGGTCCCAAGAAAGCCAGTGGTAAGGTTTAACCTAAGAAAATAGTGCAGCTTTCGGGCGATCCAGTGGCACCACTGAAAAGTGTACTGTATACTCTTTTCACTGTCCTGACATTAATTTTCGATTTACGTATTTCATTTTTATACCAATGTGTTCGCAATACAGTAGAATGTTCTATAAGAACATAAGTATAAAATGTCACACAAGGATGCGTTAGACCAGCACCAAATAAAAAACTACGTTGATTACACTTGGCGTGTCAACAATACAATGGTCTTACCTCGATGGTGCAATGCTATGCCGTTCTCCCAAATAGGCTATGCGGCTATTAGAGAAAACGGAAATTTCATGACGGACATTTTCAAACTATCCCAAAGTCGATCGCATAACAAATAGAGTTTATAGAAATATTTTTTCTCATGACTCGCGAGCGAGTCCGCTGTTCGACCTCAACACAAAAAGTGGTAATGCTCTTGAGCGCCGTGATAACGCTAAAGTGTTAAGAAAGTGTGTGAAGTATGGGAAGAATTGCAAAGTTTTGTTGAAAAAACTCGCCCAGATAAAGCTGTAGCAGGCCGTTGCATTGACCTTTTAAATGACAATGTGATGTCTTACTACAGACAAGTGTTAAAATGTAGGGAAAAACAAGTGTCTTTGGACAGATTCTTAGTAAGACAAGCAAGTCTTAGTGGTATGCAGGCAAACGTGCCAGAGTGTGCACACCAGTGAAGTCCTCACTACCTGATGTTGTAATGGAAGGGGACTCCCCTTCCAAACAGTAACACCTCTTCTCCTCCCTCCTCTTCACCATCTTCCATACGCCAACAGCAAGGTAAGTAATAATTTGAACATAGTTTTGTAGGTATATTTAGATGAATTAGGTATAAAATTTAGTTTGAAGTGTGGTTTTTGGGGTAGTCAGGAACGGATTAATTCATTTCCTATTATTCTTATGGGGAAATTAGGTTCGGAATACGAGTTTTCGGAATACGAGCTGTCTCCAGGAACTGATTAAACTCTTAAACCGAGGAACCACTGTAGTCAAAAGATTGGCAGATACAGTTCAATGCTGACAAATGTAAGGTTTTGAGGCTAGGTAATGTTGATAGAGTTACAAGATACAAGCTAGATAGTGCTGCGATTGCGAAGTAAGACTGCGAAAGGGATCTGGGGGTTATGATTAGTAAGAATTTAAAACAAAAAAATAAATGCACAAATGTTCGAAATAAGGCAAATAGGACACCGAGATTTATTAATCGGACCGTTACTAATAAAATGCCTGGTGGTGTTCTTCAGCTATATATTGCTCTGGTTAGGCCCCATTTAGATTATGCAGTTCAGTTTTGGTCGTCGTACTACAGAATGGATATAAATTCACTAGAACGCGACCAGCATAGAATAACAAAGTTAATCCCCCAAATTAGAAACCTGTCATGAATGATCAAGAAAGATTGACAGAGTTTAAATTACATTCTCTAGGAAGGCGAAGAATTAGGGGTAATATGATAAGAGATGTACAAGTAGATGAATGGGCATAAGAAAGGGGATATTAATAGGGTATTAAAAGTATCAACACAAGACAGAACATGAAACAATGGGTATAAATTGGATAAGTTTAGATTTAGGAAAGACATGGGTAAATACTGGTTCGGTAACAGGGTTGTTGATTTGTGGAACTAATTACCGCGTAATGTGGTGGAGGTGGGGTCCCTCGATTGTTTCAAACGTGGGTTGGACATGTATATGAGTGGGATTGGGTGGTTATAAATAGGAGCTGCCTCGTATGGGCCAATAGGCCTTCTGCAGTTACCTTTATTCTTATGTTCTTATGTTACAGTCTTTGTAATGCTCTTTAGTATATCAATACTAAAACATCCAAGCTTTTTTTTGTGCTAGTTAAATTTTATGAATATATTACAGTCACTTTGATACTATAATTTCTGGAGGATACATTTAAATATTTACCAAAATATATGTAATTATTTTAATTTATGAGAGCCAAGAGCATGAAAGTGCAGGCAAGAGTTGTGACTAAAGTCATATACAGGAAAGACAACCAATTCATAAAATATTTCCACTGCACCATTGTGCCTCAACAAGAGCAGCTAGTGATGGTAACCACTACACTAAAGTAATAATAAGATATCCACCACCATACCCCCCCCCACAACAACCAGACATTGAATCCACTCCACAACCATCCCCCAGCAAATATTCACTGTCACAACCCCTTCAAACATACAAATAACATCTGAGGTCAGTGAGATGCAAATTTGCAGTGTACAAATCTGCTAATTATGTTTCTTGGTAGTAAGAGACATACATTCTTCAGCATTTGAAGACTATCTATGAACATCATATCTGGACCAATTATAATAAATTAACAAAGAATATAACACTCGCTCACCTCTGTCCAGTCTCGGAGGTGGACGATATTTGTATCCTGGCTGACTCCAATAAACTGGCACAGAGCCACGTACCTGAAAGTATACATTTAATTGGTTACAATAATATCTAGATAATTGTTATAGTATCTTAATGAAATTTAGGTTAAGAATTAAATATAAATAATTTTGAATATATAATTTACCAACAAATATACTGTAATTAAAACCTGAATACAGCACTATACTGTATTTAAGAGTAACATCCTACTATTCAACCTTTCTTCAAAGTCATATTTATTATTTTTCTTTAAGTGAATGACTCCTTTTATCAGTTTGAACATTTTATGATGGCCTTGGAAATGTAGTTTACATGTGACACTCTTGGATCACCTAACTGCGATTCTCTTCACCTTCCTACTTTTTTTTTCTGTAACATTGCTCCTCTTTAATGATTTTGCCAGCCATACACATTTCTTCCCACATATTGTCTATCCATATGTATTGCCAATCATGGTCTCCATTCTACATATTACATTACATGACACATTGTACAACCAGGACAAGGAATGTCATACATATGTAAACAAGATTACATGAAGGCGATGAGTCACAATAACGTGGCTAAAGTATGTTGACCAGACCACACACTAGAAGGCGAAGGGACGATGACATTTCGGTCCGTCCTGGACCATTCTCAAGTCGACAATCGACTTGAGAATGGTCCAGGACGGACCGAAACGTCGTCGTCCCTTCACCTTCTAGTGTGTGGTCTGGTCAAGGTTACATGAAACTTTACTACCAACACAGGTCCATATGAGAGAGAGAGAGAGAAGGAACGGAAGAATGAAAACACCTTAGCTGAACATAGAGTATACAGATGAGCTAAAAAAGGACCAAGATAAAATGAGCGAGAATTGGGAGAGAATAAAGTTTGGTGATAAAAAGGCCGAGGACAAGAGATGGCTTCACTGAGGAGGACCATTCAGGGAACACAGGAAAACCAAGAAGAGTGTGCAGATGAAGAAGATCAAGAGGACTTAAAAAAAAAAATCTAATTACACATGAAAATGAAATATTAGATGTGTGAATAAAGAACCCTAGAAGAAAGGAAAATGTCCATGGGTTACATGACAGCCTAAAGACAGACAAGGAAGAGAAGATGGCTAAAGAAATAAAGAGGTTAAAGAGGGTCCCGGGTAGTACAGTGGAGGTTCGTTCTAGACTCAAAACCAAGAATTCCGGGTTCGTATCCTGGATGGGACAGAAATGGTTGGGTGTGTTTGCAATCACCTAATGCACCTGTTCACCTAGCAGTAAATAGGTACCCAGGAGTTAGTCAGCTTGTAGTGGGGCTGTATTCTGTGGGAGGTCAATAATTCGACCTTGGGGGGGGGGGGGACCTCAATATAAGCCTATATATATAGTATATACACTGGCTGCCTGGCCACAATGAATAATGAATTAAATAGCAAAAGACATTGAGGAAAGGCAAAAATGTAGGTATGATGGCAGATGAGTGGGGAACAGGACAGAACACCTTCAAAGAGGTAGCCTGCAATGATCAAGCAGGTTGAGAAATACACTAGGCAGGAGTTGGAGAGGGAAAAAGCCACTATCATTTTACAATGTGCCACAGACACAAGACAAATGACACGAGGCATATGTGAAGAGCTTACCAAATGTTTCAACCAAAATTTAGGAGAGAAAGACAGCCAGTTAAAAAGAATTTGATTGCTGTATAGATAGATTTCAGAAAGGACACCACTGACTAGTGAAGGTGACCTTTCAGAGCAGTGCTCCAGTGAAATACACACAGTATTAACCTGGAAAATGAAAATGAAAGACTAAGGAAAATACCATAGTGTGTATGTTAGTCAAGACATCAAAAAGGATATAGAGGAAGAAAAAAGTAAAGGCAGAAAGGCAAAAAAAAAAATGCAAATTAATCAGGTAACACAAGGGAAGCCATCATGACAGGCAGCAGAGCCTTCACTACAAACAGTGACCTTCCATACCAGATGTAGCATCCTGGCATAAAAAACTGCCAGATAAGAATACTCTCCTTCAAACCTAAGCACAGCCTCTAGAAAAGCACAAAGCATCCACATGCAATCAAAAGGGCCAAGCATGTTTGCTTTGAATATAAATGCACAATAACATTCAGTTAACTTAGAAGAAAGATCTACTCTCTATTTTCTTAATGAATGTATAGAAAAGCAGATATTTTTTCTTGCTAAAAGTGACAAGTGCTATACTGTGGAACCTCGACTTACGAATGCCTCTACTTACGAATTTTTCGAGTTACGACCCAATTTCGTCGGAAAATTTGATTTCGACTTACGACCTTTCCCTCGACTTGCGACTTTGTTGATACACGTATGGGTTGACCGAGCGCGTGGTTCCTGGTGGCACGGGCGACCCCGCCTCAGTTTACCAGAGCCACCCGCTTAGTGATGATCGCACTTTAATTTTTTGTAAAGAACTTCATTGTTTTTGTGCTTTTTTTGTTTTTTTAACATAAAAGTAATTATTATATATCATGCCATGGGTCCCAAGAAAGTTGAAGGCAAGGTTCAACCTAAGAAAATAGTCATGAGTAGAGGCAGTAGAGAATGTCCTTTCCTCATTTAGAAAGTGTGTGAAGTATGGGAAGAACTGCAAAATTTTGTTGAAAAAACTCACCCAGATAAAGCTGTAGCAGGCCATTGCATTGACCTTTTAAATGACAATGTGATGTCTCAAGTGTCTTTAGACAGATTCTTAGTAAGACAAGCAAGCAGTGAGCCACAACCAGGTCCTAGTGGTATACAGGCAAAATGTAGGAGAGAGAGTACCCCAGAGAAGTCATCACTGCCTGATGATATAATGGAAGCAGACTCCCCTTCCAAACACCAACACCTCCCCTCCTCCCCCACCGTCTTCCATACGCCAACAAGAGTCATTAATAAAGGTAACCTATAACTTATACATACTCTAGTACAAAATGTGTGTGTATTATATATGAAATGTATTTTGAATTTAATATTTTTTGGGAGTGTGGAACGGATTAATTCAATTTACATAATTTCCTATGGGAAAATTTGTTTCAAGTTACGATTCGTCTCTGAGAATGAATTAAATTCGTAAATGGAGGTACCACTGTATAGTAATGGCTTAGTGCTTTCTCCTGATTACCTTAGCTTATCTAAAAAAAAAAAAAAAAAAAATTAAACATCACAAATTTTTGTTTACCCTCAATGAAAGCCAACAGGATATTAGTACCTGCACTGAAAAGGTCAACCATATTGGCACACATTTGTGGGACAAGGTAAAACCTGTATGAATCAAGCTACGTATCAAGAATATCAACATAAACTTTTTAACAGTCTATTCAAGTTTTACTAAAGAACTATAATAAGACTATCTAATGTGGCACTCAACAACAATAGTACCTAATGTGGTACTCAACAACAACAGTACCTAATGTGGTACTCAACAACACCAGCAAAACTTGGTCAGAGTAACAACTTTTGACAACCAGTCAAGCACTTTAAATTTATAAGTTTACAAATATAAGAGTTAACTAACCTGAACAAAGGCAACCCGGTGGTGGGAATACGACACAATCTGCTCTGTCTCTACATAATTTGCCACATGGCCTTCTTCATCAACACCACGTCGCTTGTACCTGGTCCCAGCCCGATAACGACTTCTTCGAGATATTAATGTTAAAGTATAATGGTCACGTTTCTGAAAGACAAATTTGAAAAATTAAAAGCCGAGGTGGGTGACACATTCAAAATAAGATCACAGTACTGTACTTTAAATCTTACAAATATAGTAATAATAACTTATACAGTAACAATATTTTAAACTTTTGTACAAATGCTTAATTTGAAGTGTTCGTGCCTGCCCTGAAAAGGAGTGTGAGGAGGCTGTAGGCATTAAGAATTTTATTGATGACAAAATTACACAAGACAGATGAATTAACAAATCTATTTTTATTTGCACCAAAGAGCAGCATGCAAGTTTTATTAATAATTAGGACACACCAGGAACAAGGAGAAAAGCTGACAGCATAATGCCAGGTGTTTTCTAGGGGGTGACATGATCTCTATCATGTCACCCCTAGAAAAGATGCTCATTGGAAAGAGATTCATCTCAGACTGATGTTGAACACTACATTACAGAAATGTCCATACAGAATCAGGAGTTCAGATGGAGTGGCTTTTCAAATTTTTTCTACTCCCTAAGCCTGGCCTGGGGCAGGGCTTCGCTTGTGATAACTTGGTCCAACAGGGTGTTGCTTGGAGTGGCCTGCAGACCCTCATATCCACTATAACCCAGCTAGTCCAGCATTTCTTGCAGGAATTTGTCAAATTAATCCTTTAAGAAGTCCAACTTTGTTTTGGCAATATTTCTTATGCTTGCTGAGAAGTTACTGAACAGTTGTGGACCACTGATGTTCAAACAGTGCTCTGATTGTGCCTTTAGCATTCCTACTCCTCAATGGTTCCAGTCTGCATTTCCTTCCATATTGTTCACTCCAATATGTTGTTATTTTACTGTACAAATTTGTGGCTTGGCCTTCCAGTATTTTCCATGCATATATTATTTGATACCTCTCTCATCTCCTTTCCGGAGAGTACATTTTGAGAGCTTTAAGATGGTCTCAATAATTTAAATGCTTTATCGTGTCAATGTATGCTCTATATGTTCTCTGTATTCCCTCTATTTCAGAAATCTCTTCTGCTCTGAAAGGGGAAGTGAGTACTGAGTACAACTCATGGTGGAACAGCACCAGTGATCTAAATAGTATGAGTTTTGTCGTGGAATCCCTGGATTTGAATGTTCTCATAATCCAATCATTTTCCTGGCTGATGCTAAATTTGCTAAGATATGTTTCTTAAATATCTATCTTTACAATTCCCAGATTTTATACATTTTTGCCTTCTATAAGTAGGCCTAATTGTGTCTTATACCCTATATTTCATTTAAATACTTCATTTCTACCATACCTAAGTACCTGCAATTTATCACTGTTAAACATTGTGCAATTTTCCATTGCCCAATCGAGGACTTTATTGATATCAGCTTGTAGTTTTCAGCGTCTTCTACAGAATTAATTTTCACGCTGATTTTTGTATCATCTACAAAGGATAACACAAAGCTGTGACTAGTATTTTTGCCTATATCTTATATGAGAATGAGAAAACAGAGTGGTGCAAGAGCTTTTCACTGTTCTTGGGTTTGATTCGATTGTTACTCTGCATTCTGTTTGACAGAAAATTTTAAATACAATGGCCAACTTTACCAGTTGTTTCTACTGATCTCATTTTATGGGCTATCATTCCATGGTCATACTTCTCAAATGCCTTTGCAAAGTCTGCATTTACAACATTTGTATTTTTTCTTCTAATGCTTCCATGATTTGTCATAATGGTCAAGTAATTGCAAAAGACAGGATCTTCCCACTCTAAATCCACATTGATCTGGGTTGTGAAGTTCATTGTTCTCAATAAAACTGGAGATTTGATTCCTTAACACTCTTTCAAAAACTTACGTTATGTGTAATTATCTAAGTTAATGCAATTACTCTATAGGTTTTATCCAAAGCTTTACTACCTCCCTTGTGTAGTGGAGTTATATCTGCTGATTTAAGTACTTCTGGTATCCCACCTGCATCTGCTCTTTTTCTCCATATTACACCGAGCACCTATGCTACTGGTACTTTACATTTCTTCATAAATATTGAATTCCAGGAGTTGCTGAGTACATGGGCATGTTGTCAATTTCTCTTTCAAAGTCTGCTGTGCTTGTGTTAATATCAGTTATATTGTCTGGGGTCTGGATATTCTTCGTAAAGAAGCTGTCCAGATCTTCAACTTTCATTTTGTTTATTTGGGTACTAAACATAACCTCATACTGTACTTTTAGGATTTCACTAGTTTCTTTATCCTCTGTGTATAAACTTTCACTTATATGTATAGGTTCAATACTGATGCAGATATTATATTTCCATGTACACATATGTGACAAAAATAAGATTTTGTACACTAGCTCTCCACATATGTCAGTTGCTTAAATTAGAAACTGTACTTGTGGTCGTTCTCGAGCCCATTGCTGATGTGACAATGTGCATTGAATTTTGTAACTAGCTCATCAAAATTGTAACTTGCTTAGCTATATGAATTGTTGGGCTCAATCCCTGTGCCCATTATGTGCCTCTGTAACCCTTTCTACTACCGCCCACAAGATGGGTATGAGGTGCATAATAATCTAAACTTAAAAACGCTTTCTCTTCTATGGTTATCTGTTACAATTTAATTTCTTCATACTGGCATGATTGCTTCAAAATCTGCTGTATTTCTTTGAGATCCCTGATTATATTTCCTTCTCTTTGTTGTGATAGTCATGTTTACTTAAAAACTTCTGTTATTTTTCCTTCTTTTGGAGAGTCACCTGCATTCACTTTCTTGGATGGCCCTCTTTCTAATCTTCTACAAAGGAACATGCTTCAAGCAGATTTTGTATGCTTCAGCAGACAACTCTTCTAATCCTTGCATGGGAGTTTTGCTACTTAACCCTGTTTCCCAGTGGATGTTTGCAAGTTCTATACTTATCTTTTCCTAGTTAAGTCTTATTGTCAAAACAAGAGTTCATTGAATAACCTCTTACTTCTTAATCCTTCTGGACTTATTACAAATACTGGTGTTAGTCTGAACTTCAATGAGCTTGTGATCTGAGTATTTAGTATCTGAGATTGTAATGTCACTACAGTATTTATTTCTTCATTCTTTACGAATATCATATAGAGTGTATTTGAGTAAAAAAAACAGCGTTGACTGTAATGAAACGCCATTTTCTGGGTGAGATCAGGAGGCTCCCCAGAGCTATACTGGGCTGATGTGTTTATATTAGACCATGCAACAGTCAATCAATGGAGTTCTAGACCTACCGGGGACCACAAGCCAGAACCTAGCCCCACTAAGAGAGTCACGAGGACTCCCACATGTGGTTGGAAGCAGTCTATGTCTGCCATCTACCAGGTCAAGCACCCAGAAAGGATGTAATCCCAAAACAAACTACAGCTGATTAAAAATTGCAAACCAAAAGCTGAATGAGCAAGTAGAACTCCCCAATCAGAAAACAAACAAACAAGTATGACATTGGTGCACCACTGTCTGCGCAGCTCCACCCTCCTCCCTGGGAAGGGGAAGGGGAAGCCCCAAATCTCCCACACTGGCTACCAAACCCCAGTTCAGAGGCTGAATATAAAAAATGCGAAAAAATAGTTAACTAGACGGAGGGAGGGATGCCAGGGAGCCTCTGGATCTCACCCAGATAATGGAGTTTCATTACATTCAATGCTAGTTTCCGTGGAGAGCCCCTTCGGCTCCCCAGAGCTACCTAACCAAAGATAAAGGAAAAGAGGGACTTACCAGGGAGGCGGCCACCATTCGCTCCTCAACTCGAAGTCGAGACAACTGGCAGCAATCTGCGACACAAGACTACACAAGCCCAAGAAGGGCCCGGAACATTAATAAGTACCGTGCAGCCAGGACCCTGTTCGACCTCCAAAATCCCCATGCCCGAATGACAGTCCAGAATATATTACCAAAAACAACAGCCAAAGCCACGAACTTACGAACATTATGGGCACGGGGATAGACCACAGGCTGGCTGGACAGAATAATCGTGCAGACGACCTGGGAGACCCGCACTCTGGAACAGGGAACATGGGAAACCTTGTCAATCCAAAGCGCGTCCCCTGCCACGTAGGCCATGGCTCACAAGTAACGGTGAAGAGTCACAACCAGACACAAAACATGATGCACCCACCCCCCCAGCCGAACATAGCAACTTCAACAACCCAAGGACCCTCCAAAAAGCAGCAGTCTCATTCTTCGCCAGAAAAGAAGGAGACAGCTGCAAATGAATAAAACTACCACCAGGACCAAAAAGAGTAGAAACCCCTGCACAGGAGGAGAGCATGAAGCTCCCAAATCCGACCCCCAGACGCCTATGCCAACAAGGAAAGAGCCTTAGAAAAACAGTCCTGAACTGAAGTGAACACCACAAACCAAGGAGAAGAAAGAAAAGAGAGCACCTGGGCCAACGACCAGGATGGCTCAGACGGCGCACAAACAGGCCGGAGGTGAAACAACACCCGAGAAAACTTGCAGAATGGAGCATAAGTGGCACCAACTCCGAATGCAAGTTACAGCAGCTCTGCCAGCAGCGCACGATATGAGACGACAATATTTGGCATAAGATTATGGTCCTGAAACAAGCAAGAGAGAGAAAAGACAAAACAATTTATCAGAAATCAAAGACAACCTACGAAGTCAAAAAATGCTGAGAGGACCGCCAGGAAACCTAAATTAATACTGCCGCCGAGACAAAACCTGCAGGTAGAACATCATCAACGAAGCCACCAGATCACCATACAAGTGGTGATAAACCCGCATCAAAAAGACCAGATGCAAAGATGGAAGGAGAAGATCGAACCAGCCACGTACCGGACCGGACCGATCTTCCGAAAGAGGCAGAGCAGCGGGAAGACTCTCAGGTTCAGACGCTGAGCAAGCAGCGCCTGAAACCAAGGCTGGGCCGGCCACCAAGGGGCCAACAGGACTACTCTTCCCTGTTAAGTCCCCAAGCAAGCCAGGAACCGGAGCAACAACTGAACTGGGGGGAAGAGGTACAGGTAACCCCCACCTCGACCAAGGCCCCGCATGCATCGTAAGATGTCTCGACTAGGTCGACGCAAAGAGGTCCACGGGCACCCGAACATCTGACAGAGTCAACGGAATGAGTCGGTGTTGACCGTCCATTCCGTGGATTGGAGAATGAAATGGGATAGGCTGTCCGCCAGGATGTTGGACACTCCCCAGATATGAACCGCCAGGAGAGCCAAACCCCAAGAATCCAGCAGACAAGTCACTCGAAGCAACCAGCCCCAGAGAGCCAAGGACCAAAGAGATCCAAAATGGCAAAAGTATTGATAGACTGGAAAAAATGCAAAATGAAGCACTCAGAATTATACTTGGCTGTCCTATAACTACCAAAGTTCTCAACATGCAGAAAGAATTAAATATACTTAGCATTAGAGATAGAATATTTGAAATTAATCTTATGATGGGACTAAAGCTTCTGCATGATAACAAAAACAACATTGTGTCAGTTGCACTGTTAGAACACATACGAAATGTAACTAGTGAGTCTAAATGGATTCAAAGAACAGCCACTCATATTAAAATTATGGAACTGCACGATGTATATACAGATGAAAGAGTACAGCACTTCCTTCCACCCTGGCAGATAGTACCTTTTGACATCCTGACCCCTGCATACCCCACCAAGAAACTAATCACAAACAACCCTCATGCTCAGCTTGCTGCTAAATTAAGCACCATAGAAAACATTCACAATATACAAGCTGAAAACAACATTACACAGACCATATACACTGACGGATCACTCAATACAGCTACAGGGAGGGCAGGAAGTGCTGTTATTGCTCATCAGCCCGATGGCAGCACAATTCAAAGGAATATCCGAATTAGTAACTGGGCGTCTACAATGCAAGCCAAGTTGGTAGCAATACTGGTAGCACTCGAAATTATTGACAACACTGAAGTAGACAGCTTAATTATTTCTGACTCCCTTTCCTCACTACGAGCAATAGACAGTTTGCAATCAAGTAATAACGTGCTTGTCTTGGAAGCTAGACGTAGATATATAAGAATACTTAGCAAGAGGGTAAATATAAAAATGTTGTGGATTCCTTCTCACATTGGCCTGCAGGAACATGACAAAGTTGACGCCCTTGCTAAGGCTGCAGTAAATAAAGACAGTATTGAACGGAATCTTGAGTTATCAAATAGGTCTCTTTAAAAGTGTCATTAAACGAGAACTCCTGGATGAATTTGAAGAAAGTAGAACTGTGCAAACTGAAACTAGCAGGTCCATTGTTCATCACAATGAAACGTGTGAAGTAAAACATGTGTATGGGGCAAGTAACAAAGTCAGTAGACTAACAGATGTTGTCACAGCTCGTATAAGACTTGGTTACAAGTATCTCTGGCAGTTCGTCTTGTATAGAGATCTAGATGAAGTGTAAAGTGTGTGGACAAAGACAGGGACACACACTCGAACACTGTATCTTTGATTGTAGTAAAATTGAGCCATTTAGAGATGAATCTAAGCTCACTCTGTATGACATGGCAACCTACCTTATTGCCATGGATAAATTACCTGAAATCCTTGCACTGTATCCACATTTCGCTTCCAGTAGATGAACGACATATGAGATTCAGAAACAAGTAGTGTATTGCGAGGACTAATAATAAACAGAAGCTCCCCCTATGACTCTGTAATATCCCCATTGGTCAAACTATTATGTATTAGCGATAAGACCTACGATTAATGTATGATGACTTACTGTAAATATATAGCTCTTGAAATAGCACTTTCTCTGTAACTAGCCGACATTGTAACTATAAGGTGTGAAGGATAGATGAAATTGTTTATGTAATAATCTAAGATGAGGTCTGATAAAGACCTTTTGTGCCCTCTGTAATGCTTTTGCGCTACCGCTCACAGGATGAGTATGGGGTGCACAATAAACTAGCCGCCTTCGGCGGCAACAATCAATCTGCAGTTCAGACAAAGAACCACAAGAGAGCAGTTCGACTGGTGCCGGATCGTAGAACCCCAAGCATCCCTGAATCCTCCGAAGTGACAACCAAACCGCCACGAACTCCCGCACCATGTTGTGAGCCCAAAAGAGGGACAGAGCCCACCGCCACTGGCCGGCCTGGTGAGCACTAATCACAAAACCCCGGCCGAGAGACGGGGCATCTGTGAACACATCGAGTGAGGGCTCGGGTAGGTGCCAAGGCACTGAACCCCAAAAAATCCAAAGACTCAAGGGGCCCTGGAGGCCGAATCTAGCTATCGCAAGAGAGGCGGAAGGAACGTCCCCGAAGGAACCCGAACAGAGGCTGAAGCCAGACCCGACCCAATGGGTAAACCAGCACGGTGAAGTTCAGACTCCTGCACAGCTGTTCGAGCAACTGCCGAGTGATCCAGGAACCCACCAGAAATAGCTGAAGGTGGGACTGCATCCGCAGTAACACCTCCAGAGGAAGAGACAAGAAAGAGGTCCTAGAGTCCCACACGAAACCCAGCCAAGTCCGAACCTGAGACGGAACCAGGTGGGATTTCCTCCAGTTCACCAGGAACCCAACCCGGCAAGCTAGGAAAGAACCACACCCCTGGCGATCAGACAAGCAGACCAGCTTGGAGCCCACACCAACCAGTTGTTCAGGTAGGCCAGAACCCGAACCCCTAGCAGAAGCAGACGGGACACCACGACCCAGGTAAAACGTGTGAATATGCGAGGTGCCAGATTCAAGCCAAAAGAAAAGCAATGAAAGCAGTAAGCTTGCCGCCTCACAATGAAACTGAGCTAATCCCTGAACTCAGGGTGAATTGGGATGTGCCACCCAGAGGTCCAGCGATACCATCCAAGAACCCGACTCCAAAAAAAGCCGGACCTTGGACAGAGTGGTCATGAGAAAGGAAAGGCAAAGAATCCAGGGGTTCAGATGGGACAAGTCCAGAATGAACCACAGAGCTTGAAACAGGCGGGAAACCCACCTGAGGGACGAGGTCATTTTGACCATGCCAAAGCGCACCCACTCCAAAATGACCTGACGGAGCGCAGGAAAAGAAGCCTGCCCTGCTAGGCCTAAACCCCCTGAAGGAGGAGCCGCCGCCCACTGGCCACAGGCCAGAGGACACGACCCGAAACGCCCACAAAGAAGCAGAAACTCTTCTCACGAGAAGCCGACTGATGAGCAGAGCTAGCATTGCGCTGACCAGATGACGCCGATACCAAAGAAAGTGCCGGCTCCGAAACTGGCACCAACAGCCCAGAAAAACCCTGAGCCCTGGCCCGACCCTTCCGAGAAGCCCGAGAACGGCCACCCTAGAGAAGCAACAAATCCGACATAGGATGACAACTAGACGGGGCTACTGGCAAAAACTGAGTGACAGCAGCTTCCGCAAACAACAACGGACAAAAAGGTGACGAAAACCTAAGATCCAGGGCCCAAGCAGATTCCAAGGAGAGAGCAAGCATGGCCTGACGGCACGCGAGGCGAGAAGCAAAGCACATAGACACCACTTCTCCTGAGAATCGGCACAAACAGCATCAACAATGGTCGACGCACTATCTGCTGCGGCCAGCACCCCAGATGAAGGGCCAGCAATCAATGCCTCCACATCCTCCCCAAGCCAGTCCAAGGACAATTCGAGAAGGGAGAAAGAAGCGCAAGACTGAGACCAAATGTGTGCGAGTGCGCAAGTCCTCAGCAGCTAAGGACACCAAAAGGGTGGGAACCTGCACATGCAGCTGTACAAGGGCTAACATCCTGTGGAAGCACAGAGGCAAATAAGCACTCATTAAGGCGCTCAAACCCGCCCTCCAGGTAAACATGCAGAATGGTAGCAGAACCACACTGGAGGTAAGTCGCAATAGCCTCCCGAACCTCCTTAGGCGAGATTCGAGAGGCAGAAAACCTCTGGAAAGAGGGAGCCGAGGAACCCAGGGAACCCAGAACGAACCCGAGGAGGAGCAGATCCAAAATCATACTAATACAGGCAATGGGAGTAGGAAAATCCCTCCCCCTGCAACAACAAACTCCGCGAACAGGGCACCAAAACCCAAGCAGGATCAAAGCCCCCAGGTCAACTCCTCCCCATCCCCGGGGCAGAGCCGTCCTCCACGACCTCCACCCCTGAAGAAAAACCAGAGTCCAGGGGAAAGGCAGGAAAGAAGGGGGTCTGCTGGTAGGACCCAGATGCCTCGGAAGGAGGAGCAGACTCAAATGGGGCAGCCCCCGAACCCGCCTGAGCCTCAACACCAACTAAACCTTGCAGACGTTTGGGAGCCGGGAGCAGGGGAATGGATGGAGCATGGCAAACAGCGTGAACCGGGGAAAGACTTAACCAAAGTCAAGAGACTAACGCCCCCAAGTCTGGGTCCCTGTAACCAAAATGGGGCAGCCCTGGGGCACCCAAGCGGATAACCAATCTAGCACGTTGCAGCAACAAAAACCGAGTATGCAAAGCGGATGCCACCTGAACCCGGATTTCTGTGATAATAGAATGGGTAAACTGGAGCACGAGCAGAGAACACATCTCGCAAGACTCCAGGTCAAAAGTGTCGTTGACCCAATAGGCAGCATCACCAAGACAAAACAGGCGACTGTCACCCTGAGACAAGGGTACAGAACAGCCTTCAATCTCGCACAAGGTGAGGTGGAAATCAGAAGACACATCCATCAGTCAACCGAGCCCCAACAGAGTTTTCCAGGACCTGTAAGCTGTCTACTATGGGAAGCCCAGGCAAGGTACTGCTAGCTAGTTAAACCCAAAAGCTAACAAAGGGGAATGAGTTATTAACTGGACTCTTGTGATGTGTACAAGCACGGGGAGCCTAGAGGAGAGCCACCAATATACCCTATGTGGACTAATAGCTAAACAAGGCAGACCCCCCCCTAATGGCAAGAAAATAAAAATAAATGAAAAACTCTGCAAAAGCACAACGCCACCAGAAGGAACAGGAACACGGCCACCGTGTAGGTAAGGGAGCAGCGCAGCACCTTGCACCCCAATCAGCAACACCACCATTTCCTACCCAATCTTGAGGTTATCTTGAGATAATTTTGAAGCTTAGTGTCCTCGCGGCCTGGTCCTCGACCAGGCCTCCACCCCCAGGAAGCAGCCCGTGACAGCCACTCCCAGGTACCTATTTACTGCTAGGTAACAGGTGCATCAGGGTGAAAGAAACTCTGTTCATTGTTTCTCGCCGGCGCCCTGGATCGAACCCGGGACCACAGGATCACGCGTCCAATGTTCTGTTCACTCAGCCACCGGCTCCCCCAACAATATGGATCATGAGGCTCGGCCTGGAAACCGTCAGGACTCCGGCGGTCATCCCCACAACCTGGTCATGACTTTTCCCAAGGCCAAATAAAGGCCACAAAACCTCAGCTGGCCCCAAGGGCAGGGTAAATGCCAAGCAGCAAGAACCCCCTACGGAAGTGGAATCCCTAAGTCTCTACGGACGGTAACCCTAGAACCCAAGGGTAGTACTTACAGGGTGCTTAGGGAAGGTAGCCCCTAAGCGCATGCAGCCCCAGTACACTGAATTTTCTCCTGGCCACTACACCACAAAGAGCAGGAAACACTACTAAAGAACAAATCCTCCAAGAGATCGAGACCCACGTCGACAACCGCCCCAGTGAATCAGCCTACGAACTGGAGGTGTGAGTAGCCGGCACGGGGGCAGGGGTCTGGGGCAAGGGCTGCGTAGACAAGCGGCGGGGCAGTGTTAAATGACATATGCTTGTTTCCTTATGTTTTTTTGGGGAGTTTTGTCTCTCTGTTCAGTCTTCAGTTGCAATTTCTTACCAGGTGGGGTTTGTTTTGTTATGCCTACCTTTCTGGGTGCCTAACCCCAGTCGATGGCAGACATGGAATGCTTCCAAACACATGGGGGTTTCCATAGGCCATTGCTCCCTGTGCCTCTCTGAGGGGGCCAGCTTCTGGCTCGTGGTCCCTGGTAGGCAGAACTCCAATTGACTGATGCCCCAGACTAATATAGCACATATCAGTCTGCTTCCCTCTTTCCTGCCTGGCTCCAGAAAGCCAGAGGGGCTCCCCACAGAAAATCACACAATCCATTCCAGCCAATCCCGTCTGCCTGATCCCTGCCACCCACCTGCCTGATCCCCTTCAATCATCCACACCTATTTTTCCTGCCCAACCATTCTATCCTTCTTTCCTGCCTGATCACTCCCCATTTATCCTATCCCTCTTGCTTAATCTTAAATACTGCCCTCCCCCCTTCCCCTTGCACAATATGTTTAAAGCCCATCCATCCACCTGCCTGAACTTAGTATAGTATAATTCTTGAAACTACCAAGCTAATATACTTCTTGTGACTACTAGAAATAGCCCTCAATACAGTATTTGCAAATTTGTTTATACATTTTTCAAGATTATATTTATTTGTTGTTGAGATCTTGCACAAGGTCATATCCCTTCCCTAGCAAACTTTTGAATTGGTTTTAAATTTAACAACTGTATTAAAAAAACTCTACCGCACAATTACAATACTAATCTTCATTATATAGTACCATCATACAAAAATGTTTTACATTTCATGTCAATATTCAAGTGTTCTTCAAATATTGCATCACACAATACTAATCTTCCATATACAGTACCATCACACAAAGGTGTTTTAATTTTTTAAGTTAATATTCAAAAGGTGTTCTATAAATATTACATGGAGGCTGAGGTATCAGTTTATAACTAAAATCACATCTGAATATAATTATCACACAATGTGAGAAAAAGAAAAGGAAAAAATAGTTCCTACTATAAATTTCTTTGCCTTAAATTTCATCTCAAGTAAGGTATCCCTCACAGAAAAAATGTACATAGTTTTGACTTACTTGTTTATCCTCGGAATCATCAGGAGAAATTACAGCTGCATCAAGGGGTACGGCTTCTGTTTGTACAAAGCCCTGTATCACAGGAACAATCCACACGTCAAAATTTGTGTCCTGCCAACAGAATATTTTCATGTCATTAATCACCTGTGAGAAAATTCTGTACATTGGATAACAATCACAATTGACACTAGTACAGTCTGAAGAAAAATACCATAAAGATTATATTTAAGGGTATGAGGTCAAAAAGACTACAATACAGACAGTGCTGTTGAACTTCTTGTTGAAATTAGAATTGAAAATATATTAAAAAAAAAAAGTTCTAAGGGTCTAGGTACATAAAACTATCATAACTACACCAAAAGTATTTAACTAAAACTTTAATCACTGCACTGCGCAGAGCGACTTAAGGCACCAGATTAGGGTTGCGCAGTGTCATATGGCACTTTTACATATAGGGAGCAATTCAAAATTTTCCGGCTACATGAGGCTAACATCCTGTGCCTCAGAATTTTAGTAAACATACGTCATCTTGGAAAAAATTGTCAGCATCTGTACTGGCTTTGAGAGACTCAGCACTGAGAAAGCGACCAAGGCTGGCGCATGCAGGAGCAATTCACAGCACTGCTGTGCAACTAAGGCCACAGCACTACTTAGTAATGATGAATAAAATAGGTTTTACATTGATACAGTGCTACCTTGGCTTATGAGTGTCCCTGGTAACGAGTTTTTCGGGTTACAAGCAGGATTTGCTCGGAAAATTTGTATTGGGATACGAGGGTTGCCACAGGATACGAAGGGTGTTGATACGCGTACAGGGCGATCTACCGCGTAGTGGCACGGAAATCGCAGCTCAGTTTACAGTGCCTTGCGCCCAGTGACTATCCCGCCTGAATTCTTCACAAGGATTTACCGTTTGTTTTCGGAGTTTTTGCTATTTCAGCATAAAATTTATTATAATATATATCGCAATGGGTCCCAAGAATGTCAGTGGTAAGGTTCAAGGCAAGAAATCGCATGTGAGGATGACAATAGAGGAAAAGCAAGAGATCATTCAGAAGCATGAAAATGGTGCACGTGTTGTTGAACTTTGTAGGCAGTACAACAAATCCACGTCAACGATATGCACTATACTTGCCAAGAAAAAGGTCATTATGAGTGCTAAAGTGGCAAAAGGCGTATCAACAATCACAAAACAAAGACCACAAATACTTGAGGATGTGGAAAAGTTGTTATTAATTTGGATACACGACAAGGAGTTAAAGGGCGGTAGTGTTTCTGAAGCCACCATTTGTGAGAAAGCCAGGGTATTGCACGAAGACCTTGTAAAGAAAACTCCTGTAACGAGTGCAGATACAAAAGACTTTAAGGCAAGCAGGGAATGGTTTGAGAAATTTAGAAAAAGAAATGGTATTCATAGTGTTGTGAGGCATGGGGAGGCTGCCAGCTCAGACAAACCAGCGGCTGAAAGATTTATTGAAGAATTTAAAGAGTTTCCAGAGGCTGAGGAATACCTACCACAACAAGTGTTTAATTGTAATGAAACAGGACTGTTCTGGAAAAGATTGCCTAAGAGGACATACATTACCAAGGAGGAAAAATCATTGCCCGGACACAAGCCTATGAAAGATAGGTTTACGCTTGTGCTGTGTTCAAATGCGAGTGGCGATTTGAAAATTAAACCCTTGCTAGTGTATCATTCTGAAAATCCAAGGGTTTTCAAACAGTATAAAGTGCAGAAAAACCAAATGTGTTTGATGTGGAGGGCTAATAATAAGGCATGGGTGACTAGGATTTTTTTTTTGGAGTGGGTGAATGAAGTGGTGTGCCCTGCCATAGAAAAATATCTGCAGGAGAAACATTTGCCACTTAAGGACCTGCTTCTCCTCAACAATGCTCCTGCTCATCCTTCAGGCTTGGAAGATGAATTGTTGCACAGATACAGTAAATTTCTCACAGTAAAGTTCCTTCCTCCTAACACCACTCCTCTAATTCAGCCTATGGACCATAAAATCATAGCGAATTTTAAGAAACTTTATGAAAGGGCACTTTTCCGGAAATGTTTTGAAGTGACTGAAGCCACAAACCTCACCCTCAAAGAGTTCTGGAAACACTATTTTAACATTTCTAGTGTTTTAAAACTCGTTGACAAAGCCTGGCAAGAAGTGACTCAAAGAACCCTGATCTCTGGCTGGAGAAAATTGTGGCTTGAATGTGTAACAGAACTAGACTGAGGGGTTTGAGCCTGTAAATGATGTGCCTATTGTTGAGGAAATTGTTAGTCTGGGCTGGCAAATGGGCTTGGAATTGGATGGTGATGATGTGCAGGAGTTGGTGGAAGAACACAACGAAGAACTGACCACCGAAGAACTCCAAGCCCTTCAAAAGGAACAGCAAGAAGATACAGCTGAGGATGTTTCTCCAGTGGAGGTGGATGATGCAGCAGCGAATGTCCCTTCCGCAACCATTAAGAAGTGGTGTCAGATGTGGGAAGAAATGCAAACTTTTATTGAAACGACTCACCCAGAGAAAGCTGCAGTAGGTCGTTGCATTAATCTTTTCAATGACAATGTGATGCCTTACTAAAGAGACATCTTGCAAAGAAGGGGAAAAACAATCATCAATGGACCGCTTTGTTGTGAGAACATCGAGCAGTGAGCCACAACCAGGACCTAGTGGTATGCAGGCAGAATGTGCCAGAGAATGCACCCAAGAGAGGTCCTCACTGCCTGATGTTATAATGGAAGGGGACTCCCCTTACCTGGTTGATACCTGGTTGATGGGGTTCTGGGAGTTCTTCTACTCCCCAAGCCCGGCCCGAGGCCAGGCTTGACTTGTGAGAGTTTGGTCCACTAGGCTGTTGCTTGGAGCGGCCCGCAGGCCCACATACCCACCACAGCCCGGTTGGTCCGGCACTCCTTGGAGGAATAAATCTAGTTCCCTCTTGAAGATGTCCACGGTTGTTCCGGCAATATTTCTTACGCTTGCTGGGAGGACGTTGAACAACCACGGACCTCTGATGTTTATACAGTGTTCTCTGATTGTGCATATGGCACCTCTGCTCTTTACTGGTTCTATTCTGCATTTTCTTCCATATCGTTCACTCCAGTACGTTGTTATTTTACTGTGTAGATTTGGTACTTGGCCCTCCAGTATCTTCCAGGTGTATATTATTTGATATCTCTCTCGTCTTCTTTCTAGTGAGTACATTTGGAGAGCTTTGAGACGATCCCAATAATTTAGGTGCTTTATTGCGTCTATGCGTGCCGTATATGTTCTCTGTATTCCCTCTATTTCAGCAATCTCTCCTGCTCTGAAGGGGGAAGTGAGTACTGAGCCGTACTCAAGACGAGACAACACAAGTGACTTGAAGAGTACAACCATTGTAATGGGATCCCTGGATTTGAAAGTTCTCGTAATCCATCCTATCATTTTTCTGGCTGTCGCAATATTTGCTTGGTTATGCTCCCTAAACGTTAGGTCATCAGACATTATTATTCCCAAATCCTTTACATGCTGTTTTCCTACTATGGGTACATTTGATTGTGTTTTGTACTCTGTATTATGTTTAAGGTCCTCATTTTTACCGTACCTGAGTACCTGGAATTTATCACTGTTAAACATCATGTTATTTTCTGATGCCCAGTCGAAAACTTTATTAATATCAGCTTGAAGTTTTTCAATGTCTTCAGCCAAGGTAATTTTCATACTGATTTTTGTGTCATCTGCAAAGGATGATACGAAGCTGTGACTTGTATTTTTGTCTATATCTGATATGAGAATAAGGAAAAGCAGCGGTGCAAGGACTGTACCCTGAGGTACAGAGCTTTTAACTGCACTTGGACTAGATTTTATATGGTTGACCGTTACTCGCTGAGTCCTGTTTGACAGAAAACTGAGTATCCAGCGTCCTACTTTACCGGTTATTCCCATTGACTTCATTTTATGTGCTATCACGCCATGGTCACATTTATCGAAAGCCTTTGCGAAGTCCGTGTATATCACATCAGCATTCTGTTTTTCTTCTAATGCCTCAGTGACTTTGTCGTAGTGCTCAAGTAGCTGTGAGAGGCACGATCTTCCCGCTCAAAATCCATGTTGGCCTGGGTTGTGAAGGTCATTGGTCTCCATGAAATTGGTGACCTGACTCCTAATCACTCTCTCAAATACTTTTATGATGTGCAATGATAGTGCAACTGGTCTATAATTTTTTGCCAATGCTTTGCTCCCTCCCTTGTGTAGAGGGGCTATGTCTGCTACTGCATGTCTAATTCATCTGGTATCTCCCCGTCCAACTCTTCCTCCACACTATACTGAGTGCCTGTGCTACCGGCACTTTGCATTTCTTTATAAATATTGAATTCCATGAGTCTGGACCTGGGGCCGAGTGCATGGGCATGTTTTCAATTTCTCTTTCAAATTTAGTGCGCTCGTGTTGATATCAGTTAATTTACAGGGGTTGAATATCCCGCATAAAGAAAATTGTCTGGATCTTCCACTTTCATGTTGTTTATTGGAGTGCTAAACATGTCCTCATACTGCTTTTTTAGGATTTCACTAATTTCTTTGTCATCCTCCGTGTATGAACCTTCACTTGTACGAATAGGTCCATACTGGCAGTGGTTTTTTGCTTTTGATTTCGCATATGAGAAGAAATTTTTTGGATTTTTCTTATTTCCTGAATTGCTTTCTGTTCTAACTGCCTTTCTTCAGTTTCATATAGTGTTTCAATTTCCGCTCGATTTCTTCAATCTCCCTATTTAAATTATTCCTTCTTTGACGGGAAATTCGTGTCTGCATAAGCAGTTTCTGTTATTTTTTTCCTGCGTTTATACTGTCGTCTGCGTTCTCTTTCTACGTTAGATCTCTTTCTGGCTTTCCTCAAAGGAACATGTTTCAGACAGACTTGATACGCTTCCGAAGTCAGTTTTTCTATTCTTCTGTAGGACTTGTATTACTTAAAACAGTTTCCCATGGAATGTTTGTAAGTTCCCTGTTTATTATCTCCCAGTCTATCCTTTATTATTAAAATTGAATTTACTGAATAGCCCCTCTCGCTTTATCAACGTTTTAGGTCTATTCTGAGTATTGATGGTCGTTTGCACTTCAATGAGCTTGTGATCTGAATATGTGGTATCTGATATCGAATGTCTCTGATAATGTCTTCATTGTTCGTAAAGACCAGATCTAAATTTTTTCATTTCTCGTTGGCTCCGATATCTGCTGATTGAGTGAAAATTTGTCACAGAATCTAAGTAGTTCTCTAATCTGTGGTGGTTAGGTCCCGATAGATTTCCTGGTATAATATTATTGTTTGCTATTTTCCACCTGAACTAGGCAAGTTGAAGTCACCTAGAAGATAATATCAGGTATCGGGTTCTCCAAATTATCAAGGCTATTCTCTATTTTGTTTATCTGTTCTGTGAATTCCTCAGCCGTTGCATCTGGCGGTTTGTATATTAGAATAATCACTAAATTTATTTTTCTCTATTTTTATCCCAGTACCTCTACCACCTCATTTTAACGTTTAGGACTCCGAGCATACAAGGTCTTCCCTAATATACAGACCCACTCCTCCATGTGACCTAATTTCCTATCACACACCTG
>WNGS01000543.1:4286161-4305053 GCA_020271785.1 Procambarus virginalis | reverse complement strand
GTCCGCCGGCCTGGGAATTGATCACCTCGTTATAGAGCCCGGAGAGCGAGTGGAGGGCGAAGGCAGCCCAGAAGGTGAGGTACAGGTGACCCTCACCAGTTCTCTCGGGGTGGACCGCACTAGGCTCAAGGAGCTGCAACAGGCAGAATTCCCCAAGTTGATCCGTAGGCAAAGAAGGACGTGATGGTCCTGAGAAGCTACTCACTTTAACAGGCATAAAGGCATATAATAGGCAGTGTAAACCTGTAAGGATGGAGGTCGGAAAAGCCTTTCCAGGTACGAGAGACCAAGTAGCGTTGCCAGCCAAGTGCAGAGCGGCAGTGTTGAGTCCGTTGCACGCTGTTGACTCTGAGGGTCGCCTAAGGGGGACCACGATGCGACGTTCAAAGTCGAGAGAAGTGGCGGGCAACTACAACATCTTTTCTCTTGGGTGAGGAGGCCCAGGAAAATCAGGCTGACAGTGGAAATATATTCCGGTCTGAGTGTGTCAGACGAACAGTGATAAATTGGGGAGTGATGCAGATTCGGTCGTCGCCCTACCGATCGCAGTCGAAGGGGGCGGTCGGAAGACTCCACTCCACCGCGGAGACAACTCTGAAAATATTCTGCCAGGGCAGGAAGACGAGTGGGAAGAGACAGCGGCCCTGTTTTGTTGCCGATTTGCAAAGCAGTGGCAGAACCATTAAACTTCTCACAGTTCCAGCTGGTGAACGGACGCGAGGTGTGGAGCCCTTGGCCTATAATAGGTAAGCAGTGGACGCCCAGGATGACTTGAAGACGGTCTGCAGACACATGAGGAGTGTCACACATTGGCGGCTGCAATACTGGCTGGAAGCCAAGATTTTCAGTGGAAAGGACAACGTAGTCGCAGATGCGTTGTCCCGCATGCACTAACCAGACATGACTCTTATTTTAAGGGGAGGGTATGTGACGGTGTTTCCCCCCTTCTAATTCTCCCACGCCTGCTGTAAGAGTCATGTCCACTATCTCCGAGCGTTCTCTACATTGCAGGCATCAATTGAACATATGTGGGAGAGAACAGTATTCTCGATGAGCTGAGAAATTTGCGAAAATATAGTATTTTGGCCTGTGGGATAGGCCCTTTAGGGAGCCAATATGGCGCTGGCGAGTCTGTTCTCCCGCCAAAACTATGTGACGTCAGTGGCGCCAGATTGGTCACCGTCACGACGTGGCACTGGAGCCAATGAAAACCGACTTTGGAAAATGTGACGTCACATAGGCAGGGGGAGGCCAGCCGTGGTTGCGCCTTAGCGCTATCAGTCTTTCACGACACGTCCGAGAGGCAGGACGTGCAACCGGTCATCCTGTCAGAGTGACGGATTTACCGGACTCCTGGATGTAAGCGTCTCTCTCCATTTGTTAGCGCGCACTCTGTGAGGTCTTCCTGCAACCCCGATGTGGCTCAGATAAGGAATTGACAGAATATTGAGCAACAAGTGCTCAGGGACAGGTGCGTTGCAAGAAGTGGGCCAGGTGTGACGTCCTTGGCAGTTCACCAGTATAAGAGACAGCTTAGTGGCCGGGCCAATCCACCGTGAGTGAACCGAGTTGACCGCCTTGTCAACCAGGTTGAACGTGTGATCGACGATCCTGTCAAGTTTGACAGTAACCCCACCTTCGTGGAACCCTACTACTCTAACAACTCTACCTTGTAGGCGACTGCTGGTCTGGGAAGAGGTGGAGTGGACACCTTCCCTCTGTCGCTCTCTCCTACCACACTGTCCTCCTCTGATGCTCCTCTACCCAGAAGCCAGAGCAGAGTATTCTTCCGCCTAGTTTATTAAGTTACTAGCAAGGCTTAAGTTTAACAACTAACCTCTATTGTACTGAACGACCCAGATTGGTTGAATTCTTTTAACTACAGTTAATTACACAAGCATCTAGGGAAGAGCTATTTCCGTTTACCAAATGGCTATTTGACCTTTGAGAAAATACAAAATATGGAGCTTTGGTGACCCTTGTGACCTCAGGTCGGCCAAATTGTTCCGCGCCCAAGTCTAGTCCCGCTAGTGATGTCACTGATGGTGACTTAACTCATTATCCTGACAATCAGGGTACTCTTGATACTATAAACAGGGATATTATTCAATTTGTATGAAGACTAATTTCTCTGAATTACTGAATAATGTGGAATAATTCCTTCTACGAAATTGTGAACAAAGGCGGCAATTATTTTCACCGCCCATCCCCCCCAGGGGATGCTCCCAGGTCACCACACGTGGGTTCAGCTTCCCATTCTCCCATGCATAGATAAAAACATTCTGGATCATTCCTACAACAGCTAGTTTGTTACAGGAAGTTCTATCCACTAGTTCGCCTTTTGGTAGCAATTTTAACCAGAATAGGGGTTTGTTTTGGAATGCTTACCTTTCTGGATGCTTGACCCGGTTGATGGCAGACATAGAATGCTTCCAACCACTCGGGGGTTTCTATAGGCCATTGCTCCCCTTGCCTCTCTGAGGGGGCCAGGTTCTGACCGTGGTCCCTGGTAGGCCCTAGAACTCTATACACATGACTGATGCTAAAGTCTGACATTAGCATATCAGTCTGGTAAAACTCCGGGGAGCCGACGGGGCTCCCCACATAAAAGGGGCATTGACAGCCGTCGCCAGACAAGGTCTACGCTGTTCGAGCTGTCAGGTGGCAGTTGCCACAAATATATTATTACCTAATTATTTCAATGTCTGATTTTTTCTTAGTTTTTTGCAGTAATATTATTCAAGTGTGTGTATTGTGATATATTTATATAATAAAAGGGATGAATCATTGCTATTCTCAAAAGCATGGTGTGAATATTAGTGATTCAATTATTATGTTCATAAAACAATAAACAAATAGTTTTGCTATTATTACACTCTATACACAGTTTATATATAAGTATCTGCATGTTTTGTTCACCAAAGCGAACCACTAAGTTTGTATTGAGAGTTGAAAAGCAACGAGGAGTGACCGCCACACACCAGCCAGCCACTCGTTGCCACTCCCTCAACGCTTCACTTGCCCACTTTCTCCTCCCACCATCCTGTTTTTTATTTTATTCACTATATACAGACGTTATATATAAGTATCTAGATGTTTTGTTCAACACAACTGTACAACTAAGCTGATATAGTTAGTTCAGGCACTAAGAGTCGTCGCTATACACAGTCAGCTGGCGGCTGCCTCCCTCACTCATTCAAGGTCACACTCACTAAACTTTCTCCCCCAACAATACCATTTGTATTATTATTACACTATATATAGATGTTATATATAAGTACAGTGGTACCTTTGAATACGAGTTTTTCGGAATACGAGCAGGATTTCCTCGGAAAATGTGTCTCGGAAGGCGAGGGTTACCTCGGAAGGCGAGTTTGTTGATACGCATACAGGCCGACCTAGCGTGTGGTGGTACGGCGATCGTCGCCTCTCACCCCTCAGTTTACCAGTGCCTCGCGCCCAGTGACTATCCCACGTCAATTCTTCACCTGGATTTTCAGTGTTTTATTGGATTTTCGGTCATTTGACCATAAAAGTTGTTGTTATATATCTCGCCATGGGTCCCAACAAGCCAACGGTAAGGTTTAACCTAAGAAAATAGTGCAGCATTTCGGGCGATCGAGTGTCAACACTGAAAAGTGTATACTCTTTTCACTGTCCTGACATTAATTTTCCATTTATGTATTTCATTTTTGTACCAATGTGTTCGCAATAGAATGTTCTAGAAGAACATAAATATAAAATGTCACACAAGGATGCGTTAGACCGGCACCAAATAAAAAACTACGTCGATTACACTTGGCGTGTCAACAATACAATTGTCTTACCTCGATGGGGCAATGCTATGCCGTTCTCCCAAATGGGCTATGCGGCTATTAGAGAAAACGGAAATTTCATGGCGGACATTTTCAAACTAGCCCAAAGTCGATCTCATAACAATACAGTTTATAGAAATATTTTTTCTCGTGACTCGTGAGCGAGTCCGCTGTGTGACCTCAACACAAAAAGTGGTAATGCTCTTGAGCGCCGTGATAATGCTAAAGTGTTAAGAAAATGTGTGAAATATGGGAAGAATTGCAAAGTTTTGTTGAAAAAACTCGCCCAGATAAAGCTGTAACAGGCCGTTGCATTGGCCTTTTAAATGACAATGTGATGTCTTACTACAGACAAGTGTTAAAATGTAGGAAAAAACAAGTGTCTTTAGACAGATTCTTAATAAGACAAGGAAGTCTCAGTGGTATGCAGGCAAAACGTGCCAGAGTGTGCACACCAGTGAAGTCCTCACTACCTGATGTTATAATGGAAGGGGACTCCCCTTCCAAACAGTAACACCTCTTCTCCTCCCCCCTCCTCACCATCTTCCATACGCCAACAGCAAGGTAAGTAATAACTTGAACATAGTTTTGTAGGTTTATTTAGATGAATTAGGTATAAAATTTAGTTTGAAGTGGGGTTTTTGGGGTAGTCAAGAATGGATTAATTCATTTCCCATTATTTCTTATGGGGAAATTAGCTTCGGAATACAAGTTTTCGGAATACAAGCTGTCTCCAGGAACGGATTAAACTCTTAAACCGAGGTACCACTGTATCTATATGTTTTGTTCACCACAACTGTACAACTAAGCTGATATAGTTAGTTTAGGCACCAAGAGTCGTCGCTACACACAGTCAGCTGGCGACTGCCTCCCTCACTCATTCAATGTCACACGTACTAAATTTCTCCCCCAACAATACTGTTTGCAGTGTTATTACACTATATACAAACATTATATATAAATATCTACATGTTGTATGCACCGTAACTGTACACCTAAGCTTGTAGGGTTCCCAAAGAGCATAGTGGCCACCCTCCACACAGCCAGACAAGTTATGCAGACGACTCCACCTCCATCACCCAAATGGCTCCTCCCAACATAATCCTTTTGCTGTTATTACCCTAATACACACATTATATATAAGTATCTACATTTGTGTTCACCATAGAGAACCACTGAGCTGGTATGGTGAATGCAGAAAATAACAGGTGACTACACAGTCAGTAAACGATGCTATCTCCCTCCGTCCCTCAGCATCACTCCTCCCACAGTGCTAATTATCACAACAGTCTTGCTATTATCACAATCCTGGTCATTTTTATCAGTCAGGGGTCATCTGTAAAACTATCATCACTAAATAATAGCAGTTATATATTTATTTTGACATTTTTCGGCGATGCTGTGATCACAAGCTGAACACTAATGCTGTTCACTCATGCTGTGTGCGCCAGCCTTGGTTGCTCCAACAGTACTGTGGCCCTCACACCTGAGAATATTGCCCACGATTTTTTTTTAAACATGGCGTCTGTTTACAAGAGCCCTGAGGAAGCTAATGTGAACCCTGTGTAGCCGCTAGCCATTTGATTCGTGCCTGGCATCCTATGGAGTATATATACCCCATGCGCACCGTGGGACATGTTACTCATGGCGTATATATACGCCATGCGCAGTTTAAGGGTTAAACTCCCCGTATGGACAAGGGGCAGCTATAGTACAGCCACGACTGATAGTTGGCAGACATAACCTAGCCGCGGGCACGGGAACCCTGTGTAGCCGCGGGCACAATTCACATGGCCTGCAGCTACACAGGGTTCACATCAGCTTCATCAGGGCTCTTGTAACAGCATAAGTTAGAACGGCACCAAATAAAAAACTACGTAATTACCTAAGTGTAGTTACAGGATGAGAGCTACGCTCGTGGTGTCCCATCTTCCCAGCACTCTTTGTCATATAATGCTTTGAAACTACTGACGGTCTTGGCCTCCACCACCTTCTCACCTAACTTGTTCCAACCGTTTACCACTCTGTTTGCGAAAATAAATTTCTTATATTTCTTCGGCATCTGTGTTTAGCTAGTTTAACCCTTTAACTGCGTTGCCTCCAAATATGACACCCCCGTGGTGCGCAGGAAATAAATTCTCTGGAAAAAATTCTTTTTTCTTTTTAAAGTGTCAAAAACCCTTCCCTCAGTATGGGTATGTAAAAAAAAAGTCGTAATTGTACTTACTTTGGCTGCTATGGGGTCCGTAAGTTGGGGCGTGACGTCATCATTCCCTGTGCGCCCGTGCTGTAAGCTCCCGGGGCGGTCGGGGCGGGGCGCGCGAGTTGCCGCGAATATATTTTCGTTCATTTTTTTCGCACAGTTTCAAATACATTTTATTTGTTTTTACGTACTAATCCTATGTATAGTGAACACGTACACTATATTATGGCAGTAAAACAACCGTACTGTCCGAAGACACTGTGTTACGTGCATGACACTTGTGTACACATATGCTGCACATATTTACTATGTATCATGCTAATTTATGTATACATATAATCTATTTACACACTACACACTGTCACACACTATATACATTCACCATCAACACACTCAGAACACCTCGAGTGAGAGCAGCCACACCCAGCCAGTCTCCCTCACTCCAACATCTTACTCGCCAACATTGCTCCTCCCACCATACTGTTATAGTTCTTATTACACATGTTCTATATACCTATCTACATGTTTTATTTACCAGAACTATGCAAGTAAGCCGGTATTGTGTCCAAACAGTACAGTGGCCACCATACACTGCATGAAAAATCACACAGCAGACAGCAGACGACGCTACGATTACGTCACCTCCCTCACCAAAATAGCTCCTCTCAACATTCTCCTGTTACTGTTCTTACACTATATACACACACTATATATACCCATGTACATATGTGTTGCCCATAGCGAACCACTAAGCTATTATGGTGAGCAAAACAAGAGTGGCAGCCACACACACACAATGAGGCTACCTCAATTCTCGCCCTCCCTCCCTCACCAAACTTTCCTCCTTCCACAATACTACGCACAACGCTAATTATAACCACAATCCTGCTATTATCACAATCCTGGTCACTAATTCCTGTAAATGAATAATTGACCACACGTTTATTTTGAAAAGGAACCTAAGAAATCATTTGAAAATTCCGAGATGGACGAAATAATGCTGTGGTGCTGTGAACATCATGAACAGCATTGAATCACTGATAATTGAACATTGTACCCAGTCATTATCACACTCAGGCTCTTCTATAACACTATCATGGCTAAATGATACAAGTTATATATATATTTTGACATTATTAGGCGATGCTGTGGTCACACGCTGAACAGCAGTGCTGTGCGTTCATGCTGCGAGCGCCAGCCTTGGTTGCTCACACACTACTGAGGCTCCCACACCCGGGAATGTGGACCACGATTTTTTTTAAAGATGGCGTCTGTTTACAAGAGCCCTGAGGAAGCTGATGTGAACCCCATGTAGCCGCGGGAGATTTGAATGGAACGTGAAAAATACAAATACCCGGAGGCGCGTTGCGCAAACCAGACGCGAGCCTGCAGGCGCGTTGCGCAGTTAAAGGGTTAAATCTATGACCTCTTTGTTCTTAAAGTTCCAGGTCTCAGTAAATTTTCCCTATCGATTTTATCAATTCCTGTTACTATTTTGTATGTAGTAATCATATCACCTCTTTTTCTTCTGTCTTCTAGTTTTGGCATATTTAATGCCTCCAACCTCTACCTTGACCTTACCTTGAGGTGCTTCCGGGGCTTAGTGTCCCCACGGCCCGGTCGTCGACCAGGCCTCCTGGTTGCTGGACTGATCAACCAGGCTGTTTGACGCGGCTGCTCGCAGCCTGACGTATGAGTCACAGCCTGGTTGATCAGGTATCCTTTGGAGGTGCTTATCCAGTTCTCTCTTGAACACTGTGAGGGGTTTGCCAGTTATGTCCCTTATGTGTAGCGGAAGCGTGTTGAACAGTCTCGGGCCTCTGATGTTGATAGAGTTCTCTCTCAGAGTACCTGTTGCACCTCTGCTTTTCAACAGGGGTATTCTGCACATCCTGCCATGTCTTCTGGTCTCATGTGATGTTATTTCTGTGTGCAGGTTTGGGAGCAGCCCCTCTAATATTTTCCACGTGTAAATTATTATGTATCTCTCCCGCCTGCACTCAAGGGAGTACAGATTTAGGCTCTTTAGTCGGTCCCAATAGTTTAGGTGTTTTACTGAGTGGATTCTAGCAGTAAAGGACCTCTGCACGCTCTCCAGGTCAGCAATTTCTCCAGCTTTGAAAGGGGCTGTCATTGTGCAGCAGTACTCCACTCTAGAGAGCACAAGCGTTTTGAAAAGTATCATCATCGGTATAGCATCTCTAGTGTGAAAAGTTCTTGTTATCCAACCTGTCATTTTTCGTGCAGTTGTGACGGTTACTTTATTGTGTTCTTTAAAGGTAAGGTCTTCCGACATGAGTACACCCAGATCCTTTACATTGCCTTTTTGTTCTATGTTGTAATTTGCCTGAGTTTTGTACGTGGTTTCCGTTTTTATATTTTCATTTTTTCCATAGCGCATGAGCTGGAACTTATCTTCATTAAACACCATATTATTTTCTGTAGCCCATAGAAAGACCTGATCTACATTCTGATTGGAGGTTTGCCAAGGCCCTCTATGTTGCCTACTCTCATGAAGATCCTGGTGTCATCTGCAAAGGATGATACAGTGCTATAGGTTGTGTTCTTGTCTATGTCCGATATGAGGATGAGAAAAAGTACCGGAGCAAGCACAGTACCCTGGGGGACTGAGCTCTTCACGGTTGATGGGCTGGATTTTATTTTGTTGACTATTACACATTGGGTTCTGTTAGTCAGGAAATTGTAGATACATCTGCCTATTTTTCCAGTAATTCCTTTTGAAAACATTTTATGTGCAATAACACCATGGTCACATTTATCAAAAGCAATTGCGAAATCTGTGTAAATTACATCAGCGTTTTGTTTGTCTTCCATAGCATCTAATGCCATATTATGGCATCTCTCCTCGTAACTCTTGCCCTTCAGTTCTGGGAGCCACTTAGTAGCATGTCTTTGCACCTTTTCCAGTTTGTTGATGTGCATCTTAAGATATGGGCACCACACAACTGCTGCATATTCTAGCTTTGGCATAACAAAAGTCGTAAACAATTTCTTTAGTATATCGCCATCCATGTATTTAAAAGCAATTCTGAAGTTAGAAAGCGTGGCATATGCTCCTCGCACAATATTCTTTATGTAGTCCTCAGATGATAGTTTTCTATCTAGAACCACCCCTAGATCTCTTTCTTTATCAGAATTCTTTAAAGATTTCCCACATAATATATAGGTTATGTGAGGTCTATGTTCTCACAACCTATATATTATGTGGGATATCTTTAACCCTTCAATTGCGCATCGCATCATATGATGCTTTGACTGACTTGCAGAAAATTGCGCATCGCATCATATGATGCGTTGGAGTACTACGCAAAATTTAAACGGCCCGCGGATACACGGGGTTCACCACACCTTCATCAGGGCTCTTGTAAACAGACGCCATTTTTAAAAAAATCGTGGGCCAATCTCCCGGGTGTTAGGGGCCTCAGTATCGCGTAAGCTACCAAGCCTGACGCACGCAGCATGAGCTCACAGCACTGCTGTTCAGCTTGTGACCACAGCATCGCCTAAAAATGCCATAATATACTTGTTCATGCTATTATGTAGCGATAATATTATTACAGAAGACCCCTGACTGTGATAAAACTGACCATGGGTCTGATAGTAAGAGGATTGTGATGATATTTAGCGCTGTGCTCCATGGAGGGAGGAGTAATGCTGTGGGAGGGAGGGTGGTGGCGTTGTTATCTGACTGTGTGTGGCCACCTTTTATTGACTGCACTCACCATACCAGCTTAGCAGTTCGTTATGGTGAACACAAATTTAGCTACTTATATATAACGTGTGTATAGAGAGTATAAACAGCAAGAGTAGGAGGTTGGGAGCCGCCATTTTGGTGAGAGGAGCGTCGTCTGCAGGAATTATCGTGTTGTTTACTGGTGATCACGTCTTTGGGCACCATACCAGTTTACTTGTACAAGTTTGGTGAATAAAACCGGTAGATATTTATATATAATGTGTGTATATAGCGTAATAACACCACAAGCAGTATTGTTGGAGGAGAAATAGTGCGTGTGGCCTTGAGGGCGGCAGCCATCAGCTGACTGTGAGGTCCATCAGTGGCAGTGGCAGCCAGTGGCGGGCTGCCACTGCCACTCACCATACCAGCTTAGTGGTTCGCTATGGTGAACACAAATGTAGATACTTATATATAACGTGTGTATAGAGGGTATAAACAGCAAGAGTAGGAGGTTGGGAGCCGCCATTTTGGTGAGAGAGTAGCGTCGTCTGCAGGAATTATCGTGTTGTTTACTGATGACCACGATGGTCTTTGGGCACCATACCAGTTTACTTGTACAAGTATGATGAATAAAACCGGTAGATATTTATATATAATGTGTGTATATAGCGTAATAACACCACAAGCAGTATTGTTGGAGGAGAAATATTAGTGCTGCGTCTGGCCTTGAGGGCGGTAGCCATCAGCTGACTGTGAGGTCCCACGTCTTTGTGCTTTACTCACCATACAAGCTTAGTTGTACAGTTATGGTGAACAAAACATGTAAATACTTATATATAAACGTCTGTATATAAAAGAAAAAAACAGTATGGTGAGTGGAAAATGGTGGCAAGTCAGGTGAGGAAGGGAGGGAGTGGCAGCCAGTGGCGGGCTGCCACTGGCTGCCACTGCCACTCAGCCACCATACCAACTTAGTGGTTCGTTATGGTGAACACGAATGTAGATACTTATATATAGCATCTGTATATAGTGAATAAGGGCAAAAAAACAGTATTGTGGGAGGAGAATGTGGGTGAGTCAAGTGACTTGAGGGGGCGTGAGTGGCTGGCTGGTACACGGTGGTCACTCCTCGTTACTTTTTGACTCATAATAGCAACTTAGTGGGTCGTTATGGTGAACAAAACATGCAGATACTGTATATAACCTGTGTATATAGTGTAATAACCGACAAAAGTACTTGTTCACTGTTTGATGAACATAATTGAATCAACAATAAGCACACCATATTTTTGAGTACAGCGATGATTCACACATTCATTATATAAATATATCCACTACACACTATTGAATAATATTGCAGCAAAAAAAACTACGAAAAATCAATCAGAACCATTGAAATAATTAGGCAATTATCTCTTTGTGGCAACTCTGGCCTGACAGCTGGCGATCAACAGACCGCCTGGGACGCATGCTGAGTGAGCGCCTGTTTTGTGCCAGACTTCCTGCCCTATAGCGGCCAATATATTCAACTTAGATTTTTTTATATTTTTCCCGTGATCAGTGAACACCAATTAACAGGTTAGGAAGAAAAAAATAATTTTTTTTTTTTTTTTTTTTTGTATGCGCCTGTGGGTGTCAAATGGTATATAGCTATGCGCCATTTAAGGGTAAANTATGAGGCAGCTCCTATTGGCCCATACGAGGCAGATTTCTATTGGCCCATACGAGGCAGCTCCTATTGGCCCATACGAGGCAGCTCCTATTGGCGAAGCAGGCTACGCGATGTTCTGAATGTGTTGATGGTAAATGTATATGGTGTTTGACAGTGTATAGTGTGTACATATGTTGTAAATATACATAAATGAACATGAAACATTGGTGTGAATAACTGTATGATGGGAGGGGCAAAGTTGGCGAATACAATGTTGGAGAAGTGAGGGAGGGCTGGCTGGGTGTGGCAGCTCTCACTCACGGTGTTTTGAATGTGTTGATGGTGAATGTATATAGTGTGTGACAGTGTATAGTGCATAAATAGATTGTATATATACATAAATTAGCATGATACATAGTAAATATGTGCTGCATATGTGTACACAAGTGTCATGCACGTAACAGTGTCTTCGGACAGTACGGATGTTTTACTGCCATAATATAGTGTACGTGTTAACCATACATAGGATTAGCACGTAAAAGCAAATAAAATGTATTTGGAACTGTGCGAAAAAAATGAACGAAAATATATTCGCGGCAACTCGCGCGCCCCGCCCCGAGCGCCCTACTGGCCCCAGGAGCGTACGTCACGGGCGAACAGGGAATGATGACGTCATGCCCCAACTTACGGACTCCATAGCAGCCAAAGTAAGTACAATTTCCATTTTTTTTCTACATACCCATACTGAGGGAAGGTTTCTGACACTTTAAAAAGAAAAAATAATTTTTTCCAGAGAATTTATTTCCTGCGCACTACGGGGGTGTCATGTTTGGAGGCAACGCAGTTAAAGGGTTAAACACCTTATTATTTTCTGTAGCCTATAGAAAGACCTGATTTACATCTGATTGGCAGTTTGCCGTGTCCTCTACAGTATGTTGTCTACTCTCATGAAAATCCTAGTGTCATCTGCAAAGGATGATACAGTGCTATAGATTGTGTCCTTGTCTATGTCCGATATGAGGATGAGAAAAAGTACTGGAGCAAGCACAGTACCCTGGGGGACTGAGCTCTTCATGGTTGATGGACCGGATTTTATTTTGTTGACTATTACACATTGGGTTCTGTTAGTCAGGAAATTGTAGATCCATCTGCCTATTTTTCTGGTAATTCCTTTTGAAAGCATTTTATGTGCAATAACACCATGGTCACATTTGTCAAAGGCTTTTGCAAAATCTGTGTAAATTATATTAGCGTTTTGTTTTTCTTCCATGGCATCTAATGCCATGTCATAGTGGTCCAGCAACTGTGTCAGGAAAAGTGCCCTGTTCTGAAACCATGTTGTCCAGGGTTATAGAGATGCTGTGATTCCATGTATTTTGTGATCTTACTTCTTAGCACTCTCTCAAAGATTTTTATGATGTGCGATGTTAGTGCTATCGGTCTATAATTTTTTGCCTCTGCCTTATTTCCTCCTTTATGGAGTGGTGCTATCTCTGCTGTTTTTAATATGTCTGGGATAACGCCAGTATCTAGGCTTTGTCTCTAAAAATGTGAAGGGCCTGCGATAGTGTTTTTTTTACAATTCTTGATGAATATGGAGTTCCAAGACTCAGGGCCAGGTGCAGAGTTCATAGGCATACTGTTTATGGCTTCTTCAAAATCAAAATTCTTCAAAAGGTAAAATCAACTGGCAGAAGGGAGGAAGATAGAACCTGGCAAGGTACAATTTTAATAGTCTATCAGTCAGGCAGTACAAGTCCTTAAATTTGCTGCAATGAGGTGCTGTAAGGAAACCTACAAATGAACCTGCATAGATACTGTTTAGAGGCAGAATGGGCACAAAAAGAACCAGTTCAGATAGTACAAATGTTCTCAATAAAGCTTAACACTAAACACAGGGGAAACATTTTTAAACTCAAATGCCTGTAAGCAACACCAGAGATGCCATATGCCAAGAAAAACATAGTTTGTCTGCCAGTCACAAAGAATGAGCGGCTCAGTATTACAGCCAGGCAGCAACAGCAGACCCAAGCACTAAGCTATATGGGTCCTGTTCTGATGCATAGTCTGGGTTTGAAAGATAGAACTCTTGCACATTTTTTCAGTTTTGTGGAATGTACCTCTGTCAGTCATTCCAGGTTTGACATAGCTTATCTCTGCTGATGCCCCCTACACTTTTAATGACCTTACAGAACCACTTAAATGTTCCCCATGGTGCCAGCACCTAGAATGTCTCCTGCCTTCATGAGCCTTGTTAAGAGATACCGGATAGTACCTTATGGGAAACCAAATGTAAAATCTTGGAAAAAAAAAACATAAAATACTGCATCCCTACCAGTGATTCATAACAAAGACTTCAAGAACTCAAGAACCATGTCTCTACCTAATAAAGGACCAAGAGACAATTTGTGATTTATCAGGTCTAGTACATCACAGCTTTGAATATCTTGTCTCATGTACCAGAAAACATTGCTCTATTTTACCAGGTCTCTGATCATCAATTAGCGCTCAGGAATATAATCCATAAACCATTTGCATAACTGCAAATGTTTAAAAACTAAATCATTAGACTAACAATAATATACAAACTGATTTAGAACATGCAGATTCTCTCTTTAATATTAGTGAAGAGTTACATAACCATAACAGATATAAAGAAGTATTGAAAGAATCCAATTTAATTATAGTTAATTAGAACTATATTTCTCAATGATACGATACAAACTACCACAAATTCAAGGAAACTACAAAATAGAAACCAATTAATTAATTCAAGTTTATAAATGTAAACAAAACATCCCTACGGGGACAAAACAGTACCACAGAAGCGTGCCATCGTCTTCACTCTGCTATCAGTATGTGCATTAATAATTGTAATCTTTAAAATGAGGCTATGCTATAATACTGTTCCGTGAAAGAAGAGCAGGAGGCTGATGATAGGCCAGACAGTAGTGACATTTTTTATCGTCAACTTTGTAGATCTCAAAACATTTAATTAAGTACAGTACAGTACTATTGTGTTAAAGATTAGCACAAATGAAAAATCCAAAGAATAAGAAAATAACAATACAAAGGTAAATTATTATTATGATAGGGGGTTAGTCTTGGATATAATGTAAACAGGCACAAGTGTAGGCTTCAGGTACCAAAATGCACACAACCCTTGTCATATAGCAATGCCCCTAACCTGGACAAAGAATAGAGGGCGCTCGCAAGGTATTTCTCGTTGCTAGGGGCGATCTCTGACATGTAACTTGGCGGACCAATAGGCATTAAGGCACTTGCAACATTGAGCAAAGTCTCGACAAAGTCTATCTCTTGCCACTGACTGTCTGTGAGTTCCAACCCGAGCATAACATCAATGGCTACTTGGCGGTAAGTGTCTAAGAAGTGATTCTTATAGTATCTGTAACAGAAATATATACAGCTGTCAAGCCTACTTTTATGTCACCACACAAATGATTAAAAAAATTCTGATGACAGGATTGTGTGTAAATGTTGTGAATAGTAAGTGTACAAAATTTCCTGTTCATTTAGACAGAGTCCCTAATAATTCAAAGTGCCATTTCCCATGCATTTAAAAATATCTGCTGGCAAATTACATAAAAACTTCATTATCTGAATTGCTTTACACATTCTACTATTAAAGACCAGCCATTGATACACAAGACACTTGTCAATTTGTATTGAAGGGAACTCTGATTATTAAATATACATGAGTTTAATTCTCATATTAAGTTACAATGATAAGAATAAAAAACTTATACAGTGTATGTAATTACTGCACAAATCATTTAACAATAACTGAATATATACATGTTCCTCTGGTATGGTTTATAAAAATATTCCATGCACCTTTCTTCAGCTACACTTGACAAAAACAATACGAGGTAAAATTTTGAAGGAACCAGAAATACTACTACAGTACTAAACTCAAAACCATCAATACAAGTAAAGTGTTTCATACATCAAAACTATAAACCTCAGACAAGTCTTGTAATAATGGGTCATTTAAACTACTCTACTTCATAACAGAGGAAGATTACACATGCTTTCACTGAGAGGTCTACCTTCATAGCTCCATAGTCTAATACAAAAGTAATGCATATCACACAAATGTTTACTGACAAAGTACTTGGTTGACTGTAGCCTTTATTATTACAAAAACTGGTAGAGAATGTTGACCAGACCACACACTAGAAGTTGAAGGGACGACGACGTTTCGGTCCGTCCTGGACCATTCTCAAGTTGCTTGTGATGAGGAAGTAGAGAACGGGTAATGAATAGGCAAGAGAGAGGTGAGGAGGAAAGTAAGGTGTAGAGAATAGTAGTAATAATGAGAACTGTAGAAGGCCTATTGGCCCATACGAGGCAGCTCCCATTATAACCACCGAAGGAAAAGTAATAGGAATAAGAAAAGGATAGCAAGGGAACGTAGGAGAAGACAATGAACAGAAAAAGGGGAGAAGATAGAAAGAAAAGGAAAGAGAAAGAAAGATAAATGGAAGGGGTAAGCTTATGTTAAGTCACGCTTGTTGGAAAGATTAGAGCATTTGAGTATGTACTGTGAAAGGGAAGAGTCCACAGCAACAAAGCCAGGACTCAAGTTCATGTTGGGTACATTGTGTATAAGAGCCGATTCTACAAGACGGCGTCTGTGAAGAGTAGAGGAAACGTCGTCGTCCCTTCAACTTCTAGTGTGTGGTCTGGTCAACATACTTCAGCCACGTTATTGTGACTCTTCGCCTGCACTGGTAGAGAAGTCGAGTGTTGCACAATGATTACTTTAGCAAAACTTTAACCAATACAATAATAATAATAATAATAATAATAATAATAATAATAATAATAATAATAATAATAATAACAATTCAAGTTATACAGTATCAGGAACAGAGCTCATTCTGAGAGTATTTGTGCCTCTATTATACAATTATAATCTTTAAAAGCTAAGTGTGTTTTCTTCCTTTAAAATGACAAAGTGGAAGAGGAGGATGAAGATGAACAGCAACAGCAACAACAACTGCAGTAGCAGCAGCAACAGCTGCTTGCAGCAGTAGTAGCAGCAGCAGCTGCTTGCAGCAGTAGTAGCAGCAGCAGCTGCTTGCAGCAGTAGTAGCAACAACAGCTGCTTGCAGCAGTAGTAGCGACAACAGCTGCTTGCAGCAGTAGTAGCAACAACAGCTGCTTGCAGCAGTAGTAGCAACAACAGCTGCTTGCAGCAGTAGTAGCAACAACAGCTGCTTGCAGCAGTAGTAGCAACAACAGCTGCTTGCAGCAGCAGTAGCAACAACAGCTGCTTGCAGCAGTAGTAGCAACAACAGCTGCTTGCAGCAGTAGTAGCAACAACAGCTGCTTGCAGCAGTAGTAGCAACAACAGCTGCTTGCAGCAGTAGTAGCAACAACAGCTGCTTGCAGCAGTAGTAGCAACAACAGCTGCTTGCAGTAGCAGTAGCAACAACAGCTGCTTGCAGCAGTAGTAGCAACAACAGCTGCTTGCAGCAGTAGTAGCAACAACAGCTGCTTGCAGCAGTAGTAGCAACAACAGCTGCTTGCAGCAGTAGTAGCAACAACAGCTGCTTGCAGCAGTAGTAGCAACAACAGCTGCTTGCAGCAGTAGTAGCAACAACAGCTGCTTGCAGCAGTAGTAGCAACAACAGCTGCTTGCAGCAGTAGTAGCAACAACAGCTGCTTGCAGCAGTAGTAGCAACAACAGCTGCTTGCAGCAGTAGTAGCAACAACAGCTGCTTGCAGCAGTAGTAGCAACAACAGCTGCTTGCAGTAGCAGTAGCGACAACAGCTGCTTGCAGTAGCAGTAGCGACAACAGCTGCTTGCAGTAGCAGTAGCGACAACAGCTGCTTGCAGTAGCAGTAGCGACAACAGCTGCTTGCAGCAGTAGTAGCAACAACAGCTGCTTGCAGCAGTAGTAGCAACAACAGCTGCTTGCAGCAGTAGTAGCAACAACAGCTGCTTGCAGCAGTAGTAGCAACAACAGCTGCTTGCAGCAGTAGTAGCAACAACAGCTGCTTGCAGCAGTAGTAGCAACAACAGCTGCTTGCAGCAGTAGTAGCAACAACAGCTGCTTGCAGCAGTAGTAGCAACAACAGCTGCTTGCAGCAGTAGTAGCAACAACAGCTGCTTGCAGTAGCAGTAGCGACAACAGCTGCTTGCAGTAGCAGTAGCGACAACAGCTGCTTGCAGTAGCAGTAGCAACAACAGCTGCTTGCAGCAGTAGTAGCAACAACAGCTGCTTGCAGCAGTAGTAGCAACAACAGCTGCTTGCAGCAGTAGTAGCAACAACAGCTGCTTGCAGCAGTAGTAGCAACAACAGCTGCTTGCAGCAGTAGTAGCAACAACAGCTGCTTGCAGCAGTAGTAGCAACAACAGCTGCTTGCAGCAGTAGTAGCAACAACAGCTGCTTGCAGCAGTAGTAGCAACACCAGCTGTTTGCAGCAGTAGTAGCAACAACAGCTGCTTGCAGCAGTAGTAGCAACACCAGCTGTTTGCAGCAGTAGTAGCAGCAACAGCTGCTTGCAGCAGTAGTAGCAACACCAGCTGCTTGCAGCAGTAGTAGCAGAAACAACTGCTTGCAGCAGAAGTAGCAGCAACAGCTGCTTGCAGCAGTCATAGCAGCAAAAGCTGCTTGCAGCAGTCATAGCAGAAACAACTGCTTGCAGCAGAAGTAGCAGCAACAGCTGCTTGCAGCAGTCATAGCAGTAATAGCTGCTTGCAGCAGCAGTAGCAGCAACAATAGTAGCAACAGCAGCTGCTTGCAGCAGCAGTAGCAGCAACAGTAGTAGCAACAGCAGCTGCTTGCAGCAGTAGTAGCAACAGCAGCTGCTTGCAGCTATAGTAGCAACAGCAGCTGCTTGCAGCAGTAGTAGCAGAAACAACTGTTTGCAGCAGAAGTAGCAGCAACAGCTGCTTGCAGCAGTAGTAGCAGCAACAGCTGCTTGTAGCAATATCAGCAGCAACAGCTGCTTGCAGCAATATCAGCAGCAACAGCTGCTTGCAGCTGTAGAAACAGCTGCTTGGAACAGTAGCAACAGCTGCTTGCAGTGGTAGCAGCATTAGCAACCAGCTGATTGCAGCAGTAGCAACAGCTGATTGCAGCAGCAGCAGCAGCAACAGCAACTTGTAACAGTCAATTGCAACAGCCACTTGCAGCAGCAGCAAAACCAGCAGCAGAATAATAATAATAATAATAATATAATAATAATAATATAATAATAATAATAATAATAATAATAATAATAATAATAAAATAATAGAATAAATTACTTATCAGGGGCACAACCTATTTGCTGCCCAAGATGTTGAGAAGGATGACTTGACCTTGTCAAAGCCAAACACACTGAAATGAGTCATCCAGTTGCAAACCAAAAAACTGACAGAGGAGGATCTAAAGCCTCTGATATAATGAATCACATACACTAGAGTGATTCATTAGCTGAGCAAAGACAATGAGGTGGTGAAGCCTCAGCTCATTATAACATCTGTATCAAAAGTCCTTGAATTGGCAGAA
>WNGS01000543.1:4254965-4284449 GCA_020271785.1 Procambarus virginalis | reverse complement strand
AGCAGGGTCAGAATGGAGTTTCGCCATGGGTTCTGAGAGAATGGGCACCTGGTGCATCGTCAATTTCCTCTTCAGAACTGAATATTTTCAGGCATCCCTGTTTATACGGTAGTTGTAGCTGATTGGTGGAAAAGGCTAACATAGTTCCCAATCATACAAAAGTGGAAGCTGGGAAGACCCCCTTTAGCTTATAGCCGTATAGCATTGCAAGTGTAATAGTCAAAATATTTGGAAAAAATATTAAACTAAATTGGTAGAACACACTGGAGAGAAAGAATATATAGTCAGACAGACAGTATGTTTTCGATCTGAAGATCCTGTGTATGAATTTACCAGTTTTCTATGACCAGGCAAAGAGATAGATTACAGGAAGAAGAGATAGGTTGGTGGATTACTGCATTGCTGGTATCTGGACCTAAAAAAGAGCTTTCGAGAGAGTTCCACATAAGAGGTTTTTCTGGAAACTGGAAAATACTGGAGGGGTGACAGATAATCTTCTAACATGGATTGAAAAATTTCTGACTGATAGTAAAAGTGAGGCAGTGATCAGAGGCAATGTATCGTCGACTCGGCGTAGAAATGTCACAGCAATGTACCTAGTGAGGGCTTCAGAGTTCATTAAGCACCTATTGGGATGACTTGTGCCATACAGTAGAATGATCTACCAGTTGTATAACAAGTGAATTCCCATATGAAGCATGTAATGCCTGATGATGCTGGAATGATAATAGTTGGAGGATAATAAACTTAGATGATTGTCATGCCCTTCAAGATGACCTGGACAAAATAAGTACATGGAGCGCCACTTGGCAAATGGAATTCAATGTTAATAAATGCCATGTAATGGAATGTGGAATAGGAGAACATAGACCCCACACAACCTATATATTACGTGAGAAATCTTTAAAGATTCTGATAAAGAAAGAGATCTAGGGGTGGTTCTAGATAGAAAACTATCACCTGAGGACCACATAAAGAATATTGTGCGAGGAGCCTATGCCACGCTTTTCAACTTCAGAATTGCGTTTAAATACATGGATGGCGATATACTAAAGAAATTGTTCACGACTTTTGTTAGGCCAAAGCTAGAATATGCAGCGGTTGTGTGGTGCCCATATCTTAAGAAGCACATCAACAAACTGGAAAAGGTGCAAAGACATGCTACTAAGTGGCTCCCAGAACTGAAGGGCAAAAGCTACGAGGAGAGGTTAGAGGCATTAAATATGCCAAAACTAGAAGACAGAAGAAAAAGAGTGATATGATCACTACATACAAAATAGTAACAGGAATTGATAAAATCGATAGGGAAGATTTCCTGAGACCTGGAACTTTAAGAACAAGAGGTCATAGATATAAACTAGCTAAACACAGATGCCGAAGAAATACAAGAAAATTCACTTTCGCAAACAGAGTGGTAGACGGTTGGAACAAGTTAGGGGAGAAGGTGGTGGAGGCCAAGACCGTCAGTAGTTTCAAAGCGTTATATGACAAAGAGTGCTGGGAAGACGGGACACCACGAGCATAGCTCTCATCCTGTAACTACACTTAGGTAATTACACTCAGGTAATTACAGGCAGGATATAAGAAAATGCTTCTCCATTACTATTTATTATAATTATTATAATTTAGGGTCCCAGTAGTACAATCTGGTTCATTCTCAACGCACAATCGAGATTTCCGGGTTTGAATTCCGGGTGGGACAGAAATGGTTGAGCATATTTCCTTTCACCTACTGCCTCTGTTCACCTAGCAACGAGTAGGTACTCAGGAGTTAGTCAGCTTGTGGGGTTGCATTCTGGGCAGGGTCAGAAATTCGGCCATGGGTTTGAGGGGGGGGGGGCCTCGATAAAAGCCAAACATGTATGAATACACTCTGGCTTCCTGTGCCCTAACACAATGAATTAAGGCAGGAGAGGAAATGATGCATCCTGTGATGATGTCGACGCCATCTGTTGAGCGCACCCGACCTCAATTCTTGTAGCCCCGGTGAAGGGTTGTGATCTTATTGACACCTGTGTAGTTACTTTCTTACTAATCACATTTTTACTCCTCATAAGTGATGTGGATGGTATCTTGGTCGACAGGAATCAATTCACCCAGGGCAGTCCTGAACTCAAGACGTGTTCCAGTTGCCTAGTCCGTGAAGACTGTGATTTGTCTGTGATACTTAGTGAAGTATTGGTGACTGGACCAACATACCCCAGGATGGCCAAGTTATAAGATGGAATCAATATCTGTCTACTAAGGCTTGTTATAATTGAAGCCTGTGTGGAAGTCTGCTAGTGTGTTGCTGGAGACCCCCTGCCAGTGTGTTGCTGGAGACCCCTGCCAGTGTGTTGCTGGAGACCCCCTGCCAGTGTGTTGCTGGAGACCCCCTGCCAGTATGTTGCTGGAGACCCCCTGCCAGTGTGTTGCTAGAGACCCCCTGCCATGTGTTGCTGGAGACCCCCTGCCAGTATGTTGCTGGAGACCCCCTGCCAGTGTGTTGCTAGAGACCCCCTGCCATGTGTTGCTGGAGACCCCCTGCCAGTATGTTGCTGGAGACCCCCTGCCAGTGTGTTGTTGGAGACCCCCTGCCAGTATGTTGCTGGAGACCCCCTGCCAGTGTGTTGCTAGAGACCCCCTGCCAGTGTGTTGCTAGAGACCCCCTGCCATGTGTTGCTGGAGACCCCCTGCCAGTATGTTGCTGGAGACCCCCTGCCAGTGTGTTGCTGGAGACCCCCTGCCAGTATATTGCTGGAGACCCCCTGCCAGTGTGTTGCTGGAGACCCCCTGCCAGTATGTTGCTGGAGACCCCCTGCCAGTGTGTTGCTGGAGACTCCCTGCCAGTATGTTGCTGGAGACCCCCTGCCAGTGTGTTGCTGGAGACCCCCTGCCAGTATGTTGCTGGAGACCCCCTGCCAGTGTGTTGTTGGAGACCCTTGCCAGTGTGTTAATGGAGATCCCCACCAGTGTGTTGCTGGAGCCCCCTGCAAGCGTGTTACTGGAGAGTAGAACTGATGTATTGGCACCATAATGATACTGTGTAGACTGGTCCATGATTTATTGAGAAAGGTGAACTCGCTGGCATGAGGACCATCGAAGACTGACTCAGGGAGAGAACCTTGAGTGGTGTACGATAGAAGATAGAAATGGACTCGCCGGGAAAGAATACTGCAGAAGTTTTATAGTGTCCTGTGTGAAAGTGACACCTTCATTGTTATGTCATGTACATTTGAGTATAATATATATGCACATCAAGTTTGAATAGTCCCCAAGCTAACATGCATCAGAAAACTTTCTACCACTGAAGAATTTGAAACTGGATGGCCAGGGCCCCATGCCCCTTGGCGTGTCTAGTACTGTACCACTAGGACACACTGATTGTACAAAAGAATTTTGACCATTTTGGACACAGATATTTTATCAAATCACTTCATCACGTATAATTATCATCATCATAATTATTTATATCTTTATAGTGTTCTGACATAAATTTTTGTGTTACATCTTTCATTTTGGTATCAAATTGTTCGCGACATAAAGGCGCGCATTTTAAAACTAGTCCCAACATAATAGCATAATAAATAGAATTTTAACAAATATTATAAAATTTTGACTAAAAACCTATTAATAATGATATAAGTGTTCGGACATCAAGTTTCATGTTACATCTTTCATTTTGGTATCAAATTGTGCGCATTCTAAAGGCGCTTATTTTGATACTATCCCGAGGTCGATTGGATAAACAATGAATTTTATACAAATATTTTTGTAGTGGATGCAAGTCCAGTCCCCGGTTAGGACTCAGGAGAAAAAAATGGACGAACATCAGGTCCAAAGTGACCGATACTGTTAAGGAGTACTGACAATGGGAGAAAATGTAGACTAATAATATTCTAGTCCAAGCAACTGCTTGAAAGTAACTCAACACTATTCTCTTGCAGGCCAGATAAATGGACGAAGAAATCTGCAACTACATCACAAAGGAGGGCTGCAAGCAACCTTAGAAAATTCCCAGCCACTGCAACACCAGTAGAGAAATAAGACTTAAAAGTTTAATTTATGAGGTACCTTACGTTGAGGTTACCTTGAGGTGTTTCCGGGGCTTAGCGTCCCTGCGGCCCGGTTGTCGACCAGGCCTCATCGTTGCTGGAGGAGGCCTGGTCGAGCAGCCACATCCAACCTGGCTGTTGGATGTGGCTGCTCGCAGCCTGATGTACAAATCACAGCCTGGTTGATCAGGTATCCTTTGGAGGTGCTTATCCAGTTCTCTCTTAAACACTGTGAGGGGTCGGCCAGTTATGCCCCTTATGTGTAGTGGAAGCGTGTTGAACAGTCTCGGGCCTCTGATGTTGATAGAGTTCTCTCTCAGAATACCTGTTACACCTCTGCTTTTCAACAGTATTCTGCACATCCTGCCATGCCTTCTGGTCTCATGTGATGTTATTTCTGTGTGCAGGTTTGAGACCAGCCCCTCTACTATTTTCCACATGTAAATTATTACGTATCTCTCCCGCCTGCGCTCAAGGGAATACAGATTTAGGCTCTTTAGTCGGTCTCAGTAGCTTAGATGTTTTACTGAGTGGATTCTAGCAGTAAAGGATCTCTGCACACTCTCCAGGTCAGCAATTTCTCCAGTTTTGAAAGGGGCCGTCATTGTGCAGCAGTACTGTACTCCATTCTAGAGAGCACTAGCGTTTTGAAAAATATCATCATCGGTATAGCATCTCTAGTGTGAAAAGTTCTTATTATTCAACCCGTCATTTTTCTTGCAGTTGTGACGGCTACTTTATTGTGTTCTTTAAAGGTAAGGTCTTCTGACATGAGTACACCCAAATCCTTTACACTGCCTTTTCGTTCTGTTATGATTTGACCAAGTTTTGTACGTGGTTTCCGTTTTTATATTTACATTTTTTCTATAGCACATGAGCTGGAACTTACCTTCGTTAACCCTTAAACTGCGCAACGCGCCTGCAGGCTCACGTCTGGTTTGCGCAACGCGCCTCTGGGTATTTGTATTTTTCACATTCCATTCAAAACTCCCGCGGCTACATGGGGTTCACATCAGCTTCCTCAGGGCTCTTGTAAACAGACGCCATCTTTAAAAAAAATCGTGGTCCACATTCCCGGGTGAGTGAGCAACCAAGGCTGGCGCTCGCAGCATGAGCGCACAGCACTGCTGTTCAGCGTGTGACCACAGCATCGCCTAATAATGTCAAAATATATATATAACTTGTATTATTTAGCCATGATAGTATTATAGAAGAGCCTGAGTGTGATAATGACTGGGTACAATGTTCAAATATCAGTGATTCAATGCTGTTCACGATGTTCACAGCGCTTGCCACAGCACCACAGCATTATTTCGTCCATCTAGGAATCTTCAAATGATTTCTTAGGTTCCTTTTCAAAATAAACGTGTGGTCAATTATTCATTTACAGGAATTAGTGACCAGGATTGTGGTTATAATTAGTGTTGTGCGGTTTATTGTGGAAGGAGGAATTTTGGTGAGGGAGGGAGGGCGAGAATTGAGGTAGCCTCATTGAGTGTGTGTGTGTGTGTGGCTGCCACTCTTGGTTTGCTCACCATACTAGCTTAGTGGTTCGCTATGGGCAAAACATGTGTACATGGGTATATATAGTGTGTATATAGTGTAAGAACAGCAACAGGAGAATGTTGAGAGGAGCTATTTTGGTGAGGGAGGTGACGTAATCGTAGCGTCGTCTGCTGTGTGATTTTTCATGCAGTGTATGGTAGCCAGTGTACTGTTTGGACACAATACCGGCTTACTTGCATAGTTCTGGTAAATAAAACATGTAGATAGGTATATAGAACATGTGTAATAAGAACTATAACAGTATGGTAGGAGGAGCAATGTTGGCGAGTAAGATGTTGGAGTGAGGGAGACTGGCTGGGTGTGGCTGCTCTCACTCGAGGTGTTCTGAATGTGTTCAAGGCCAAATGCTCCTATTGGCCCATACGAGGCAGCTCCTATTGGCCCATACGAGGCAGCTGCTATTGGCATATACGAGGCAGCTGCTATTGGCCCATATGAGGCAGCTCCTATTGGCCCATATGAGGCCGCCCCTATTGGCCCATACGAGGCAGCTCCTATTGGCCCATATGAGGCAGCTGCTATTGGCATATACGAGGCAGCTGCTATTGGCCCATATGAGGCAGCTCCTATTGGCCCATATGAGGCAGCTCCTTTATTGGCCCATACGAGGCAGCTCCTATTGGCCCATACGAGGCAGCTCCTATTGGCCCAGATGAGGCAGCTTCTATTGGCCCATATGAGGCAGCTCCTATTGGCCCATACGAGGCAGCTCCTATTGGCTCATACGAGGCAGCTCCTATTGGCCCATATGAGGCAGCTCCTATTGGCCCATATGAGGCAGCTCCTATTGGCCCATATGAGGCAGCTCCTATTGGCCCATACGAGGCAGCTCCTATTGGTCCATACGAGGCAGATTCTATTGGCCCATACGAGGCAGCTCCTATTGGCCCATACGAGGCAGCTCCTATTGGCGAAGCAGCAGCTACGCGATGTTCTGAATGTGTTGATGGTAAATGTATATGGTGTTTGACAGTGTATAGTGTGTACATATGTTGTAAATATACATAAATGAACATGAAACATTGGTGTGAATAACTGTATGATGGGAGGGGCAAAGTTGGCGAATACAATGTTGGAGAAGTGAGGGAGGGCTGGCTGGGTGTGGCAGCTCTCACTCACGGTGTTTTGAATGTGTTGATGGTGAATGTATATAGTGTGTGACAGTGTATAGTGCATAAATAGATTGTATATATACATAAATTAGCATGATACATAGTAAATATGTGCTGCATATGTGTACACAAGTGTCATGCACGTAACAGTGTCTTCGGACAGTACGGATGTTTTACTGCCATAATATAGTGTACGTGTTAACCATACATAGGATTAGCACGTAAAAGCAAATAAAATGTATTTGGAACTGTGCGAAAAAAATGAACGAAAATATATTCGCGGCAACTCGCGCGCCCCGCCCCGAGCGCCCTACTGGCCCCAGGAGCGTACGTCACGGGCGAACAGGGAATGATGACGTCATGCCCCAACTTACGGACTCCATAGCAGCCAAAGTAAGTACAATTTCCATTTTTTTTCTACATACCCATACTGAGGGAAGGGTTTCTGACACTTTAAAAAGAAAAAATAATTTTTTCCAGAGAATTTATTTCCTGCGCACTACGGGGGTGTCATGTTTGGAGGCAACACAGTTAAAGGGTTAAACACCTTATTATTTTCTGTAGCCTATAGAAAGACCTGATTTACATCTGATTGGCAGTTTGCCGTGTCCTCTATGTTGTCTACTCTCATGAAAATCCTAGTGTCATCTGCAAAGGATGATACAGTGCTATAGATTGTGTCCTTGTCTATGTCCGATATGAGGATGAGAAAAAGTACTGGAGCAAGCACAGTACCCTGGGGGACTGAGCTCTTCATGGTTGATGGACCGGATTTTATTTTGTTGACTATTACACATTGGGTTCTGTTAGTCAGGAAATTGTAGATCCATCTGCCTATTTTTCTGGTAATTCCTTTTGAAAGCATTTTATGTGCAATAACACCATGGTCACATTTGTCAAAGGCTTTTGCAAAATCTGTGTAAATTACATTAGCGTTTTGTTTTTCTTCCATGGCATCTAATGCCATGTCATAGTGGTCCAGCAACTGTGTCAGGAAAAGTGCCCTGTTCTGAAACCATGTTGTCCAGGGTTATAGAGATGCTGTGATTCCATGTATTTTGTGATCTTACTTCTTAGCACTCTCTCAAAGATTTTTATGATGTGCGATGTTAGTGCTATCGGTCTATAATTTTTTGCCTCTGCCTTATTTCCTCCTTTATGGAGTGGTGCTATCTCTGCTGTTTTTAATATGTCTGGGATAACGCCAGTATCTAGGCTTTGTCTCTAAAAATGTGAAGGGCCTGCGATAGTGTTTTTTTTACAATTCTTGATGAATATGGAGTTCCAAGACTCAGGGCCAGGTGCAGAGTTCATAGGCATACTGTTTATGGCTTCTTCAAAATCAAAATTCTTCAAAAGGTAAAATCAACTGGCAGAAGGGAGGAAGATAGAACCTGGCAAGGTACAATTTTAATAGTCTATCAGTCAGGCAGTACAAGTCCTTAAATTTGCTGCAATGAGGTGCTGTAAGGAAACCTACAAATGAACCTGCATAGATACTGTTTAGAGGCAGAATGGGCACAAAAAGAACCAGTTCAGATAGTACAAATGTTCTCAATAAAGCTTAACACTAAACACAGGGGAAACATTTTTAAACTCAAATGCCTGTAAGCAACACCAGAGATGCCATATGCCAAGAAAAACATAGTTTGTCTGCCAGTCACAAAGAATGAGCGGCTCAGTATTACAGCCAGGCAGCAACAGCAGACCCAAGCACTAAGCTATATGGGTCCTGTTCTGATGCATAGTCTGGGTTTGAAAGATAGAACTCTTGCACATTTTTTCAGTTTTGTGGAATGTACCTCTGTCAGTCATTCCAGGTTTGACATAGCTTATCTCTGCTGATGCCCCCCTACACTTTTAATGACCTTACAGAACCACTTAAATGTTCCCCATGGTGCCAGCACCTAGAATGTCTCCTGCCTTCATGAGCCTTGTTAAGAGATACCGGATAGTACCTTATGGGAAACCAAATGTAAAATCTTGGAAAAAAAAAACATAAAATACTGCATCCCTACCAGTGATTCATAACAAAGACTTCAAGAACTCAAGAACCATGTCTCTACCTAATAAAGGACCAAGAGACAATTTGTGATTTATCAGGTCTAGTACATCACAGCTTTGAATATCTTGTCTCATGTACCAGAAAACATTGCTCTATTTACCAGGTCTCTGATCATCAATTAGCGCTCAGGAATATAATCCATAAACCATTTGCATAACTGCAAATGTTTAAAAACTAAATCATTAGACTAACAATAATATACAAACTGATTTAGAACATGCAGATTCTCTCTTTAATATTAGTGAAGAGTTACATAACCATAACAGATATAAAGAAGTATTGAAAGAATCCAATTTAATTATAGTTAATTAGAACTATATTTCTCAATGATACGATACAAACTACCACAAATTCAAGGAAACTACAAAATAGAAACCAATTAATTAATTCAAGTTTATAAATGTAAACAAAACATCCCTACGGGGACAAAACAGTACCACAGAAGCGTGCCATCGTCTTCACTCTGCTATCAGTATGTGCATTAATAATTGTAATCTTTAAAATGAGGCTATGCTATAATACTGTTCCGTGAAAGAAGAGCAGGAGGCTGATGATAGGCCAGACAGTAGTGACATTTTTTATCGTCAACTTTGTAGATCTCAAAACATTTAATTAAGTACAGTACAGTACTATTGTGTTAAAGATTAGCACAAATGAAAAATCCAAAGAATAAGAAAATAACAATACAAAGGTAAATTATTATTATGATAGGGGGTTAGTCTTGGATATAATGTAAACAGGCACAAGTGTAGGCTTCAGGTACCAAAATGCACACAACCCTTGTCATATAGCAATGCCCCTAACCTGGACAAAGAATAGAGGGCGCTCGCAAGGTATTTCTCGTTGCTAGGGGCGATCTCTGACATGTAACTTGGCGGACCAATAGGCATTAAGGCACTTGCAACATTGAGCAAAGTCTCGACAAAGTCTATCTCTTGCCACTGACTGTCTGTGAGTTCCAACCCGAGCATAACATCAATGGCTACTTGGCGGTAAGTGTCTAAGAAGTGATTCTTATAGTATCTGTAACAGAAATATATACAGCTGTCAAGCCTACTTTTATGTCACCACACAAATGATTAAAAAAATTCTGATGACAGGATTGTGTGTAAATGTTGTGAATAGTAAGTGTACAAAATTTCCTGTTCATTTAGACAGAGTCCCTAATAATTCAAAGTGCCATTTCCCATGCATTTAAAAATATCTGCTGGCAAATTACATAAAAACTTCATTATCTGAATTGCTTTACACATTCTACTATTAAAGACCAGCCATTGATACACAAGACACTTGTCAATTTGTATTGAAGGGAACTCTGATTATTAAATATACATGAGTTTAATTCTCATATTAAGTTACAATGATAAGAATAAAAAACTTATACAGTGTATGTAATTACTGCACAAATCATTTAACAATAACTGAATATATACATGTTCCTCTGGTATGGTTTATAAAAATATTCCATGCACCTTTCTTCAGCTACACTTGACAAAAACAATACGAGGTAAAATTTTGAAGGAACCAGAAATACTACTACAGTACTAAACTCAAAACCATCAATACAAGTAAAGTGTTTCATACATCAAAACTATAAACCTCAGACAAGTCTTGTAATAATGGGTCATTTAAACTACTCTACTTCATAACAGAGGAAGATTACACATGCTTTCACTGAGAGGTCTACCTTCATAGCTCCATAGTCTAATACAAAAGTAATGCATATCACACAAATGTTTACTGACAAAGTACTTGGTTGACTGTAGCCTTTATTATTACAAAAACTGGTAGAGAATGTTGACCAGACCACACACTAGAAGTTGAAGGGACGACGACGTTTCGGTCCGTCCTGGACCATTCTCAAGTTGCTTGTGATGAGGAAGTAGAGAACGGGTAATGAATAGGCAAGAGAGAGGTGAGGAGGAAAGTAAGGTGTAGAGAATAGTAGTAATAATGAGAACTGTAGAAGGCCTATTGGCCCATACGAGGCAGCTCCCATTATAACCACCGAAGGAAAAGTAATAGGAATAAGAAAAGGATAGCAAGGGAACGTAGGAGAAGACAATGAACAGAAAAAGGGGAGAAGATAGAAAGAAAAGGAAAGAGAAAGAAAGATAAATGGAAGGGGTAAGCTTATGTTAAGTCACGCTTGTTGGAAAGATTAGAGCATTTGAGTATGTACTGTGAAAGGGAAGAGTCCACAGCAACAAAGCCAGGACTCAAGTTCATGTTGGGTACATTGTGTATAAGAGCCGATTCTACAAGACGGCGTCTGTGAAGAGTAGAGGAAACGTCGTCGTCCCTTCAACTTCTAGTGTGTGGTCTGGTCAACATACTTCAGCCACGTTATTGTGACTCTTCGCCTGCACTGGTAGAGAAGTCGAGTGTTGCACAATGATTACTTTAGCAAAATCTTTAAACCAATACAATAATAATAATAATAATAATAATAATAATAATATAATAATAATAAACAATTCAAGTTATACAGTATCAGGAACAGAGCTCATTCTGAGAGTATTTGTGCCTCTATTATACAATTATAATCTTTAAAAGCTAAGTGTGTTTTCTTCCTTTAAAATGACAAAGTGGAAGAGGAGGATGAAGATGAACAGCAACAGCAACAACAACTGCAGTAGCAGCAGCAACAGCTGCTTGCAGCAGTAGTAGCAGCAGCAGCTGCTTGCAGCAGTAGTAGCAACAACAGCTGCTTGCAGCAGTAGTAGCGACAACAGCTGCTTGCAGCAGTAGTAGCAACAACAGCTGCTTGCAGCAGTAGTAGCGACAACAGCTGCTTGCAGCAGTAGTAGCAACAACAGCTGCTTGCAGTAGCAGTAGCGACAACAGCTGCTTGCAGTAGTAGTAGCAACAACAGCTGCTTGCAGCAGTAGTAGCGACAACAGCTGCTTGCAGCAGTAGTAGCAACAACAGCTGCTTGCAGCAGTAGTAGCAACAACAGCTGCTTGCAGCAGTAGTAGCAACAACAGCTGCTTGCAGCAGTAGTAGCAACAACAGCTGCTTGCAGCAGTAGTAGCAACAACAGCTGCTTGCAGCAGTAGTAGCAACAACAGCTGCTTGCAGCAGTAGTAGCGACAACAGCTGCTTTCAGCAGTAGTAGCAGCAACAGCTGCTTGCAGCAGTAGTAGCAACAACAGCTGATTTGCAGCAGTAGTAGCAGCAACAGCAGCAGCAACAGCTGTTTGCAGCAGTAGTAGCAACAGCAGCTGCTTGCAGCAGTAGTAGCAACACCAGCTGTTTGCAGCAGTAGTAGCAACACCAGCTGTTTGCAGCAGTAGTAGCAACACCAGCTGTTTGCAGCAGTAGTAGCAGCAACAGCAGCAGCAACAGCTGTTTGCAGCAATAGTAGCAACAGCAGCTGCTTGCAGCAATAGTAGCAACACCAGCTGCTTGCAGCAGTAGTAGCAGAAACAACTGCTTGCAGCAGAAGTAGCAGCAACAGCTGCTTGCAGCAGTCATAGCAGCAAAAGCTGCTTGCAGCAGTCATAGCAGAAACAACTGCTTGCAGCAGAAGTAGCAGCAACAGCTGCTTGCAGCAGCAGTAGCAGCAACAATAGTAGCAACAGCAGCTGCTTGCAGCAGCAGTAGCAGCAACAGTAGTAGCAACAGCAGCTGCTTGCAGCAGTAGTAGCAACAGCAGCTGCTTGCAGCAGTAGTAGCAACAGCAGCTGCTTGCAGCTATAGTAGCAACAGCAGCTGCTTGCAGCAGTAGTAGCAGAAACAACTGTTTGCAGCAGAAGTAGCAGCAACAGCTGCTTGCAGCAGTAGTAGCAGCAACAGCTGCTTGTAGCAATATCAGCAGCAACAGCTGCTTGCAGCAATATCAGCAGCAACAGCTGCTTGCAGCTGTAGAAACAGCTGCTTGGAACAGTAGCAACAGCTGCTTGCAGTGGTAGCAGCATTAGCAACCAGCTGATTGCAGCAGTAGCAACAGCTGATTGCAGCAGCAGTAGCAGCAGCAGCAACAGCAACTTGTAACAGTCAATTGCAACAGCCACTTGCAGCAGCAGCAAAACCAGCAGCAGAATAATAATAATAATAATAATAATAATAATAATAATAATAATAAATAATAAGAATAAATTACTTATCAGGGGCACAACTATTTGCTGCCCAAGATGTTGAGAAGGATGACTTGACCTTGTCAAAGCCAAACACACTGAAATGAGTCATCCAGTTGCAAACCAAAAAACTGACAGAGGAGGATCTAAAGCCTCTGATATAATGAATCACATACACTAGAGTGATTCATTAGCTGAGCAAAGACAATGAGGTGGTGAAGCCTCAGCTCATTATAACATCTGTATCAAAAGTCCTTGAATTGGCAGAAGAATGTGCTCCTAAACTCTGTGATATACAGTAAATTATTTTATGAAGAGTTTAAAATTTAAAGAGCTTCAGGGTATACTGACCCCATTCAAGAATATCTACAAAGACCAGAAGAAGGCAATGCAACCCACCATGTCTAATATTCTTCAAGAAGTCCAACACCTCAGTTTATCGCACCACCATAACTCTGCACTCACTCACAGCTGTCACCACCTCTCCACACCCTGCCCTCCTACAGGCTTCAAGATGTTTTTGCCATCCCCTGATGACCCTGAACTAGAACCCTCAATCTGCAATCCCATTCCCCAACTGTCATCTTTATCATCATTACATCAAATTCATCAAAATCACGATTGTCAATGTGCAGTATACTGTATAATAGCTATATTTTCATTTCAAATAGAACTGCATACATTCTTGAAAAAAATCCTTATTCATTTTTACTGCAGATTGAGCTAAATATATAGTGCAAATAACAGTACATAAACTAATTATAAAAAGAAGGAACCAGGTGAGAAAGACTCATATATATTGTCCAGTATTTGTCATTAATCCAATTTCTACCAAAAGTAGAAAGATCCTGGATTTTCCAATGGCACTGATCTTCAAGCAAGATATTTCTGTGATTGGTGAGGTCTTGCTGCATTAAGAACAAGTATTTTAAATACAAAGATATACAGAAATGTATGTGGCATTGTTCGCACAATGAAAAATTTCATTATGAGATTTCATAATTTCACCATTCACCACCTCTTATTTAACTTATTTCACGAACAAATCAGTGTTGAAAGTAATGAAATGCCATTTTCTGGGTGAGCCCCTCCAGCTCCCCAGAGTTTACCGGGCTGATATGTATGTGTTAGACAGTGGCATCAGTCAATTGGACTTCTTGCCTACCAGGGACCACAAGCCAAAACAAGCCCCCCCCCCCCCTCAGAGAGGCACGAGCAGCAATGGCCTATGGAAACCTCCCGTGTATTTGGAAGCATTCCATGTCTGCCATTGACCAGGATCTGGCACCCAGGGGCCAGATTCAGGAAGCAGTTACGCAAGCACTTATGAATGTGTACATCTTTCCTCAATCTTTGACGGCTTTGGATACATTTATTAAACAGTTTACAAACATGAAAACTTCCCAATCAACTGTTTTTATTGTTATAAACAGCCTCCTGGTGCTTCAGAGCTCATTAACTGTTTAATAATTGTAAACAAAGCCGCCAAAGATTGAGAAAAGATGAACAGGTTCGCAAGTGCTTGCGTAACTGCTTCATGAATCTCTCCCCAGAGAGGTAGGTGTAACAAAATAAGCTCCACATGGTAAAAATCACTACTAAAACCCCAACAGATAGGCAAAACTCTCAAACTAAAACAAGCTAACAAGCAAATGTCCCTAACGCTGCTGCGCTGATCGTCCACGCAAGCCACTACAGCATTCAGTTCTGAGGCCGAGCATCAAAGACAATGCGAAAAACAGCCAACCGGAGGGAGGAAAGGTGCCAGGGAGCCTCCGGAGCTCACCCAGAAACCAGAAGTTTCATTACATTCAACGCTGCTTTTCTGTGGGGAGCTCCTACAGCTCCCCGGAGCTATCTAACCCAAGAAAAGTGAGAGGCCGGGAGACAGCCACCACTCGTGTCTCAACTCGAAGTGGAGACAACTGACTGCAACCTGCGACACATGCCCTACTAGGGCCAGAAACGTTAAGGAGGTAATGAGCGGCCAGGACCCAGTTTCATAAAGCAGTTACGCAAGCACTTACGAACCTGTACATCTTTTCTCAATCCTTGGTGGCTGTGTTTACAATTATTAAACATTTAATGAGCACCGAAGCACCAGGAGACGGTTTATAACAGTAACAACAGTTGATTGGGAAGTTTTCACACTTGTAAACTGTAATAAATGTAACAAAAGCCATCAAAAATTAAGGTTAGATTTACACGTTCCTAAATACTTGCATAACTGCTTTGTAAATCTGGCCCCAGGACCCTGTTCAACCACCAAAATCTTCATGTTCGAATGTCAGCCCAAGACATGTTACTAAAGACGGTAGCCATAGCAGCAAACTTACGACATGTCATGGGAACGAGGATAGACCGCAGGCTGGCTGGACCGAATAACCCTTCGGACGATCTGGGGGATCCAAGGGAATATTTTTCCTAGTTTCCCTCATTCCCTGGAACAAGGAATGAGGGTAACCGGGTCAACCCAAAGTGCATCCCCGGCCACAGAGGCTGTGGCACACAGGTAACGACGAAGAGTCACAACCGGACACAACACATGATGCACCCCTGGCCGAACCAACCATGCATCAACGACACAAAGACTCCTCCAGAAAGCCGCCGACTCATTCTTCTCCAGAAAAGAAGGAAACAACTGCAAATTAACAAACCTACCACCAGGACAAAAAGAGCAGAAGACTCTGTACCGGAGAAGAGCATGAAGCTCCCCAACCCGACCCACTGAAGCCAATTCCAATCGGGAAACCCACCTGAGGGACGCGATCGTTTCGACCACGACCAATTTGAGATGACCCGACAGAGCACAGGGAAATAGGCTTGCCCCACCAGCCTCGAACCCCACGGAGGAGGAGGAGCCACGCAATGCCACCAGAGGCTGGAAGAGACAACCCGAAATGCCCACAAATCATGGGACCAAGCATGAGCAAACAGCGGAAGCCTCCCCCCCCCCACATTACCCCATCAACGGGGCAACCCGCAAAAGGGCCGATGCCCCTTACAAGAAACCAACCAACGAGCAGAGCGGCCACTGCACCGATGAGATACTGCCGGCTCCGAAACTGGCACCACTGGCCCACCACAATTAGAGGAACCCCAAACCCTGGCAAGACCATTCTGGGAATGGCCACCACAGCCCCCCCCCCCAAGAGAACCAACAAGTCCGACATGGGATAACAACTAGACGAAGCCGCTTGCAGAAACTGCATGACAGCAGACTCTGCAAACAGCAGTGGACAAAAGGGTGACGAAAACCTAGGAGCCAGAGCCCAAGCGGATTCTAAGGAGAGAGCAAGCACAGCCGGATGGCACGCGAGGCAAGAAACAAAAATAGACACCACCTCCTTGAGAATTGACACAAACAATTTCAAGAAGGCAGCAGACACCCTAGCCGACAAAGCACGCGCACCAGATGAAGACCTGGCAACCAGCGCCTCCTCATCCTCCTCATGCCAGTCCGAGGACACCTCAAGAAGGAAAAAGAAATGGAAGACCGAGGCCAAATGCTCACGGGCATGCAAATCCTCAGCTACGAAAGCAGCTGAAAGGGTGGGAACCTGCACGTGAAGCAGTACAACGCCAACATCCCGAGGAAGAACAGGGCCGAACAAGCACGCGTTAAGGCATTCAAACTCGCCCCCAGGTAAACTTGTACTACAGTGGGAGTCTCCCGCTAATCAAGTGTGCGGGTCTGATAAAACCCATGCCACGTTCCCAACGAAAAGAAAGGGCAGTCTGCTAACCAGGAAGACTCCAGTATTTCATAATGCACCCAATAGGGGAAAAGTCGATCTGAACTTAAAAGATGGACCCATCACTGAGGCGTAATTCGGATCTCACAGGAGGTAAGCCGCACTTGCCTTCCGAACCTCCTTAGGCGGTCAGAAGCCTAAGGAGACTTCCAGAAGAAGCCAGAAACCTCTGGAAGGAAGGAAGCAAAGAACCCAGGGGAACTCTAACCGAACCTGGGGAGGAGCCAGACCCAAATCAAACTCGTACAGGAAAGGACAGTATAAAAACCATTCCCCATGCAAAAACAAGACCCGCAACAAGGGTACCAACACTCAAGTGGGGTCGAATGGGGTCAAATGGGGCCCAAGCCCCCTAAGTCAACCCCTCCCCAGCCCCCAGGTTCTCCACGCCAGGATCCGAGGCGGAGCCTTCTTCCACACCTCTGCCCCTAAAGAAAGGGCAGAGTCAAGGGGAAAGGTTGAGAAGAAAGGATCCCCTGGTAAAACCCAGAAACCTCTGCAGGAGGAGCAGGCTGGAACCAAGTCCGGGTCCCTATAACCCAAGCGGGGAAGCCTTGAGGCATCTGAGTGAGTAACCAACATAGCACATTGCAGCAACCAATATCTAGTATGCAACACCGAAGTCACCTGTAACCGAACATCGATATCAGAAGACTAGGTAATCTGGAGCATGATCAAGGAGCAAGACTCGCAAGATTCAGGGTCAAAGGAGTTATTGGCCCAACAGGCAGCATGACGGAGGATAAATTAGCGAGCGTCATCCTGAAACAAGGGAACAGAGCAACCGTTAAATTCGCACTCAGCAAGTTGGAACTCAGAGGACGCATCCATAGGGCCAAAGAGCTCCAGTGAGGTTTTCCAGAGCCGTTAGGCTGACTGCTAAGGGAAGCCCAGGCAAGGTATTGCTAACCGGTTAGGCCCAAACTACCAAGAGAACTACAGTACTAAAAACCTGAACCCCTGCGATGCGTACAAGCACTGGGGCCTAGCGGAGGACCACCAATATAACACAAGGTGGATAACCAAGGGGGCAGGCCCCCCACCAGGCAAAACAAACAAAAACAAAAAGAAAACCCCACGAAAGCACAACGTCCCCCAGGAGGAACAGAATCAGCTGTTGTGAATAATGGGAGACAAGCTGCACAATACCTTGCGCCCCTACCAGCAACGATACCACTTCCTTCCCGAGGCCAGTGACAACAAATACCCAGCTGTCCCCCAAGGGCAGGCAATTGCTGAGCAGCAAAAGACCCGTACGGAGGCGGTTCCTGAACGCCCTGTGGAAGATAACCCCAAGATGCAAGGGCAGTACTTACAGGGTGCTTAAGGAAGGTGGCCCTAAGCACACACAGCCCCAGTACTGATGAATTACTCCTGGCCTGTGCATCACACACAGCAGAATTAAACCACAAAGTAAAAAACTGCAAGAGTCAGAGGTTAGAGCCAACGACCGCCACAGTCAACATCAACCGAGGAACTGAATGCTGTAGCGGTCGGCGTGGGGGCTGTGCAGACGACCTGCACGACAACGTTAGTGACATTTACTTGTTTTAGTTTGTGAGTGTTTCCTATCTGTTGGGGTTTTAATAGCGATTTTTATGACGTGGAGTTTGTTTTGTTACACCTACCTTTCTAGGTGCCAGACACCAGTCGATGGCAGATATGGAATGCTTCCAAATACATGGGGGTTTCCTTAGGCCATTGCTCCTCGTGCCTCTCTGAGGGGGGGTCAGATTCTGGCTCATGGTCCCATTAGGCAAGAACTCCAATCAACTGATGCCAAGGTCTAATACATAAATATCAGCCTGGTAAGCTCCGAGGAACTGTGGGGGCTACCCACAGAAAGAACCTAAGCAAATGTGTAGTTGTAGAAAGAAACATTATTTTGGTCTTTCTGTATGTAATACAAAAGTGGCAAGAGAAATAGAGGATGTGGAGGATTATTTAATCACATAATAAGCTACACTTAACCACAATGTATCCAATAGGCTCAGCCAAGGCTAGGATCTGTTGGTCACCTGAACTCTTTGGTTACATGGTATGCTTCCTCTCCTACCTCTGGTAAGAAAATGTTAAAAGATTGCACTCACCCATATTTTTTTGCAGTAATTTTAAGGCTTTCCTACACTTGTTGGAGATGAATTGGTGTTAGATGTGATTTGGATATAATTTTAGTGCACTGGGGATTTCTATAACTTTTAATGAAGGGATGGAACAAATATATATAAGCGGCCACAATTTGAAAGACATTGAATTATGCATTATTATACCAAGTTTTAAAATACTGTTTTTACGGGAATTTCAGTGTTTTGTGAGTAGAGAATTAATTAAAATGAATTAGTGAAGCCCACACATATGATTGAGTGAATCAGATATTAGCAATGAGATGCCTAGATACTGGTACAATGTGCATTCTGGCCAGGTTATACTGCCTCAGTGCTACTGGTATAATGTGTGTCCTGGCCAGGTTATACTGCCTCAGTGCTACTGGTATAATGTGTGTCCTGGCAAGGTTATTCTGCCTCAGTGCTACTGGTATAATGTGTGTCCTGGCCAGGTTATACTGCCTCAGTGCTATTGGTATAATGTGTGTCCTAGCCAGGTTATACTGCCTCAGTGCTACTGGTATAATGTGTGTCCTGGCCAGGTTATACTGCCTCAGTGCTACTGGTATAATGTGTGTCCTGGCCAGGTTATGATGCTCACATATTATGGATGGTGAACAGTGTTGGCAGCAGCTTCTACATATTCAGCAAATGCCCATCAACGTGTCTTGATGCCCAACAATTCTTAATCAGAGACAATACTTGAGCTGACGAGAAATATGTATCCTGACATTAAGATTAAGGGTCCAGCTTTACAAGCGCCTCTCCATGAAAGACAGTATTTGCCTCAGCTACGGGGCCCACACTTGGATAGGTGGTTCATGTGGAATCTTTAATCAGACATTAATCACCATTATGTATTGGATTTATTTGATTTAAAATATATACCTATGCTGAAGAATATTACAAGTTGGTTTGCCTATCATGCTAATGATAGCTTCTACTTCTTCATAATGAGAAGAACTGTACATGCAGAGAAGTAGAGGACAAAAGCCACTAAGGTAAAGATATAAAAAGAAAAATGTAGTAGAATTGGAGAAATTGAGAAAATAAAGATGTGTTTTGCAAAACTGTAAAGCCACTAGAAGCCTACATTAACACCTCTACGAATACCAAAATACTAAGCATTTACATTCGGTAACAAATAAATGTTGATAATTTGAAAACAAGTTCATTAAGAATAAACGGATGTGCAAGTAACCATCTTGGAGCTCACCTGTTGGCAGAGTTCATCCCGTCTTTCATCATTCCAGCAAATCTTCTCTCTCCAGTTCTTGTAAAATCCCCCTAAAAAAATCAGAATGCCAAATTAATGCAATATTTCACCAAACAGTTTAAATCACCACCTAAGCATGCCTGGTATTCTAATAAAAAAATAATTTTGATATAACAGGTAACATGAAATTTTTACAAGAATTACAGTACAATACATCTGAGTGCTCCCTTGTACTGTACTCTCAAAAGTATTTCTTGCAGATGTCATTTTATATACAGTACTGTACCTGCCTAAGCAACCACGACTAAATTTTTACAACATTAGAAGAAAGTGTAAATAACATGTAGCCACCAAACACACCACCAAGCAAAATCAAAGAATTTTCATTATGCATTACCACTTGTTACTAAATAATTACTAGTTTTTTTTTCAGGGATATTCCTGCACGGGCCCTAAGCCTCTGGCTGGCCCACTAAGGAATTACTAGTTGATAAATTGTTACTAGACAAATATAAATTGCTAAATCACTTGTATTAAAGGCCTCACCCAACTTTCATCTCACTACCAGTGTAGGTAATTACCTAAGTGTAGTTACAGGATGAGAGCTACGCTCGTGGTGTCTCTTCTTCCCAGCACTCTTTGTCATATAACGCTTTGAAACTACTGACGGTCTTGGCCTCCACCACCTTTTCGCCTAATTTGTTCCAACCATCTACCACTCTGTTTGCGAAAGTGAATTTTCTTATATTTCTTCGGCATCTGTGTTTAGCTAGTTTAAATCTATGACCTCTTGTTCTTAAAGTTCCAGGTCTCAGGAAATCTTCCCTATTGATTTTATCAATTCCTGTTACTATTTTGTATGTAGTGATCATATCACCTCTTTTTCTTCTGTCTTCTAGTTTTGGCATATTTAATGCCTCTAACCTCTCATTGTAGCTCTTGCCCTTCAGTTCTGGGAGCCACTTAGTAGCATGTCTTTGCACCTTTTCCAGTTTGTTGATGTGCTTCTTAAGATATGGGCACCACACAACCGCTGCATATTCTAGCTTTGGCCTAACAAAAGTCGTGAAAAATTTCTTTAGTATATCGAAAAATATTGTTGGCACTATGCATCTAAGCTAAATATGATTAAAGCCCTTACAGCAAAATTTTATCTATATATAAATTTAATCTTCATTGGGCATTTTTCTATAAAATATATACTGCATGTAATATATTGAAATATATTGTTGGTATATATTGCAAAAAGACAGAAAATCAAGAACCAAATATAATGAAACCAGGTCAAAACACACAGTACAGCCCAGAGGCCGAAAGTAAAGCGCCTGAAGGACCTGGACATACACTGCATACCACCCAAGAATACCAAGGCGCACAACCTGGGGTCAGGGGTAAATAGCTCGGTGCCAGTTCTAACAGCCTGTGCCAAGGCACATTCTAAGGGTACCAGAGCACACAACCAGGGTGCTCTGGTACTGGAGACGAGTAGTGACATCAAGGGTGATTTGCCCAAGGTACACAGCCTGGTGATGAGGCACCAATCGGGGCCCCAACCACCACTACATGGGGACATCTACTTCTGAGCCCGGGTGCCAAGAGTACACACTCGGCAATTCCTTACCTACGTCTGTCATGCCACGTGACAAGGTGCGACCTGCTGAGTCCCCTGTGCCCCTGCACACTGGTGAAGTAACTGCAATCTGCATCCTGTGCATAGCAAGCATCTGTGACCCTAAACTCTACATAAACCCCCAGAGGCTGTGAATGAAGTGTAATGAAAACAAAGTCATATTATGCAAACTTGCACTGAACCATACATTATACGTATGTACATATACACATACCATATACTGAATACATGTTCGCACACTAAAACTAACAAACAAAATCAATATGAACCACTGTACATTTACAAGGTTGCCTAACTAGCAGCAGCTGTCTTCTTGACACCAAAGCATGACCTTCAGGTAATATGTTAACTGGCTCGAGTCACTAATCCTAGTGACAACTGTGATGCTGCAACCTAGTGGCAGGCAGCACAGAACCAGGTGGCCCAACTGGAGGATACCGATAGCCCAAGTTAAAGGTCAGTTTATGATGCCAGGAATGGCTCAAAGGGGCTTTGAACTTTATGGAATGCCCTCCAACAGCCATTCAAAGCTAGATCAATAATTCTTCATTCTCTCTCTAGCACATCTACAAGTGGGGATATTTGAAAACTCCCTGACACTATGATGTATGTCAACCCTACCTAACTGTGCACATTTCTGTCCAAGAATAAAAGGTAAAATTGCTTTAGAGAATGACCAAAAGTGATTGCTCCAAATAAAACATGTACTGTAGGTATGATTTAAACTTTCTGAACTATATAACTCAAGATTAAGAACTTGTAACTTGAGTTATTAACATTGTCACATTATTATCCAAACATTGAACACTGACCTATAATAAAATTTTACCTTAAGGGCTGATGTTCCTGCGTACTGTTTGCTGATCGTGTCACCATTATTGGCCCACATTGTCTGTAGGGTGGACCGGCATGCAGGCGGTAGTGCATGTTCCGGTGGAATCATGCCAAGCTTGACAAATTGTCCTTCTAATACCGATTTAGCAATGGCAGTCTGGAAAACATAATTCTGAAGTTAAATCTAAATATGCATAGTTTTAGAAAAGCAGGAATATAACAAAAATAGTGAATGAATTTCACTGAAATTTCTGAAATTTGGCAAGGTTATAGGAAGGTCCTGTACACATTTTATGCAAGAATACTGCTCAAAATCAAGCTGTAAAACCAGAAAGACTTTATATGTAAGATATGCATGTACAGATGATATTGTTGGAATATCAGTGACAAAGAGACCGGATAAAAGCAAGCTGTTGTACATATCAACTGAATTGACCTTATCTCCAGAGACCCCCCCCTCCTAACTAAAGTGCATGACAAATTCTCTGTGGTGAGTATACCAAGAGTCTCACTGGCCAACTTCCCATGATCCTTGTCTAGAGAACACACAGATGTTAGTTTAGGAAAAAGTGAAATGCAAATAGCTCAAAAATTAAGAATGACAAAAAAGGGAAAATGCTTGCTTAATACTGTACCTGGACAACATTTGTGCGATCAAGACAGTCAATACAGTTGATTCTGAAGACCCCATTCTGCCGGCAAATTGTACCTTCCTTGTCAACCCAACAGTAAAGCATTTTTCCTATTAGGTCTTCTATGCTTTCAATCAATATTGAAACATTTTCATACCTCATCCCACGGCTGAAAAGTTACCATTATATTAATAAAAAAAATTATTTAAGGAATTATTTTCACAATGTTCAAACAATGTACTTAAATACAGCTCTATTGAAAAGAGATTTCACATTTGAATCTGTTGTTAAAAGCAAACTTTACCCGAGAAAATTGCTAAATTTAGCTCATTCATCATGCCATCATTTACTTATTCATTACATAAATTATTATTGCAAAACCAATCCTTAAACAAAGGAGATATTATCTTCTTTAAATAATTAATATTTTCTTCTTTATTCTTCTTTAATTCATCATTTATATACAAGTGTTGATATACCATGTACTGTATTTCCTACAAGCCCAACCATTGTATTAAATAGCATAAAAACCAAAACACTTTCATTTTTCTTCTTGGAGGTGTAGCATACATATATTTTCAAACTTCTCTGCCATAAACTTCGATGGAAAACAAAGAGTTATATCAACACCAATGTATCCTTTTTCTTAGCATGACAAATTTCAAGTTATAGTGAAAATCAAAAGATAAAGAGAACCTACACTGTGCAAGGGAATATATATGAGCACAATAGTACACTCTTCAGCCAAGGTATTATAATAGCAAGAGTCAAGACATTATTTAGTGGCTGACAAGTCAGGGATACAGCCCTGAAGGTAAGTCACACAGTTATCGTGTAGGTGATTAGTCAAGAGGCATACCCATGTATCAGTCTTTTTATAGTATCAGTTGGTAAGACAGTACTGGTATTGATGTCAGTATCAGTTAAAATATTAGTAGCAACACATCTCTACTAGTCTTGAGGCAATTACACAACCAACCAATTTCTGCCTCTTTTCTGGTGAATACGAGACCCATAATGATGGGGGCATCCTTTTCCTTTTATTCTTATGGCCTGCTATGGCCTTCTTTCCAATATATATAAATGCCTCCAGATTGAGATATACAAATTGAATTCCCTAATTTCCCTTTTTTGCCCCGTATTCATCCCACTCTATAGATTTTAGACCAAAGTCAACCAAAATCAACAGTCAGGTTTTATCTTGCTCTACTTTTGGTATTATCTCCCTCACTGTCTTTATGATGAGCCCCTTCACAGTTTCTGTCGAGTCCCCTCCTTCTACCAACTGCTACTTGCCAGTAGGCTACAGGTATTTGTGATTATTCATTAATTTCTAGATTCAGATTTCATTGCAACAATATCCACACCTCATGGGTGATTGACCATCAATTATTTATAGCATGAATGATCTTTCACTCGAGTTGAGTGAAAGTTGTTGGGAGTTGAGGTTGGGGGTTGAGAGTTGAGAGGCGGGACCAAAGAGCCAGAGCTCAACCCCCGCAAGCACAATTAGGTAATTAGGTAAGTACAAGCACTGCACTGCCTCCAACTTGAGTTTCTTTTCATCTCACTTTCATATTCAATATTGCCTCAAAACTATGACCTCACTTAGGAGTCTCTCTTCGAGTTTCATTTCTGGCTATGAAATAATAGCTAATCTATAAAGCTTAGTTCTAGTAATTTTTTTGAGATATATACAAGAGTTGTTACATTCTTGTACAGCCACTAGTACGCGTAGTGTTTCGGGCAGGTCCCTGGAATACGATCCCCCACCGCGAAGAATAGTTTTTTTCATCCAAGTACACATTTTACTGTTGAGTTAAACAGAGGCTACAGTTAAGGAATTGCGCCCAGTAAATCCTCCCCGGCCAGGATACAAACCCATGACATAGTGCTCGCGGAACGCCAGGCGAGTGTCTTACCACTACACCACGGATTTGAACATACAGCACACACACAAAGCAAATGAACAAGTAATATCTTTCATTATACTGTCTATAATTTTTCACTATATTTTTCACCTTCACTCCCTCAGTTATACACCAGGATAGTTACCAAGAAACATCATGAACAGAAATTCAAATTTTTAGTAAAATTTATGAAAATGCTTCAAAAAATAAATAGTTGGAATACAAAAAAGAAATATGTTGTGTACTGGCTTTCAGATAATCACTAAGCAAGTCTTAAAAAAAAATCATTATAATATTAATACAGTTACAGTATATCATTCAGTAAAAATATCACCTATTGCTTGTCAAAAACATCACTTATTGAAAAATAAATTTATATTGAACGGAAGAAAGGGCATAATTCAATTGGATTTACACGCTAATTTTATTTCAACCATTTCCACAATCCTTTTAGTATTTGGCAAAATGGAAGACCAAGTCCTTACCAGTATTCATGGAAGTCAAAGGTTATAAAAGTGAGGTCAGTGTGGTCCAGTTGAAGAATATTGTTCATGAAAGCATCAGCAATCACTTTCTCCTTTCCTGTTTGTTCCACCAGACTTACACAAGACACGTGGCTGAACCGAGACACCTCCATCTCAAAGTGTTTGCGAAATGCTACAGCAGTCTCGGATGCATCTGAAATTTATGAAAGAACAACAATAAAATCACCATATATATTCAAATAATACATAATGAAATCAGTACAGCATGATAAATCTATTTAAGTAAAGCACAATGAATTCACAACAGCATGATACTCAAGCCAAACAAATCCCCAGGGCTGGACGAAGTGTTTGTCAGGGTGCATGAAGAATGCAAAGAGGAGCTTTGCGAGCCATTGTCTACCTTATTTAATAAATCATTAGAGTCAGGCAGAGTGCCAGAGTCGTAGAAGGTCGTTAATATGGTACCAATTTTTAAGAAAGGAGATAGATCACTTGCGCCAAACTATCGGCCAATTAGCTTAACGTCTATTGTGGGAAAGTTACTTGAATTGATAATTGCAAATACCATTCGTCTTCATCTTGAAAAACATAAATTAATAAATGATTCACAACATGGTTTTACAAATAGCCAATCAAATTTAACAAATTTGCTATCTTTTTATTCCAGCATAATTGAGGCAGTTGATAGTGGTAAGGTTTGTAATGTTGTGTACCTTGACTTTAGCAAAGCTTTTCATACAGTGCCACATGAAAGACCGATTAAAAAACTACAGGCTCACAGTATTGGGGGTGCTATTTTATGTTGGATTAGGACATGGCTATACCAAAGGAAACAAAGAGTTAGTATAAATGGGGTTAAGTCAAAGTGGGGAAAATGTTGTAAGTGGAGTGCCTCAAGGCTCTGTTCTGGGACCTCTGTTATTCATAAAACAATATATATAAATTGTTTAGATTCAGGTTTGAGCAGCAATATTTGCAAATTTGCCAATGATACAAAAATTGGGAGTGAAATAAACAGAAAAAGACTCACTATCACTTCATGTTGATCTAAATAGGGTTTTGAAATAGTCAAAAGATTGGCAGATGCAGTTTAATACTTTGGTTTTGAGGCTAGGTAATGATGATAGAGTTACAAGATACAAGCTAGATGGTGCTGCGATTGCGAAGTAAGACTGGGAAAGGGATCTGGGGGTTATGATTAGTAAGAATTTAAAACAAAAAAATCAATGCACAAATGTTCGAAATAAGGCAAATAGGACACCGAGATTTATTAATCGGAGCGTTACTAATAAAATGCCTGGTGGTGTTCTTCAGCAATATATTGCTCTGGTTAGGCCCCATTTAGATTATGCAGTTCAGTTTTGGTCGCCGTACTACAGAATGGATATAAATTCACTAGAACGCGTCCAGCATAAAATAACAAAGTTAATCCCCAAAATTATAAACCTGTCATGAATAATCAAGAAAGATTGACAGAGCTTAAATTACATTCTCTAGGAAGGCGAAGAATTAGGGGTAATATGATATGAGATGTACAAGTAGATGAATGGGCATAAGAAAGGGATAGTAATAAGGTATTAAAAGTACCAACACAAGACAGAACATGAAACAATGGGTATAAATTGGATAATTTTAGATTTAGGAAAGACATGGGTAAATACTGGTTCGGTAACAGAGTTGTTGATTTGTGGAACTAATTACCGCATAACGTGGTGGAGGTAGGGTCCCTCAATTGTTTCAAACGTGGGTTGGACATGTATATGAGTGGGATTGGGTGGTTATAAATAGGAGCTGCCTTGTATGGGCCAATAGGCCTTCTGCAGTTACCTTTATTCTTATGTTCTTATGTTACAGTCTTTGTAATGCTCTTTAGTATATCAATACTAAAACATCCAAGCTTTTTTTTGTGCTAGTTAAATTTTATGAATATATTACAGTCACTTTGATACTATAATTTCTGGAGGATGCATTTAAATATTTACCAAAATATATGTAATTATTTTAATTTATGAGAGCCAAGAGCATGAAAGTGCAGGCAAGAGTTGTGACTAAAGTCATATACAGGAAAGACAACCAATTCATAAATATTTCCACTGCACCATTGTGCCTCAACAAGAGCAGCTAGTGATGGTAACCAGTACACTAAGTAATAACAAGATATCACCACCATACCCCCCCCCCCACAACAACCAGACATTGAATCCACTCCACAACCATCCCCCAGCAAAATATTCACTGTCACAACCCCTTCAAACATACAAATAACATCTGAGGTCAGTGAGATGCAAATTTGCAGTGTACAAATCTGCTAATTATGTTTCTTGGTAGTAAGAGATACATTCTTCAGCATTTGAAGACTATCTATGAACATCATCTCTGGACCCATTATAATAAAGTAACAAAGAATATAACACTCGCTCACCTCTGTCCAGTCTCGGAGGTGGACGATATTTGTATCCTGGCTGACTCAATAAACTGGCACAGAGCCACGTACCTGAAAGTATACATTTAATTGGTTACAATAATATCTAGATAATTGTTATAGTATCTTAATGAAATTTAGGTCAAGAATTAAATATAAATAATTTTGAATATATAATTACAACAAATATACGTAATTAAAACCTGAATACAGCACTATACTGTATTTAATAGTAACATCCTACTATTCAACCTTTCTTCAAAGTCATTTATTATTTTTCTTTAAGTGAATGACTCCTATTATATCAGTTTGAACATTTTATGATGGCCTTGGAAATGTAGTTTACATGTGACACTCTTGGATCACCTAACTGTGACTCTCTTCACCTTCCTACTTTTTTTTCTGTAACATTGCTCCTCTTTAATGATTTTGCCAGCCATACACATTTCTTCCCACATATTGTCTATCCATATGTATTGCCAATCATGGTCTCCATTCTACATATTACATTACATGACACATTGTACAACCAGGACAAGGAATGTCATACATATGTAAACAAGATTACATGAAGGCGATGAGTCACAATAACGTGGCTAAAGTATGTTGACCAGACCACACACTAGAAGGCGAAGGGCGATGACATTTCGGTCCGTCCTGGACCATTCTCAAGTCGACAATCGACTTGAGAATGGTCCAGGACGGACCGAAACGTCGTCGTCCCTTCACCTTCTAGTGTGTGGTCTGGTCAAGGTTACATGAAAATTATACCAACACAGGTCCATATGAGAGAGAGAGAGAGAAGGAACGGAAGAATGAAAACACCTTAGCTGAACATAGAGTATACAGATGAGCTAAAAAAGGACCAAGATAAAATGAGCGAGAATTGGGAGAGAATAAAGTTGGTGATAAAAAGGCCGAGACAAGAGATGGCTTCACTGAGGAGGACCATTCAGGGAACACAGGAAACCAAGAAGAGTGTGCAGATGAAGAAGATCAAGAGACTTAAAAAAAAAAATCTAATTACACATGAAAATGAAATATTAGATGTGTGAATAAAGAACCCTAGAAGAAAAAAGGAAAAATGTCCATGGGTTACATGACAGCCTAAAGACAGACAAGGAAGAGAAGATGGCTAAAGAAATAAAGGGTTAAAGAGGGTCCCGGGTAGTACAGTGGAGGTTCGTTCTAGACTCAAAACCAAGAATCCGGGTTCGTATCCTGGATGGGACAGAAATGGTTGGTGGTTTGCAATCACCTAATGCACCTGTTCACCTAGCAGTAAATAGGTACCCAGGAGTTAGTCAGCTTGTAGTGGGGCTGTATTCTGTGGGAGGTCAATAATTCGACATGGGGGGGGGGGGGGGACCTCAATATAAGCCTATAATATAGTATATACACTGGCTGCCTGGCCACAATGAATAATGAATTAAATAGCAAAAGACATTGAGGAAAGGCAAAAATGTAGGTATGATGGCAGATGAGTGGGGAACAGGACAGAACCAACTTCAAAGAGGTAGCCTGCAATGATCAAGCAGGTTGAGAAATACACTAGGCAGGAGTTGGAGGGGAAAAAGCCATATCATTTTACAATGTGCCACAACACAAGACAATGACACGAGGCATATGTGAAGAG
>WNGS01000543.1:4207716-4253965 GCA_020271785.1 Procambarus virginalis | reverse complement strand
TTGCTCTGTCCCCTTGTCTCAGGATGTTACTCACCGTCTGCCTCAGCCTTGCTGCCTGTTAGGGTCAGTGACACCTATGACCCAGAGTCCTGCGAGTGGTGTTCTTTGCTTGTATTCCATTCACCCAGTCCACTGAGACCAATATTCGGGTGCAGGCAGCTTTAGTGTTGCATGCGAGGTTTAGGTTGCAGCAGTGTGCGAGGCTGGTTGCCTTTCTGGATGCCCCGCAGATGCCCTACTGAATTATACTGGTAGTGAGACACTGGCAGCTTCGGGGATTGCCCCTTCCAGATCGGAGGCGGAGGCATTCGAATCTGGTACTCCTGTCGGAGCTTTTGGGCCACGCCAGCAGGCCCTCTTCATCCCTGCTTTTCTGGTGGACTTTGCTTTTTCTCCTGAGGCAGAGGGTTTGGAGGGCGGCTCGGCCCCGGGTCCTGACGTGGAGGATTCCGGGGCTGGGGAGGAGTGATCTTGGGGGGGCCCCTGGGGCCCACTTGTCCCTGCTTGGGTGTTTGGTACCCTCGGTGCGGGGCTTGTTGTTACAGGGGGAGAGGTTTTCCTATCCCCTCCCTGTACAAATTTGTTACAAATTTGACTTCTCCCCGGGTTTGGTTCCAACTTCCCTTGGGTTCTTCGGTTCCCTCCTTCTGGAGGTTTTTGGCTTCCTACATCCCACCGAGGAAGGTGTGGGAAGCCCTTGCGGCTTACCTCCTGCGAGACCCAGATTACGCCTTGATATTGAAGCCTCCTTCTTTTCAGTTTTGCTCCTCTTTTTCCTTAATGGGTGTGTTGCAAGGTGCCGGAGTCTTCCTGGCTGGCAGACTGCCTTTTCTTTCGTTGGGGGCTTGGCATTCGTCCTGTTGGACTGCGCACTTGGATGGTGAGAGTTGACTACAGATGTTCAGGTTTCCTGGGGGGTGAGTTGGAGCACCTCAATGCGTGCTTGTTCGCCCCCATCCTTCCTTATGATGTTGGCCAGGTGCGGCTTCATGTGCAGGTTCCCTCCTTTTCGGCATCCCCGGTGGCTGAGGATTTGGGCACCTGTGGGCACTTGGCTTTGGTCTTGCGCTTCTTTTCCCTGCGGGTGGTGTCTTTGGACTGGCTCGTGGTAGGTGTGGAGGAGCTAGGTTCCGGGCCAGTGTCCGGTGTGCTGGCTTCAGCAGCTCGGGCACCGGCTGCCTTGTTGAAGTTGTACACGCCATTTCTGAGGGAGGCAGTGTATGTTCTTTGCTTCTCGTCTCGCGTGCTGACAGGCAGTGCTCGTCCTAAATTTTGCAATTGTTTTGGGCCCTGGCTCTTCGTTTTTTATCCCTGTTTGTCCGTTGCTGTTTGCAGAGTCTGCGGTGGTGCATTTCTGCAGGCAGTTTCGTCTAGTTGATGGCCTATATCGGACTTGTAGGTTATCCAGGGGGGGAAGCCGTGGAGGTCCTGCCCAGAAGGGTCACTCCAGGTCTCAGGGTTCCTTCGGTCGTCGTAAGCCAGTAGTGCCAGATTCGGGACTGGCCTTCCTGCGGAGTCGTTGGCTCAGTGATCGCAATGAGTTTCAGTCGGGCTCTCATAGGGGTCGTATGCCCTTTCACGGTTCGCCCTGTTGGCGGGGCAGTGGGGGGGGGGGGCTCACGCTGTTTGTTCTCGCCTGGTCCCATGATTTGTGGGCAATTCGGGTCCTTTTCCTCCAGCCTGTGGTGGCGTTGATTCTTTTCTTCTCCTTTGGGGGATTGGAGCTTGCAGGGCGGGCCTCTTCCCCTGCGCTCTGTCAGGTCATCCTGGAGTGGGGAGTAGAAGATCTCCCAGAACCCCATCAATCAGGTATCAAGCAGTTGAATATATCCAACCAAAATCAACAATTGTATTTTTTTTTCACTCTGTGATAACTATTTCAGAATGAAAACAGTTCATCACTTCAGCCATAATTCTATGAGTGGGAAGTTTCAATCTAGTTGGTAATACAAGTCCGTAGTGTTGTGTTTTCAAATTATTAATATTACAAATGTTATCCAGAATCTATCAAGGCAATTGGTGAGACATTTGAAGTTGCGTGTCAGATGATTGGCTGTGAGGTCCAGCTGGTCACAGGCAAGATGGAAAAGAAGAGAAGTCGAGGACGTAGCCAGCTTGCGAATTTCCTGAACCCTTTGGCCTCACTCACCAAAACTTCCCCAGATACACTGAAAACTGCAGGTAAGTTTTATGAAATTTGTTGGACTTTGACAACTCAACACTTTGGCAATGTAGCATATTTATAATCACTAAGAGTTAAGAAAGCTTGTTTAACTTGTTAAATTCAGTAGTACAGAATTAATGAAACTTAAAATCTAAATAGGGATTAAACTTTTATTGTAGGTAGCCTATTAAGCCTAACTTTTTGTTAATCAGTTAAAACATTATTTTCATAAACATATACAGTAAGTACAGGTATACCATTTTTCATGTTATTTGATTGATGATGATGATCATCATTATTACTCTGTTTCCCATTTCTATGGGGTAGACACATCAACCCTCAAGAAAACAGACAGCAGTATAGAAAAAGAAGATAAGGGTGCTTATTAATTCACCCATTCATTCACCCATTTACACTCTACGTGCTGCACCGTCACGGTGAGTCGACACCATTACTCTCCAGCAACACCCTACCACTTCACATAACCTAGTATAATGCACTTTTCATGAGTTGATATTGAAAAATATGTTAAGCAATTAAATGTAAATTTTTTCACTCTCTCTTCAGAAACTAATTCTGTCTAGCTTCCTTTCTTAGCATATCTCATGCAGTTTTCAAACTTAAGCCTTGCTTCCTCAGTATATCTATCCATCATGTTGACCTCCCTCTCCCTTACTAAAATTTATTTTAATATATGCTTCAATGCTCTCTCGCTCTATTTGTTCAATGTGACCAAACCATCTCAATAAATTTCCTGCAATCTTTAGATTTAACTAACTTTTGACTCCAGATGTCTCCATTGCATTGTCATTCTTTACAATATTTGCTCTGTCCTCTTAGTACAACAAATGCAACACCAATTGTCTACTGTGAATGCTTAAACTCTTGATATTTTGTGGTGAAGCCACACCAGCGTCTCTGACCCATACATGACGGTAAGCACCACAGCTCCTTCATGCAGCACTACAGCTGTAACTTTCCCTGTCTTATTCTTCCTGACCAGGGCTTTCATTGCACCGGCGACTTTCCTTCACCGACTTATTCTACTCTCAACCTCTGCAGAACAAATTCCTGGTTTTGTCAACCATAGACCACAGGTATTTAAACTGATCAATCACTTCTAGAGCTTCTCCATTGGTGCCTTTTTCACACATTGTTACCTCCTCTCTCTCTCTCTCCACCACTGTTCCTTTATTTGTCTATATTTACGTTTAGCAATCTTCTCTTACATAAACAAAACATTGAACTGCTTAACACTTACATTTTAATTTTCTGACAAAAGAATTGCATAACTTCTATACATCAAATATGAAATATTCCTTTATTTCAGTCATATACTAATTCAACCCCCTTTTTCTAGTATTCATACCATGATCTTCCTCATGCCCTCATCCATATATAAACAGTGAATACAGTACACATCCATAGCAGAATCTGGTATCAATATTCAACCATTCATTATGATAATATTCCATTAACTGTTACAAGCTGTTTCCCTCATAAAATCTTTTCCAGTTCTAAAGCAAGATCTCCATCACATAAAAGTAACACCAGCAAGTCTCAACCATGGCCTGAGGAGACAATAGAATTTTGGGTACTGTACCTGAGAAAGACTTGAGCACCAGTGCCCTCAACATACAAGAAAAACCAAACCCAAAGCAAAACCAATACTGCATCATACACAAGCTGGGAAGGTTTAAGTATTACCTTCTACCTGAATTAAAGTTCCAGCTTGATACCAAGTCCAAAATGGATTAAAGACAAACCCCCTGTAGCCTCATCAGGAATTGTCTGCAGCTGGAAACCCCCCCCAACCCAGTAAGAAAATGGAACCAGCCATAGAAACAAAACTGAAGCCATATCACAACCAAAATCTTAAACACAAGCCAACAACCCACTGAAGTAAATGTTAACTCTTCAATAAATGGAAAAATTCTGCTTCCAGGAATAGAATGAGAGATGGAAGGCTACTGACTTTAATTGGAGCCTCTGGGCAAAATCTCAGGGGGAAACAAAATCCAAAATGTCACCCACAAAACCAAGCTTCATTCTGTGTCTACATGACCTCAAGCTGAGGGTGTTTGGGGACTGGGACCAGTGGAGGCGTCTGTAAAACCAAATGTCACAAAGGCCTACTGAGTCGGGTACAAAACGTGTGAAAAAGTACGAGCCCTTGTAAGCCACAAATGAAAACTTGTTAGTATTAAGGACTTGTGTTCTTCCTAAAAAAGAGGCAGTGACTGAAAGCACTTATCAGATAACAGAGAACTGCAAGCACTGATAATAAAATGCAAGAGCCCTCAACTGCATAGTGGCATCATTAGTAGTGAGGCAAGAAGAGGGCTCCAGCAGGATCAAAGCCCTCAACCAACATGCATAACCCTGCACCCGTCAGGAGTGTTGGACGTAGTAGATAGCATCAGTTCAAAAAAACACCACTTACCCCATAATACTACAAAGTACAAAATTCAACTCCCAAACCCAAGGAGGAAATCCAGTCACAAAAGGTAAATGCTCAATGTATGCTAAACAAACCTAATATCACCAGAGATAACAATAAATAGCTAGGGCAGCCAGTGCTCAAACAAAAAGTAAAAGAAACAAATTGCAAAAAAGGAAACCCTTAAGTAAACCCAAAATGGCCAAGTTTGAATATACAGTAGAACCAAGGTGATGACCTGGTGCTGATGCCCCAGGTGATGACCTGGTGCTGATGCCCCAAGTGATGACCTGGTGCTGGTGCCCCAAGTGATGACCTGGTGCTGGTGCCCCAAGTGATGACCTGGTGCTGGTGCCCCAAGTGATGACCTGGTGCTGGTGCCCCAAGTTATGACCTGGTGCTGGTGCCCCAAGTGATGACCTGGTGCTGGTGCCCCAAGTGATGACCTGGTGCTGGTGCCCCAAGTTATGACCTGGTGCTGGTGCCCCAAGTGATGACCTGGTGCTGGTGCCCCAGGTGATGACCTGGTGCTGGTGCCCCAGGTGATGACCTGGTGCTGGTGCCCCAAGTAATGACCTGGTGCTGGTGCCCCAGGTGATGACCTGGTGCTGATGCCCCAAGTGATGACCTGGTGCTGGTGCCCCAAGTGATGACCTGGTGCTGGTGCCCCAGGTGATGACCTGGTGCTGATGCCCCAAGTGATGACCTGGTGCTGGTGCCCCAAGTGATGACCTGGTGCTGGTGCCCCAAGTGCTGACCTGGTGCTGGTCACTATGGCTTGGATTACCAACAGTAGTTTGCTGAGCAATAATTGACATCAGTCTTAGTACTCAATTTTCACTTGCATGGGGTATTTTAAGAGTCATGATTTGTTTTTTGTACTATAGCAAGCTAGTATGCTCAGTAGTAGCACAAGTTGGAATTGCCCTTCCTTAAATATGTGATATGACCATTTGTAAAGCTCCTTGTCACCATGGAGAAAAACCCGTGTTTAGGCACAGTTAAAGTATTAGGTATACTCACAGACTCGAGTATAAAATCGAGTCCAAGCGCGGTTAAAAGCTCTATACCTCAGGGTACAGTCCTTGCACCACTGCTTTTCCTTATTCTCATATCAGATATAGACTCAAATACAAGGCGCTGTTTTGTATCATCCTTTGCAGATGACACAAAAATCAGCAGGAAAATTACCTCTGCTGAAGACATTGAAAAACTACAAGCAGATATTAATAAAGTTTTCGACTGAGCAGCAGAAAATAACATGATGTTTAACAGTGATAAATTCCAGGTACTCAGATACGGTAAAAATGAGAACCTTAAACATAATACAGGGTACAAAACACAATCAAATTTGCCCATAGCAGGAAAGCAACATTTAAAGGATTTTGGAATAATGATGTCTGACAACCTAACGTTTAGGGAGCATAACAAGCTAATATTGCGTCAGCCAGAAAAATGATAGGATGAATTACGAGAACTTTCAAATACTGTACAGGGATCCCATCACAGTGGTTGTACTCTTCAAATCACTTGTGTTGTCCCGTCTTGAGTACTGCTCAGTACTCATTTCTCCCCTCAGAGCAGGAGAGATTCCAGAAATAGAGGGAGTACAGAGAACATGTACGGTATAAACAGACTTGATACAGCACCTAAATTATTGGGATCATCTCAAAGCCCTCCAAATGTACTCGATAGAAAGAAGATGGGAGAGAGAGATATAAAATAATATACACATGGAAAATACTGGAGGGCCAGGTCCCAAATCTACACAGTAAAATAACAACATACTGGAGTGAACAATATGGAAGAAAATGCAGAACAGAACCAGTGAAGAGCAGAGGTGCCATAGGCACAATCAGAGAACACTGTATAAACATCAGAGGTCCACGGTTGTTTAACATCCTCCAGCGACCATAAGAAATATTGCGGGAACAACCGTGGACATCTTCGAGAGAAAACTAGATAGTTTCCTCCAAGTAGTGCCAGACCAACCGGGCTGTGATGGGTATGTGGGCCTGCGGGCCGCTCCAAGCAACAGCTTGGTGGACCAAACTCTCACAAGTCAAGTCTGGCCTTGGGCTAGGCTTGTGGAGTAGAACAACTCCCAGAACCCCAACAGTCAGGTATCAACCAGGTACTTGTACCGATAGCCATACTGGTATGAGTCAGACACAGGCCTGGACAGAGGGTGTGTATAGTGTTGCCACATGGTCACAATAGATGAGGATGAATAGATAGTCAAAGCAGAAGTTAAATTGCTTGTTTGGTGTCGTCTGTAATGCCAATGAAGAGCTCAGAAGGGCTTTGATTTTTCATGGATTGACATCTGACTCTCATATCCAGGTTAATTGAATTATTTATCCTCAATACATATATAAACTTGCAGTGATACTTGAACATTCTCTGTGGTGCCATGCTCTGTCATTCCTGCCTGCTTCCTGATCATGAACCAAGGACACACTGAAATCTTACCTGAGAGAGCAGCTAAATGATATTTCTTGAAAAGGAGCTTTTAATGCTAATTGGGCATTTATTATTTTTGTCCCTGGTTAATTGGGTCCTCACCCATGAAAAATGGGAAATAGTGTAATGATGATGACCATAATTGTAGTTTGTATTTTTAGGAATATCATGTCTTTTCATAATCTAGTTACATGACAATCATTCGCTACATACAGTTCCTTGATACTGCATATATGATACAATACAGTACAGTACAGTAATTTTTATCACAGGTACACGGGCCTTTAGTAATGTTACATCAGGACTTGCCAAACTAAACCCAATGTCAGGTTTACGTTTAAAGCGTCCCACTTCAGTTGCACGCCACCAGCCTATGTCTCAATTTTATCTTCAGGTAAGCAGCATCATTTCATTTATAAAATAGTAGAGTATACTTTATATTTATCTGCTATGTATATGTCAGCAAAGTTGATATGATGGAATTTTTAAAACTTAAAACTTCTAAAACAAAAAGATAGATTCTAGCTACGAAAAGAAATGTGCAATTAAAAAAGTGCAAAAATTCTCTTTTAATGAATAGAGTTGTAAATGTGAAATAACTTAAATGAGAGGTGAATAAATAGCAAAACTACTGGAAGCTTCTAATTATCATGCGACAAAGGTTGTATGAAAGACTTGACACCACGAGCATAGCTCTCATCCTGTAACTATATGTAGGTAATTTCACGTATAGAAAACACACACACACACACACATGTACACACGCACACACACACATATATATATACATATACATATATATATATATATATACATATATATACACATATATATATATGCATGCATGCTACTAAGTGGCTCCCAGAACTGAAGGGCAAGAGCTACAAGGGGAGGTTAGAGGCATTAAATATGCCAAAACTAGAAGACAGAAGAAAAAGAGGTGATATGATCACTACATACAAAATAGTAACAGGAATTGGTAAAATTGATAGGGAAGATTTCCTGAGACCTGGAACTTTAAGAACAAGAGGTCATAGATTTAAACTAGCTAAACACAGATGCCGAAGAAACGTAAGAAAATTCACCTTCGCAAATAGTGGTAGACGGTTGGAACAAGTTAAGTGAGAAGGTGGTGGAGGCCAAGACCGTCAGTAGTTTCAAAGCGTTATATGACAAAGAGTGCTGGGAAGACGGGACACCACGAGCGTAGCTCTCATCCTGTAACTACACTTAGGTAATTACACTTAGGTAATTACACAAGCACACACGCACACACACGCACGCACGCACGCATGCATATACATACAGTGTGGTATTGTACATATACACTTACATATGCAATATATTTGTGTGTATATGTTAATTGAAAAATATGTTGGGTTAAGTGTATGATAGGTACAAAGAGAGCCATGTTTAGAAATGTGTAAGGACAATGTTCAGGAAACATTGAATGAGTGTGTGGAAATGCTACAAGATGGTAGGATGGTTAGTGTGAAGAGTGATATCACTGTTAGAGGGAAGGGAGGGGTGGGGGTGGGGAGTGTTGGAAAGTGGGGTGTGCTAGGTTTAAATTGTAGTTGGGGATATCTTGATGGATAAGTGTTTGGAGAATGGTGTGTGTGTTTCTATGAAATGTACTTGTATAGCATGAGTTGATTCACAGGTATACATATAGGCAAAGGGAAGAGGGCTGCGCTAGCTTTCTTGTGCTGGTCTTCGTGTGTCTTCCTGCCCATCTGTGTGTGTGATCTTTTCCACAAAATTATGATTAGAGCAAAAGGATTAAAAGCATAATTATTAAAAAGAAATTAGTGAGACAAGTTTATTCCAACATATTACAGGCAGAAATATAATTTAAATTGAGATTTAGTAGTTCTACTGAAGTTTAATGTTTCTGTCCTATTGTGTAGTATAGAAATAAGTATGGTATACTGTATATGTGTATATTCAGTGATATGTACAGTACAGTCTATGCATTTTTTTGATTATCTGATTTCTTTTCAACTTGTATTTAGCATATGTTTGAGTATTGATAGGCATACAGTCAAAGAATTTTTCTGGTTAACTGATACTATTTTGTATTCTCACAAACATCTAAGGAGTCATTGATGTTTTTGCTTTGCAGAAACCTACTGTTTGTGTGCAGAATGGAAGTGATATTATCATTCCAATGGGTGGCAATNTTTAAAATAAAGGAAATAAATTAATCCGTTCCACTCCCAAAAACATCCATACTTGTATGACATTTTTTAATGTAAATATAATACAGCACATGTAATTATATATGTTTTGTTGTACTGTTTTAATGTTTACTTTACCTTATGAAGAGTTGTTGCTGGCTTGAGGGAGACGATGGGGAGGTGGAATGGAGGAGAGGGGTTATGGTGTGGAAGGAGAATTCACCTCTGAGTCAGGTGGGCTCTCTCTTCTTGGGATTTCACCCCACTGGGACCAGGTTGTGGTTCACTATCACTGGCTCTTCTTTTCTCTACTTTTGGAAAGAACTTTTCTATTGACAATTGCTTTTGTCTTTGTTTTAGGATGTCCCTAAAACGAGACAGCAAATTGTCATTAAACATGTTCACACACTGGGTTGTCACTGCTTGATCGGAGTGATGTCAGTGGAAGAGGCAGCATCCTCCCTTACCTCCTCATTCCCTTACTAATGGTGTAAATTGTTGATGAGGACCTGCCATACTCCCTTGTGAGATCAGTCACACAGACACCACACTCATGCTTTGCTATAATTTCCTTCTTCATATCCACAGTAATTGTATCTTTCTTCCTCTTGACAACACTATCTTTAGCAAGCAGCTTCTTTGAAGACATTGTGTGTTACAAATTGTAGTCGCAAAACCACTAAAACCCCAAAGAAAAGAGCAAATAAATCCAGAGGGATGCTTGTCGTGTGAGATACAACAACAACACTGGCGTCGGAGGCGTCCAAGAATTTGCGAGAACCCGCGAGACGCTAGGAAGCACCATGTGGATTCGCTCGTTAATAGAGGCGAGCTCGTCAATAGAGACAAATTTGCTGCGAGTGGCTTGCTCGTTACTGGAAAAACTCGTTAATAGAGCCACTCGTTAATCGAGGTTCCACTGTATATATGTACTTCTTAAGGAGATATACTGACTTCTATTTCTCTTATACATTATTGACTTGCCAAATGCTTTCTAATCCCTTAAACATGTTGTACTTTCTTGTGACACTTCCTTTTGTTTTCTCCAGGACTAATTCTCATTCCCATAATAATACTATAAACACTGAGTGAACAAAGTCTACTTTTGAATGAGCATCAACAAACTCATTTGAAACACAAAGACGACTTGCAGTATTATATAATATTTGATAAGAAATCAGACTACCACATAACTCTTAAGAATAAACAATATAAAAATTTAGTAAAAGGAAAATTAGTAGGCTTGTATATAGATAACATGAAAAAATGGCTTGTGTACTATTTTAAAGATTGTTTATACTACTTGTGGACCTAAATATAAGGTAAGATGTAAAGGTTCTGCTTGTTTCTGAATAGGACATTAACCCTTGAACTGCACAGTGCACAGCTATTTAAAATTGCTCATGATTAAAAATAGTTGAAAATCAAATTTAAAAAAATTGCATATGAAAATTGGAGCAGTGTAAATGTTAACAGGTTATTATGGAAGATAATTTAGCAAGTTGTTTTATAAGACTACAGGTTTAGGTTAAGTATAATTCTCCCATCTCAGAACTGGTGATCCGGATCAGACTGACATGGATATCATCCTGGTGTTGACCCGTGATTCATATTATGTTGCCCAGTAAGTTGTTGTTGCCTGTCTTTGGAGGATTTGTTCGGGGGGGGGGGGGGTGAATGTTCTCTTTCATGGAACTGTTATAATATCTTTATATAATGGTAATCAAAACTTTGTGCAATATATATATAAAATGAGTGTTTTTGCTGCCACTTACCAGCATTTACCTGTATGATGGGATAAATATTTGCAAGTGCTTATGTTTGCTTTGTCAGGTATGATGAAGAGACAGATAGGATCCTTCATTATGAGAGAGTGTCGCTTATTGACCTGGAAAAAATAGAGATGGGGCCTTTTACCTGGTAAGAATGTTAATATTTCTTTAGCAAGGTTTACTTAGTATAATGCACATGTTGTTGTTAATTTTATTTTAGTAAACACTCCATATATTGCATGAATGAATTTAAAGAGATACAGATTTCATCATATATATATTTTCTGAAACTAACTATTGAACTAACAGTGAGTAGGAGTTTTACAAGTTTTTAGCAGGTTACAAGTAGGAGTTTTTCTTTCATATTAAAAATTTTTATTCCGAAAAATTCCCTCGTATTACAACAAGAAACTAGGGACCTTGTTAAGGTAATGAGGGTTGCTAGATTATTTTATGTGTCAATAGGCCAGAGGATATCTCATGTTTGTATCACTGTTTTTATATTATAAGTGACATGTTATGTTTACAGGGCAAATCATGTTGTTGGTTATGATAGAAGGTGTATATATTTTTATTTAAAAGTTGAAGAGGTTGGCGGCTTGTTTGTGAATGATTCTCATAGTACTGTACATTCTACACGGTTTCAGTTGTGTGCTGTGCACCATGTACTTTATACCATTAATTGATCAGAGTGGGTGCACATGGACTGCTTTGTTTACCCTGCAGGTCCTGGTCCAAGTTGGTGATTGGATTTGTTCATTGTGTGTGTGTGTGTGTGTCTTGCCTCTTCCAATTCATAAGGTGGCAGGGTTTGGCTAGGGCTTGTCTGAGTGGCCACCTTATTCAAGCCTCCTTTGCTGTGTTGGTTATTATTGATACCGCCAGTAAGTTGCAAGCTTGTGCACTAGTTTTTGTATTAACAGCCACAGTTCCCTATGTAACTGGGGTCTGTTAATGGATCTATTACTCTTGATGATGATCTTACTTCATTCGTACCTTCTACACTCCACAGCAGAAAAGGCATTAGACAAGGATTGTCCACTGTTGCTTTGGGTCCTCCTGGAGGTGTGGCTGAGTGTTCATGTTAATAAGCACTTGGTGTACCTTCCTGCTCCTTCTTTCAGAGGGACCTAAAATACTTTGATCTGGGCTTTTGGAAAGGCAGGTGGGTTTTCATGTGGAGAGACAGACTTTTGTGCATACTTTCTGCACTGTTATCCTCAGAGGTGTGTAGGGGAAACCAAGTCTATGCTGGAACCTATGCCAGTTCCTCTTGCAAATGGGGAAGGTTCTGTGGATCCACCTCTTCGGTCTCTTTATGGAGGGTGCTAGTAATTGGTTATCTAGTTTGGCTAGAAGGGAGGCCCATTTTCAAATGAGGGTGAGGAAGAGGCTTGGCCTCAGGCAGGAGTTGAGGTCAAGTCTGATCCCCCTTTGATGCTTTTGGGTTTGTTTTTCTAGACTGAAGTATATTTGAGTACCCACCACTCAGCATGTTACGGACCAGGCTTCTTTTCTGCTTCGAGTTTGGGTTATTATCGCTTTTGTGGCTGTTGAATAAGTTCTTTAAAAGTTTCCTATGTCGTGCCTGTCTGCTCTTCAGGACAGGTGGGAGTATTGAAACTAATATTTGAAATAGGGATGCTTCCCTCAGTATTCAATATGATACTGGCTGGTAAGCATCTGGGACATTTTAACACAACCCTTTCTGCTGCTCTGTTGTATCAATACATTGTTGTAGCTGATTTGAAAGCTTGACATTATCTGATAGATGTGCTCAAGGTATCCGTAGCTGTTTACTGCCAAGCTTCCAGCAGAGCATTCTAGTATATACAGTGTGTGGTTTTCTATATATGTGTGTGTTAGTGGTTTATTTGCATAATTATAAATTTAAAACATATATATGTATTCATTATATATATGTAACGTGCCATTATTTTTTCACAGCTTCTAAGATACTTTGACTATAATTATCCCTTAAATGTTCAGCCAAGGCATGTTTAAGCAGTCACGTCCTCATCAGTGTGTACGCTTCACTTATCTTGTGGAGGGACAGAGTGGATTTCTACAGATGTTTCGCTCCATGAACATCCGTTTCTTCAACAACATGGCCATTACAATCAAGTCAGAGGAAGAAATGATCGGTCAGTAAATGATTTGAAAGTACATACGATACACTTGACGTGTTTAAATAACCAGTACGGTACTGTATAGTGGATTCCATCTCGAATGAAATGATTGATCTCGAACCCTCTCAGTGCATCTGATTTTCCATTAAAATGAAATTCACTTTTTTGCCAATGTGAATGTGTGTTTATTATGGCAAATGATAACAACAAATGTGTATATTTAGTGCAGTATGTAAGAATATATAGTGGTGTGTGTGATTGTAAGATCTTAGTGATAGTGGTGCATATTGTAAGATATAGTGGACAGTGGCTCATGATTGTAAGATGTAGTGGACATTGGTTCATGATTGTAAGATATAGTGGACAGTGGTTCATGATTGTAAGATGTAGTGGACAGTGGTTCATGATTGTAAGATATAGTGGACAGTGGTTCATGATTGTAAGATGTAGTGGACAGTGGTTCATGATTGTAAGATGTAGTGGACAGTGGTTCATGATTGCAAGATATGGTAGACATTGGCACATTATTGTAAGATGTGGTTGAAAGTGATGCATGATTATAAGCTCTTGTTAATAGTGGTGCATGATTAAGATATGGTTGACAGTTGTGCATGATTTTAAGGTATGGTTGGCAGTTGTGCATGATTGTAAGGCATGGTTGACAGTTGGGCATGATTGTAAGATATGGGTAACTATTGGTGCATGAATGACAATGGTATATTATTGTATGATATGGTTGACAGTAGTACATGATTGTAATATATGTTTGACAGTGGTGTACAATTGTCAGATATGATTGACAATAGTGTATGATTATAAGATTGGTTTCCTATTGTCTGGGACAAGAAGCTTGGTTATTGAGGTCATCCTAGGCACACTACTGACCTTTCCAAGGATAAAAATGTTTAAGGATAAAAACCCACAACAGTTACCCACAACTCTAGGTAAACAGGGTCATCAAGTGAAGGAAAATGTGTCTGTTCTGCGCAGGATTCGAAACTAGGACATTTTGGGTGTCAAACGACTGCACTGAAAACTGCATGGCAATTATATATAATTGTAAGATATGGTTGTCCATGGTACTCAGATTGTGTTTCCAGAGACTGATTGACTCTTGAGTGTTCCAGCAGGACAATTGGATCCGAGTTAAAATCCATGGCAGATTTGACTTATTTTATAATTAAGTTTGAACTTTTTTCTGGGGGAGAGCCCCTACAGCTCCCCAGAGCTATCCATGGCTGATATGGATACCCTAACTATTTTGCATCAGTCGATGTGGGTGGAGTTCTAGTCCTACCGGGGACCACGAGCCAGAACCTGGCCCCCTCACAGAGGCACGAGGAGCAATGGCACATAGAAACGCAAATGTGATTTGGAGCATTCTATATCCGCCATTGACCGGGACAGGGACCCAGAAATGTAAGCACCACAAAACAAATCCCTATTCTGATTAACAACAAAAATCTTTAAACGAGTGGACAGAACTCCCCAAACGAAAAACGAGCAAACAAGCATGATGTCACACGAGCCGCGCCGCATGTATGCGCAGCTCCCACCCCTCCCCGGGAGGGGGGGGGGAGCTCCAGACCCCCACACCGGTGATCCTCACCCCAGTTCCTCGGCTGATGGGATCGTGCATGGTCGTGTGGCTCTAGCTCCAGTCTTCTCTCAGTGCTGTTATTTTTTTCAGTGCTGCTCTTACGGTGGTCGTGCGAGCTGGGAGTAATATTCTCAGGTACTCGGGCTGCTTGTGCTTAGGGATACCTTCCCTGAGTGCCCTGTAAGTACTGTCCTAGGGACTTGGGGTTCCCTTCCACAAGTCTCCTTGGGTCTAGCTCTGTTGGCCTTTCACTGCTTGGCGTTTGGCCGCCCCGAGTGTTTGGGGGTTTCCACCCTTGTTTGCCTTGGGGCAAGTGGTAGTTATTGCACTGGTGGTTCACGGGGTACTGCATAGCTAGTTTTCACCTTAACAGCAGCCGGTTCTGTTCTATTCGGGTACGTTGTCCTCTTGCAAGGTTTTTCTTTTATTTTTCATTTTGCTTGGTGGTGGGGGGGGGGTCTGCCTTGTGTTCTCCCCTTTATATTAGGGTCGTTTGTGTGGTGGCAACCCCCCTGCTTTGCCATCGTCAGTGGACACATCTCGTGAGTTCAGCTTTTAGAAGTTTGCTTGGAAGTTTGGGGCACCGGTTAGCAGTACCCTGCCTGGGATCACCCTTAGCAGACCCAGCCTAGGGGCCCCATAGAAAACCCCATGGGGCCACTCGGGTCCGATGGAGGAGACCCCTGCATCCCCTCTCGCTTTGTGCGAGTTTGAGGGTTGCTCTGTCCCCTTGTCTCAGGGCAACGCTCATTGTTTTTGCCTCCATCATGCTGCCTCTTAGGTCGGTGACACATTCGACCCTGAATCCTGCGAGCTTTGTTGCTTGTTTGTGACTCAATTCACCCAGACTGATGATGATTTTCTTCGGGTGCTGGCAGCACGCGCGTTGCAGAATAGGTTTAGGTTATTGCAACATGCTCGGGTTGTCGCTTCCCCGGACGCCCCGAGGCTGCCCAGCTTTGCCTATGGAGACTCGGAGGTGTTGGTTGCTTTGGCCTTGGTTCCGTCCAAGCCCCCTTGTGTTTCCCCTTCCGTGGTTCCTTCGGTCCCCTGCTTCCAGCCCCTTAGCATCTGAGGGCTTCAGGGTCGGGACAGGGTTTAGAGGTTTCCGAGACTCAGTCAGTTGCTCCGTCCGGGGTTGCTGCGGAGGCATTCGAGTCTGTTCCTCCTGCTGTTGCTCTGAGGTCTGACCAGTGGGCCCCTTCTCTTCCAGCTCTTTCGACCGCCCCGGCCTCTTCTTGTGAGGCCAGGGCTTTGGAAGACTACTCGGCCCCGGGGCCTGGAGTAGAGGTTCCAGGAGTTGGGGAGGACTGATCAACTGATGCAAAATAGTTAGGGTATCCATATCAGTCATGGATAGCTCTGAGGAGCCTCCGGGACTCGTCCAGAAAATGGCGTTAAATTACATTCAACGCTGTTTTTTTTTTTTTATCTGGGGAGCCCTCCTGGTGGCTCTCTAAAGTTATTTTGCTGAGATTGCTCCATGCTTGTGGGTCACATCATTTATGGAAGTTCTGTTTGGCCTACCAGGGACCAGAGCCAGATCCCCGCCTTCTCCTCCCTCACAGAGGCACAAGGAGCAAGTGACAGTTTACCACCCCACTGGGATCGAAAGCATCAAGAAAGTCGGTGAAGCTTTACAAACATTTAAAGGGTTCACAGAAAACAATGCCCTGAAACTACCAAACAACTTGATAAACAATTCACACAAAACAAGGAATTCAATCATGTGGCCTTGAAACTCGGTTAATACTGGTCACTGCCACCAGGCAGCTCGGCCCTTGCCCTAAGCTTACTCCACTACTTAGTTCTGGTGGTGACTGCTACCTGTAGTGCCCCGGTCCACCAGTTGTAGGCAAGCCTCTCTTCTTCAAGCTAAGTAGTGGCCGTCCATGAACTTCATTCATCATGGAGGGGCCATTTGCTTGTTGTGTTACTCTTAAGTATTAGTTTCATGTGCATGTTTTCTCTCTGGCTGACTGTGTGGGCTTGGCTTTTGTTGTGCTTTAGGCTGCATGCACTCAGGGTATTCTTCCCTGGGTGCTTGCTAGCACTACCCATGCACTGACAGAGTTATCTTCTCTAGTGTGTTCAGGAGTTCGCCCCTGAGGAGCCAGGGCCTCTGGGATAGAGCCATGCCTTGTGCTGTTCAAGAGTTTTTGACTTCTGTTTGGGCTCTTGGCAAGAGGCATTCTGTTGATTGTGTTAGAGGGCACTGGGCTGTGTGTGCTTATTATATGGCACTTTCGAGTACCATTTAGAACCAGTCTTTTGGGCTGCATTTTGTGTCTGTTATTCTTTGAGCAGCTCCAGTGCCTGGGGTTCCTTCTTTGTTAGCAACCATCAGTCCCTGGTAATCACCTCATAAGTCTTTGTTGTGGTCTGTTTTGGATTGGCCCATCAAGTTCACACTCACTGAGAGTTTGGGTTGATGGGTGTTCATCATCTTTGCTACCAGACGATGATCATTCTCTCTGCCTCTGCCATGCTGCTTGCTGATCGGTGATACCTGTGACCCTGAGTCCTGTGAGGTTTGTTCTCACTGGGTCTCTGCCCTTACTGATATGGCTTTGGGTCTGTAAGGTTTTCAGGCACCTGTTGCTTTGTGAGCTAGGTTTGCTCGAGTTAAGCATTGATGTCATATTGATCATCTGGATGCCCTGGAGTTGGTCCCTATGGTGCTTAGGGACCCGAAATTGGAGTTGTTGGCTATTTGGTTGGTGACTTGGTGCTTGGTTAGTTCAGCTGAGGATGCATCATTTGTTGTGTCCAGTGGCAGCTCTGCAAGGCTACTGATTCTGCCTTGGTAGATGCCTTATTGGTTGACCCTGTTTCCTTGGTCCCCTGTTCCCAGGCTCATATTTCCCAGGTCATCCACAGTGTCATTAAGTCTTGTCAACCTGTGGTCTATCCTCAGGCCCATAATGTTCTCTAATTCATTGCGGTGGCCACAGTCTTCTCCAATATGTCTTGGGCAGATATTTGGGCTCAATGGGTTTTGGCATTCTAACAGAGTTCTGGCAGCCTAGTATTTAGTTAATGTTCCCGGTCCCAGTCTGTCTTGCGTTGCTTTGGGCCATGTCTCCCGGCCTGGGTTCCCTTCTTCGTAGTGCCTTCCGCTCTTCTCGCTGGTAAGTCCCATTTTTGTTTTTTGTGATTAGCTTCAGGAAGCCACTGGGGAGTTTTCCTCAGAAACTCAGCATTGAATGTAATGAAATGCCTCTTTCTGATAGAGCCATGTTGGCTCTCTGGTTCTCTCCCTTAATTTTAGGTTTGTTGGTTTGTCGGTGAGTTGTCTGTTAACTCCAGAACTGAGTAAGGAAGTAGGTTGAGGGCAGGGGTGCTGGGCTTCCTGGTGGTGGCAATCAGTACTAACAATTTTTCTGTTCTTCTCAGTGAATCCCTTAGGAGGCAACAGTTTGGATATTAAAAGCTGTTCTAGTGCAATCAATATTTATTGACATTTTATATGTAAAAAGGGCTGCAACTGCTCTAAGTTTCAGCATTGCAACCTAAATACAAAGGGAGAAAAACCCCAGAGTTGAATGTAATGAATCACCATTTTCTGGGTGAGACCCTTCGGCTCCCCGGACCTATACCGGGCTGATGTATATATATTGGACCATTGCAGCAGTCAGTCGAAGGAGTTCTAAGCCTAACAGGGACCAGAGCCAGAACCTGGCCCTCTCAAGAGAGACACAAGGAGCAATGGCCTAAAGACACCCCCGTGTAATTGGAAGCAGTCTTTGCCATCTACCAGGTCAGGCACCCAGAAAGGTAGGAATCTTAAAACAAACTACTGCTGGTCAAAAATTGCAAACCGAAAGCCGAACTAGCAAACAGAACTTCGCCAATTAAAAACAAGTAAACAAACATGACATCACCACAACCGCCGCGCATCCGTCTGCGCAACCCCCCCTTCCCCAGGAAGGGGGACGGAGGGGTCCCAGACCTCCACACCGGCAACTCTCCTCAGTTCAAGAGGCTGTTGTGTTGGTGACGGTTGATCGCTCTGGCTCCACTCTTTGCGCAGTGCTGCAATGCGGTGTTGTTGCTCTGTTTTGGTGTTGTGTGAGCTGGAAGAAGCACAAGGGTACTGGGGCTGCACGCACCTAGGGCTACCTTCCCTAGGTGCCCTGTAAGTACTGCCCTTGCAGCCTCAGGGTTATCTTCCAAGAGCTGTTCAGGAGCAGCTGCCTCCGTGTGGTTCTGTCGCTGCTTGGTAATTGCCTGCCCTTGGGGGTTCAGCTGGGGAGGTTCTTACTTCTGTTTGCCCTTGGGTTAGGAGGTAGTTTCGTTGCTGGCTGGAGCACGAAGTGCTGTGCAGCTGTCTGATATACGCATAGCGACTGGTTCTGTTCACCTGGATATGTTGTGCTTTTGTGGGGGTTTTCTTTTGTTTTTGTTTTGTTTCGCCTGGCGGGGGTCTCCCTGGTGTGGTGGTAGAACCACTTGTGGGTTTTTAGTGGCCCTCCACTAGGTTCCTGGGCATCCACATGTCGCAGGGGTTCAGCTTTTAGTTGTTTGCTTGGTAGCTCTGGGATAACCGGTTAGCAGTACCTCGCCTGGGCTTCCCTTAGCAGTTAGTCTAAGGGCCCTGGAAACCCTCTTTGGAGCTCAGTGGTTCGATGTAGGAGACTTCTGAGTGCCACCTTGCCTTGTGCGAGTTTGAAGGTTGCTCTGTCCCCTTGTCTCAGGATGTTACTCACCGTCTGCCTCAGCCTTGCTGCCTGTTAGGGTCAGTGACACCTATGACCCAGAGTCCTGCGAGTGGTGTTCTTTGCTTGTATTCCATTCACCCAGTCCACTGAGACCAATATTCGGGTGCAGGCAGCTTTAGTGTTGCATGCGAGGTTTAGGTTGCAGCAGTGTGCGAGGCTGGTTGCCTTTCTGGATGCCCCGCAGATGCCCTACTGAATTATACTGGTAGTGAGACACTGGCAGCTTCGGGGATTGCCCCTTCCAGATCGGAGGCGGAGGCATTCGAATCTGGTACTCCTGTCGGAGCTTTTGGGCCACGCCAGCAGGCCCTCTTCATCCCTGCTTTTCTGGTGGACTTTGCTTTTTCTCCTGAGGCAGAGGGTTTGGAGGGCGGCTCGGCCCCGGGTCCTGACGTGGAGGATTCCGGGGCTGGGGAGGAGTGATCTTGGGGGGGCCCCTGGGGCCCACTTGTCCCTGCTTGGGTGTTTGGTACCCTCGGTGCGGGGCTTGTTGTTACAGGGGGAGAGGTTTTCCTATCCCCTCCCTGTACAAATTTGTTACAAATTTGACTTCTCCCCGGGTTTGGTTCCAACTTCCCTTGGGTTCTTCGGTTCCCTCCTTCTGGAGGTTTTTGGCTTCCTACATCCCACCGAGGAAGGTGTGGGAAGCCCTTGCGGCTTACCTCCTGCGAGACCCAGATTACGCCTTGATATTGAAGCCTCCTTCTTTTCAGTTTTGCTCCTCTTTTTCCTTAATGGGTGTGTTGCAAGGTGCCGGAGTCTTCCTGGCTGGCAGACTGCCTTTTCTTTCGTTGGGGGCTTGGCATTCGTCCTGTTGGACTGCGCACTTGGATGGTGAGAGTTGACTACAGATGTTCAGGTTTCCTGGGGGGTGAGTTGGAGCACCTCAATGCGTGCTTGTTCGCCCCCATCCTTCCTTATGATGTTGGCCAGGTGCGGCTTCATGTGCAGGTTCCCTCCTTTTCGGCATCCCCGGTGGCTGAGGATTTGGGCACCTGTGGGCACTTGGCTTTGGTCTTGCGCTTCTTTTCCCTGCGGGTGGTGTCTTTGGACTGGCTCGTGGTAGGTGTGGAGGAGCTAGGTTCCGGGCCAGTGTCCGGTGTGCTGGCTTCAGCAGCTCGGGCACCGGCTGCCTTGTTGAAGTTGTACACGCCATTTCTGAGGGAGGCAGTGTATGTTCTTTGCTTCTCGTCTCGCGTGCTGACAGGCAGTGCTCGTCCTAAATTTTGCAATTGTTTTGGGCCCTGGCTCTTCGTTTTTTATCCCTGTTTGTCCGTTGCTGTTTGCAGAGTCTGCGGTGGTGCATTTCTGCAGGCAGTTTCGTCTAGTTGATGGCCTATATCGGACTTGTAGGTTATCCAGGGGGGGAAGCCGTGGAGGTCCTGCCCAGAAGGGTCACTCCAGGTCTCAGGGTTCCTTCGGTCGTCGTAAGCCAGTAGTGCCAGATTCGGGACTGGCCTTCCTGCGGAGTCGTTGGCTCAGTGATCGCAATGAGTTTCAGTCGGGCTCTCATAGGGGTCGTATGCCCTTTCACGGTTCGCCCTGTTGGCGGGGCAGTGGGGGGGGGGGGCTCACGCTGTTTGTTCTCGCCTGGTCCCATGATTTGTGGGCAATTCGGGTCCTTTTCCTCCAGCCTGTGGTGGCGTTGATTCTTTTCTTCTCCTTTGGGGGATTGGAGCTTGCAGGGCGGGCCTCTTCCCCTGCGCTCTGTCAGGTCATCCTGGAGTGGGGAGTAGAAGATCTCCCAGAACCCCATCAATCAGGTATCAAGCAGTTGAATATATCCAACCAAAATCAACAATTGTATTTTTTTTTCACTCTGTGATAACTATTTCAGAATGAAAACAGTTCATCACTTCAGCCATAATTCTATGAGTGGGAAGTTTCAATCTAGTTGGTAATACAAGTCCGTAGTGTTGTGTTTTCAAATTATTAATATTACAAATGTTATCCAGAATCTATCAAGGCAATTGGTGAGACATTTGAAGTTGCGTGTCAGATGATTGGCTGTGAGGTCCAGCTGGTCACAGGCAAGATGGAAAAGAAGAGAAGTCGAGGACGTAGCCAGCTTGCGAATTTCCTGAACCCTTTGGCCTCACTCACCAAAACTTCCCCAGATACACTGAAAACTGCAGGTAAGTTTTATGAAATTTGTTGGACTTTGACAACTCAACACTTTGGCAATGTAGCATATTTATAATCACTAAGAGTTAAGAAAGCTTGTTTAACTTGTTAAATTCAGTAGTACAGAATTAATGAAACTTAAAATCTAAATAGGGATTAAACTTTTATTGTAGGTAGCCTATTAAGCCTAACTTTTTGTTAATCAGTTAAAACATTATTTTCATAAACATATACAGTAAGTACAGGTATACCATTTTTCATGTTATTTGATTGATGATGATGATCATCATTATTACTCTGTTTCCCATTTCTATGGGGTAGACACATCAACCCTCAAGAAAACAGACAGCAGTATAGAAAAAGAAGATAAGGGTGCTTATTAATTCACCCATTCATTCACCCATTTACACTCTACGTGCTGCACCGTCACGGTGAGTCGACACCATTACTCTCCAGCAACACCCTACCACTTCACATAACCTAGTATAATGCACTTTTCATGAGTTGATATTGAAAAATATGTTAAGCAATTAAATGTAAATTTTTTCACTCTCTCTTCAGAAACTAATTCTGTCTAGCTTCCTTTCTTAGCATATCTCATGCAGTTTTCAAACTTAAGCCTTGCTTCCTCAGTATATCTATCCATCATGTTGACCTCCCTCTCCCTTACTAAAATTTATTTTAATATATGCTTCAATGCTCTCTCGCTCTATTTGTTCAATGTGACCAAACCATCTCAATAAATTTCCTGCAATCTTTAGATTTAACTAACTTTTGACTCCAGATGTCTCCATTGCATTGTCATTCTTTACAATATTTGCTCTGTCCTCTTAGTACAACAAATGCAACACCAATTGTCTACTGTGAATGCTTAAACTCTTGATATTTTGTGGTGAAGCCACACCAGCGTCTCTGACCCATACATGACGGTAAGCACCACAGCTCCTTCATGCAGCACTACAGCTGTAACTTTCCCTGTCTTATTCTTCCTGACCAGGGCTTTCATTGCACCGGCGACTTTCCTTCACCGACTTATTCTACTCTCAACCTCTGCAGAACAAATTCCTGGTTTTGTCAACCATAGACCACAGGTATTTAAACTGATCAATCACTTCTAGAGCTTCTCCATTGGTGCCTTTTTCACACATTGTTACCTCCTCTCTCTCTCTCTCCACCACTGTTCCTTTATTTGTCTATATTTACGTTTAGCAATCTTCTCTTACATAAACAAAACATTGAACTGCTTAACACTTACATTTTAATTTTCTGACAAAAGAATTGCATAACTTCTATACATCAAATATGAAATATTCCTTTATTTCAGTCATATACTAATTCAACCCCCTTTTTCTAGTATTCATACCATGATCTTCCTCATGCCCTCATCCATATATAAACAGTGAATACAGTACACATCCATAGCAGAATCTGGTATCAATATTCAACCATTCATTATGATAATATTCCATTAACTGTTACAAGCTGTTTCCCTCATAAAATCTTTTCCAGTTCTAAAGCAAGATCTCCATCACATAAAAGTAACACCAGCAAGTCTCAACCATGGCCTGAGGAGACAATAGAATTTTGGGTACTGTACCTGAGAAAGACTTGAGCACCAGTGCCCTCAACATACAAGAAAAACCAAACCCAAAGCAAAACCAATACTGCATCATACACAAGCTGGGAAGGTTTAAGTATTACCTTCTACCTGAATTAAAGTTCCAGCTTGATACCAAGTCCAAAATGGATTAAAGACAAACCCCCTGTAGCCTCATCAGGAATTGTCTGCAGCTGGAAACCCCCCCCAACCCAGTAAGAAAATGGAACCAGCCATAGAAACAAAACTGAAGCCATATCACAACCAAAATCTTAAACACAAGCCAACAACCCACTGAAGTAAATGTTAACTCTTCAATAAATGGAAAAATTCTGCTTCCAGGAATAGAATGAGAGATGGAAGGCTACTGACTTTAATTGGAGCCTCTGGGCAAAATCTCAGGGGAAACAAAATCCAAAATGTCACCCACAAAACCAAGCTTCATTCTGTATCTACATGACCTCAAGCTGAGGGTGTTTGGGGACTGGGACCAGTGGAGGCGTCTGTAAAACCAAATGTCACAAAGGCCTACTGAGTCGGGTACAAAACGTGTGAAAAAGTACGAGCCCTTGTAAGCCACAAATGAAAACTTGTTAGTATTAAGGACTTGTGTTCTTCCTAAAAAAGAGGCAGTGACTGAAAGCACTTATCAGATAACAGAGAACTGCAAGCACTGATAATAAAATGCAAGAGCCCTCAACTGCATAGTGGCATCATTAGTAGTGAGGCAAGAAGAGGGCTCCAGCAGGATCAAAGCCCTCAACCAACATGCATAACCCTGCACCCGTCAGGAGTGTTGGACGTAGTAGATAGCATCAGTTCAAAAAAACACCACTTACCCCATAATACTACAAAGTACAAAATTCAACTCCCAAACCCAAGGAGGAAATCCAGTCACAAAAGGTAAATGCTCAATGTATGCTAAACAAACCTAATATCACCAGAGATAACAATAAATAGCTAGGGCAGCCAGTGCTCAAACAAAAAGTAAAAGAAACAAATTGCAAAAAAGGAAACCCTTAAGTAAACCCAAAATGGCCAAGTTTGAATATACAGTAGAACCAAGGTGATGACCTGGTGCTGATGCCCCAGGTGATGACCTGGTGCTGATGCCCCAAGTTATGACCTGGTGCTGGTGCCCCAAGTGATGACCTGGTGCTGGTGCCCCAGGTGATGACCTGGTGCTGGTGCCCCAGGTGATGACCTGGTGCTGGTGCCCCAAGTGATGACCTGGTGCTGGTGCCCCAGGTGATGACCTGGTGCTGATGCCCCAAGTGATGACCTGGTGCTGGTGCCCCAAGTGATGACCTGGTGCTGGTGCCCCAGGTGATGACCTGGTGCTGATGCCCCAAGTGATGACCTGGTGCTGGTGCCCCAAGTGCTGACCTGGTGCTGGTCACTATGGCTTGGATTTACAACAGTAGTTTGCTGAGCAATAATTGACATCAGTCTTATTCCTCAATTTTCACTTGCATGGGGTATTTTAAGAGTCATGATTTGTTTTTTGTACTATAGCAAGCTAGTATGCTCAGTAGTAGCACAAGTTGGAATTGCCCTTCCTTAAATATGTGATATGACCATTTGTAAAGCTCCTTGTCACCATGGAGAAAAACCCGTGTTTAGGCACAGTTAAAGTATTAGGTATACTCACAGACTCGAGTATAAAATCGAGTCCAAGCGCGGTTAAAAGCTCTATACCTCAGGGTACAGTCCTTGCACCACTGCTTTTCCTTATTCTCATATCAGATATAGACTCAAATACAAGGCGCTGTTTTGTATCATCCTTTGCAGATGACACAAAAATCAGCAGGAAAATTACCTCTGCTGAAGACATTGAAAAACTACAAGCAGATATTAATAAAGTTTTCGACTGAGCAGCAGAAAATAACATGATGTTTAACAGTGATAAATTCCAGGTACTCAGATACGGTAAAAATGAGAACCTTAAACATAATACAGGGTACAAAACACAATCAAATTTGCCCATAGCAGGAAAGCAACATTTAAAGGATTTTGGAATAATGATGTCTGACAACCTAACGTTTAGGGAGCATAACAAGCTAATATTGCGTCAGCCAGAAAAATGATAGGATGAATTACGAGAACTTTCAAATACTGTACAGGGATCCCATCACAGTGGTTGTACTCTTCAAATCACTTGTGTTGTCCCGTCTTGAGTACTGCTCAGTACTCATTTCTCCCCTCAGAGCAGGAGAGATTCCAGAAATAGAGGGAGTACAGAGAACATGTACGGTATAAACAGACTTGATACAGCACCTAAATTATTGGGATCATCTCAAAGCCCTCCAAATGTACTCGATAGAAAGAAGATGGGAGAGAGAGATATAAAATAATATACACATGGAAAATACTGGAGGGCCAGGTCCCAAATCTACACAGTAAAATAACACATACTGGAGTGAACAATATGGAAGAAAATGCAGAACAGAACCAGTGAAGAGCAGAGGTGCCATAGGCACAATCAGAGAACACTGTATAAACATCAGAGGTCCACGGTTGTTTAACATCCTCCAGCGACCATAAGAAATATTGCGGGAACAACCGTGGACATCTTCGAGAGAAAACTAGATAGTTTCCTCCAAGTAGTGCCAGACCAACCGGGCTGTGATGGGTATGTGGGCCTGCGGGCCGCTCCAAGCAACAGCTTGGTGGACCAAACTCTCACAAGTCAAGTCTGGCCTTGGGCTAGGCTTGTGGAGTAGAACAACTCCCAGAACCCCAACAGTCAGGTATCAACCAGGTACTTGTACCGATAGCCATACTGGTATGGGTCAGACACAGGCCTGGACAGAGGGTGTGTATAGTGTTGCCACATGGTCACAATAGATGAGGATGAATAGATAGTCAAAGCAGAAGTTAAATTGCTTGTTTGGTGTCGTCTGTAATGCCAATGAAGAGCTCAGAAGGGCTTTGATTTTTCATGGATTGACATCTGACTCTCATATCCAGGTTAATTGAATTATTTATCCTCAATACATATATAAACTTGCAGTGATACTTGAACATTCTCTGTGGTGCCATGCTCTGTCATTCCTGCCTGCTTCCTGATCATGAACCAAGGACACACTGAAATCTTACCTGAGAGAGCAGCTAAATGATATTTCTTGAAAAGGAGCTTTTAATGCTAATTGGGCATTTATTATTTTTGTCCCTGGTTAATTGGGTCCTCACCCATGAAAAATGGGAAATAGTGTAATGATGATGACCATAATTGTAGTTTGTATTTTTAGGAATATCATGTCTTTTCATAATCTAGTTACATGACAATCATTCGCTACATACAGTTCCTTGATACTGCATATATGATACAATACAGTACAGTACAGTAATTTTTATCACAGGTACACGGGCCTTTAGTAATGTTACATCAGGACTTGCCAAACTAAACCCAATGTCAGGTTTACGTTTAAAGCGTCCCACTTCAGTTGCACGCCACCAGCCTATGTCTCAATTTTATCTTCAGGTAAGCAGCATCATTTCATTTATAAAATAGTAGAGTATACTTTATATTTATCTGCTATGTATATGTCAGCAAAGTTGATATGAAGGAATTTTTAAAACTTAAAACTTCTAAAAAAAAAGATAGATTCTAGCTACGAAAAGAAATGTGCAATTAAAAAAGTGCAAAAATTCTCTTTTAATGAATAGAGTTGTAAATGTGAAATAACTTAAATGAGAGGTGAATAAATAGCAAAACTACTGGAAGCTTCTAATTATCATGCGACAAAGGTTGTATGAAAGACTTGACACCACGAGCATAGCTCTCATCCTGTAACTATATGTAGGTAATTTCACGTATAGAAAACACACACACACCACACACAACATGCACACACGCACACACACACATATATATATACATATACATATATATATATATACATATATATACACATATATATATATGCATGCATGCTACTAAGTGGCTCCCAGAACTGAAGGGCAAGAGCTACAAGGGGAGGTTAGAGGCATTAAATATGCCAAAACTAGAAGACAGAAGAAAAAGAGGTGATATGATCACTACATACAAAATAGTAACAGGAATTGGTAAAATTGATAGGGAAGATTTCCTGAGACCTGGAACTTTAAGAACAAGAGGTCATAGATTTAAACTAGCTAAACACAGATGCCGAAGAAACGTAAGAAAATTCACCTTCGCAAATAGTGGTAGACGGTTGGAACAAGTTAAGTGAGAAGGTGGTGGAGGCCAAGACCGTCAGTAGTTTCAAAGCGTTATATGACAAAGAGTGCTGGGAAGACGGGACACCACGAGCGTAGCTCTCATCCTGTAACTACACTTAGGTAATTACACAAGCACACGCACACACACGCACGCACGCACGCACGCACGCACGCACGCACGCATGCATATACATACAGTGTGGTATTGTACATATACACTTACATATGCAATATATTTGTGTGTATATGTTAATTGAAAAAATGTTGGGTTAAGTGTATGATAGGTACAAAGAGAGCCATGTTTAGAAATGTGTAAGGACAATGTTCAGGAAACATTGAATGAGTGTGTGGAAATGCTACAAGATGGTAGGATGGTTAGTGTGAAGAGTGATATCACTGTTAGAGGGAAGGGAGAGGTGGGGGTGGGGAGTGTTGGAAAGTGGGGTGTGCTAGGTTTAAATTGTAGTTGGGGATATCTTGATGGATAAGTGTTTGGAAATGGTGTGTGTGTTTCTATGAAATGTACTTGTATAGCATGAGTTGATTCACAGGTATACATATAGGCAAAGGGAAGAGGGCTGCGCTAGCTTTCTTGTGCTGGTCTTCGTGTGTCTTCCTGCCCATCTGTGTGTGTGATCTTTTCCACAAAATATGATTAGAGCAAAAGGATTAAAAGCATAATTATTAAAAAGAAATTAGTGAGACAAGTTTATTCCAACATATTACAGGCAGAAATATAATTTAAATTGAGATTTAGTAGTTCTACTGAAGTTTAATGTTTCTGTCCTATTGTGTAGTATAGAAATAAGTATGGTATACTGTATATGTGTATATTCAGTGATATGTACAGTACAGTCTATGCATTTTTTTGATTATCTGATTTCTTTTCAACTTGTATTTAGCATATGTTTGAGTATTGATAGGCATAGTCAAAGAATTTTTCTGGTTAACTGATACTATTTTGTATTCTCACAAACATCTAAGGAGTCATTGATGTTTTTGCTTTGCAGAAACCTACTGTTTGTGTGCAGAATGGAAGTGATATTATCATTCCAATGGGTGGCAATGAGACTCATTTAGCCTCATGTGGGGTAGTGGCTTCTAGTCTCCTTCCAGCATTATCTCCTCCACGTTATCCCTCGCCACCAATAGCCCGCTGCCAGAGTGATTCAGCCATTCTTCAGTCTTCGGGGGCAATGCGAAATATCATCCATGGTATGACTGCCAATCGTTCACCCACACCAGAGATATTTGTAAGTGAAACTGGAGATGCTACACACAGACATGCAGTCACCCCTACATTTGGGGGATTGTCTCCAACACTTCTGATGCAAAGAGTCAGGAAGATATCACATTCATCAGATGAAGTGGATGCACGTGATGACCGAGATGGAGGGGTATTGAGAGCATCTTCTGCAACAGACCTCCAATTGCACCTCACTTCCAGTCACTCAGAAGGACACATTCTCGGTTCATCTATACAGTCTGGTGGAGTAAACTCAGGCGGGGATCTCTCTAGCAACTTAGTGTCCCCTTTGTCAGCTCTTAATAAAGAGGCTGTGTTAGCTCCCTTCTCAGTCTTAGCACGAGGAGTACAGAGTTTGGCACCTGGTGCAGGTCGTCTAGCACGTGGTATGCAGAGCATTGGGGTAAATTTAGACCCTCGTCGATTGCGTGCTCAACGTCAAAAACAGCTGGAAGAAGATCCAATAATGAAAGAACGAAAATTACAGTGCAAGACAAAGATTATTCAAATCTAAGTTGTATGAATTACCGTACTATATATTTAACCCAAGTCCATCCCCCTGTTTTGGTAGTACTTAAATTAACGATGAGGACCATAGTATATACTGTATACCGACGTACAACGAAATTAGAACGTAGAAATCTGATCTATTGAGTTGGACAAACTGGGAAAACTATTTTTTACTTATGTTGCTTTGACAAACTAAACTAACCTATCCTAACCTCCCTAGGCCTAATACACAATATCTGAGGCCTAATATAATACATATGTGTGCTATATTTTGCCAAGGAATATTTAAGTTTGTGTTTTAGCTTCATTTATTTTAAAAGAATTCTTTTCTAGTCAGTATACTATCATCTAAAAGCTAAGAACGTTCAAATTGTGACTATTGACAATCGTCACAATAGGTACTATCTAAACAGGAGGATGATTTGTTTAATCCACACCTCTTTGTAGGAGAGAAATTCTAATATGAATGAAGGATCTGTTCTCTGATTTAAACGAATCAAAAACTGAACAAAAAAAAACTTGAAAGGTTCAGAACCATCCTAACTAGTCCTTGGTAAAACTTAAGTTACGTCCAAAATCTCATTTGCAATAATGAAGGAAAGCATAAGTGCAATTGCAACTAACTGGTATGTTTGAGTTTCCATAACATGATGTAAAAATAAGCTCAATTTCAATAATCAGGAATTCATAATATAAAATAAGAATTGAGCCATAATGAGTAGACAGTTGAATGTGCAGGGACTTGCAGTGTGCTCTTAGTGTTGCATCACTGGCAATCTTAAGTTCATTATTTATTAATCATTATATCTTGCCAAGATATATGCAGATACTTTTAATATTTTAATTTATTATACAGGGTGATCTTTTAAGTTTTGATGGCAATACAATACACATCAAATGTAATGCTGAGTAGTAGTTTTAATGCGAGTTCATCCGATGATTCAAATGTCTGCAACGTATGGTTCTTTGCTTCTAAATGTTATGCTCAAGAAATGATTCAACAGGACTTTAAACATTCCACATAAAGTTGACCTCTTTTGTGTGATCTCATGTTATTTGTATATTCTCACAATTTGTATTACTATTTATGTTTGTACATTGATAGTTGTAAACCACATAATTTTAGGTAGGTCTTCCATGAGCTTTATTCAGTAGACTTGTTTGTTGGTTTGTATGAGTTTTGATCTGTTGAAGATTGTAAACATCACACGCTCCAGGTAGTACAGATGCAATTGTAGTTCTTTGTAACATAGCATGATTATATTTTCTTGTATATATATATATGTATATACATTGGTTTTGGCAGAATTTTAGAGAATCTTAGAAAGAATAAATGGAATATTTTAGCATTATAAGTGTGGCTTTTGTGGTAAGAAACACAGACTTTTTGAAACACATTTATCACAGTTTCATTGCAAGTTTCCTCGACTATATCACTCTGTTTACATTATATTCGACGTCTTTAGCAAGATGTTAGTAGAAAGTAATCATTCAGTTTTTATTGATTAAAGTTTATTTGTGGGCAGCTTTTAAGTGAAATTTAAAAAAGAAAAATTTGTTAAGTTAATTTGAAATCATTTAGTGATTGACATTGTGCAGTATGTTACTTTTAGTGTGAGTGATCCCTCTAAGGGTTCAGGTATCATTGTGCTCTACAGGCTCACATTAATCTTCAGCAATATAATTGTTTGTTATCAGCTCATTATTGATTGATATAACATTTCTGGGAGTTATTGGTATTTAAAGTACATTAGTTGCTTTCATGTGTGCATTAAGACAGCTTTTAAATAATGTAGAAAGTGCATTCATAGATTACTTATATATCTAGTAATGCATATCATTAGTGTATGTATGCAGAGTTGTAAATGACTTGGTTTTACTGTTATTACAGAAGTTGAGGAAACTATTGGACATAAAATGCCTTACATCACACTAGATTTGACACTTGAAGTTTGGCAGCCTTTACAGTTTTACTGTTTATGTGAGTAAAGGGTCATGCGCTTATCACCATCATTATGGGTTTTTTTCTTCTTCTTCTTCCAAACATACCATGGCTGAAATTAATTTGAAATATGAAGTTTGTTTTAAATTTGAATATTAACATTTCAGTGTTTTGATGATGCTAAAATACATCATCCATAGTGAAATCCTTGAAAATAAAATAAAAAATATTTTTTACTTTTATTTTTTGGAGCACAGTGTGGGTAAAGCATATCAGGGAACCATCAAGAAATTACATTGACTAACTACCTTTTATTCAAGACTGCAATTGCTCTGCTTGTGAGTGTCTTCACAATGCTTTGCAAATTACTTGCCAGGAATGTATGGAAATTGTTTTTCTTTCTGCAGCAATATAGACCAATCATATATACACATTCCCATATTTTTATTTCTATTATGTTGAAAAATAAATGAGAAATTTGTAAAAATATAAGAGAAATTGTAAAATTTTCATAACATTAGTTTATTTAACTTCGTAACCCATATTATTAAATTACGTTCAGTTCTTCGTCTCTATTCTAGGAAAATCAACATTTTGACACCAAATGTACAGTTATGACCCAAAAACTAATGTAAAGAAAAAGAGTATTACCTGTATATGAACATTTTAGGCACTGTTGAGTGGGGCCTGGAAATGCCCAGGATGTTTACAGCTGAGTGCTCATCGACGGGTCAGAACATTAAAGTGTTAACATTAATAATGAGGAAATATTATATATTGTGGTACGTATTGCCTTCAGTTCTTTAATATTGTAGGTCTCAAATTAATGAAATATATTTAATGATGGTTAGTCAAACTTAATGTTGATGTGTTAAGTATGATTAAATTAACATTGATTATTTCACTCAATAATTACATTTGTTTAATCTTAACTTAAGAAAATATACAACAATTTATGAAGGTTGGTTAATAAACTGTTGTTTCTGCTGTAAAAGTGAAGAATGTAAAGAATTTATATGGAAATTTGTAGTTAATAGCACTGTATTTGGTTACATATGCCTAAAGTACTTTATATTACTAAGTATTATTTATAATTGGCTACAAATTATGCTTGTAGATGAGAAACTTTCCTGGAAGATCCTCTTAGTTGCTCCCTGAAGCTATCTCTTTGAACTGGTTCCCCCCCCCCCCCATTCCCCTTCCTACTAAGTCACGTCAAGCACAGCATTCCTGTATGGCCTACATGGGACCACACACACAACCTGGCCCACTCACAGAGGCACAAGGAGCAAGAGATTGTTACGATCACCCTCACCAAGAAAATACAGATAAGGTAAGCGAAGCAACACAGACAACTGAAATATTCAAAGAAAACAATGCACTGAAACAGTCTCTCGAAACTAGCACGAACTTTCCCTAAATATGAATGGCTGCCAACAGGTAGCAACACCCCTATTCATCATAAATGCTAATGATTTTATATATCAAACAAGTTTGTTATATGAAACTGACAGTTTGACAAAGAATCATAGTGATGACCAGTATAGCAGCACTAATTCCTATGGTAAATAAAAGCACTAAAGTTATAGAATTGATATACATTTTATTTTATTTACAAAACAGGAGTAGGGACCTGTTCTTCAATCAGCATCACTACTCCTCTTAAGTGCATTTAGACAGATGTAGTCATCATATCAGCTACATTCAGGCAGGTGTGGTCATTATGTCGAGTGCTACTACATTCAGGCAGGTGTGGTCATTGTGTCGAGTGCTGACTACATTCAGGCAGGTGTGGTCATTGTGTCAAGTGCTGACTACATTCAGGCAGGTGTGGTCATTGTGTCAAATGCTGACTACATTCAGGCAGGTATGGTCATTGTGTCAAATGCTGAGTACATTCAGGCAGGTGTGGTCATTGTGTCAAATGCTGACTACATTCAGGCAGGTGTGGTCATTGTGTCAAGTGCTGACTATATTTAGACAGGTGTGGTCATTGTGTTGAGTGCTGACTGCATTTAGACAGGTGTGGTCATTTTCAATTACTGTATACATTTAGATGGGTGTGACTATTACGTTAACCACACTGGCGGCACAAAACATTCTGCACTATCGGTCAATCAGTACATGATTGGTGTGTGCATTTATAATTTTTAGTTATTATAAAGCCAGTACAGGTACAGTAATTATGTTCAGCATTTTGGGGAAGTCTTAAGGTTAAAAGACAAGCAGGTACGATTACAGTAGCAATCAATTGTGATGCAATTTTAAGTAAAAATATATATTGTTTTAATTTTACAGTGTATTGACAAGAGCTTGCAGAGTTTTATTAAACAATTCTCAATCTATTGCAGTACTTATGACTAGTTCATAAATATTATGATAACATTGATGGTAAAGAGTCAAATTAATTTACATATTTTGTTATACAGTACTTATTTATAGCTTTTGTACCTAATTATATACATACATTTAAATGGTAGGAGGTATATTCTGAATAACAATGATGATGGTATATCAATGATAAATTGAAATAGTACACTCATGATAAGTCATAATAATCAATATAACATACTGTAACTTTATTGATTCTAAAGTATATAAGCAGTTTTAACACAGATGACATTTTAGTCAAATAATTATTACCTGTCTTTGATGCAGTATGTTGAGCATGATAAATTATAGCAGCAATAGGGACAAATATATAAATATTTACATATACTGTTGCATTATATATAAATATTTATATATTTATCAAAATAGGTTTATATATAAATAGTATATTCAGTTGCATATTGGCTTGGGGACCATTCAAGCTTGTTTACATACTGTGTGTGGTGTGTGTGTGTGTGTGGTATATATATATATATATATATATATATATATATATATATATATATATATATATATATATATATATATATATATATATATATATATGTCGTACCTAGTAGCCAGAACTCACTTTTTGGCCTACTATGCAAGGCCCGATTTGCCTAATAGGCCAAGTTTTCATGAATTGTTTTTCGACTACCTAACCTACCTAACCTAACCTAACCTAACTTTTTCGGCTACCTAACCTAACCTAACCTATAAAGATAGGTTAGGTTAGGTTAGGTAGGGTTGGTTAGGTTCGGCCATATATCTACGTTAATTTTAACTCCAATAAAAAAATTGACCTCATACATTATGAAATGGGTAGCTTTATCATTTCATAAGAAAAAAATTGGAGAAAATATATTAATTCAGGAAAACTTGGCTTATTAGGCAAATCGGGCCTTGCATAGTAGGCCAAAAAGTGAGTTCTGGCTACTAGGTACGACATATATATATATATATATATATATATATATATATATATATTATATATATATATATATATATATATATATATATATATATATATATATATAATATCACAGTATATATATTATATAATATATTATATATTATTATATATATATATATATATATATATATATATATATATTATATGTATATAATATATATATATAATATATATATATATATATATATATATATATATATATATATATATATATATATATATATATATATATATATATATAATATATACAGTATATATATATAATGTTGTACCTAGTAGCCAGAACGCACTTCTTGGCCTACTATGCAAAGCCTGATTTGCCTAATAGGCCAAGTGATTTTCTTTATTTTCAAATATTTGCTTGCAATTGGTTTATTTGAAATAATATTATATTTAGAACATAAATTATTGACTTCTTGAGGTTATCTTGAGATGATTTTGGGGCTTTTAGTGTCCCCGCAGCCTGGTCTTCGACCAGGCCTCCATCCCCAGGAAGCAGCCCGTGACAGATGACTAACACCCAGGTACCTATTTTACTGCTAGGTAACAGGGGCATAGGGTGAAAGAAACTCTGCCCATTGTTTCTCGCCGGCGCCCCGGGATCGAACCCAGGACCACAGGATCACATGTCCAGTGTGCTGTCCACTCGGCCGACTGGCTCCCTATGTCTGTAGAATGATTTTACAAAATGTGTTAATAACCTGCCACGAGACACACGCACACAAAAGCACCAGCAGTGTTACTGAATCAAACTATCTCGCCCATCCTCCTAAAGGGTAATAACTGAATACTGTATGGCAGTTTCCAGTGATTAAAGAGGTGCAACATTCTGTACTCTATATGCATGATTGCCTAACTGACCAGCTAGAGGGAAAAAATTATGTATATGGTTTATGCAAATTGAGGGATAAAACCACATGTGAAATAAATATGCCATACTTTGCGAGTTACACTACTGTGTACTATCCAAAAACAAGAAAATGCCTTTGAGTTCTTATATCTTATTTTTGTCTATGTCTACAACCATCATTTAAAATTTTACCTAACTATGAAGTAATATGCAGTCATTATCACAATCATTATTAAACAGTTTTAATATACAAACATATGTTACTGCTAACTTGATAATACCATATACTAGTACGTATATGTCAAAATATCTAACACTGAAGCATTAAAATCTTCCTTTTCTTCATGAGCTTTAAGTCAAATAATGTAGAGCAGCACATGAAAAATTACCGTCACGTCTAGTCTAAGGTGCCACAGAGGCTGTTCACCAACATTTAATTAAAACATGTCATTAAAATGATGAAAAATAATGAAGCACTACATAAAATACCATACATTTAACAGTAGGAACTTCTTTACGTAATGTCAAGCAGTGCCCCTGTGGCATCTACCTGCTGGTCCTGCTGAAGGGTGATATTGACCTTCTCCAGAGGAGTGACTCCAAATAAAGCAGGCAACATCCACAGTGCATCTGCTTCTGTCTTTAATTGATCATTTTCTTTCTGAAGCACCTCTTGATCCCTGTCTAGCTGCTGTTCTTGACTTAATTATGTTAGATTAGGTTAGGTTAGGTAGGGTTGGTTAGGTTCAGTCATATATCTATGTTAGTTTTAACTCAAATTATAAAATTTTATACTCATACTTAATGACATGGATAGCTTCAACATTTCATAAGGAAAAAAATCGAAAAATATATAAATTCAGGAAAACTTGGCTTACTAGGCACTAGGCAAACTGGGCCTTGCATTGTAGGCCGAGTATGGCGTTCTGGCTTCGAGGTACAACATACATACATACATACATACATACATACATACATACATATATATATATATATATATATATATATATATATATATATATATATATATATATATATATATATATATATATATATATATATATATATATATATATATATATATATATATATATATATACATATATATTAAATAAGTTTTTAATAGTAAAAGGCAGCTAAGAGTTTGTTGCATTAATGTATTGATTACTATTAACATGGTTCTTATTGATCTTGGTTCCCTTATTTATATTTTACACAACCTCACTGACCAAGAATCAGGTGAAAATTTTTAGGTACAAACAAGAAAATAATTTTACACAAAAGGTGTAAGATGTTTTTAAGAGACGTGTAAAAATAATGCCAGTTTAGGCACAGGCAAATATTTTTTAATGAAGAGAGGTGCATAAGCTTTGTTTTTCCTTATTAATATGACAGCTCATCCTCCTGTTTAGGTAATACTTATAGTAACGATGAGACCCATCGTACATATATTGATGTAAAAGGCAATTAGAAAGTAGAAATTGGTATTATTGAATTTGGACAAACCAGAAAAGGTTTTGTATTTGTTGCAAACTAAATCTAAACTAACATAACCTAACCTTCCTAAGCCTAATGCATGCTTTCTGAGGCCTAATATAGTTCATATATATGTGTTATACTAAGCCTAGGAATATTTGTTTTTATAGCTTTATTTTTTCCAGGCTCTATAAAGTGAATAGTACCAAATTCTAGTATCTAATTGCCTTTTATGTCAGTATATGAATAATAGTTCACATAGTTGTAAAAAGTACTATCTAAACAGAGGATGTGTTGAATATGACGCATACAAGTGTCCAGATCTCTGGCTTACAGCACTTGATCTTTTGTCATCAGATGACGGGTGTTCTCATTACATAGTAAGTATATCAGTATGTAGCTAGTATGTCATTATGTAGCTATTATGTTAAATAATTTAATAAACTAGTATAGTATTGCAGTACGTGGCTATTATGTTGTTATATTACTAGTATAGTATTACTTAGCTAGTATGACATTACTTAGTATATCATTGCATAACTGGTATGTCATTATGTAGCTAATATATTATTACATAGCTGGTATGTCATTGTACAGCTGGTATTACAGTACATATCAGTAGTTGGTATGTCATTGTATAGCTGATATGACAATACATAGCTGGTATGACAATTCATAGCTAGTATGACATTACACAGTTGGTATAACAATACAATACATAGCTAGAATGTCACTGAGGAGAAAGAGATTAGAAACAAAAAGAGTATACTGTATATCTGAGAAATACATTGTAGAGTGTTATCATTCAATATTAGTGCTTATTGTAGGCATTAGTCTACTGTAAATGCATCTATCGTAGATAATTTTAATAACCTAAAAATTCTGGTTTCACTGTGTTGTTAATATTTGTGAATACATACTGTATCAATGAAATACTGACATTGAATGGCCAAAAGCTCAGTGTCTATCACATTATTAAACAAGGTATGTGGTTAGAGTGGGATTATAGATGGATTCCGTATTATCTAATGCAAAGCAAGATCACTGGTAAAATAACGCATTTTAAGGGGCCTGAATAATTGTTTGGGGTATTTTATTATTTTTTCTGGGGGAGAGCCCCGTCAGCTCCCCGGAGCTATCCAGGCTAAATGGATATGTATATTTTTCTGGCATTGGTCAATGCATGGAGTTCTTGCCTACTGGGGACCATGAGCCAGAACCTGGCCCCCCTCTAGAGAGGCATGAGGAGGAATGGCCTATAGAGACCCTCCTGTGGTTGGGAGCATTCTCTGTCTGCCATCGACCGGGATAGGCATCCAGAAGAGTAGGTGCCCCAAAAAAAATCCCTATTCTGGTAAAACTATTGCGACCGAAGGCCGAACAAGTGGACAGAACTACCCAAACGAAAATTAGCAAACTAGCATGACGTCGTCATGTCACCGCGCCGCTGTCTGCGCAACCCCCTTCCCTCCCCGGGAGGGGGAAGGGGGAGCCCCAGACGCACCTGCCGGCGACCCAACCTTCAGTTCTTGGCTGATGGGAGTCTGGTATGGTCATGCCTCTGGCTCCAGTTTTTATTTCAGTCCTGTGCCTTATGGTGTGGGCTGGTTCTTTCAGGTGGTGCGTGAGCCAGGAGTCGTATTCCGTGGTACTCGGGCTGCATGTGCCTAGGGTTCCCTTCTATAGGTGCCCCTGTAAGTACTGCCCTTGGGGCCGCCTTCCACAAGTCACCTCGGGACCTACCTCCAATGTGCCGTTTACTGCTCGGTATTTGGCCGCCCTTGGGGTCAGCTGGGGTTTTTCTTACCCTTGTTTGTCTCTGGGTAGGGGGTAGCTTTCGTCACGGGCAGGGGCACGGGGTACTGCACAGCCAGTTTTCACCTATAACAGCGGCCGGCTCTGTTCTGCCTGGGTACGTTGTCCTCTTGTGGGGTTTTTCTTTTACTTTGTTTTCTGCCTGGTGGAGGGATCAGTCTTTGTGGTCCCCATCGCTGTTCAGGGGGTATATATATCTATATTTGTATTTTATGGTCCTCCTTGCTTGGCCCCCATGAGTGGACACGTCCCGAGGGTTCAGCTTTAGAAGTTTGTTTGGTAGACCTGGGTGTTAGTTCACATTACCCTGCCTGGGCTTTCCTTAGCATGTAACCATGGCTAAGGGCCCTGGGAAACCCCACAGGGGCTACGTGGTCCGATAGATGTGACCCCTGAGTCCCCTCTCGCGTCCTGTGGGTATGAAGGTTGCTCTGTCCCCTTGTCTCAGGGTGACACTCACCGGTTTTGCCTCCGCCGTGCTGCCTGTTGGGTCGATAATTGTTTTGACCCAGAGTCGTGCGACGTGTGTTGTCTGTATGTACTCCAGTTCACCCAAGCCACTGTTAATGATATACAGGTGCAGGCAGCTATGGCATTGCATGCTAGATTTAGGTTGCTGCAACCCGCTAGGTTGGTTGCGGCCCCAGATGCCCCAAGATTGCCCCGTTTTGCTTATAGGAACTCGGACTTGGGGGATCGGAGTTGCTTCGGCTCTGGTTCCATCTGCCATCCCAGTCCTTCCCCCTCTGTTGTTCCTCCGGTCCCCACCCCCCCTTGCTTCCGGCTCTGAAGCGTCTGAGGGTTTCGGAGTCGGGGCAGGGTCTAAAATTCAAATTCAAAATTCAAATGTTTATTCAGGTAAAGTACATACATACAAGAGGTTATACAAAAATTGATAGATTTATAGATAGAGCTAGTACATACAATGCCTAAAGCCACTATTATGCAAAGCGTTTCGGGCAGGAAAAACATTAAAGACTAAAACTTAATACTAATTGAGAACTAATTGAGGTCTAGCTAGTGTTGAGACTTGGGCGGTCTCGGGGGTGTCTCCTTCTGAGGTTGCAGCGGAGGCATTCGAGCCTGTTCCTCCAGCCGTGCTGTATAGGTCTGACCACTGGGCTCCCTTCCTTATTGTTTTGTACGGCTGCCCGGCTTTTACTTGTGGGGCTGAGGCTTTGGGGGAACAACTCGGCCCCGGGTCCTGCTGTGGAGGTTCCCGGGGTTGGGCAGGGGGTTGCCTGGGGGAGCCTAGGCCCCGTTTTGCTCCGCTTGGGTTTTTGTACCCTCGGAGCGGGGCTTGCAGTTCCTCTGGGTAGGGTTTTTCCTTTCCCCTCTACGGCCAGGTTGCGTTCGTGTTGGTCTCAGGTCTACCTCTCCCTGGGTTCAATTCTGTCCCCCTTTGGGTCCGTCGGTTCCGTCATTTCTGGGGATGCTTTTCACCCCCTTTTCCTTGCCTATTTTGTGCTTCTGTCGCAATACTGTTCCCTTCGTATCGGGATCCCTACGCCTCCCTTGGTCTGAGGTGTCTTTGGGCCCGTATGTGCCATCTTGCAGTTGTGCTTGCTTGTCACGGTTCTTGTTGGTTCGCGAACCTCTTTGGTACTGTACTTCACATGTTATTAGAACATCTGCTGACTTCCGGTAAGGTTTCCCTCCAGTCTTTCTTTTGTCTTCACATAGTCTCTCTTTCCTGTTTCGACATTCCTCATATTCGTTACGTACGCCTTGCTGGTGTATGTACAATGTGTGTGCATGCAACTGGTGTGCTGCATATGGTGTAGTGTGCTACATATGTACGACTGGTGTACGAACCGTGCCGCCCAGTAGACGAGTGGTGCAGTTCGTACTTCGGGCGCTGGGGACGGGGTGATCGTTTTGTTTCTGGGCAGTGTACACATGTATTGGTGTTCTGTGTTCTTCTCACAGATTCTACGCCATTTTCGCTCCAATTATCTCCTGTCCTAACCCCCTGGATACTCGGGGTGTTCTGGATTTTGTGTGGAGCGATCTTCTAGTTCTTTTCTTGGCTTGCGAGTGTGGGGCGACTCTTGAGTGGCACCTCCTCCGCCTCTGTACTGAGTGCACCTCGTCTTCTCCTACTGGGCACACACCTCTGGACATTCTCCATTAGGGATGCTCCTGTTACATTTTACGGCTCAGCTGTGTGGTGACACAGTAGTGTCTGTTCTGCAGATGAGATTGTTCTGTCTGGCGACTGTCAGCCAGGTGCTGGTTCTCGCTGTTTGGTGGGGTACTCGCCTAGTTGTGCTTGCGGGGGTTGAGATCTTGCTCTTTGGTCCTGCCTCTCTGCTGTCATTCAACAGCTGTACAGATTCCTGAGCCTAATGGGCTCTGTCTTCTCTACATTTGCAGCTGTGTATGGAGTCTGCCTCCACCACATCACTTCCTTGTGCATTCCAATTCCTGACTACTCTGACACTGAGAAAATTCTTTCTCATATCTCTATGGCTCATTTAGGTCCTCAGCTTCCACCTGTGTCCCCTTGTGCGTGTACCACCCGTGTTAAATGCTCCGTCCTTCTCTACCCTGTCAGTTCCCCCTTGACAGGGTTGCGTTATTGACACCTGACAGGGTTGTTAGGTGTTGTGTGTTTTGCTTAGACGCTTTGTGTGTATCTTACAGTGACTACTTTGTTTGTGTATCGTGTTCCTCGTTGTACCGTGGGGGCACTGCCCCGCATTTTGGGAAAACACCCTTGAGTCTTTTCTCGATATTTAGACACTTCTTCGTTCCCCCGGTCCATGCGTTGTGTCCTCCTTTCTTGACTTGGCCCTCGGACACTTGGATCTCTGGACACTCCTTCCTTGCCTATCTTCGGTGCCTGGCTGCGGTCTGATATCTATGGTGTTCCTTTGTGCATGTGCGACCGCCCATGACACACGTTGTGGTTGGTCATGTACATTGTGTTGCCGGCTGCTCTTTGGTTCATATTCCAGTCTTTTCCTAACCTATTTCCGTTTTTCCACTCTCTATGCTACACATGGTTGTGTATCTTAGTCGGTGCTTATTGGCTATACTGTTGTTAGGTGCTGGGGTAGGCCTCTGTCCATGTTTAGTTCCCTGATTTTGAACTGCCCTGGCATTCAGTTTTGGGACTAGGTTCTTTCACTTTTTCCTTGTATCTCACTGCAAGCTTCTCTGTTGCAATGTCTGTGGGAGATTGTGGACTTTTGGTCAACCACTCCTGCCCTACTAGTTCCTTTTATTGGGTCGAGTAGTTAGGATTCCGGTTCTGGCTTTTCTATGCTCCTTTTCCAGAACGTGCATTTTTAGTGTCCTGTGGTTCATGTCCTGCGTCGTTCTCCTCCTATGTGCCTCAGAGACGCATGCGCGTTCTTCCCTGCAGGAGCTGGGTGCGCTGCTCCTTTGGGTTGCTGGTTTGCTGTTTTTTTGCTTCGCGTCTTGTACCTTAGTTCGTGGTGCTCGGTTTCATCGTTGACCTCTGCCTGGGCCATGGCTCTTTGATGTTTGGCCTTGTTGGTCCTTCAGGGGTCCTGGAGGGGGGGGGGTTGTTCTTCCCGGACGGGGCATTTCTGCTCGCCCGGGTTGGTTCCTTTTCGGCTTGCTGGGATTGGGTTCCTGGTTCCCTGGCGGCCGTTCCTTCTGGTTTTTGCCAGCCTTGGTTGGGGGCACTGCCTTCCTCGGTTTCCAATCCTGAGGGGCTTCCCACGGCTCCGCTTGTTTTAGCAGATTGGTCCAGCCCTGTACGGGGCTGGTTCGTTCTTCCCCCTCGAGTCTTCGTGTTTCACATTTTTGTCTCGAGTTCTCGTTGCTTGTGTGGGCGCTGGTAGCTTCATTGTTGGTTTCCCACCTGCGTGCTTCGTCTCGGCGGCAATGTGTTGTTTTCCTGGTGGTCCTTCAGGTTTTCCTGTCACTGTAAAAGAGACAAATGTATGTGAATGCATGTGTGTGAATATATGCATGTATATACTGTATGTATATGTACGTATATATGTGTGTGTATGTATATGTATGTGTATAAAGTACTTATGGAAGCTGATCAGAATTGCATTTCACCTTTGTAAATGCACATTAATAACACTTCAAACACTTTATGTAAGGCATACGTAAATCTGTGTATCTATCTATCTATGTATTTCTGTATGTAGGTTAGCTTAGCATTTTAAAAGTACCGAATCACCTTCTGTGGTTGATTGTTCAATAAATCCCTGAACTATATGTTTAACTGATCTCTAACCCTGTCCATGGAGGACAGAAGAAAATGTATATATGCTGGTTAGCATTGTAAATGTGTGGCCACGTCTGTGGTAGAAAATAATAAAAAAAAAAAAACTGCGAAGGGTTCTTCGGTCTCTGATAGGGTTGTCTTGTCTTTCCCTTCGGGGTTGTTCCAGGACCGTCGTGTGGTGCCGTGTACTGTTGCCTCATCTTGGGTGGTGCTGGCGGTGCCGCTGCAGCTTGCGTTCGGTGTTGCTGTTCCTTCTGTTCTATTTTCTTTTCCTCGGTTTGTCATGATCCCTTCGGTTCTGGTGCGTTTTTGTTTTATTTTCAGGTCTCCTTCTGTTGGTGTTGACCTCTAGGGGTCGGGTCGGGGAGTTTCTGGCTCTCCTCTGGCACCCGTGTTTTTTCTGCTTCCTTTGTTGTTTGGTTGCGGGTCTTCGCTGCTCTGTGCGTGTCTTGGCCTCTGGGGCCGTGAAAGCATTTTGGTTTGCCCGTGTTTCCTTCCTTCCCTCCTTCCTGTTCGGGGGTTCGGGTCGTCTGAAGGGTCCTTTCGTTTCTTCTATGGTCTTGTTTTTGTTAGGGCGCGTGGCATCCGCCTCCCGGATCCTTCCCTCTTTTCCTTATCTGTGGTGAAGTAGCTCCGGGGAGCTGATGCCCCCCCCCCCAGAAAACCAGCGTTGAATGTAATGAAACGCCATTTTCTAGTTGAGTCCGGGAGGCTCACTCCCTCCGGTCGGTGGTGTTTTTTGCATTTTTTGACATCCAGCATAAGACCTGACGATTGGGTTGCCAGCGGGTGGGTCTGGGGCTCCCCCTTTCCCCTCCTGGGGAGGGGTTGCGCAGATAGTGGCGCAGCGACATGATATCATGCTATTTTGCTAATTTTCGTTTGGGGACTTCTGTCCATTTGTTCAGCCTTCGGTCACAATAGTTTTACCAGAATAGGGGTTAGTTTTGGGGCGCCTACCTTTCTGGGTGCCTGTCCCGGTCTATGGCAGACATAGAATGCTCCCAACCACAGGGGAGTCTCTATAGGCCACTGCTCCTCATGCGCCTCTAGAGGGGGGCCAGGTTCTGGCTCATGGTCCCCGGTAGGCAAGAACTCCATACATTGACTGATGCCAGAAAGATACATATCCATTCAGCCTGGATAGCTCCGGGGAGTCTCCCAGACTCGCCCAGAAAATGGCGTTTCATTACATTCAACGCTGTTTTTTTTTTATAATTGCCCTTAACCTAGACTCTTACCCCATTATGAGCTTTATTTTAAAGAAATCAAACTCAATTTATTTTTTGCTGTGAAAACAAAAAATAATCACACTGAATAAAATAAAAGTCAAAGGAAAGTACTGTAATATACTGTACAGTATATACAGTTATATAAATAGAAGAGATATTCTTGAGGATTTGTTAATCGATTATGATGAAATTTAAAAGAACATACACCTTCGCAGGCTTTACAATTCATATTATAAGTATTTTGAAACAAAAAAATTTATGAGATATATATTTTGAAAAAGATTTAAAACCAGATTCATGTTTTTTTGTATTATTAGGAAACGCAATTTAATAATTCCCATGATAATTTTTACAGAACTTTGCATAGTCTTTCCAGTGATTCCAGAATACTGATTTTGCAGTAATATTTGTAAAATTTTAAATATAAACAAATTATATGTATACAGTATAATATATGTAATTATTTTAAACTAAACTTTGAGTACCTGTGCTTATGTTTTAAGGCTAAACATAAAAAAATAAACAAATCTGAATACATTGTAAAGAGTAAACTTGATTCAGTCCCCTTAACAGTACAGTAATTTTTTTTTAGGTGTTTTGGCTCTTATATTTTGCCTAAAATTATCTTAATGTATGATTTATTTAACCTTGATGTCAGTAGCATGTTTTTAGTCTTAAGATTGCAATAAATTGCATTTTTTTTTTTTGCACTCAAAAGCCAAAGATTTTTTTTTAAGATCTGCACTTTGGTACATATAGTGTACAGTATATAAATTTACCATGTATTGCCTAATGCAAATGATAGGATTATATATTTGATTATCTTTATGCAAATGTTAGGAATTAATTTATTTGAGAAACGTGAGGCATGATTACATTCTTTAAACATGCATTAAGTGTACAGGTATTTAAAATGTAATTTTCATATTATTGATCATTAATGTTGAGTGACAATTGACCTTAAGTTTTATTGTATTTTGATTCCATCCATGTCATGATCTTTTTTTTTAATTGCTGTTCAATGAATAGCTTCTATAATACTAATTTTTGTTTTATTAGATTTTTTCCATTTTCTTAAGTTATTTGTATATTATTACAGTATTGCTGTATTCTTAATGTATAAGGACTTTAGTAATATTGCAAATTTTATTGCTTGGCAGCATATGGCACTGTGTGGACAAAGACTTTCACCAATATGACAAATGTTGAGTGACTGATTAAAAATAGGTACAGTAAAGATGATTTTCCTCCTTACAAATGGGTTGTTAACATGCAACCATCTTACACTGATTCTAATAACATAAATTCTTTCAGTATCCCTTCCCTTACCTGCTAATAATTGTGCGCCTACTCTTTTCAGCCTTCTCGTCTGTATTTACTAGTACACTCACTCTAGTTTGAGTATATTTCCAGTGCTCCAACACCAGACATTATTTATGTCATGATATAATTTAAGTACTGTACTTTATATCATTTTTTACTTAACCTGTTAATGATTTCTGTGCTCAGGCTACTTAGTTTTCTCATTTCTTGGTATTTTTAGTGTTGGAAGTATTTTACAAGCATGTTCTAGTGCAGGTCTCACATCATTTCCTGCATAAAATCTTGATCATGGAATAGGTTACAATTTTAACTTTTTTCTTACTCGCCATAAAGCAATTTTTATTTTGGTAGTTTTAAAATCCAGATTGTTTATTTTTCATATTTACTCTGCCTAAAGTATTGTACTGACTGGACACTAAAATTTGTGCTAAGTTACCTCTACTCTGATTAGGTTTATAATTATTTATGAAACTTCATTTGCATAGGTGCATTTATCTTAGTTTACTTTGTAATCATATTCCAAAATGTATATGTTCATCCAGATTCCCATACTGTTTTAATATATTTTCAGTTCTGTTGTATACTCTGTTCAGTACAGTATACAATATTATCATCAAAAAGTCATGCATGGAATTCATACCAAACCTTTATTAAACCTACAAACTCACCAGTGAATTTTAGATAAACATGATAGTTACAGACATGGCAACATTTGGGGAAATTTATGTATATTTAATTTTGATACAATGTTGACACTAATTGAATTCCAAAATATGGGATTTATCCTGGGGAAAATTTTTATTTACTAAATGACCCAACAAAGGCCATAGTGGAGCAATCTCTTCTACAACCTAAGTACTGTACTGTAGTTGCATAGGTTTTGGCAAAACTTAAGTCTATTAA
>WNGS01000543.1:4189765-4206716 GCA_020271785.1 Procambarus virginalis | reverse complement strand
AAACCAAAGAAAATTAAAAGGAAACAGGGAAACCGTAAGAAAAATCCAATAATGAAACAAAAGAATCCCAAGAACAAATCCAGGAAGAGATTACAAAAACTGAAGAAAAGTCAATAAATGAAAAAGAAGAACCAAGAAATTATACAAAAATGAGCCAAACACATCGCCCAAAATCGAAAAACTTTCCAAAACGGACAAAAATATTCAGAGTACAAATCCCAGGAAGAACAAAGAAAGCTCAAGAAAATATACAAGAAACAAGGAAGAACCCAAAAGAGAGTGCAAAAAAAAGGCAGAAGAAGCTTAAAGGGAAAAACGGCAAATCCAATAATATATCGGAATGGAAAAGAGCAAGAATGGAAAAGAAAAACTGAGGAATAATTTTGGAAATAAAATGGAAAATCCCCAAAAATCTGCGAAAGAAAACACTGAAGAACGGTAAAGACAAATCCAGGAAAGTTTAGGAAAGAAAACAATTAAGAAAGCAAAGCCAAATCTAGAAAAAGTCTGGGGAAGAAGACACTGAAGAACGGTAAAGCCAATCTAGGAAAAGTCCGGGGAAGAAAACACTGAAGAACGGTAACAACAAAAGTGTTGACAAGACCAAAGTGAGTGACAGAAGGGAAGGCCTGGACAAAGCCAAGTTATCAGCAGGAAAATCCGGTTATGATCAAGCCAAGTGCCCCAAGTATGAGGGCAAGTGTGGCACTTGTACCTTGAGGAGCGAGTGCTCCTCCGGCGAGTGGCGGGACGACGACTGTGGTGGCGACTGTGGTTGTTGTCATTCAGGTGAGGGTGACACTCAACCATCAGGGTGAGGGGTAACACTCAACCATCAGGGTGAGGGGTGACACTCAACCATCAGGGTGAGGGGTGACACTCAACCAGCAGGGTGAGGGTGACACTCAACCATCAGGGTGAGGGTGACACTCAACCATCAGGGTGAGGGTAACACTCAACCATCAGGGTGAGGGGTAACACTCAACCATCAGGGTGAGGGTGACACTCAACCATCAGGGTGAGGGTAACACTCAACCATCAGGGTGAGGGTGACACTCAACCATCAGTGTGAGGGTAACACTCAACCATCAGGGTGAGGGTAACACTCAACCATCAGGGTGAGGGTAACACTCAACCATCAGGGTGAGGGTGACACTCAACCATCAGGGTGAGGGTAACACTCAACCATCAGGGTGAAGGTGACACTCAACCATCAGGGTGAGGGTAAGACTCACCATCAGGGTGAGGGCAACACTCAACCATCAGGGTGAGGGTAACACTCAACCATCAGGGTGAAGGGTAACACTCAACCATCAGGGTGAGGGTAACACTCAACCATCAGGGTGAGGTGACACTCAACCATCAGGGTGAAGGGTAACACTCAACCATCAGGGTGAGGGTAACACTCAACCATCAGGTTGAGGGTAACACTCAACCATCAGGGTGAGGGTGACGCTCAACCATCAGGGTGAGGGGTAACACTCAACCATCAGGGTGAGGGGTAACACTCAACCATCAGGGTGAGGGTAACACTCAACCATCAGGGTGAAGGAAACGTTTAAACCTGTAATATATTGAACAATTTGGAGGATATTGATCCAGAGAACTTCTTCAAAAGGTCAGATGTAACACAAACAAGGAGCAACCCACACTGTAGGACAGAACACAGGACATACTCTTTCACCCACGGGGTTATAAACTCATAGAACCCCTTACCCACCCGAAGCCTTCAATTCATGCTTGAAGGCGAGAGCACAGATGGAACCATTAACGTAACTTTATGAAATATTAATATTGTCCAAGTGAGTGCTTGTTATATTTATATCTTATTTATACGCAGGCAAGGTAACCGAAAGTGTATTGACGTAACTCTTATTATTAATCTTTCTAGCCAAATGCACACCTAAGAAAAAATGCAGAAATGCAGGAGGAGTTTGTCGAAGTAAGTGTAGCGGCACGGAGACGGAGTTGAAGAAGGGTTGTAAGGGCACGGGGTGCATGTGTTGTCTGAAGAAGGCTAAACCCTGCAAGACGAAGAAGTCGTGTCTGAAGAAGGGTGGCAAGTGTACAATGGAGAAGGAGTGCTCCACCGGCAACTTCGCCACCAAGGGCTGCAAGGCCGGCTGTGTCTGCTGCCTCTACAAATGTAAGATACTTAGTCATATATTCCGCAGTATGTGTCTTTCTCATGCAGGTGTGTGTGTGTGTGTGTGTGTGTGTGTGTGTGTGTGTGTGTGTGTGTGTGTGTGTGTGTGTGTGTGTGTGTGTGTGTGTGTGTGTGTGTGTGTGTGTGTGGTGTGTTGTGTGTTGTGTGTTGTGTGTGTGTGTGTGTGTGTGTATGTGTGTGTGTGTGTGTGTGTGTATTCACTTAGTTGTATTTTACGGGGGTTGAGCTTTGCTCTTTCGGCCCGCCTCTCAACTGTCAATCAACTGTTTACTAACTACACTAACTAATTTTTTTTTTCCCACACCACACACACACACACACACCCCAGGAAGCAGCCCGTGACAGCTGACTAACTCCCAGGTACCTATTTACTGCTAGGTAACAGGGGCATTCAGGGTGAAAAAAACTTTGCCCCTTTGTTTCTGCCGGGTGCGGGAATCGAACCCTCGCCACAGAATTACGAATCCTGCGCGCTATCCACCAGGCTACCTACCTGTGTGTGTGTGTGTGGTACCCGTACATACGTATGTTTTATAATTTCCAATGAAGTGCCACTTGCCCGAAACGCTTTGCGTAATAGTGGCTTTAGGCATTGTATGTACTAGCTCTATCTATAAATCCATCAATCTTTGTAAAATCTCTTGTATGTATGTACCTTACCTAAATAAACATTTATTTATTACTTATTTATTATAAGTGCTTTCAAGATACAGAATTCTTATACTGGCTGACAAAGTATATATATTTTTCTATGTCCAGTAAGTCATGTGATTCTTCTACTGTCTCTGGTCCTGGCAACTTACATAAAGTGCCCTCGCTTCTTGCAGGTCGGCGTTCAATTCCCGATGGTGCAAGTAGTTGAGCACCATTCCTCCACTCCGTCCCATCCCATATCCTTGTTTTCATATTCTTTCCAAGTACTATATAGTCGCACTGGCTTAGCGCTTTCTGCTGACCATGACCTTACTTCCGGTTGCCATTCTAGCACACTAACAGCTGATATTATCCTTGACAGCCACTTGCAGCGAGAAGAAACAGTGCAAGAAGCACCATGGTCGGTGCAAGGAGCATTGTGAGGGGCATGAGCAGGTCATACACAAGGGGTGCAAGGGCCACAACTGCCAGTGTTGCGCACCGCACCCTGTTGAACCTCCGCACCCCGTTAAACCTCCGCACCCCGTTAAACCTCCGCACCCCGTTAAACCTCCGCCAGTCTCCTGCAGTCCGTCCTCGGAGTGTACCTACGCCGGCGGCTACTGCGTGGAGTTCGAGCACCCCTGCCGGCCCGGCTACTACGCGTTGGGCGAGTGTCACGGCGTGAGAAGCGGCTACGGCCAAGGAGGCCACTGCAAGTGCTGCCGGCCACGTGAGTTACTCTCTACTCTCCTTCCTCCTCTCCGTTACTCTCTACTCTCCTTCCTCCTCTCCGTTACTCTCTACTCTCCTTCCTCCTCTCCGTTACTCTCTGCTCTCCTTCCTCCTCTCCCATCTCTATTCATATTTCATAGGTGTTCCTCCCGACTGCTATTGAAATGTGGATACTACTGTAGTATGCAGACTACAGAGAGGTTTACAATATAATAAGCAGTTTATCGGGAGGTTTACACTATTGCATTCAGATTACCGGGAGGATTATACTGTAGCAAGTAGTTTACCGGGAGGATTATACTGTAGCAAGCAGTTTACCGGGAGGATTACACTATAGCAAGCAGTTTACCGGGAGGATTATACTATTGCAAGCGGTTTACCGGGAGGATTACACTATAGCAAGCAGTTTACCGGGAGGATTACACAATAGTATGCTGTCTACAACAAATATATCGATCCTATGAGCAGTTACATCCTTGCTCTTTATTCTAAGGACGAGCGCCCTGGCCATAGTGGACTTTGCCCCCCGTTAACTAGGCTTCATTTCGATCCTAACCTAAACTGGGTAAAACAATTCTGCATATGAACAAACTCTTATATCTTATAGTATGTCTACCGATATATTTACATCATGGTTCACTCATGCATACCATAATGTAAATATATGGGTAGACTGCCTACTATAGTGCAAATATATCAGGCCCCTCGTACTAGTGTAAATATATCAGGGGCCCCCGTACTATAGTGTAAATATATCAGGATTCCCGTAGTCTTATGTAAATATATCAGGCCCCTGTATTATAGTGTAAATATATCAGGCCCCTGTACTATAGTGTAAATATCCGAGTAGACCGCATACTATGGTGTAAACACATCGGTAGGTCACATATTAAGGTGTAGATACTTGGATAGAGTAAATATCTTGGCACGCCACATACTGTTAAGTAATTATCAAAAGAAGGCGCCAAGCCAGGAAGACTGTACCTCCAAGTGTGTCGCTGGATATTTATAAGGCGCTAAATACTTATGATGTCAATATAAGAACAAAAGCAAGCAAGGCGAGCGATATCAAGGGTATCGGATTCACCAAAGAGTATACCGAGAGACAAATGACCCCGAGGGACATCAGGCAAGCAAGACAAACGATCAACACGAATATTAGGCGAGTTGTTACTCCGGCGTGGTGTGTGGTCCTGGGTGTCGCTGCTAACGTGGCTTGCGTCCCGTGTTTCTCCTGAGGGGTCCTGTTCATAATTTCTTCTTCTTGAGAGTAGATGCAGTGTGCATGAAGGGTTTACCCTCCCGATGACTGCACCCGGACAGATGATGTTGGGAGACGCGTTGACGTTGAGGACGAGAAGAAAGTCAAATGTGTTAGTTGTGGCGGGCCGTAGAGAGAGGAGTGGCGACGAAAACAGAGGTGGACGTTAGAGGAGACTCGCCGCACCGTAGGGCGGGATGTCGAGTTCACGGCGGCAGCTAATTTACGCACGGCGTAGCGCTGTGCGCAAGGCGTCAACTAATATTTCTCCGGGAACTTGTATATCGGAAAGAGCAAGCAGTACGCTTCCCAAACCACCCACGAGTCAAAGGACACCCGGCCACCAGGCGGCGCCTTCGGCGGAGACATCTTATCCGGCACCCTATAAACAAACTCCTTCACCCGCGACACCCAATAGTGGATGAGCACCACGGGATCGGAAGCACCCGGGCATCCCGATAAGGGCCCAACACCTGACCCTCACAGGTCACGACCCCGGCAGCCGGGACTAGTCTTCCCCCAGACCGGGGCAACGAAGGAGGGGAAACCGCAGGGCATGCAGGCGCGGCATCGACCCAGACACTGGGCACAGGAGCCGAGACTCCCCGGCGCACATCTTTCCGCAACACCACGACGAGGGCCCGATTATCAGGGGCAACCCCCCACCGTGGGGATCCAACAGCAGGAGACGCAGAGGTGGGGAGGGGGAGGCACAGGTAGCAACTCGGAGCCCCTCACAGCCCCGTCATCCATGGTGGGGGACACCAGAGCATAATACTCCCCCACCTCCTCCCAAGGCATACCACGAAGGGGAGACACTCCGAGCCCACCGCGAACGCTTCGAGACAGGCCGCACGACACCACTCCCATCAGGCCCCGCCGCAGGCACGGCCACCATCTTCACATCCACACAGGCCACACCCGCACCGTCCGAAGAGGCCACAGAGACCACATCGCCCGCACTATCCACATCATCCAGGAAAACACCCTCAGAACACCGACGCGCACGCTTCTGCAAAGGGATGGAAGTAGCAGAACTACAGTCGCCAACACACACAGGCACGACAGGCACCTCCCCCTGCCGAAGCCCCCCTCCTCCAAAACAGCAGAACCCGCGTCCCCGGGAGCCGGTACCACATCCACAGGCTGGGGTGGGACATGAACCTCCACTGGGACATCCTGCACTACACACAGCGCAAGGCCTGGTCGATGACCGGGCCGCGGGGACGCTAAGCCCTGGAAGCACCTCAAGGTATCCTCAAGGTATCCAGGCGACGGCCCGACACCTACACACACCGGTTCAACAACCCCAGGGGCCACAGCAGTTACCAAACGTGTCGCACAGGCCATAGAACTCGCCTCAACAGGCGGAGCAGCAGACAGGCTATCAGGCGCCTCAGGCACAGTACCCACTCCGTCCTCAGAACCATCCGAACGCAACAGAGGCGGGAAATCCTCCGCACGAAAAATATGCACCCTACCAGTCGCTCCCACGTCGCACGCTGCAGCCAGATGACCCCGATCGTGACCACACGGGTAACATGTGCGCGGTTGTCCCGATACAGGCAGCGGAGCGTGTAACCCAACACGGACATCGACGACGGTACACTACACTTCAGCGACATCGTCAGGGTGCGGGTGCCTTTCATCGTGATTTATGAAAGTCATCGATAGGGTAAAAGTCAAATAAACGAATGAGACTTCGAAAGAGTAATCCACAGCGGTAGCGGTAGAAGTGATCAAAGTAAATAATAAAAGAAGTGAATAAATTCAAGCCGTCATTCTAGTTGTCATGTTTGTGCATATTTGCATATTTAACGGTGAACGAGTGATTTTTCACGACCAAAGATAACATTCACTCAAAAAAAAAAAACTTACGGGCCGGTGCCACCTCTTGGGTTGCTTAATCTTCAATCGACAAGTGATTATCCGAATTATATTACTACGCTCACATTCGCCGCCAGAGCAAATGTGTATGTTTAAACACAGCTGTAAGGTATTTTTTTTTTAAATTTGGTAGTTGTCACGAGGAATATTATGTCCCACATGCTACGTCTTACATTTGTCGACATTATAAAGCATTAGCCAGTCTTCCATTTGTGGAGTTCACATAGATCTCTTTGTAAGGCTTCAATCTCATTTTCACTTCCCACTTTACCATAAATCTTTGTGTCATCTGCAAATTTGATGATGTGATTTGTAATATTCCTATCCATGTCATTAATGTACATGACAAAATAGGGTTGGCCCAAAAATGGACCCCTGTGGTACCCAAGTTTCTAAAGGCAGTTCTTATGTTGGCCAATCTAACATATGCCGCTGATGATATCCTTTTGTTGTGGGCCTCTGGGGATAGGTTCGGTGTGATATCAACCCCCAGATCTTTCTATTTGACTCTTGCAGGATTTCACCTCCCAGATGATACTTTGTGTTCAGCTTTCTGCTCCCTTCGCCTAAATTCATTACTTTACACTTTCCTGAGTTTAGTAGCCATTTTCTAGACCATTCCTCCAGTTTGTTCAGGTCGTCCTGTAGTCTCTGTTTTCATCTGTCTTGATTCCTCTCATGTGTGTGGGGGGGGGGGTGTTTGTGAGTACGTAATTGTAGAGGGGGGGGGGGGTGAGTATGTGTGTTGGAGGGGTGGGAGAGCATGTTTGTGATGGGGGAAGGGAAGGGGGGGGTGATCTTGCATAATTTTAATCGCTCAAAATATAACTGACAATTTACAACTTGGGATTTAGCAAAACATTCTGATCAAGGGAGTAAGGTATATCTCCATATACGTCGTTAACCTCAGTTGATAGTTTAATATTTATGACGAATTATATTTTTCTAATGCCTTTTTCAGAAACGATTACCAGCACAACATCGACTACAAGCACATCTACAACATCGACTACAAGCACATCTACAACAAGCACATCTACAACATCGACTACAAGCACATCTACAACATCGACTACAAGCACATCTACAACATCGACTACAAGCACATCTACAACATCGACTACAAGCACATCTACAACATCGAGTACAAGCACATCTACATCATCAAGTACAAGCACATCTACAACATCGACTACAAGCACATCTACAACATCGACTACAAGCACATCTACATCATCGAGTACAAGCACATCTACATCATCGAGTACAAGCACATCTACATCATCGACTACAAGTTCATCTACATCATCAAGTACGACCACAACTTCGACTACATCGACATCTACAACTACATCTACAACAACATCTACAACAACATCTACAACTTCGTCTACATCTACAACTTCGTCTACATCTACAACTTCGTCTACAACAACATCTACAACTTCGTCTACATCTACAACTTCGTCTACAACTACATCTACAACTTCGTCTACAACAACATCTACAACTTCGTCTACATCTACAACTTCGTCTACAACTACATCTACAACTTCGTCTACAACTACATCTACAACTTCGTCTACAACTACATCTACAACTACATCTACAACTACATCTACAACCTCGTCTACAACTACATCTACAACTACAACTTCGACTACAACTACATCTACAACTACAACTTCGTCTACAACTACATCTACAACTACATCTACAACTACATCTACAACTTCGTCTACAACTACATCTACAACTACATCTACAACAACAACAACAACAACCACAACTACAACAACCACAACTACAACAACAACTACAACAACCACAACTACAACAACCACAACTACAACAACCACCACCACAGCAGCAGCAACCACCACCACAGCAGCAGCAACCACCACCACAGCAGCAGCAACCACCACAACAGCAGCAGCAACCACCACAACAATGGCAGGAGGCAGACGATAAAGACAAGAAATGGCGGGAAACCCTGGGCCACGTCATGTCAATTATTACCACACTTGGATACATTTCCTCAGCATTACACGTATGGTCACCTTGGTAACCCTGACTCTCACAACTTAAGACGATCTGTTTTGATGAACTATGTTAAGACATCATCCTCAACCAGTCTACTGATCATCCAGTACTCACCTGTGTGTTTACTTCAAAGATACATGACTATTTCATGTACAATTATCATGGGTTGCTGTAATTCCCATAATTTGCTGTCATTCTTATGAGTTGCCCTAATTGTAATAGATTGCTGTAATTACCATGTGATGCTGCAATTGACATGGATTGCTGTAGTATCAACTCTTAGGTTTATCTCAGCTAACAATATTATTATGTCAGCACAAAGTTAACATGTGCAACATTTACCACCACAATATTACCTGAATTAATCTAAGGGCCACAATCTCTCTAGTGGCCTCGACGGGGGCCAGGAAGCCGGCGCCTTGTTAAAGGTATCCCCTATTTTTCCTGATGATTTTATCAAGGTGGATTTTGAACTGCAGCCATGTTTTCGCATTGACGGCTTCGGCGGGTAGGCGGTTCCTTGGGTTTACAACCCTGTAGGTGAAACAGCGACTCCTGTTTTCTGTCCTACATAGTGGCTTGTTAAGCTCGGAGCTGTTGCCCCCTAGTATGTGCTACACTTTATACAACTTCACCCACTTAAAACATGCCACCTGCATTGTTCTCCCAGCCATACATGACTGTATTGTCAGTGGGTACTCGAAATTATATCAGCTGAGAAAATATAAACTAGGAAGATGGTGTCAGTTGAGAAAATATAAACTAGTTAGATGGTGTCAGCTGAGAAAATATAAACTATGAAGATGTCAGCTGAGAGGATTATGAGTATGTCAACAATGAGGCGGGAGTTAGCTGATTAAAGAGATTTCTTTAATCAGCTGACAACAATTTCTAAAGGTCAGAACTATCAAAACCAATTTTGGCCGAGTCATTGAGAGTATGACTTAAGACGGGCTGGGCTAATTTTTAGGAGATGGATTAATGTATTTGGAATTTGCATGAGGAACAGCTATCCAATATATCTTTTTATTTAGTGTTCAATATGTCCGTTCTTCAATGGGTAAATGCTCGTGTGTGCGCGCGCGCGTGTACTTCATGACATGTAAAAAACACCATAATTATCTTACCACGTTTTATTGTATTAAATGCACCAGAATCTCTAATATTAACTTTTTTATTGAACCTTTGTGATGTTTAATGTCCATAAATATTTGTCCAAGTCATAATACATTTCTTTCATACATGTTATTTTGTTATTATTCGCTAATAATAATGTTTCACTTAATCATGAAACATCATGATTAAGTGAGGTGGGGGGGGGGAAGAGTTCCTGTCCACAGCCTCTGCGGAAGTCTGTCAGCCTTTAGGCAGATAGGTCAATGCTACGGGTGTTAGAATCAAGGGCCAGACAGATAGGAATGAAGACGTCTGTATCCACCAAAACATTAGTTACGCTGCGACACTTGCGAAAGCTAAATTGAAAAGGGAAAAGTAGCAATAGTGTTCTAAGAACCACATCGGAAGTATTGACCACACGCTTGAAACGCTTCCAAATTCAACTCGTCAGGGCAATGGGGCGAAAATCCTTAGGGGAAGCCCGTTGATTATCGGGTTTCTGAATAGAAAGAACAACTGCCTGAAGCCATCCCTCGGGGACTGACGATGTCTTCCAATACGGGTTTAGATATTCAGCAAATACTGAACAGTGCCCGGCAGTGCACTGGGAGGGGAGGGGAGGAGAGATGACGGAGGATGTAGGCGATGAGTCACAATAACGTGGCTGAAGTATGTTGACCAGACCACACACTAGAAAGTGAAGGGACGGCGACGTTTCGGTCCGGACCGAAACGTCGTCGTCCCTTCACTTTTTAGTGTGTGGTCTGGTCAACGTGACGGAGGATCTCATAATGAATGCTGCCTGAGCTCGCCGCTGTGGACCTGCAGAGGGTTACGGAACACTGGAGTTCGGAAGGGGAGAAAAGGTCGTAACAGGGGAGCTGTAGGTGGGTGCTAAAGTCTGAGGGACGGGACTTGATAAAAGGTTTACAAGTAAGGAAAGGAGGAAGACAAGTACCGGAGCTAACTATTGAAGTGTGAACCAAGGTCGTTCGTGACCAACACCGGTTCTGCCACACCAGAACCATGGAGGTGAAGGACAGGCGAGATGTTTGCAACAAATTTACCCGCAAATGGATTTTCTTCCAGATTTGAGTGAGAGGGTTTAGCTGTAATATTCCGGAGTCAAGGTCAGACAGGTAAATAAGATTTTCATCTATCAGGCTTAGCCGTACCCATGGTCCTCTGAGCCACTGCACTCGCCTTCCAAAACAAATTAAATGAATAAGGTGTCTGTCAGGCCGCACGCTAACAACGTAGAGTTGGATTCCATTCCTTTCCGCCGTCCCATCCCAAATCCTAATCCTAGATTGATTGATTGATTGATAAAGATTAAGCCACCCAAAGGGGGCACGGGCATGAATAGCCCGTAAGTGGAGGCCCTTTGGAACCATTACCAGTACCAACAGCTGGTACTTGGGATCTGTGGATGGATGAGATCTTAATGGTCGCTCGCAGTTTATGGCCCGCAGAAGACTTTGTCGCCAGGTTTGCAGTTTAACGTGCAAAGCTACGCTTTATATCTGAACAGAGCAACGTCGGTAGTTTGGTACCATCAGGATCGTCGTCCTTTTCGAGGAATTGCATTTGTCCGTCTGGGAATTTGCGGTGAAATTCTGGGTCGTGGTATTCATTTTTCAGTATTGTGAGATCAATGTAAGCATTCAAGGTGTGGGCGTGGCCATACTTGGGGTGCGGGTATTTGTTCTGGCTAATTAACTTGTTACATCCGTGGGCCAATTTTCGTCTGGTGTGTGCGTTGCCAATGAACTCGCTGGGCGGAATGAACAGCACATAGCAAGTATTTTTGTTTTCGTCATCGTCTTCTTCGTCGGTCGCAAGGCCGTTCTCGTCGACGTCGGCTCTGGAGAGCCTCTTGGTGTTGGTTGTGGGAGCTTCGGGTGGTCCATTGTCGTCTTTGGATGTGGTGTCTTTGTTGGCAGGGGTAGCCAGGGTGGGTGGCGTCCCTGTTACCGGACTGGTTGTGGGGACTGTTGCGGGGTCGGACGAGGGGCCGGCCGTAGGTGAAGCTGGGAGAAAGTCGCCTGGTACCGTCACCGTCGGAAGTCCATTTGCGATGAGCAGCCTGTTGATAGTATGGACGTAACTGCAGCAGTTTTCCCCAGTGTTCTCGGGCAAGGCCGGGAAAGCAGACGTAGGCGGTTTGGCTAGCTGAGTTGAGGTGGTGCTTGCCAGTATCTTTTTTATTTCTTCCTGCCGGTGGAGACAGTCAAGTGAAACTGCAGTGTGTGGGCCATTGCAGAGTAGACAGCGTCGGTGGGAGGATGTGCAGGCTGTGTAGTGATGCTCCTGGGTGCAGATACTGCATTTCTACACTTGCTCGGTGCACTTACTGGTGTAGTGGGAGTACCGGTAGCACTTGAAGCACTGGCGGAGCTCCGTGTATCGTTCCTTGGTCATGTGGGCAGGTGGAGTCGTAATTCCGGCGCAATTAAGACCGTGTTTTTTGGCGTGGGTCGATGCGATGTCCGTGCTGAAGGTCACTTTCAGTGTGGGTCTGCGGCTGTTGTTGGAGCTGGTGCTGATCTTGGCCACTACCGCGGTCAGCGTCGGGTTCAGGGAATTAATGCTGGCGAGGATTTCGTGGTGGAGGCGGCAAATAGTTTCTCCAGGTCATTGATTCTGGAGAAGAGAAGGTGAACATCTTCTCTGGACTCCACGATGTCAGCCGGTGAGACATTTCCGATGGTAGAGACCTTTACTAAGATCTCAGCCGTAGTGAGAATGAGGTCCTCTCGGAGGCGAACCTTGACTCTGTGCACATGGTGCATGTACCATAGATGCTTCGGTCTGTGCACTATCTGTGCACTCCCCCCGCCTAATCCAAGTGAAAGTATAATATATATATATATATATATATATATATATATATATATATATATATATATATATATATATACATTTTGCCCATCAGCCCGCCGGCTGATGGGCAAAAAGTGGATTAAGTGTCCTGTACACACCAGTTGCATTGTTGCCCCTGGCAGTATGGGTTCGAATCACTTCTGGGGTGTGAGTTTTCAGTTGCATATAGTCCTGGGGACCATTCAGGTTGTTTGCATTTGTGTTCCTCACGTGTGCCCCAAAGAATGAGGCGATTTGATAAAATACTATGCCAAGATTACCATCAGAATGCCGGCGGGCTGATGGGCAAAATAGCCTCGGCTACCATCAGCTTTTGACCGGTCGTGATGGTCGAGTGGATTAAGGTGTCCTGTACACACAAGTTGCATTGTTGCTCCTGGCAGTATTGGTTCGAGTCACTTCTGGGGTGTGAGTTTTCAGTTGCATATAGTCCTGGGGACCATTCAGGCTTATTCGCATATATATATATATATAATATATATATATATATATATATATATATATATATATATATATATATATATATATATAATATATATATATATATATATATATATATATATATATATATATATATATATATTATATCTGCACCCCAGCGATGCAGTTCAGTGGGTGTATTATATATTGTTCGTTGCCAGAATGTTGCTACTCCCATAGATCTGCTACTGAACTGTCAGCCAGGGTACTCTCCCATGAGGTCTGTGTGGCTTTACCTCTCTGTAGCCACTACGTTACTAGTTGCCACCATTCAGGCACTGATACTAATCGGATGGCTAAGGGTACACTTTTATATAAGTCTGTGCTGTTTTACCACTCTCCAGGCAACAAGAACTTCCATAGAGAACGTGGTGTTCCCTAGGTGGTACTATGGTAACCTTCGTGTATGCTCTTAGAGAAATATTATAATGGACCCGGCACACTTAAACACAATGATAAAATGTGTGAATTTACTGACACTAATTACATGATCACACATACAATAACAAGCAATACATGAATATGAAAATAAGGATAATAAATCTGGGGCCAGATTCACGAAAGCACTTACGCAAGCACTTACGAACGTGTACATCTTTACTCAATCTTTGATGGCTTTAGTTACATTTATTAAACAGTTTACAAGCATGAAAACCTCCCATTCAACGGTTGTTATAGTTATAAACATTCTCCTGGTGCTTCGGAGCTCATTAACTGTCTAATAATTGTAAACAAAGCCGCCAAAAATTGAGAAAAGACGTACAGGTTCGTAAGTGTTTGCGTAAGTGCTTTCGTGAATCTGGCCCCTGGAGATCATCAGCAACTCTTCTTCCACAACCTCCTACAATCCTTCAACTGGGCAGAAAAGACAGGAGTCACACACTCTCTCACAGAAGGGCCTCTTCACCACGTCGGCACCTCTTCTTCACTGTCCTGCCGTCCACACACACTGTCCTCTCCAAGAGTCCTGGACACAAGCTGCCCTGCAGCCTATTCTACTACTAAAGTATTAATGTCATATTGCCACATACATAAGTAAATATTGTGGCCTATCTAGCCTACTCACACAAAGGGGTAATGGGAGGGAAAATGATCTACCTTTACATTCCTGGCTCACGACGCCTGTCCCTCGATGGTGTGAGGTTCCCACGCTTCCTGAGTCGATCCTTGACGATCCAGGAACGTTCCACAGGTCCTCAGGTGTCGTGAGGCCTTCGCGTCGTCGCCGTTCCAATCTCTGAGATTCAGCTATCCCAATCCTGGTTCACCAATGGGCGCTGAGCTAATCACTATATTCACACACTCGTCCCTTCCACAAGGCGTTGCTCCTTGTCCTAGGAACGGTGTCGTCCCTCCAAAACCCTCAGTGGATGTGAACCGGTCACAGCTAGGCCTGTCCGCCACACCTTCCAGGCCCTCAATGTCCAGCGTCGCCGCCGACAATTTCCAAGTTTGGCACTCCTTTGCTCAATGAACTTGGCTCCTTTTTGCTTCCCAGAAGCGCGGGGTCTCCAATATGTAAGGTGGGCTGCGATGACTAGTGCTAATCCACTGAGAAAGGCCTGTAGAGCCTCCAATCCTTGAGAGCTGACCGAGGTGCGTCCTCTCGCCTCCACAGTCAGGTCAACTCTCACGTTGGCGCCGCCCGGGGCACTCGGTGACGTCACGGCGGGCTCTGATTGGTCGCCCGTGACCCAAGCCACCCAATCCACACACGGCTAGCGTCCCTTCCAAAACGTCATATCTGCAGTAGGGATACTCTTTCATTTATATCAGGGTGCCAATTCCCCTTACTTACAAATTATAATGTAACTTTCTCATTTATCTGGCGGCCGGTCTGGTCGCCACATATACCAACACACTCCCTGTACCTCAGAGAATCAGTAGGGAGAGCTAATATGTATGACTCTTAAAGCAGGCAAACGAAAGAGATAGGAGAGGGCACCGTAACAATATATATATATATATATATATATATATATATATATATATATATATATATATATATATATATATATATGCAAACAAGCTGAATGGTCCCAGGACTAGATACAACTGAAAACTCACCCCAGAAGTGACTCGAACCATACTCCCAGGAGCAACGCAACTGGTATGTACAGGGATGCCTTAAACCACTTGACCATCACGACCGGACAAATTCCCCGCCGGCACCTGGATGGTTATCTTGGGCATAGCATTTTATCAAATCACCTCATTTTTTGGGGCAACACGTGAGGAACACAAATGCAAACAAGCCAGAATGGTCCCCATGCATATATGCAACTGAAAACTCACACCCCAGAAGTGACTCGAACCCATACTGCCAGGAGCATTATGCATCTGGCATATAGGCACCTTATCCACTCGACCATCACGACCGGACAAAAGGAGGTGATAGCCGAATCTATTTGAACACCCCCCCCCCCGCCGGCACTCTGATGGTAATCTTGGGTATAGTATTTTATCAAATCACCTCATTCTTTGGGGCACACATGAGGAACACAAATGAGAACAAGCTTGAATGGTCCAGGCATATATGCAACTGAAAACTCACACCCCAGAAGTGACTCGAACCCATACTGCCAGGAGCAACGCAACTGGTATGTACAGGGACGCCTTAATCCGCTTGACCATCACGACCGGACAAAAGGAAGTGATAGCCGAAGCTATATGAACCACTTCCCCACCGGCACTGGATGGTAATCTTGGGCATAGCATTTTATCAAATCACCTCATTTTTTGGGGGCAACACGTGAGGAACACAAATGCAAACAAGCCTGAATGGTCCCAGGACTATATGCAACTGATAAATCACACGATAGTCCTGGGGACCATTCAGGTTGTTTGCATTTGTGTTCCTCACGTGTTGCCCCAAAAAATGAGGTGATTTGATAAAATGCTATGCCCAAGATTACCATCCGAGTGCCGGTGGGGAAGTGGTTCATATAGCTTCGGCTATCACTTCCTTTTGTCCGGTCGTGATGGTCAAGCGGTTAAGGCGTCCCTGTACATACCAGTTGCGTTGCTCCTGGCAGTATGGGTTCGAGTCACTTCTGGGGTGTGAGTTTTCAGTTGTATCTAGTCCTGGGGACCATTCAGGCTTGTTTGCATTTGTGTTCCTCACGTGTTGCCCCAAAAAATGAAGTGATTTGATAAAATCTATGCCCAAGATAACCATCCAGGTGCCGGCGGGGAAGGGTTCATATAGCTCAGGCTATCACTCCTTTTGTCCGGTCGTGATGGTCAGTGGTAAGGATCCTGTACATACCAGTTGCGTTGCTCCTGGCAGTATGGGTTCGAGTCACTTCTGGGGTGTGAGTTTTCAGTTGTTCTAGTCCATGGGGACCATTCAGGCTTGTTTGCATTTGTGTTCCTCACGTGTTGCCCCAAAAACATGAGGTGATTTGATAAAATGCTATGCCCAAGATAACCATCCAGTGCCGGCGGGGAAGTGGTTCATATAGCTCAGGCTATCACTTCCTTTTGTCCGGGTCGTGATGGTCAAGTGGTTTAAGGCATCCCCTGTACATACCAGTTGCGTTGCTCCTGGGAGTATGGGTTCGAGTCACTTCTGGGGTGTGATGTTTTCAGTTGTATCTAGTCCTGGGGGACCATTCAGGCTTGTTTGCATTTGTGTCCTCACGTGTTGCCCCAAAAAATGAGGTGATTTGATAAAATGCTATGCCAAGATAACCATCCAGGTGCCGGCGGGGAAGTGGTTCATATAGCTCAGGCTATCACTTCCT
>WNGS01000543.1:4138152-4150120 GCA_020271785.1 Procambarus virginalis | reverse complement strand
TGTTAAAATATTGATTTAAGTTACTAGTTTCTTTACCATGAATTTTGGTAACTTGATTGCTCTTCTTAATATTAAGGAAACAAAACCATAGAAAGTTTACACAATAAGATCAACAATAACAGTAATGCAATCATATTTAACCAAATGCTTAAAATGATGTACACAACTTACGTGCGCTTCGTCATAAATTAGGCAGCATCAGTCTTGTGCACTTATTCCCAAAGCGATATGATAAAACTTGAAAGCATACAAAATGAAGCCATGACAATTATTCTTGGAGTCCCAAGAACTGCCAAAACATCTACTCTACGAGATAAGTTGTCCCTCCCCAGTGTTAAAAGCAGAATTAAGGAACTGAATGCTAAGCTTGCAATTAGGATAGCCAGATTTCCCCATTACAATGATATTGCCAAGGAAAAATGGAGTTCTGTGCTACTTACAGGAGAAAAGAGGAGAAGCAAAAAAATGGCATCACAGATCAGTCTGCTACCTCGAAGAACTTCACCTGCTTGAGCAAACTCGTGAGCTCATGCCTGTAGAGAGGTTACCTCTCTAGGAGGATGACCCATGTAGAATTATTATCAGTGAGATTACAACAAAAAAGCCCAACATGATACCACAAGAAATGAGAAGTATCGAGGAAATTTATAAAGAAGCTAGAAATGAATTAGATCAAATCTACACTGATGGGTCATCTAATCCTTTCATTGGCAGGGCTGGTGCAGCATACACTGTAATTAGGAATAAAGCCTTTCAAAGCTAAAATAAAGAAAAAGCACGTTTGAGAACTATGCCTCTTCAACACAAGCAGAGCTAACTGGTATTGTTATGGCATTAAGATTCCTTGAAAAAAACATTAATGGTGCAGTGATCTGCACCGATTCAAAAGCAGCACTACACTGCCTTTGTAAAAATCAGACAAAAAATTTTGCGATAGTCTCTGAAATCTAAAGAGAGCTGCGAGTGCACTAACCAATCAGGGTAGAGTTGTTAAATTCCTGTGGTTTCCCGATGTTGGAATCTGTGGAAATGAATGAGCAGATGTGCTGGCTGCTGAAGGAGATCATATTGAATACTGTACTTCATACCCAAGACTCTTCTACAAATCAGAGGTATTATCAGGCAACATTACTGTGACAAGGTAACTGAGGAAAGGATGATAGAAGAATAAATCAGTGAATCTGCATGCTGGTACAATGTGGTTCAGCTGGAAATCTCAACCATTATGGACGAAGAGGAGGTAGCCGCAGGAGGGAATCAGTAATAGCAAGAATCTCTCTTAGATACAAATATTCATGGAGATTTGGGATGATAGCAATAGCTGAGCAGCGGAGTTGCAGAATCTGTGGCGAGTGATGAATACCGCCTTGACCACTACCTGAGAGAATGTGAACATCTAAGAGCCATTACAAATATGCGTAGAATAATAACCCCCCACAATGTCTGAGTTAGGTAAATACTACTTGTCAAATATAGATACTGTTCTTAAAAGATTCCACCATTTTACACCCACAAGATAACTTAAGATTTTTAGGGTTGACAAATGTTAATAATCTTGTTTGATAAGCTGTTCACTTGAGACAGTTTCATAAGTCCTAGCTGTGTCTGGGTACAAATGACAGGATGTACAACCCAGTAGGTTTTCTTCCTATTGGGGTATGTTGTACATGCTGCTATGGCGATATAGCATGTCCATTCATAGGATGAGTGGCGCGACCCAATAAAGTCACCCCTCGGGGCACAATTAAATTAATTAAAATTATAATAATACATTTATATATATATATATATATATATATATATATATATATATATATATATATATATATATATATATATATAATATATATATATGCCATCCTCCTGTCCTTTGGCAGAGAAAGGCCATGTCGTCCTTGCATGCCTTGCTGGCGTTTCTCAAGCACTTTGTCCAGGGTTCGTATCCTGGCCAGGGAGGCCGGGATACATCAAGGATTGACTGGGAGTCAATCCTTAACTGTAGCCTCTGTTTACCCAACAATAAAAATGGGTATCTGGTTGCTAAACGATTTGGCAGAGTTGTTTTCCGAGGAACATAGGATCAAGGACTTGCCAGAATGCTACGCATGCTAGTGGCTGTACAAAAATGGAAAAACTCTTTTGTATATAAATAAAATATAAAAAATACAGACTGCACCACTAAATGGGTCTCTCTCGCAGGACCAGCACCCCAATCACTGCCTTCTGAAGCCCATAAGCAATCAAGCGATCAAGCTGGGATCGCCCCATTGCTGACCAAGAAGCTGCGACATTACTGGAAGCTGCGACAACACCACACGATACTGCTCGACTTAGCGCTGTAGCAGCTCCCCATGCAGGTGACTTCTTACTAGCAACCCAAATGTCAGCAACCGGCACGCGTCCCACACCGCAGGCCCTCCGAATTGCTGTGGCTTTCCGCCTCGCTGCCCCAATCCACACCGAATACAGGCGTATTTGCGGCGAGGCAGTGGCCGACAGGCAAGGACGACATGGCCTTCTCTGCCAAAGGACAGGAGGATGGCATGCAAGACATGGTGAGATTAATGACATTATCAAGAGAAGCCTTACTACAGCCGGTTGTCCAGCGGAGAGAGATCCCCGTTACCTAATGCCCCGCAACTCTGATAAGCCTGTCGGTCGCCCAGACGGGATCACGGTGAACCCCTGGAGGAATGGTAGACAGTTGGTGTGGGACTACACTCGCATTTCAACTTTAGCCACCACCTATCTTTACTTCAGTGCTGCACAGGCAGGAGGTGCTGCCAATCACCGGGAAGCAGCCAAGTCGTATAGATACAGAGATCTTGATCACCACTACAATTTTGTCCCCATTGCCTCAGAGACACTTGGGGCCTGGGGTAAAAGTGCTACTAGTTTTTGAAGGAGCTGGGGTCCAAGCAAATTGAAACAACTAGAGCCGCCAGTTTTCTCTTTCAGCGCCTTAGTGTGGCGATCCAGAGAGGAAATGCTCACTGCATCCATGGTTTCTGCCCGCCATCTGAGGAGCTGGAGGAGCTATACAACCCCTGTAACCAGTGGCATTGTACCCTGCATGTAACCAATGTTGTAACCCTTTTGTGTAATAAAAAAATAAAAATACAGTATATTATATATAACTATATATATATATTATATATAACTATATAACTAACTATATAACTAACTCACTCTGAGCGAGCATCAGAAATATTACAGGAACAACCGTGGACATCTTCAAGAAGAAACTAGATTATTTCCTTCAAGGAGTGCCTGACCAACCGGGCTGTGGTGGGTATGTGGGCCTGCGGGCTGCTCCAAGCAACAGCCTGGTGGACCAAACTCTCATAAGTGAAGTCTGGCCTCGGGCCGGGCTTGGGGAGTAGAACTCCCAGAACCCCATCAACCAGGTAACCAGCTATGGAAGCTTGTACATTATTACCTTCTCACACGATTTCCGGAGGACCTTATGCAAGGGATCAAAGTCGTTTTTCTAATTTAATTCAGTTATAGCAGAGAATAGCTTAAATCCACTTATATATTTCTTCACTGGCCAGGAGCGGGAGTGGCTCTGCATACGACTTGCACTATTGAAGAGGATCACTCGATAGCCTCATTTTAAAGCTGCATTCAAATTTAAAGCCGATTTCTTTCATCCCGCATTATATATTCCCCAGAGAGTAAGGCCACACAGATCCCAAAGTAAGGACACGAGGCTGGGGAGCCCACAAGAGAAGCAAAACCAAACCTTACCTGTTGAAGATGACAGCGATGATTATTCAAAACTGTTGGTCACCAGCGCGTGATGCCACATAAGCCCAGAGCAGCTACGTAATCACCCGTGGAGCCTCGCCTGTGGCATGGGCGTATGTGGGCAACCAGCTAGGCACAGGGTACAAGGAGCCAGAGAGGACACACTCACACACACAGCAAACGTTACTGGAGGAGGGACGGTAGGCGTGGTGACGGGCGGCGTGTTGGGTCCATCAGCTGTGTGGCGTCCCGACCCCAGCCTCTGACTCTGGCTTGGACGCAGGGACACAGCTGCGGGAAGGGAACTATCGGGGGAAAGCGCCAAGCCATTACGACTATATTAGCACTGGGAAGGGATCAAGATAAGGATTTGGGATGGGACATGAATGCACGCCTGACATCTGGGTTGGTCAGGCACTAGCTGGGTGGGTCAGGCTCTCTCTGGGTTGGTCAGGCACTCTCTCTGGGTAGGTCAGGCACTCTCTCGATCTGGGTGGGTCAGGCATTCTCTCTGGGTGGGTCAGGCACTCTCTCTGGGTTGGTCAGGCACTCTCTCTGGGTGGGTCAGGCACTCTCTCTGGGTGGGTCAGGCACTCTCTCTGGGTGGGTCAGGCACTCTCTCTGGGTAGGTCAGGCACTCTCTCTGGGTGGGTCAGGCATTCTCTCTGGGTGGGTCAGGCACTCTCTCTGGGTTGGTCAGGCACACTCTCTGGGTGGGTCAGGCACTCTTTCTGGGTGGGTCAGGCACTCTCTCTGGGTGGGTCAGGCACTCTCTCTGGGTGGGTCAGGCACTCTCTCTGGGTGAGTCAGGCACTCTCTCTGGGTGGGTCAGGCACTCTCTCTGGGTGGGTCAGGCACTCTCTGGGTGGGTCAGGCACTCTCTCTGGGTGGGTCAGGCACTCTCTCTGGGTGGGTATGTGTGCCAGGCCCTCAGTGCATTCCAGGTGCGGTCTTTACCTGTTTGTTTATAACGGGTCCCGGTAGTGCAGTCGGGTTCGTTCACTACACATAATCGAGAATTCCGAGTACGAATCCCGGACGAGACGGAAATGGTTGAGCACATTTCCTTTCCCCTAATGCTTCTGTTCAGTGAGCAGTAAGTAGGTACTCAGGAGTTAGTAAGCTTGTTGCTGAGTTGCATCCTGGGCGGGGTCAGTAATTCGGCCTTGGGGGATGGGGGGAATAATTCGTCAGACCAAAAACAGAAGTGTGAAAATAAACTTTGGAGAGTTCGTTTTTCGACTTCCCCCGTCAGTGAAGAAAACATAAGAAATATTGAAAAGATTCGTGTTAGAATCATTAATCTTATCCTTTCGGACATGGATGAATGACATACATAGGGTATTAATGGGGTAGTAAATTAAGAGTGCGACATGTTGGCAGCTTATGTTCTGGTTGCTTCCGTTCCTGTTGCAGGGTCATTCGGTCCAGCTTCTGCATGGGCCCGGGGTCTTGAACTGGGTAGAGCTATTGATTGCTGGCCTGTATATCTTGATATGCAGCGTTTCACTGATGTCTAATCTTCTACTGTCATTGTATCTATCAATTATTTCGGTGTTGCTCGTCAAAATCGTGTTTCACAGACTATCATGCAAGAGTCACACAACTATGGATCATCCAATAAAATCGGCAGACTCCTAGGCATTACTACTGCTTGCCTTAGACTCGACTACATGTATCCCTGGGAATTATCATTACCAGCTTATAAAGACCTGACAAAATGTCAACTGTCAACACAATTATTCGCACACCCTCCTTCACTATGTGATGGAGTGCAAGATACGTGAATTTCTTTATAACAAATGTTCAAGAGATTAAATATTTAATTCAAAGTGATCTACTACCAGAAATTTTAGCCAAATATCCCCAATTTGCTAACTGTAGGTAGTAACTATGGATGATTGTAACTTTTCCATCGCTGCTTAAATATACATTAAACCGTGTAACTAGCCTATCAAGACTGTAACTTGTTTAGTTAAATTAATTTTGGGGTTGAGTCCCTCAGCCCATTATGTGTGTCTGTAACCTTTTCCATACCGCCTACAGGATGGGTATGGGATGCATAATAAATGAACTAACCTAAAACTAACATTCATGGTATGTCATGCCATTATATTATTATTATAATAATAATATAATTAATTAATAATTATCACTCTTCCTTCTGCTTGGTCATGAAGGAAGCCGGCCTCGGGTGAAAGAGGGCTGTGACGATCTCTGTCTGGAACCCGTAGGTGCTGGACCGGACGTCTACCTCCCGGGGCTCGTGCGGCCCCAGGCTCTGCTTCAGGAGGCTGGGGTCGTTCTTGCCCTTGATGGGGTGGTTCTTCTCCGGCCCCGACCACGGCGGTCTCCTGGTTTGGAGTCCCTGTGCCTTCCTTTACCAACTTTGAAGTCAACTCCGGAGCTCACAGTTCCTGCGACGGCGCTGGAACCAATCGTATTGACGTTTGCCTTTCCATTGGAGACTTTCGGTGCCGTGGAGAGGGGAAGACCTGCTGCTTGGATAACAGCTTCTCCATATCAACCTACCCTGGTTTTGCGCCCTGGAAAGGTCACTCCCAGACCGACAACCAGAGCGCAACTCAATAGTCTCACGAGACTGATGGATGCCTACTACTACTACTACATGAAACAACGTCCCTTCCCTCAAGTTCAAGTATGTTTATTGAGACAAGAAAAAAAAAATACATCTCAAAGGGATAGAGTAGCTTAGGCTATTTCTACCCACCTCTATTTCAAGTCCTTCAAGGGGCGCACAAATTCAGTGAGTACAGATACACAAATCACAATACAAGAATCCCATTTAACATTGCAGGTTAATATAGTAAGCACAGCATGTAAGTGTTACACTCATTGGGGCAAAATTCTTGTAGCTCCTAAGTATCCTGTCTATCATACCATTATCACACATCCAAACAATTTGATGTGGTACACTACTTATTTCCTTATTTCTATGGTTATCACTAAGTTGACACTCTAATACATAATGTTCTTTCAAGTTCAAGTATGTTTATTGAGACAAGTAAATAAAAAAAAAACATCTCAAAGAGTAGCTTAGGCTATTTCTACCCCCCCCCCCTCCCTCCTACTTCAAGTGCCTCAAGGGGCGCACAAATTTAGGGAGTACAAATACACAAATCACAATACAAGAATCCCATTTAAGATTTCAGGTTAATATAGTACTCTCTAAGAGTATAATAGTGTACATCCACCGCACTAGATTTTAACCCATTAACGTTCCAAGATAATATCCTCACTACTTTCATCCATGATTAATAATAAAACTACCTTTGCCCTGTCCGTCACATTCCATGAGATATGAGAGTTTCTTAGACACACTCTCACAACACTGTAACATTTTTGCTTTCTCCTCACTTGCACAACAGCTACTAACATCAAAGGTAATATCCATATCTATTTTTTTAATTCTGTATACCGTTTTACTTCAACCTTTGTTTCAATATTAGTCACTACAGAAGGTTGAACACCGCTAACACTACTTGAAAGTTCATTTTCCTGACTATCCTCTATCATCAATACGTCATGTTTTTCCTTACTTTCTTCTACGCACGTTTCACTTTCCATTTCACGCCCTGTTTCACCACCATCTTCACCCCGTCTACCCTCCATAGCTAATTTTTCTAATGCCTCAATCCTCGTCTGTTTTTGTTAGATATTCCAATATTTGAGTACCAACCTCCGAGTTCACTATATTGTCCTGAACCTTGTCTCCACAAGGTTTAATTTTTTCAGCGGCATTTCCTACTTTCGCCTTAATTGTCTCCGTTCCTTTCTCCCACACATTGTACATAGGGGCTGTCATTGGCTTCCAGCTGTTTCCTCCATGTTCCTGCTGCACAATCTTTTCCTCCTTCAAGGATACATCTAACCTGCTTGTAGGACCCGTTTTAGAGTCTCTCAGATGAGGCTTCATGGGGGCATAGATAGAAACCAGCATTGTGGCTGCCTCGACAATTGCAACAAGATGGGACGATTTTTTCACCGTTTTTAATCTTGACTCTACACTCTCGAGAGTCGTGTTTCTTACCACAGTACCGACACCTGGAGTCAAACTGGCATTTCCACGCCATATGTCCCCAACGAGAACACTTCATGCATAATACGGGCTCCTCAGTGAATTTTGCAACTTTCCTGTAGCCTAGTCCTTGCACAAAAATTCTTTCTGGAGCCTCACCCTTTACCAAGGCAACAACCTGGCTTTGTTTTTCACCACGAACACTGTTCTTCTTTGCCCAAACAACACTATCATTGTTGAGAAGAAGATAATCAGGATCCAAATAAGTTGGATACTTAAAAACTATGACCTTGGTGTGCATCATACCTTTTTCAGGAGTAACCATCACAATATTCTCAAACCCATTCGTCGTTAGGTGTTCCACGGCCTTTTAAATAAATAAATAAATAAATAAATAAATAAATAAATAAATAAATAAATTGTTATTCAGGAAAAGTACATACATCGTTGATTTACAAGCATAATGTTGGATTTATAGATAGAACTAGTACATACAATATCTAAAGCCACAGATACGCATAACGTTTCGGGGAAGGTGTGGAAAAAAAACTTGACTAAAACTTAATGGTAATTGGGATTAGGTATAAATTGTGTTGAAAAAAAGGAATACAAAATAAAAAAAGGGGGGATGCCAGAAATTAGCAGTTGTACAAGTTGGTCAACAAACAGCAATGTTAAAAAATAGCAAGACATGGGTTGAAAATTAGGGGTAAGGTAGGTTACATTGAGTTAATTAGGTAGTACTTGGTTTTTACTCTTAAACTGGTTGAGAGAGATACAACCTTTGACATGATTGGGAGGTCATTCCACATTCTGGGTCCCTTGATTTGTAGAACATTCTAGTTTGGTTAAGTCGTACTCTTGAAATATCAAATAGGTATTTGTTTCTGGTGTGATGCCCATGAGTTCTATTACAACCTTCTAGGAAGCTTCTAAGGTCAGGATTGATATTGCAGTTCACAGTTTTAAATATATAGAGTACACATGATTCAATTTCTTTCTTTATTATGCACCCCATACCCATCCCGTGGGCGGTGGTGTAAAGGGTCACAGAGGCACATAATCGGTTCAGGAACTGAACCCTCTAGTTCGTTTAGCTAAGCAAATAACAATCTTTTGATGGTAGTTACAAAATTATTAATGTTATATATACATGTACACATACTCATGCATACATGTATATATGTATACATACGTATACATATATACATACACATGCATATTTAATCACCCATACAAATATACACATCAATAATCTTTTGTGTCACAAGTGATTCAACAAGAGGCTCACAACAGTCACTATACAAGGCACTTTACATCTATGGTGAGTCACACAGTTACTAGTCTTGCTCCACACCCACCCAACTGGGCGGCAGCTTTACAGTCATGTGCATGCATTACTTACAGTAAGCAAATTTTGGATACTTCGCTAAAATTTCGGGCAGCAGGGAGCCGGTCGGCCGAGCGGACAGCACGCTGGACTTGTGATCCTGTGGTCGTGGGCTCGATCCCAGGCGCCGGCGAGAAACAATGGGCAGAGTTCCTTTCACCCTATGCCCCTGTTACCTAGCAGTAAAATAAGTACCTGGGTGTTAGTCAGCTGTCACGGGCTGCTTCCTGGGGGTGGAGGCCAGGTCGAGGACCGGGCCGCGGGGACACTAAAAAGCCCCGAAATCCTCTCAAGATAACCAAGATAGCACATCACTATGAATGAAGTACTTACACATTTCTTGGACACTATTGATGGTGTTATCTCTAAATTCCGCGATTTTTTCACAGTCCATTATATAATGACGCAAAGTATGCGAATACTTTTGCGAATACTGACAGAGTTTACATTTAGTCAAATCTACATCAGCAGATGTTACAAATTCCCAGAGGTACTTGTAGCCGAGCCTAAGCCTAGCAGTGGTAACATCTAGAAGGCTGCTAACCTTATTGGATGACCCATAGACGTGCGGTTCTTCCTGCATAATAGAATGATGATAGATGGAGTAACTGGTGTGAATTTCACTTTGCCTCAAGTCTCCGAAATTTAGTTGATGTTCCCGGAATATTACTGCCCTCGGGCTGCTCAAAGGCAGTCTAAGTTTACATGAGAGAATGTGCAGTGACATAATATCTAACATATTCAAAGATTTCAGTAAGGGTACTGAGTGCTGTCTGGGACCAGAGTTAGATATTGTTCTAATAGCAGCTTTGTGTTGAATAATTAGAGGACGTAAATGATTTTGTGTAGTAGAACCCCAAGCACAAATACCATAATTGAGATAAGGATAGATGAGAGAGTAATAGAGCGTCACCAGGGCAGGGCGAGGTACATAATATATGATCTTAGGAAGAATGCCAACAGTTTTAGAAACCTTTTTGGATATATTTATAATGTGTCCCTGGAAATTCAGCTTGTTATCGATGAGAACACCAAGAAATTTGCCATCTACTTTGTTACTAATTTGGATATTGTTTATCCTGAGATTAATTTGATTTGAGGATTTATTGCTAAACAAAATATAGAAAGTTTTGTCAATGTTGAGGGTGACTTTGTTGGCAGTTACCCAAAGATGGACTTTATTTAGTTCAGTATTCACTGTGACATTTAGAGCAAGAGGGTCAGGACTGGAGAAAATGAAGGTTGTGTCGTCAGCAAACATAATTGGTTTGAGGTGTTGAGAGGCATTTGGAAGGTTATTAATGTAGATGAGATAGAGGAGAGGGCCAAGTATGCTGCCCTGAGGAACACCAATGTTGATGGGTAGGGTGGGAGAAATGGAATTAGTCACAGAAACATATTGGTGCCTGTCAGTAAGGTAAGACTGAAGATATTGGAGGGAGTGACCTCTGACTCCATAATGATGTAATTTAAGAAGAAGGTTTTGGTGGTTGACAATGTCAAAAGCCTTCCGCAGGTCAACAAATAACCCGACAGGGAACTCATTTTTATCAAGAGCTGCATGTATCAAGTTAATCATACTAATAAGTGCATCGTTAGTGCTTTTCTTTGGGTCTGAAGCCATATTGGCAAGAGCTAAGTATATTGTGTTTGGTTAGATAAGAGTAAAGCTGCTTGTAAATTAGTTTTTCAAATATTTTTTATAAGTTTGGCAGAATTGATATAGGTCTGAAGTTGTTGGCATCAGTGGGATCACTACATTTATGGACATTTAACTGAATTCAGTTTCAGAAAATTACTTTGTGTAATTGTTACTGAAAGAAATTATTGTTATTGGAAGAAATGTGATTAAATTGTGTTGTATTAAAAGTAATGAACAATTTAATATAAATAAAATCTTAAAATGGTATAAATAAAAACCTTAATCTTAATCGTAACTTATGCAATAGGCGAAAATTTAAAGTTGTATAAACAATAATCCAATGTCACCTGTTGCTCGAGAAACGTCACCTGTTGCTCGGGTCATGACAGGTGTTGCTCTAGTCATGTCACCTTTTGCTTGAGGCATTTGGGTTGTGGGTTGCGGCCTCAGGGATGATCAGTAGCTGGCCTAGTGGATGTGACAGAAAAATTAGTTTGGGAGTCATTACACTTAGACAATCGGCATTAGAAAGATGAGGAGCAAGAACCAGTCTCCGTGGTGTAGTGGTAAGACACTCGCCTGGCGTTCCGCGAGCGCTATGTCATGGGTTCGTATCCTGGCCGGGGAGGATTTACTAGGCGCAAATCCTTAACTGTAGCCTCAACAGTAAAATGTGTACTTGGATGAAAAAACAATTCTTCGCGGCGGGGATCGTATTCCAGGGACCTGCCCGAAACGCTACGCGTACTAGTGGCTGTACAAGAATGTAACAACTCTTGTATATATCTAAAAAAAAAAAAAAAAAAAAAAACTAACAGCTCGATCCTGAGGGCTTAATAAGTAAACACTCACACACACACACACACAACACACACACACACACACACACACACACACACTGAGTACTGGTACTGGGGACTTCACCTTGAAAGCAATAGACTGGGAGGCCTACGAAGAAAGAACGTTTTAGACAGGTAGATTGTAAACTTTATTCTGGAGACATTCATGTATCAACACATTAAGCAGGCCACAAGAATGAGGGAAGTTCCATAAGTACTGGATCTAATATTCACCAGGAAAGAAGGAGAGATATTTGACATCCAGTACCTTTCTTTTCCATCAGGACATGATCACTCTTTCCCAAGGG
>WNGS01000543.1:4102823-4136638 GCA_020271785.1 Procambarus virginalis | reverse complement strand
AGATGATACTGGAGATCTGTGGAGGTGCGACTGCACCCTGCGTGACGGGAGATGTCTCCCGGACCAAATGGTGACCAAATGGACAGGAAATGTTAGATTGATTGATTGATGAAGATTAAGCCACCCAAAAGGTGGCACGGGCATGAATAGCCCGTAAGTGGTGGCCCTTTTGAGCCATTACCAGTATCAATAGATGATACTGGAGATCTGTGGAGGTGCGACTGCACCCTGCGTGACGGGAGATGTCTCCCGGACCAAATGGTGACCAAATGGTGAGGAATGTTACAATGTGGTTTGATTATATACCCGCACTGGGTCAGGTGATAAGACAATAAAGGTGAAAACATAGGGGATAAATAAGGGATAAATGGGGTGAAACATATGAACATAAGAATAGAGGTAACCGCAGAAGGCCTATTGGCCCATACGAGGCAGCTGGCATCTACATACAAAGATTAATCCAGTGTAATTGGCCTGTTATGTTGAACATTGTCTTCTGTGTTGGCATCGTTATGTTCTGGTCTTGTCCTTACTCTCATTGTGGGAAGAGTAAATAGTTCCGTGATTTGGGTGTTCATGGATATATATATATATATATATATATATATATATATATATATATATATATATATATATATATAATATATATATATATATAAATACTGTACCATGAAAGCACCTGGCTGGTTTTAAGACATTATTGGTTAATTCAGAGACAGCCAGAAGGTTACATCATATATTGAGTGTTATTGTAAGAGATTAGTAGTGGTTGAATGATTACAAATATGAGATGTTACTGTATGAAATTTGGGCTGGCCGTGGCAGCATGAGGACGCCGTTTTCAATGTGTAGGCTGTCTAACAACACCCCGTCCTCCTAAAATTACGTCGCTTTTCGCTTGTATGCGCTCTATGGCTAAAAATGGACGTAATTTGAAATGAAATCGGCTCACGAAATTGACGTACTGTCCCGTTTTCTGTTTTGAGTCCTCCAGCTTACTCAGTTAGGTTAGGAGAGGAACTTTGAACTAACGGTTTTCATTACGTTTTGAAACCTTATGAGAACTTCTTGCCCTCCTAACCTACCAGAAGACCTTAACTTGCTGTTTTGGAAAACTAAATCCAAAATATATTTTCAATTATTTTTTATTTTCAAATTACGTCCATTTTCGGCCATAAGGGCAAACAGCCAAATTCAGACGTAATTTCTAAGGGGACAGGTTGCTCTAACAAGTGGCTGTTAGTTGTAGATATGGGGATTGTAGTTGTGATGTTTGGTAGTTGTAAAGGTTTGTGGCGGTTGGGAGTGGTTATTAATGGTTGGGAGTGTAGTAATTGCAACTGTGTATGAGTTGCTATTACCCAATTTACCCGAGGGCCATTTACCCTAGTGGCCTCGATGAGAACAGGAAGCCGGTGGCTTGTCAAAGGTCTCCCCATTTACCTCGATCTTTTCCATGTACAATGGGGCCTCGACTTCCGATGCTAATCCGTTCCCAGAGACAGATCGGATGTCGAAATATCGGAAGTCGAAGCGAATTTTCCCATAAGAAATAAAGGGATTTGAATTAATCCGTTCCCCACCCTCCAAAATACTGTATTAACATAAAATATATTTTATACTGAATACAATGTTTTTTTCTAACTACAATACAGTACCAATGTTACTCTTACCTTTATGGAGGGCTCTTGATGGCGTACGGAAGAGGGTGATGGGGGAGGAGGAGAGTTGTTACTGTTTGGAAGGGGAGTCCCCTTCCATTATCACATCAGGCAGTGATGTTTTCTCTGGGGTACTCTCTCTCCTACGTTTTGCCTGAATACCACTAGGACCTGGTTGTGGTTCAGTGCTTGTTTGTCTCACTACAAATTTGTCAAGAGACATTTGTTTTTCCATTCGTTTTAACATTTGTCTGTAATGATGCATCACTTTAGCACCCATAATGTCCTTTTTCTTAGCTAGTATGGTGAATATCGTTCACTGAGATTTGTTGTACTGCCTGGCAAGTTCACCTACCTGCACACCATCTTCATATTTACGAATGATCTCTTGTTTCTGCTCTATGGTCATTCTTACATGGGATCTCATATGTTGAGCCTTACCACTGACTTTCTTGGGACTCATGGCGCGATAGAAAATAATTACTTTAATGTTCAAAATGCAAAAAATCACCACAAAAGCGGAATTTCTTATAGGCGCGATCGTCACTAAGCGGGTAGCTGTAGTAAACTGAGGCAGGTCGGACCGCGTGACCGGGAACCACGCGCTCGGCCGACCTGAACGTGTACCAACAAATATCGGATGTCGACGACACCATCGGATGTCGAGTCGCATTTTTTGATGAAATTTATATCGGAACTCGAATTTATCGTAAGTAGGGGCAATCGGATGTCGAGGTGCCACTGTATAATGTAAACTCAACACAGTTTTGGCATTTATGGCTTTGGTGGATAGGCAGTTCCATGGCAGTTCATGTGGTAGTGGTTGTAGTAATGTAGTTATTTGGAGACGCTGTTTTTAAACATAGATACAGAGGAACCTCGGGTGACGAGCGGCTCCATCTACAAGCATTTAAGGTAACGAGCAAGCCACTCACAGAAAATTTGTCTCGATTGACGAGCTTCCACTCGATTAACGAGAAAACCATGCGGTGCTTTCTACCGTTCCCGCTGGTTCTAGCAAATTTTCAGATGCTACTGACCATGCAAATCAATGAAATTAAAAAAAATGCTAATGATGGGATATAAAGGGGTGACTGCAGTAATGTTGCAAAGCATTTATTTTTTTAAATAAAAAAATGAAAAAAGAAATGTCAAAAGGTTCATTCAGTGTATGTCAGGTAGGCTGCTCCATTTACTATGAAAAAATAAAACAAATCGAATATCATATTGATGTTTTTCAGTGGTGGAACAGATTAATTTTATTTCCATTATTTTAAATTGGGAAATTCGTTTCGCAAGACGAGCGTTTCACATGACGAGTTCAGTGCCGGAACAGATTATGTAAATTCGTTAACCGAGGCACCACTGTCAGCCCCCCTCTGAATAGACAGTACGTTTTAATTCTAAATGTAACAAGTACAATCCTGACTCTCGGCATAGTAAATAAATAAACTTAATGGTTAGCATCACACCAAAATATTGTGAATATTAGAGTTTATCTGAAAAGCTGTATAGAAAACCACGACCTTACCTAACCTTGGGAGTGTAGGAAGACAAGCATGTAAATAGCATTTATTGCTTCTTAATTACAACTAGTACTTAACCTATAGCTATATTGATATTACAATTTTATAAAACTAATAAAACAAAACTAAAGTCTTTCAATAAATTATAAAATAACTCATGATATTTTCAAATTTTTTATAAAATCTCTATTGTTAATAAAACTGAAAAACAAATTCATTATATTTAAAACTTGTGTATATAGAAGTGTAATATGATTTATACTAAATATTAATTATTACAAAAAACTAATTTTGGGAAGTCAGAAAATTGTAAAAAATTTGGAAAGGGTTTAGTACAATATACTATGGTGAGGATTTTTCTTTTAGATCTGATTGAACTGGATGTAATGATTACAGTAACCCTGTAACGTAACTTTTGAGACAACTCCTATTCATACTGGAATGGATCTTTTACTGTCCAGTGATGCATAGAATAATTAAGTTGATGCAGCCTATCATGGTAAATGGATCTGTTTTGTGTATTATGCTACCAATGCAACACTGTACAGTACTATTACAATTTTCACTTGCAACTAGTTCTGAAATAAATGTTAAAATTTTCAATATCTGAAGCTAAAATTTTCAGCTAAAAAATACTTTTTAGTTTTTGCAAGTTGAACTAAATACTTTATACATTCATTAAACATATTTATCTTAATTTTAAGTAAATATTCTTAAGTCTTTATCTGTATGGCATTGCATAATATAATATTAACATAAATCTAACATAACTCTGCTGTAATAGGCTAGCTTTAATTCTACTAAAAACTGCTGAAATTGGTAAAGTTCGTATCCAATTAAAAATTTCTGAACAAATCGGGCTTGTAACCCGAAAAGTTCGTAAACAAGGGTGTTCGTAAACTGAGGTACCACTGTACTCAAATACAAATACGTATATCATCATCATCACTGGAATGGAAACCATATTGGGAAAACTGCAGTGCAATTTAAAAACAGTATTTTTTCAATAATGAATTCTTACTTTACCAGTGAGCATGCCTGGGAAGTGCCAAGTGAGAAAAACTGGAGGCAATAGTTCAAAGAAAAACAAATAACTTACATGAAGCCACTTACAAATGGTTTGTGGAGCAGCATAGGGTGAGAGTTTTGTAGTGATTGTTTTGTTTCCAACATTTGTTAGAATTATTTCCAACATTCTGGAATGGAATGTTTGAATGTTTCCAACATTCTGCTTGTAACTCATTCTGTATGGATGTGCTTTTATCTAAATAAACTACAGCATTGTTATTATTAGTAGTAATAGTATTTAAAACCGTACTAATGTACTGTATTCTGTACCTATATTTTGCCTTAAGTTCAAAATATCGTTTTCATTCAATTTTAGTTTTCCCTATTTTACCTTGAACTATATTGCACAAGTGTTTATATACAACAAATTAATATACTGTATGCACAAACAAAAATAATATTTTGTAATACTGTATAAATAAAATACAGTACAGTAATGGCAAGACAAATGGTGGACCAGAATCTTTCTAAAATTAAACAGGCCCCATCCAATTAGTCAACGTAAGATACTGTAGGTGTAATTGTATTTTAGTTCAGACAAGAATTTGCATTACTCAGGCAATTCTTAAGTTTCTCATGTGAGAGAACTGCATTTTATATGATATGGACCACAATAGAATGCTATGACGAACAAACAGATCAGAATATCCCCATATACCCAGTACCCACCAGCAGCAAGTTACTGAGGTAAAATGATTATGAAGATAAAGTGATAAGCCACACACACTGTACAGCACTTGGAGGGAATATGTGAACAAGGTGCTGGAATTGAGTGTAATGGGATGTACTATTTACATGCCCAATAAAGGATGTCACCTTGTCACCTTCAATCTATTATATTGGTATGACCACTACAAAGCTTAAGAGAAGACTAACTTTATTTACAAGTGGTGTGGGGCCCCTGAAATCATAGTAAAGTGAACAACACTCACTATGAACATGCTAGAAGACAATACAAAAATCTTGTAATCTACCACTGACCAAAGAAGATTGTTAATCCTGGAAGCTTTCCAGGATCCACAGTCCCTGGGGTGTAGTGGTTAAGACGCTCGCCAGGCGTTTCGCGAGCGCTTTGTTCTGGGTTCGTATTCTGGCCGGGGAGGATTTACTGGGCACAAATTCTAACTGTAGCCTCTGTTAACTCAACAGTAAAATGGGGTACTGGTTGTTAAAAAAAGTTTTGCGGGATTGTATTTCAGGGAACAGGATTAAGGACTATCCCGAAAGCTACACGTACTAGGGCTGTACAAGAATGTAAGAACTCTTGTATATATAAATAATATATATAAAAAAACCATACTTTAAGAGGAAAAAAGACCCATTTAATTGATAACCAAACCACACATCAGAAAATGGTGAAAAACGACAACATTTCGGGTCCACCAGGACCATTATCAAGTTGTGGGGAGTATGATCAAGCAGTATCAAGGTCACACTACTTGATAATGGTCAGGACGAACTGAAACGTCATCGTTACTTCATTTTCTGATGTGTGGTTTGGTCATCATATCTACAACCACATATTGTGACCTACTTTAATATACTGAAGTATATATTCAGTATATTTGAATATGTTGAATACAACATACACAGTTTATGTTGTTATATTGAGTGCAGATTTTACTGCATTATACCTTGAAATAATCCTCAAATCATGCTACAATGTACCTGTTGATAACCCTCAAAATTTATTTAATGTAATACTAATCTTTGTCAAATTTCTTACAATGTACCTGTTAACATCTCTTAAATTTTGCTAGAATTACCTACTTAAAATTATCTGTTAGATTAAGGACTTGTCTGAAATGCTACACATGATAGGGACTTACAAGAAGATAAAAACATCAATGCTTTGTACTCTCATAAACCCAATGTACTTTCATGTATATATATAAATAAATAAATAAATAAATACAGAAGAACAAACATACCCTGCTGACACTTGAATCCAGATCTCGCCCAAAGATCACCGGATAACTACAACATCTCTACTGAGGTCTTCCTGCTTATTAAGAGCACCAACACCTTACCAAATGCTGTATTGGCCCTGTCTCCTGTTCTTACCCTAGCTTGTTTGCCTCCATAATGTTCCGACCCATCACCTCACNAAATTTGCGGAAGGAGCTGGTCAGTGGGACACTCTTGCCAACTCACACCCTCGACCAACTTTTTCAAACGACGTCAAACAGGCCAAATGGGACAGCCCCATAGTGGAGAACATCGCCACAGCATTGCTGGAGGCAGCTTCTGGGAAGGACAGAACGCGTCTTCTAGCTGTGCAAACTCCCCATGCCTGAGACTTCCTGTTGGCAGTCCCTATTCCGCCTTGGGCACCCGCCTGGAAAAATCGGGCCCTAAGTATTGGTGTTGCCCTGCGCCTTGCCGCCCCTATCTCTACCGAACACCGGTGTATTTGCGGCCAGGCACGGGCAGACCAATACGGCAGCCATGGTCTCATCTGTCGTAAGATACAGAGAAAGATTGCCAGAAATGAAGCAGTCAATGACATCATCAAGAGAAGTTTGGCTACAGCTGGGTGTCCAGCAGAAAGGGAACCTCAGTTGTGCAGACCTGACAATAGCCACAAACGCCCAGATGGAGTCACCCTGCAGCCATGGAGGGAAGGTAAAGAGGTCGTATGGGACTACACGTGTGCGTCTACATTGACTGATACCTATCTACCTTACAGCACAGTTGAGGGAGGCGGGGCAGTCACCGTCAGGGAGACCCAGAAAACCAACAAGTACAGGGACCTACAACGTTGTTACAGGTTCGTGCCGATAGGCTCTGAGACTCTAGGCGCCTGGGGTAAATGTGCACTTAAGTTCTTAAAGGAGGTGGGCGAGGAACTCATTGGGAAAACTAAAGACTCATGCGCGGCCAGTTTCCTGTTCCAGCGCCTCAGTGCCGCAGTTCAGAGAGGAAAGGCGTGCTGTATCCTGAGTACGCACCCAACCTCCGAGGAGCTGGATGAGATCTTCGAACACTGATTGTTATATTGTTATATATATGTGTGTGTGTTCTCTGTAAGCTGTAGCATTGCAATAAAATAAAATGAAACAAAATAATACAAAATATATAAAAAAATAATAGGGGGTGGTAGGATAGGAAAAGATTAAAGTGTTCAGTGAGAATCCACAAGGTCTTTTCTGAATAATCTTTATTTTCATCTTCGAGGCTGTGGGTCCCTATAATTGCACCAGAAGTGGTACCCCAATTATATATATATATATATATATATATATATATATATATATATATATATATATATATATATATATATATATATATATATATACACAGTATAACAGTATATATAAATATATATATTTATATATATACAGTATATATAAATATATATATTTATATAAAGGGGGTGGGTAGGAAAGGAAGGTGGAAGGGGGTGGTAGGAGAAAAGCACACAGAAACTGTATTGGAGGGGACCTACATTCCCTCCAATGCGTTATGTGTGATTTCCTCCGAGGCTATGGGTCCCCCTTCTTCCAGCCAGAGGTGGTACTCCTTTCCATATTGTTTTATATAAATGTATATAATATATTATACATATAAATATATATATATACTGTATATATACAGTATATATATATATACAGTATACAATAATATATATATATATATATATATATATATATATATATATATATATATATATATATATATATATATATATATATATAACCACTAAGAACTCTAATTGACCCGGCCAGGATTCGAACCCATGCCGTCCAGGATCACCCCTAAACGTACACAGTACCGTGACCACCACACCAATGATCGTCTAATAAATCATAAATCATGGACGATCACTGGTGCGGTAGTCACGGTACTGTGTACGTTTAGGGCTGATCCTGGACGGCATGGGTTCGAATCCAGGCCGGGGTCAATTACAGTACAATCCGGGATTCCACTGAACAAGTAAAAGCAAGCAATTAGTGTTGGAACACACGCCGCGGGTTCCAACACTGAGATTCCCAACTTAATATGTTGAGCTCTAGACGGGGGACCCGAACTACAATAAAAGTTATCCACACTGTACATGCAATATTTGATACAACTTTTATAAAGAAAATACACCAAAATATTGTTTTCTTTTTTCTTGTGGCGCACCATGTCATGTCGCCATGGCCATGTCGCAGACCCAAGTTTGTGAACCCCTCGTCTAGTGGACCCCTCGTCTAGTGGACCCCTCGTCTAGTAAACCCCTCGTCTAGTGGACCCCTCGTCTAGTGAACCCCTCGTCTAGTGGACCCCTCGTCTAGTGAACCCCTCGTCTAGTGAACCCCTCGTCTAGTGAACCCCTCGTCTAGTGAACCCCTCGTCTAGTGAACCCCTCGTCTAGTGGATCCCTCGTCTAGTGGACCCCTCGTCTAGTGAACCCCTCGTCTAGTGAACAACTCGTCTAGTGAACCCCTCGTCTAGTGAACCCCTCGTCTAGACAGACACAAGAGTGGTTGAGGATGGACATATATATAGAACCTGCCTGGCACGGGGCAACACACACGGTATATACAGTAGGCCTACACCAAGTATGTGTAACATATGACTGCTTAGTGGGGAGCCACGCTACAGAGCAAGCTACACACTATTACAAGAGTGCTACAATACAATGGTGTGACAACTACGACCCCGACCCCCCCCCCTTGATAGTCACACCACCGAAATGACAACACCATCAACACTCAACGTCAAGACAACATTATCAATCAAACCAATTACAACGAGAATGTTAGACAAAGATAACTGTTATCATTAATTGTAAGATCTGCCTCAAATGCTCTACGTAATTACACCAACCTTCTATGAAAAATAATAATTATGTGCCATGTATATATATATTATATTATATTATATTATATATATATATATGTATATATATATATATCAACCTTGGACAAATATATATTTATCCAATAGAAGTATATTTAGTAGTGTATGTGGCAACAGATCATGATTGTAATGATTATAATTTATTGTCTCGGTCGGGAGACAGAAAGCCAGTTTATATATACTGCACATGTTAGCCTAATATCAAAGTCCCCCCCCCCCCACCCCCTCCAGGGTCGAATTACTGACCCTCTCCAGGCTGCTGCAACAACCCCACAGCAAGCTGACTAACTCCTGGGTACCTAGGTGAACAGGATCTTGGGTGACAGGAAATGCGTCCAACCATTTCTGCCCCGCCCGGGATTCGAACCCGGAATTCTCTATTGTGAGTAGAGAACGAACCCGACTGCACTACCGAGACCCTTGATATGCAACACACGTGGCAACAATCCACTAAGAAGCCGATTATTTAATATACCAAATACAGCCTCGACACCATTGCACCCATTCCTAACACGCTTACACAGTGAAGAATGCCTTCATCACACGCTACGCTTTATAACTTTCTCTTTAATATTATCTTGTGCTTAACTATGGCTAGAATATATACCAAACATTATCGGAAATGCTAATCAATGTTACAAACCCAAACTTAATATGACCTTTTTTTTCATTTTCATTTCTGTATTATATGACTGCTGCACCGCTGGTCACGTATGGCTATAGCAGTTTACGTCAGTTACTACTCAAATGAATACTGACAGATACGGAAGGCCTTGTTGGGAGTGTTCATCCTGGGAGAGAATGGTGAGGGGCCGCGCGAGGTGAGGGCGGAGTCTGAGCATCACCTCATGTGACGTCACTTGCGTTATCCTTCCCCCACCCCCCACCCCTACCCATGCCCACGAAAATACACAATCGCCAACTCACCACAGAATGATACATGTAGTGTATCAGTTACTTTGGTTTGTTTTCATAAAATTAAATGTGTTGTATCTATCCCATACATATGGGAACAATATAATAATGCCTTCTAGATATGATTAGGCAATTGTGTATATTAAAACCGGATCAACATAACAGGATGTGGCCAATTAACGGTAACACAAACCTTTAGTCTAAATATATTTACCAAGCTTGTAATAATTAAGGAGCACTCTGGTTGTGGCGTCGTTAATGAGTCAGTCGTTAGCGTCCTTGATTTAGTTATTAAAGCCGAATTCTTGGCAAAGTTATCCGACACCGAATATACATGTTTCATCTAATCTCTGGATTAACTTCACAATCTTGGATTGACTCCAACACGAAGCGCCCAACAGGAGGGAAACGGCTCTGAGACTAACATTCCACAGAGATTATCCCTCTATAGAGAATGAAGCATACTTAGTCTGTCTCCTATCCTTGGTCGCAAGAGTCAGCGGAGTATGCAATCCCATCCTGAAAATGTCCGCGGTCCAACGAAAGGGAAGAGCGAACTGATATGACAAAACACCTTATAATCTATTGTAACTTGATCGAAATTTCACGAAAATAACCACCTTGACTAATTACAAATAAATTAAATGTTCTCCCAAACAAAACCCTCCAAGCACACACGTGTCGAGCCTTAACAGAGCCGAGGCTCTGAGTGTGGGCGACGACATATTGATTACTAACCTAAACTACACTATAAAACAACTACAGTATGCCAGCTGTTACTAAAATACTAAATAAATCACACTCAAATATTATTCATTAAATACATGTATCCTCAGACCTCAACATCACTACTCACCGCTCTGGACAGGTTTTTACCCATTAATAAACAACCAGTTCCGGATATTCTCTCCTCTCAGTAAAAACAGATGTTTCCAAGCACTGTGCTCAGTAACTGTCAACGTTTACACATGAGACTGTGTCAATTTCGCGAGCCGCTACCATTTTCTAGTATGACAACTTTTGCCCTTAGATAGAGTATACGTCAAAATACTACGTTCTATTAGGAGGACGGGTTGTTCAGTACCCATCAACGTTTCCAAGCATCGTGCCCCCTGTAACTTGACATTTCAAGACAAATACTGTGCTGCAAAAAACATTATAAATATAGTGGCAGTGTTACTAGAGATGAGTTGTGTCATCTGGTGTTGTGTCAGTAAGAGATGTGTCGCGTCCTCGTCCTAATATACCGTTGCCTGACACACTAGGGAGGCATGCAGGTTACGAGGAGGGACAGCATGAGGAAGGCAATATCTAAACTTGAGTTTAGGTGACTCAATGAAACCCAAACAACGTTATGATCACTATTGGCAAGCCAGCTCTGAAAAATCGAGAGTGCATTTGTCTTATCATTTACGCACGAAAATACAGTTAAGACGTGTGCAATAAAAAGCAGCATTATTCCACACATCCTAGACTACATGGCAACACCTCAGTCACCCCACACCCACTCTAAGCTAGCTATCATTGTTTCATCATCGCCTCCCCTACCCAACAATCGCCACCACCCATGCTGACAGCTGATCATGAGACGAGACACTCCCCGACCCTCAGCCTCCTCTCTTATCTCTAGCCTACAGCACCCACCGTCTAGCCTCTCAAAGGCGGCTTCTGATGGAAGTAGAGCATGAAGTGCTGACAAAGATGTAGAATAACACAGAAAATATTGAACAAATCCACAAGGGCCGTGACGAGGATTCGAACCTGTATCCCAGACGCTGCCTTAAATTAATCGACTGAGCTACGACATGGCAAAAGAGTTGAAACCGAAGTTCTACCGAACTTACATCAAATGAACTTTGTTCATTTGAACTTTGAAAAACAAAGTTCATTTGAACTTTGTTCAAATGAACTTTGTTCATTTGATGCCAAGTTCATTTGATGCCATTTTTTGGCATCAAATGAACTTAGTTCATTTGATGCATCACGTTATTGTGATTTCTGTGTTTACAGAAAATATGAGTAAGACTTTATCTGTAGATGTAGTTTCGCTTGTAACTTGTATTCTCGTCCTGATGTTAACCGCACTATCGTCACCACCCACCAAAAAGTAATTAATCTTGAGGATTAAATACAACAAAATTTGTTAACATAGTAGCTAAACAGATTTTGTATGTAACTATAGCTGGTCGCACCACACCACAGGTAAATTTTGACTGCATTAAAAAATTTACATCGCTAATTATGCGCAAAGTACATGCACATAGCGAGTAGCCTGAAAAAGCCATTCAAAAGCATCCTAGCAACAGTTACGAAATTTAGAATTGTCGTTAAATGTGGAGATTGACTGATGGCACGGCAGTGATAAAGCATGAGTGACACTTGACCTTGTAATACAAGCCTGGATATTTGTGAGTGAGGGAGGGGGGGGGGTTGTTGCTAGTGCGCGCGCACGCCTCAGGCTACTAGTGCAGACAATAACAAATGTTACTTTTTAAGTATACAATTCCATTGTTCTACTCATGACCAGTACTGTATTTGCCTACTGTATTAATTTAGAATGGACACGTGTCCACATGAGCAAAACTGACTTCTATTGGCTTTGTAGACAAATATTTTACACAAACCCCCCATTACGGATACTATATTTAAAAAACTAAAGAATATAATCTTTAAAACATACTTGTTTCACGAACAATAAAATTACAATGTTATGATCATTCCGGGAAGGTGATAATCAGTAGCCATGTTCGTGCTCATATGCTGAAAACTATCACCACCTGGACTTACTTCACCTTCCAATGGTACAATAATGAAAACACAGATTCCAAGAACACACACTCAAATACCTAATGGAGACCACGTACGACTTAAAGTACACGACTCTTGCCTGTGTTTAACTTTTACACAAAATGAATAGCTATGACTATTTTATTAACATGAGTATAATGAACTTAGTAAAATACTTATGGTGGGGTTAATTTAGTTCTCGAATGTTTTTGGAATTCGAAAGTTAACGAATTTATGTTGGGTTTACATTATTGGCAGTTACAGAACTAGGTTTTATTTTAATAAAACTAGTCTCCGTGGGGTAGGCGGCACACACGCAGTATGTATGACCATGAAAACAATGGAGTAGCCAACACCGTCGGCAGACTTAGACCAATTCAACAGGGCAATTGAGTGTGAGGATTAAAGTGTTCAAGGAAAGACTTTTCAAAACAGAAGGTGGAGTATAAACTTTACCCACCTACGAGAGGGTTTTGCAAAATTTCCCAAGCGGGACCGTCCATGGGGGGGGGGGGCAAAGCAGCAACAACACGGGGAGACACGTCGCCAATGCAAGCTCTGAGAATCTGGCAAACGAGCCATCCTTGCAGAAAAAGGAGAGCAGCGAGAGGGAAAAGGTTCCTCAGGAGGAGCGGTGCTCACTCCCCATGGGAGTAAGGATGTTGCAGAGACCGCACGAGGTAGCAAAGGCAGTAAAGATTACCACGATCCTGGAGACAGATTCAACATGCAAGCTCTGAGCGGGGAATGAATGAAAGCACCAGAGCTGAGGCATAACCCAGTATGCTGCAGAGCATCAAGAACACAAAAGGGCGAGAGATGCAGATTGAATATGCAGGGCAACCATAATCGAGCTTAAAGAAAACAAGATAGAAGTGAAAATAGCGGAGTACGTCTATAAACCCCTACGAAGTATGGGACGAGGCCCTTAGTTAAGGTAAGAGCCTCATCTCATATGATATAAGGCAGCTAGGCGATCGGGCGCCTCCTTTGGGGTCAGGATAACGCGGATACCTGTCCGGGAGGGAATGAACTGAACACCAGGATCCACAGAGTTTATAAGGTGTCTGTATGTGCGCAAATCATCAGAACGAGTACGGTTATCATGGGAGACATCAAAATATTTGGGCCACGTTGCGGGAGCAAACAGATCCTGCAATGTAGCAGCTGTTGCGGGACATGTGCACACGCTATAGCGAGGACGTCGCTTTGGACCTCTTGGAAACAAGGGACAAAAGGCACTCTAGCATTCAACAAAGTTGGAGTCACTCCAAGTAACATGGCAGTCACCATTGGGAAGGAAGAGGATCCGAAGGGGGCAGTCAATGACAAAGCTTGGTCAGGGCCCACAATAGCCAGAGATATGGAGACCGAACTTCCAACAATTCGACTCAAGGGCCTGATTGCCTACCACACGAGTCTGAGGAGAAATGTCAGGTTGAAAAAAAAAAAACCAGACTTCACTGCCCATCACCCCCACCCACCATGAAGCCCCAGTATGTGGAGGCACAGGCCTACGGGCAGGCATCCGCATGGGTTACCGGAACAGTGTACGTTGGTCACCATTGAAGAGTAAATGGTAGCCCAGGGAATGATAGGGATACCAACCCTACACTGCCCACTTGACCCAATGTTTAACTAGGCAAACTAACCATTCGAGCTGATTAATTAAGGTGGACAACACTGAACCTCCTGTTTTATCCTAGTCTCTCCACCACAGCCACTGCATAGGCTTAACTACCAAATGAAGGAACACAGGGGAATGTACGGGTCACCATGCACGTAGCACACAGGAGGGCAATTTGCTTGTGCACCGTCACAGCAGGCTGGCAAGGGGAGCAGGAGCCACCCGCACCTACCCGCAGGCGGCGCACAAGAGCCTCACCTAGTCAAGTAGCTACTCGTTAATGGGGCATAAATGAAGTAATAAATTTGCTTACTAGAATTTATCTGACCGTGCTTATCTCAGTCCGTGCTCATTTTCATATGTCCGTACTAATAGGACACTAAGTACCATACAAGTCTTACACAGTATTCAATTTTGTAAAAACAAAAAAGCACTGTATATAGACCTAGACTAGATGGTTTAGTTGCTTTGTGTATCCACCTAGGTTTGGAATTATAGTAGTTTTATTTACAAAAAAATTACACTTAATAAGCACAAATTAACACAAAATTGTGCATATTTCACGCATGAGAGAAGAACCAACACACCGAGGCCTACACATCACTATCAAGACCATGCACTTTCCACATCTGCAGGGTGAGGTTTATCTTGGAAAACTGGTAGGGATATATTCCACACACGTTATAACCTATTGTAAAGGTAGAAATAGCCTAAGCTACTCTATCCTTTAGAGATGTATCTTATTGTCTCAATAAACGTACTTGAACGCGTAGATTCCCTCCCAGTTCTCCAAGGCCCCAGCTTGGTATCCTTTCTCATGCCGCCATGCTTCAACTGACAGGGCTCATGACAAATTCTCACTATATACACGCCTATTTCAGCTGATAAGTTCCATTACTTATTCAATACATTGTCTAGTGACAATTCTGTACATTCTCTTCCAATAACCGTTGCCTTCGCCCTATAGTTGATGAATTCTTAACTTACACATTTTTTCGCTTTACAGATTTGTGGTTTATAATGCAGGAAGTACAGAGCCACTATGACAAAAATATATATGTCAAAACTAAAAAATGTACAAGGAAATAAGGAGAAAGAGGAGGATAACTGTATAAGACGAAGAGAGTGGGCAGGAGAGTCAAGAGATAGACGAGAGGGGAAGAAAAGTGAGAAAATTGGATGTGATTCAAAAGAGGTGAGCGCAAGGACAAATATAACGTACGTGAGGCAACTGGCACTTTACAAAACTAAATCATACAAAGAATAAAATACAACACACGTGTATCGAACCTGCCGACCCTTACATACGCTTCGGTGCTAAACAGGCAGGGGGGCGGCAACCTCAGAGCAGTCAAATCAAAGCACAGGCAACAATATTTAATATTATTATATATATATATATATATTTATATTATATATATATTATATATATATATATATTATATATATATATATATATATATATATATATATATATATATATATATATATATGCGAACAAGCCTGAATGGTCCCCAGGACTATATGCATCTGAAAACTCACACCCCAGAAGTGACTCGAACCCTTCTGGGGTGTGAGTTTTCAGTTATATATATATATATATATAATATATATATAATATATATAATATATATATATATATATATATATATATATATATATATATATAATATATAATTTCCTCATTTCTATTGAGACTCGAGACCAATCCGCCCGTGATATTAAAGCATGTATGCACTACGTTTTGCGTAGTTGCACTTAATTACCCAACACATTTCTTAAGGTCATATATCAAAGAAAACATCACTTACTATTCTAAACATGGCCAAAACAAGGCTACATTGCTCAATTACAATAGTAACCTTCCTTTTAGCACACGACATAAATGTTTAAAGTCTCTAGTCAATATGAAGGTCTCCATAATCTCACAAACCACTGAAACCAAAATTCAGTGTCCCTCAGCGAGAAATAAATAATAGTACAAATAACTGCCATTGTTGAGGAAACAATGATAACCTGATATTTGCCAACTGATGTAACTAAGACATACACATGAAAATGTTGAAGCAATTATCTTCAGAGCCGTACAAAAGGTAGCAGAAACCTGACTAGACAAAACTTCATTGAGCGGCAATTAAAATTTTCGATTCGCAATATCATTCATTGATACTTGTACAGTACATGTGTATGCATATTATTAACAACACTACTTTTATTTGTTGTCATGATGTTGCGCTGATAACACCCATCTTAACCCCCCCCCCTTATTCACAACAATTTCAATTTGTTCCAAAACTTACCATGAGTGGGGGACAATATTTCCGCATTAGCCTATAAAGGAATCTTACTTTTATGATCATACTAAAGTATTGTAAATTTCAAATTAAAAAGAAAAGTAACATTCTGAAAACAACACATCAAAGGTGGGAAAAACAAAGAACCAAATAAACACGATAAAACAAGAGGTTAAAATACCTAATTAAATGACAAAATGCTCTTACAGTAATATTTGGCTTTTAATAAATCCATAAAACAAACAAATGCGAGTACCAACTTAATTTAGTATCAAGAAAGTCCCTGTTACATCAAATTCAAGCATTCTAATATACGCTTACTAAAGGAATCTACAAGTAGCCTATTGGACCATACGAGGCCGCTACTGTTTATATCCAGCCAAACTCATACAAGTCATCCCACGTCCATTATGTTACCGGCTACTTTATTCCGCAGATCAAACACCTTATTTCCAAACCAGTACTTCAACAGGTCTTTCGTCTATCTGAACTTATTCAATTTATATTCATTGCTTCGTCTTCTATTTTCTGATGATATATTTAGCATCTAAATTAATATACCCTTTACACATTTGTAGACTTCTATCACGTGACCCCCTAACTCTTCACCTTTCTAGAGAATATACCAATAAATTAGCATTCTTATTCTCTCTTCATATTTTTAATTTAACTAATTGTGTCGGAAGACAGAAAGCCAGAGTGTATTCATAAACGTTTTGGCTTTTATCGAGGTGCCCCCCCAGGCCCCCCGAGGCCGAATTACTGACCCCGCCCAGGATGCAACACAAGGTGACTAACTCCTCACTGCTAGGTGAACAGAGACCCTTAGGTGAAAGCAAATGTGCCCAACCATTTCTGTCCCGCCTGGGATTCGAACCCAGAATTCTGGATTGTGCGTCAAGAACAACCCGACTGTACTATATGAAAGATTGCTAATTGATGAGATTAACTTTGTCATCCTTCTCTGTACCCGTTCAGTGAATTTTTGTCCATTCTAAAGTATGGTGATGTTATGACCAGGGTAGTCTTGGATACTGCAACATGATACATATAGATTGCAACAAAATAAAGAATACATATTGAATCTGGGAGCAGTTGAACCTACAATGCTGCCAGACGTTTGACTGATAAAGTTCTGCCCGAAACGCTGCGCGTACTAGTGGCTTTACAAGAATGTAATTACTGTGCTATGTATCCTCACAATCCCAATGTACCTTCTCGTATATATATATATATATATATATATATATATATATATATATATATATATATATATATATATATATATGTCGTACCTAGTAGCCAGAACGTACTTCTCAGCCTACTATGCAAGGCCCGATTTGCCTAATAAGCCAAGTTTTCATGAATTAATATATTTTCTCTAATTTTTTTCTTATGAAATGATAAAGCTACCCATTTCATTATGAGGTCAATTTTTTTTTTTGGAGTTAAAATTAACGTAGATATATGGCCGAACCTAACCAGCCCTACCTAACCTAACCTAACCTATCTTTATAGGTTAGGTTAGGTAGCCGAAAAAGTTAGGTTAGGTAGGTTAGGTAGTCGAAAAACAATTAATTCATGAAAACTTGGCTTATTAGGCAAATCGGGCCTTGCATAGTAGGCTGAGAAGTGCGTTCTGGCTACTAGGTACGACATATATATATATATATATATATATATAATATATATATATATATATATATATATATATATATATATATATGTCTCATTGAATATGACCGCATATTCTGTATTTACTATCTTCTGATTTAGGGCTTCTATCCCTCTAACTATTTTCTTAGCATCAGGGCTTAGCTGAAATAGGAGTTCTCCAAAACTCATTTTCGTAATTTCCGGTGAAGAAAAGATGTGAATTACTATAGAATGTATTACACTTATTTAAACAATTTGCACAACGTTTCGAACCTCCATGGTTTATTCTCAAGTGAGGAAATGTTACAATGTGGTTTGATTATATACCCGCACTGGGTCAGGTGATAAGACAATAAAGGTGAAAACATAGGGGATACATAAGGGATAAATGGGTGAAACATATGAACATGAGAATTAGAGGTAACCGCAGAAGGCCTATTGGCCCATACGAGGCAGCTGGCATCTACATACAAAGATTAATCCAGTGTAATTGGCCTGTTATGTTGAACATTGTCTTCTGTGTTGGCATCGTTATGTTCTGGTCTTGTCCTTACTCTCATTGTGGGAAGAGTAAATAGTTCCGTGATTTGGGTGTTCATGGATATATATATATATATATATATATATATAATATATATATATATATATATATATATATATATATATATATATATATATATATATATAACTGAAACTCACACCCCAGAAGTGACTCGAACCCATACTCCCAGGAGCAACGCAACTGGTATGTACAGGGATGCCTTAAACCACTTGACCATCACGACCGGACAATAAGGAAGTGATAGCCTGAGCTATATGAACCACTTCCCCGCCGGCACCTGGATGGTTATCTTGGGCATAGCATTTTATCAAATCACCTCTTTTTTGGGGCAACACGTGAGGAACACAAATGCAAACAAGCCTGAATGGTCCCCAGGACTAGATACAACTGAAAACTCACACCCCAGAAGTGACTCGAACCATACTCCCAGGAGCAACGCAACTGGTATCCCTGTACATACCAGTTGCGTTGCTCCTGGGAGTATGGGTTCGAGTCACTTCTGGGGTGTGAGTTTTCAGTTGTATCTAGTCCTGGGGACCATTCAGGCTTGTTTGCATTTGTGTTCCTCACGTGTTGCCCCAAAAAGAGGTGATTTGATAAAATGCTATGCCCAAGATAACCATCCAGGTGCCGGCGGGGAAGTGGTTCATATAGCTCAGGCTATCACTTCCTTATTGTCCGGTCGTGATGGTCAAGTGGTTTAAGGCATCCCTGTACATACCAGTTGCGTTGCTCCTGGGAGTATGGGTTCGAGTCACTTCTGGGGTGTGAGTTTTCAGTTGTATCTAGTCCTGGGGACCATTCAGGCTTGTTTGCATATATATATATATATATATATATATATATATATATATATATATATATATATATATATATATACTGTACCATGAAAGCACCTGGCTGGTTTTAAGACATTATTGGTTAATTCAGAGACAGCCAGAAGGTTACATCATATATTGAGTGTTATTGTAAGAGATTAGTAGTGGTTGAATGATTACAAATATGAGATGTTACTGTATGAAATTTGGGCTGGCCGTGGCAGCATGAGGACGCCGTTTTCAATGTGTAGGCTGTCTAACAACACCCCGTCCTCCTAAAATTACGTCGCTTTTCGCTTGTATGCGCGCTATGGCTAAAAATGGACGTAATTTTAAATGAAATCGGCTCACGAAATTGACGTACTGTCCCGTTTTCTGTTTTGAGTCCTCCAGCTTACTCAGTTAGGTTAGGAGAGGAACTTTGAACTAACGGTTTTCATTACGTTTTGAAACCTTATGAGAACTTCTTGCCCTCCTAACCTACCAGAAGACCCTAACTTGCTGTTTTGGAAAACTAAATCCAAAATATATTTTCAATTATTTTTATTTTCAAATTACGTCCATTTTCGGCCATAAGGGCAAACAGCCAAATTCAGATGTAATTTCTAAGGGGGCAGGTTGCTCTAACAAGTGGCTGTTAGTTGTAGATATGGGGATTGTAGTTGTGATGTTTGGTAGTTGTAAAGGTTTGTGACGGTTGGGAGTGGTTATTAATGGTTGGGAGTGTAGTAATTGCAACTGTGTATGAGTTGCTATTACCCAATTTACCCGAGGGCCATTTACCCTAGTGGCCTCGATGAGAACAGGAAGCCGGCGGCTTGTCAAAGGTCTCCCATTTACCTTGATCTTTTCCATGTATATTGTAAACTCAACACAGTTTTGGCATTTATGGCTTTGGTGGATAGGCAGTTCCATGGCAGTTCATGTGGTAGTGGTTGTAGTAATGTAGTTATTTGGAGACGCTGTTTTTAAACATAGATACAGAGGAACCTCGGGTGACGAGCGGCTCCATCTACAAGCATTTCAGGTAACGAGCAAGCCACTCACAGAAAATTTGTCTCGATTGACGAGCTTCCACTCGATTAACGAGAAAACCATGCGGTGCTTTCTACCGTTCCCGCTGGTTCTAGCAAATTTTCAGATGTTACCGACCATGCAAATCAATGAAATTAAAAAAAATGCTAATGATGCTGGGATATAAAGGGGTGACTGCAGTAATGTTGCAAAGCATTTATTTTTTTAAATAAAAAAAATGAAAAAAGAAATGTCAAAAGGTTCATTCAGTGTATGTCAGGTAGGCTGCTCCATTTACTATGAAAAAATAAAACAAATCGAATATCATATTGATGTTTTTCAGTGGTGGAACAGATTAATTTTATTTCCATTATTTTAAATTGGGAAATTCGTTTCGCAAGACGAGCGTTTCACATGACGAGTTCAGTGCCGGAACAGATTATGTAAATTCGTTAACCGAGGCACCACTGTCAGCCCCCCTCTGAATAGACAGTACGTTTTAATTCTAAATGTAACAAGTACAATCCTGACTCTCGGCATAGTAAATAAATAAACTTAATGGTTAGCATCACACCAAAATATTGTGAATATTAGAGTTTATCTGAAAAGCTGTATAGAAAACCACGACCTTACCTAACCTTGGGAGTGTAGGAAGACAAGCATGTAAATAGCATTTATTGCTTCTTAATTACAACTAGTACTTAACCTATAGCTATATTGATATTACAATTTTATAAAACTAATAAAACAAAACTAAAGTCTTTCAATAAATTATAAAATAACTCATGATATTTTCAAATTTTTTATAAAATCTCTATTGTTTAATAAAACTGAAAAACAAATTCATTATATTTAAAACTTGTGTATATAGAAGTGTAATATGATTTATACTAAATATTAATTATTACAAAAAACTAATTTTGGGAAGTCAGAAAATTGTAAAAAATTTGGAAAGGGTTTAGTACAATATACTATGGTGAGGATTTTTCTTTTAGATCTGATTGAACTGGATGTAATGATTACAGTAACCCTGTAACGTAACTTTTGAGACAACTCCTATTCGTACTGGAATGGATCTTGTACTGTCCAGTGATGCATAGAATAATTAAGTTGATGCAGCCTATCATGGTAAATGGATCTGTTTTGTGTATTATGCTACCAATGCAACACTGTACAGTACTATTACAATTTTCACTTGCAACTAGTTCTGAAATAAATGTTAAAATTTTCAATATCTGAAGCTAAAATTTTCAGCTAAAAAATACTTTTTAGTTTTTGCAAGTTGAACTAAATACTTTATACATTCATTAAACATATTTATCTTAATTTTAAGTAAATATTCTTAAGTCTTTATCTGTATGGCATTGCATAATATAATATTAACATAAATCTAACATAACTCTGCTGTAATAGGCTAGCTTTAATTCTACTAAAAACTGCTGAAATTGGTAAAGTTCGTATCCAATTAAAAATTTCTGAACAAATCGGGCTTGTAACCCGAAAAGTTCGTAAACAAGGGTGTTCGTAAACTGAGGTACCACTGTACTCAAATACAAATACGTATATCATCATCATCACTGGAATGGAAACCATATTGGGAAAACTGCAGTGCAATTTAAAAACAGTATTTTTCAATAATGAATTCTTACTTTACCAGTGAGCATGCCTGGGAAGTGCCAAGTGAGAAAAACTGGAGGCAATAGTTCAAAGAAAAACAAATAACTTACATGAAGCCACTTACAAATGGTTTGTGGAGCAGCATAGGGTGAGAGTTTTGTAGTGATTGTTTTGTTTCCAACATTTGTTAGAATTATTTCCAACATTCTGGAATGGAATGTTTGAATGTTTCCAACATTCTGCTTGTAACTCATTCTGTATGGATGTGCTTTTATCTAAATAAACTACAGCATTGTTATTATTAGTAGTAATAGTATTTAAAACCGTACTAATGTACTGTATTCTGTACCTATATTTTGCCTTAAGTTCAAAATATCGTTTTCATTCAATTTTTAGTTTTCCCTATTTTTACCTTGAACTATATTGCACAAGTGTTTATATACAACAAATTAATATACTGTATGCACAAACAAAAATAATATTTTGTAATACTGTATAAATAAAATACAGTACAGTAATGGCAAGACAAATGGTGGACCAGAATCCTTTCTAAAATTAAACAGGCCCCATCCCATTAGTCAACGTAAGATACTGTAGGTGTAATTGTATTTTAGTTCAGACAAGAATTTGCATTACTCAGGCAATTCTTAAGTTTCTCATGTGAGAGAACTGCATTTTATATGATATGGACCACAATAGAATGCTATGACGAACAAACAGATCAGAATATTCCCATATACCCAGTACCCACCAGCAGCAAGTTACTGAGGTAAAATGATTATGAAGATAAAGTGATAAGCCACACACACTGTACAGCACTTGGAGGGAATATGTGAACAAGGTGCTGGAATATGAGTGTAATGGGAATGTACTATTTACATGCCCCAATAAAGGATGTCACCTTGTCACCTTCAATCTACTTATATTGGTATGACCACTACAAAGCTTAAGAGAAGACTAACTTTAATTTACAAGCTGGTGCCCCTGGAAATCATATGTAAAGTGAACAACACTCACTATGAACATGCTAGAAGACAATACAAAAATCTTGTAATCTACCACTGACCAAAGAAGATTGTTAATCCTGGAAGCTTTCCAGGATCCACAGTCCCTGGGGTGTAGTGGTTAAGACGCTCGCCAGGCGTTTCGCGAGCGCTTTGTTCTGGGTTCGTATTCTGGCCGGGGAGGATTTACTGGGCACAAATTCTTAACTGTAGCCTCTGTTTAACTCAACAGTAAAATGGGTACCTGGTTGTTAAAAAAAGTTTTGCGGGATTGTATTTCAGGGAACAGGATTAAGGACTATCCCGAAATGCTACACGTACTAGTGGCTGTACAAGAATGTAAGAACTCTTGTATATATAAATAATATATATAAAAAACCATACTTATAAGAGGAAAAAAGACCCATTTTAATTGATAACCAAACCACACATCAGAAAATGGTGAAAAACGACAACATTTCGGTCCACCCAGGACCATTATCAAGTTGTGGGAGTATGATCAAGCAGTATCAAGGTCACACTACTTGATAATGGTCCAGGACGAACTGAAACGTCATCGTTACTTCATTTTCTGATGTGTGGTTTGGTCATCATATCTACAACCACATTATTGTGACCTACTTTAAATATACTGAAAGTATATATTCAGTATATTTGAATATGTTGAATACAACATACACAGTTTATGTTGTTATATTGAGTGCAGATTTTACTGCATTATACCTTGAAATAATCCTCAAATCATGCTACAATGTACCTGTTGATAACCCTCAAATTTTATTTAATGTAACTACTAATCTTTGTCAAATTTTCTTACAATGTACCTGTTAACATCTCTTAAATTTTGCTAGAAATTACCTACTTAAAATTATCTGTTAGATTAAGGACTTGTCTGAAATGCTACACATGATAGGGACTTTACAAGAAGATAAAAACATCAATGCTTTGTACTCTCATAAACCCAATGTACTTTCATGTATATATATAAATAAATAAATAAATAAATACAGAAGAACAAACATACCCTGCTGACACTTGAATCCAGATCTCGCCAAAGATCACCGGATAACTACAACATCTCTACTGAGGTCTTCCTGCTTATTAAGAGCACCAACACCTTACCAAATGCTGTATTGGCCCTGTCCTCCTGTTCTTACCCTATGCTTGTTTGCCTCCATAATGTTCCGACCCATCACCTCACCCAATACAACTTCACCCCTTCCACATGTGTATTTTACCCAAAATTGCATCATATGTATTCATTCACCTTATGTATTCATTTCAGAGTGGAACAAAACATTGTTAAAATATTGATTTCAAGTTACTAGTTTCTTTACCATGAATTTTGGTAACTTGATTGCTCTTCTTAATATTAAGGAAACAAAACCATAGAAAGTTTACACAATAAGATCAACAATAACAGTAATGCAATCATATTAACCAAATGCTTAAAATGATGTACACAACTTACGTGCGCTTCGTCATAAATTAGACAGCATCAGTCTTGTGCACTTATTCCCAAAGCGATATGATAAAACTTGAAAGCATACAAAATGAAGCCATGACAATTATTCTTGGAGTCCCAAGAACTGCCAAAACATCTACTCTACGAGATAAGTTGTCCCTCCCCAGTGTTAAAAGCAGAATTAAGGAACTGAATGCTAAGCTTGCAATTAGGATAGCCAGATTTCCCCATTACAATGATATTGCCAAGGAAAAATGGAGTTCTGTGCTACTTACAGGAGAAAAGAGGAGAAGCAAAAAAATGGCATCACAGATCAGTCTGCTACCTCGAAGAACTTCACCTGCTTGAGCAAACTCGTGAGCTCATGCCTGTAGAGAGGTTACCTCTCTAGGAGGATGACCCATGTAGAATTATTATCAGCGAGATTACAACAAAAAAGCCCAACATGATACCACAAGAAATGAGAAGTATCGAGGAAATTTATAAAGAAGCTAGAAATGAATTAGATCAAATCTACACTGATGGGTCATCTAATCCTTTCATTGGCAGGGCTGGTGCAGCATACACTGTAATTAGGAATAAAGCCTTTCAAAGCTAAAATAAAGAAAAAGCACGTTTGAGAACTATGCCTCTTCAACACAAGCAGAGCTAACTGGTATTGTTATGGCATTAAGATTCCTTGAAAAAAACATTAATGGTGCAGTGATCTGCACCGATTCAAAAGCAGCACTACACTGCCTTTGTAAAAATCAGACAAAAATTTTGCGATAGTCTCTGAAATCTAAAGAGAGCTGCGAGTGCACTAACCAATCAGGGTAGAGTTGTTAAATTCCTGTGGTTTCCCGATGTTGGAATCTGTGGAAATGAATGAGCAGATGTGCTGGCTGCTGAAGGAGATCATATTGAATACTGTACTTCATACCCAAGACTCTTCTACAAATCAGAGGTATTATCAGGCAACATTACTGTGACAAGGTAACTGAGGAAAGGATGAAAGAAGAATAAATCAGTGAATCTGTATGCTGGTACAATGTGGTTCAGCTGGAAATCTCAACCATTATGGACGAAGAGGAGGTAGCCGCAGGAGGGAATCAGTAATAGCAAGAATCTCTCTTAGATACAAATATTCATGGAGATTTGGGATGATAGCAATAGCTGAGCAGCGGAGTTGCAGAATCTGTGGCGAGTGATGAATACCGCCTTGACCACTACCTGAGAGAATGTGAACATCTAAGAGCCATTACAAATATGCGTAGAATAATAACCCTCCCACAATGTCCGAGTTAGGTAAATACTACTTGTCAAATATAGATACTGTTCTTAAAAGATTCCACCATTTTACACCCACAAGCTAACTTAAGATTTTTAGGGTTGACAAATGTTAATAATCTTGTTTGATAAGTTGTTCACTTGAGACAGTTTCATAAGTCCTAGCTGTGTCTGGGTACAAATGACAGGATGTACAACCCAGTAGGTTTTCTTCCTGTTGGGGTATGTTGTACATGCTGCTATGGCGATATAGCATGTCCATTCATAGGATGAGTGGCGCGACCCAATAAAGTCACCCCTCGGGGCACAATTAAATTAATTAAAATTATAATAATACATTATATATATATATATATATATATATATATATATATATATATATATATATATATATATATATATATATATATATATATATACAGTATATATATATATATATATATATATATATATATATATATATATATATATACATATATATATATACATATATATAATATATATATATATATATATACATATATATATATATATATATATATATATATATATATATATATATACATATATATATATATATATACATATATATATATATATATATAATATATATATATATATATATATATATATATATATATGCCATCCTCCTGTCCTTTGGCAGAGAAAGGCCATGTCGTCCTTGCATGCCTTGCTGTCGTTTCTCAAGCACTTTGTCCAGGGTTCGTATCCTGGCCAGGGAGGCCGGGATACATCAAGGATTGACTGGGAGTCAATCCTTAACTGTAGCCTCTGTTTACCCAACAATAAAAATGGGTATCTGGTTGCTAAACGATTTGGCAGAGTTGTTTTCCGAGGAACATAGGATCAAGGACTTGCCCGAATGCTACGCATGCTAGTGGCTGTACAAAAATGTAAAAACTCTTTTGTATATAAATAAAATATAAAAAATACAGACTGCACCACTAAATGGGTCTCTCTTGCAGGACCAGCACCCCAATCACTGCCTTCTGAAGCCCATAAGCAATCAAGCGATCAAGCTGGGATCGCCCCATTGCTGACCAAGAAGCTGCGACATTACTGGAAGCTGCGACAACACCACACGATACTGCTCGACTTGGCGCTGTAGCAGCTCCCCATGCAGGTGACTTCTTACTAGCAACCCAAATGTCAGCAACCGGCACGCGTCCCACACCGCAGGCCCTCCGAATTGCTGTGGCTTTCCGCCTCGCTGCCCCAATCCACACCGAATACAGGCGTATTTGCGGCGAGGCAGTGGCTGACAGGCAAGGACGACATGGCCTTCTCTGCCAAAGGACAGGAGGATGGCATGCAAGACATGGTGAGATTAATGACATTATCAAGAGAAGCCTTACTACAGCCGGTTGTCCAGCGGAGAGAGATCCCCGTTACCTAATGCCCCGCAACTCTGATAAGCCTGTCGGTCGCCCAGACGGGATCACGGTGAACCCCTGGAGGAATGGTAGACAGTTGGTGTGGGACTACACTCGCATTTCAACTTTAGCCACCACCTATCTTTACTTCAGTGCTGCACAGGCAGGAGGTGCTGCCAATCACCGGGAAGCAGCCAAGTCATATAGATACAGAGATCTTGATCACCACTACAATTTTGTCCCCATTGCCTCAGAGACACTTGGAGCCTGGGGTAAAAGTGCTACTAGTTTTTGAAGGAGCTGGGGTCCAAGCAAATTGAAACAACTAGAGCCGCCAGTTTTCTCTTTCAGTGCCTTAGTGTGGCGATCCAGAGAGGAAATGCTCACTGCATCCATGGTTTCTGCCCGCCATCTGAGGAGCTGGAGGAGCTATACAACCCCTGTAACCAGTGGCATTGTACCCTGCATGTAACCAATGTTGTAACCCTTTTGTGTAATAAAAAAATAAAAATACAGTATATTATATATAACTATATATATACATTATATATAACTATATAACTAACTATATAACTAACTCACTCTGAGCGAGCATCAGAAATATTACAGGAACAACCGTGGACATCTTCAAGAAGAAACTAGATTATTTCCTTCAAGGAGTGCCTGACCAACCGGGCTGTGGTGGGTATGTGGGCCTGCGGGCTGCTCCAAGGAACAGCCTGGTGGACCAAACTCTCATAAGTGAAGTCTGGCCTCGGGCCGGGCTTGGGGAGTAGAACTCCCAGAACCCCATCAACCAGGTAACCAGCTATGGAAGCTTGTACATTATTACCTTCTCACACGATTTCCGGAGGACCTTATGCAAGGGATCAAAGTCGTTTTTCTATTTAATTCAGTTATAGCAGAGAATAGCTTAAATCCACTTATATATTTCTTCACTGGCCAGGAGCGGGAGTGGCTCTGCATACGACTTGCACTATTGAAGAGGATCACTCGATAGCCTCATTTTAAAGCTGCATTCAAATTTAAAGCCGATTTCTTTCATCCCGCATTATATATTCCCCAGAGAGTAAGGCCACACAGACCCAAAGTAAGGACACGAGGCTGGGGAGCCCACAAGAGAAGCAAAACCAAACCTTACCTGTTGAAGATGACAGCGATGATTATTCAAAACTGTTGGTCACCAGCGCGTGATGCCACATAAGCCCAGAGCAGCTACGTAATCACCCGTGGAGCCTCGCCTGTGGCATGGGCGTATGTGGGCAACCAGCTAGGCACAGGGTACAAGGAGCCAGAGAGGACACACTCACACACACAGCAAACGTTACTGGAGGAGGGACGGTAGGCGTGGTGACGGGCGGCGTGTTGGGTCCATCAGCTGTGTGGCGTCCCGACCCCAGCCTCTGACTCTGGCTTGGACGCAGGACACAGCTGCGGGAAGGGAACTATCGGGGGAAAGCGCCAAGCCATTACGACTATATTAGCACTGGGAAGGGATCAAGATAAGGATTTGGGATGGACATGAATGCACGCCTGACATCTGGGTTGGTCAGGCACTAGCTGGGTGGGTCAGGCTCTCTCTGGGTTGGTCAGGCACTCTCTCTGGGTAGGTCAGGCACTCTCTCTGGGTAGGTCAGGCACTCTCTCTGGGTGGGTCAGGCATTCTCTCTGGGTGGGTCAGGCTCTCTCTGGGTTGGTCAGGCACTCTCTCTGGGTGGGTCAGGCACTCTCTCTGGGTGGGTCAGGCACTCTCTCTGGGTTGGTCAGGCACTCTCTCTGGGTGGGTCAGGCATTCTCTCTGGGTGGGTCAGGCACTCTCTCTGGGTGGGTCAGGCACTCTCTGGGTGGGTCAGGCACTCTCTCTGGGTGGGTCAGGCACTCTCTCTGGGTGGGTCAGGCACTCTCTCTGGGTGGGTCAGGCACTCTCTCTGGGGGTCAGGCACTCTCTCTGGGTGGGTCAGGCACTCTCTCTGGGTGGGTCAGGCACTCTCTGGGTGGGTCAGGCACTCTCTCTGGGTGGGTCAGGCACTCTCTGGGTGGGTCAGGCACTCTCTCTGGGTGGGTCAGGCACTCTCTCTGGGTGGGTCAGGCACTCTCTCTGGGTGGTCAGGCACTCTCTCTGGGTGGGTCAGGCACTCTCTCTGGGTGAGTCAGGCACTCTCTCTGGGTGGGTCAGGCACTCTCTCTGGGTGAGTCAGGCACTCTCTCTGGGTGGGTCAGGCACTCTCTCTGGGTGGGTCAGGCACTCTCTCTGGGTGAGTCAGGCACTCTCTCTGGTGGGTCAGGCACTCTCTGGGTGGGTCAGGCACTCTCTCTGGGTGGGTATGTGTGCCAGGCCCTCAGTACATTCCAGGTGCGGTCTTTACCTGTTTGTTTATAGCGGGTCCCGGTAGTGCAGTCGGGTTCGTTCACTACACATAATCGAGAATTCCGAGTACGAATCCCGGACGAGACGGAAATGGTTGAGCACATTCCTTTCCCCTAATGCTTCTGTTCAGTGAGCAGTAAGTAGGTACTCAGGAGTTAGTAAGCTTGTTGCTGAGTTGCATCCTGGGCGGGGTCAGTAATTCGGCCTTGGGGATGGGGGAATAATTCGTCAGACCAAAAACAGAAGTGTGAAAATAAACTTTGGAGAGTTCATTTTTCGACTTCCCCCGTCAGTGAAGAAAACATAGAAATATTGAAAGATTCGTGTTAGAATCATTAATCTTATCCTTTCGGACATGGATGAATGACATACATAGGGTATTAATGGGGTAGTAAATTAAGAGTGCGACATGTTGGCAGCTTATGTTCTGGACCTGGATTCAGGAAGCTCTGTGTATTTCTTCGTAAGTGGGTTTGCTACGAAGGTTCCTAAGTGTGCCCTAAGAAGATGCTTAGGTGCAATTCAATAAGGTGCACTTAGGAAGAAATTTGTTGGTTCACCTGCGTGCCGATAGGGGTCACTACTGTGTTTCGTTTGGCCAATCAGAGAGCAGCAACATTCTTCATATTGAAGATTTAGCGCTGGCTTATCGGAGCTCTACTGCCTCCTATTTACGTCGAATTTTGTTATAAAATTAGTATATTTCGAAGTAAAACAATGTTTTTTCAACTTCTACAGCCAGCACCGACATTGTAGTAAACAAATATGTTACATTTGTTGTTTACCTACGTAATTCTAAGAGATACTGTGTAGCTGTCCTTGTTGCTGACAATTATTGTATATATTTACTGAATTTACCCAAGGGCCACTAACTATGTAGTGGCCTCGAAGAGGACAGAAAGCTGGCGGCTTGTTAAAGGGCCCGCCAATTGTCTTAATGATATTTTTGAGCTGGAATTTGGCATTTACGGCTTCAGCGGGTAGGCGGTTCCATGGGTTTATAGCCCTCTTGGTGGAAAAAAAAATCTGTTTTCAGTCCTACTTGAGAGAACATACTCTCCAACACCATATCTGTGATTGCCCTGTTATCAGTGACTTCATACCAAATGGTATGAGGTATTTTGAGCTCTGTAATTACTTCATACACTCAGGAATATTGGAAGATATTCTTGTGCTGCACCCAGATTTTGCCAGTGGAGGCTAATAGATCAGCATTAAGTATTTTGTTCTCTCCTAATTCCATGTATGACTGGCCATCCTGTGAGGTGAGGATGTTGGATGAGCTTGTAGCTGGTTTTTGATCTACACTGTGTGGTCCTTTATACAGAATAGGGAAGCAGCACATTGCTGTGTATACCTAAACATGTTTAAAAATACATTGTTTGAGAGGAGTCTTGTAGAAACTGGTAAGAGTAATTATAATATAATGTTTCCATGATTCAGTGCTTACCTCTTGTGAAAATTGAGAAGAGTTGTTTAGTCAGAGTTGATTTATTTTTTGTATTGAGGCTGGTATTTTCTAAATTGATTCCATGTACAGTATGTCTAACCATCCTGTGAGATGGGAGTATTAGATAAACTTATAGCTAGTTTTGTATCTACACTGTGTAATATTCCATATAGAATAGAGTAGCAGCACATTGCTGTGTATACCTAATCTTCTTAATAAAAAAAATCAGTAATAAAGATTTTAAATTAGTTTGTATTATTACAAATACAGTACTGTATTATCCTTATTAAATCATGTTGACAATGGATCATTAAGATCTCATGTTGATATGTAATAGTCATATTTCTTTTGAACTGCTAATCCATGCTAATCATTCATTAAATTGTGCATTATGTCTCAATTTTTCACTTCCTTGGATATACTGTACAGTACAAAAAGATAGGATAAAAATAAACCAGTAATATTTCTTTCATTATATTTTCATTTAAATAACTGCATCAATATTTTTACAGCTGACAGGATTTGTTTTACCATACAGGTGCATTATTTGTTAAAAAAAAATTTGGTTTATTGTTACACAATGGTGCTACATAGCTTGGTGCCTTCTTTTAATACTTACTGATTAAAAAATAAAAAATAAATACATTTTATTCAGGAAAAGTGCATACAGTTGATTTACAAACATAATGTTGGATCCCTTGGTTCCCTTGATAATGTTGACATAATGTTAACATTATCACTTGATAATGATAACATAATGTTGGATCCCTGGGTCCCTTGATTTGTAGAGCACTTCTAGTTTGGTTACACACAGCCAAATTGTGTAACAGGAAGAGGTCTTGGACACAAATTTGTTCCATGCTAAATGTAGAGGAATCAGCTGAGTATTCCTCAAATAAAATAAGTTGACTCAGCTTATAAGGTAAATAAAATAAGCATTTCTCAAATAAGTAGCTGCCTCACCTCACTGCCTTACTGCTACATAGCCTTCCCGGCATGGTGCCTTCTTTTGATAATTACTTGTTCCACACCCAAATTGTATAACAGGAAGAGGTCTTGGACCCCTACTTCCCTCTCTCTTTTTTAATAGTCTATATAGTCATAATTATAGCTTTAAGTATTCAGTGAATAAAGTTTTGACATTTTTACCCTTTTCCTTACCTAACATCATTTGTGCAGCATATTTATATTTTATGTCTCACCCAATTTAATTTCAAAATAAAACCAAACTAAATAAATTAGAAAAGGGTATGTATAGCTAAGGTACACCCTTACTACTATGTGAACAGGAGCATTTGGTGATAGTAAATGATCCCATCAGGCAGGGCTCATCACCTTCTCTCATATTTCATGTTCACCAGTGTTTATTTACCTAATAACTACGGGTATAATATCTTGCTATTATAAAACTAATTCTACTATCATAAAAGACATATTTACTTTAAGTTTCAAGCAGAGAATGCATATATAACTAACACGAAGGACTCCTCTTCGCGAGATTCGCCAACTAATAACCTTTTGTTATATTAAAATCGATTCCAGTGTTATGTAGTAGAGAAAAATTGAGTTATATCCAGTTTACGTAAAGCTACGAGTGGTCGAAACCACACTTAAATCCCGGAATGAACTTACGAAGGTTTTTCCACTTAGTGTAGCTACTTGAATACCGACGTAGCCGCCACGAAGGCGCTAAGAAGGAAAACAAACACTCTTAGCTAAGAGGAAAAACCTTCGTAAGTACCTTCCTGAATCCGGCCCCTGGTTGCTTCCGTTCCTGTTGCAGGGTCATTCGGTCCAGCTTCTGCATGGGCCCGGGGTCTTGAAGTGGGTAGAGCTATTGATTGCTGGTCTGTATATCTTGATATGCAGCGTTTCACTGATGTCTAATCTTCTACTGTCATTGTATCTATCAATTATTTCGGTGTTGCTCGTCAAAATCGTGTTTCACAGACTATCATGCAAGAGTCACACAACTATGGATCATCCAATAAAATCGGCAGACTCCTAGGCGTTACTACTGCTTGCCTTAGACTCGACTACATGTATCCCTGGGAATTATCATTACCAGCTTATAAAGACCTGACAAAATGTCAACTGTCAACACAATTATTCGCACACCCAGATATACGTGATACGTGAATTTCTTTATAACAAATGTTCAAGAAATTAAATATTTAATTCAAAGTGATCTACTACCAGAAATTTTAGCCAAATATCCCCAATTTGCTAACTGTAGGTAGTAACTATGGATGATTGTAACTTTTCTATCGCTGCTTAAATATACATTAAACCGTGTAACTAGCCTATCAAGACTGTAACTTGTTTAGTTAAATTAATTTTGGGGTTGAGTCCCTCAGCCCATTATGTGTGTCTGTAACTTTTTCCATACCGCCTACAGGATGGGTATGGGATGCATAATAAATGAACTAACCTAAAACTAACATTCATGGTATGTCATGCCATTATATTATT
>WNGS01000543.1:4084741-4101823 GCA_020271785.1 Procambarus virginalis | reverse complement strand
GGCTTGTGGCCAGCGAGGGTTATTGTGGCCAGCGAGGGTTATTGTGGCCAGCGAGGCTTGTTGTGGCCAGCCAGGGTTATTGTGGCCAGTGAGGGTTATTGTGGCCAGCGAGGCTTGTTGTGGCCAGCGATGGTTATTGTGGCCAGCGAGGGTTATTGTTTCCAGCGAGGCTTATTGTGGGCCAGCGAGGGTTATTGTTTCCAGCGAGGGTTATTGTGGCCAGCGAGGGTTATTGTGGCCAGCGAGGCTTGTTGTGGCCAGCGAGGGTTATTGTTTCCAGCGAGGCTTATTGTGGCCAGCGAGGGTTATTGTTTCCAGCGAGGCTTATTGTGGCCAGCGAGGCTTGTTGTGGCCAGCCAGGGTTATTGTGGCCAGCGAGGCTTGTTGTGGCCAGTGAGGGTTATTGTGGCCAGCGAGGGTTATTGTTTCCAGCGAGGGTTATTGTGGCCAGCGAGGGTTATTGTGGCCAGCGAGGCTTATTGTGGCCAGCGAGGGTTATTGTTCCAGCGAGGCTTATTGTGGCCAGCGAGGCTATTGTGGCCAGCGAGGGTTATTGTGGCCAGCGAGGGTTATTGTGGCCAGCGAGGGTTATTGTGGCCAGCGAGGATTATTGTGGCCAGCGAGGGTTATTGTGGCCAGCGAGGATTATTGTGGCCAGCGAGGCTTATTGTGGCCAGCGAGGCTTATTGTGGCCAGCGAAGCTTATTGTGGCCAGCGAGGGTTATTGTTTCCAGCGAGGGTTATTGTGGCCAGCGAGGCTTATTGTGGCCAGCAAGGGTTATTGTTCCAGCGAGGCTTATTGTGGCCAGCGAGGCTTATTGTGGCCAGCGAGGGTTATTGTGGCCAGCGAGAGTTATTGTGGCCAGTGAGAGTTATTGTGGCCAGCGAGAGTTATTGTGGCCAGCGAGAGTTATTGTGGCCAGCGAGGATTGTTGTGGCCAGCGAGGGTTATTGTGGCCAGCGAGGATTGTTGTGGCCAGCGAGTTATTGTGGCCAGCGAGAGTTATTGTGTCCAGCGAGAGTTATTGAGGCCAGCGAGGGTTATTGTGGCCAGCGAGAGTTATTGTGTCCAGCGAGAGTTATTGTGGCCAGCGAGAGTTATTGTGTCCAGCGAGAGTTATTGTGTCCAGCGAGGGTTATTGTGTCCAGCGAGGGTTATTGTGGCCAGCGAGGGTTATTGTGTCCAGCGAGGGTTATTGTGGCCAGCGAGAGTTATTGTGTCCAGCGAGGGTTATTGTGTCCAGCGAGGGTTATTGTGGCCAGCGAGGATTGTTGTGGCCAGCGAGGATTGTTGTGGCCAGCGAGGGTTGGTGTGGCCAGCGAGGGTTATTGTGGCCAGCGAGAGTTATTGTGGCCAGCGAGGGTTATTGTGGCCAGCGAGAGTTATTGTGGCCAGCGAGTTATTGTGGCCAGCGAGAGTTATTGTGGCCAGCGAGAGTTATTGTGGCCAGCGAGTTATTGTGGCCAGCGAGGGTTATTGTGGCCAGCGAGGATTGTTGTGGCCAGCGAGGATTGTTGTGGCCAGCGAGGGTTATTGTGGCCAGCGAGGGTTATTGTGGCCAGCGAGGGTTATTGTGGCCAGCGAGAGTTATTGTGTCCAGCGAGAGTTATTGTGGCCAGCGAGAGTTATTGTGGCCAGCGAGAGTTATTGTGGCCAGCGAGGATTATTGTGGCCAGCGAGAGTTATTGTGGCCAGCGAGGGTTATTGTGGCCAGCGAGGATTGTTGTGGCCAGCGAGGATTGTTGTGGCCAGCGAGGGTTGGTGTGGCCAGCGAGGGTTATTGTGGCCAGCGAGAGTTATTGTGGCCAGCGAGAGTTATTGTGGCCAGCGAGGGTTATTGTGGCCAGCGAGGATTGTTGTGGCCAGCGAGGATTGTTGTGGCCAGCGAGGGTTATTGTGGCCAGCGAGGGTTATTGTGGCCAGCGAGGGTTATTGTGGCCAGCGAGGATTGTTGTGGCCAGCGAGGGTTGGTGTGGCCAGCGAGAGTTATTGTGGCCAGCGAGGGTTATTGTGGCCAGCGAGGATTGTTGTGGCCAGCGAGGGTTGGTGTGGCCAGCGAGGGTTATTGTGGCCAGGAAGCATTATTAGGGAACAAACGTGGACATCAAGAGAAAACTAGACAGTGTTCTTCAAGTGCCGGACGAACCGGGCTGAGGTGGATATGGAGCTTGCAAGCCGATCCAAGCAACAACCTGTTGGACCAAGCTCTCTCACAAGTCAAACCTGGCCCCGGGCCGGGCTTGGGGAGTAGAAGAACTGCCAGAACCCAAACCCAGCAGATGCAAGTAGTGCTGGCTTGGCTGTAGACGCTGTAGACGCAGCAAGGATATACCAAAGTTGGTCATTATTAATGACGTGTTAATGGAGTCGGCCGCACCGTTCATTCATCACTTACTCCTGCTAGCTCTTGGTGGTGTGCCCGTTGCTGAAGTTTGAACCAAGAGATACGCCACACAACCCTCAACATGAAATTGCTCTGGTTCAGCTTTTCTAGCATAGTTTGACCTGGTGTTTAATTAAATATGCCGGACCTGGTCTACACGTTAAGCACTTTACTACAGTATTAGCATACACATAATCATGTGACGAAGATATAATGGCTTTGTGCTATTTACGGGGGGAAAAGAGAGTTGTTAACCTATTAGCATGAGTACCAGTGTAAAGCCAAAAGAAAAAACAATGATAGCGTGCAATGTCAGTGTAGGTCAACAAGCCGGCGTGCAGTGTTGTCAGTGTAGGTCAACAAGCCGGTGTAGTGTTGTCAGTGTAGGTCAACAAGCTGGCGTACAGTGTTGTCAGTGTAGGTCAACAAGCTGGCGTACAGTGTTGTCAGTGTAGGTCAACAAGCTGGCGTACAGTGTTGTCAGTGTAGGTCAACAAGCCGGCGTACAGTGTTGTCAGTGTAGGTCAACAAGCCGGCGTACAGTGTTGTCAGTGTAGGTCAACAAGCTGGCGTACAGTATTGTCAGTGTAGGTCAACAAGCTGGCGTACAGTGTTGTCAGTGTAGGTCAACAAGCCGGCGTACAGTGTTGTCAGTGTAGGTCAACAAGCCGGCGTACAGTGTTGTCAGTGTAGGTCAACAAGCTGGCGTACAGTATTGTCAGTGTAGGTCAACAAGCTGGCGTACAGTGTTGTCAGTGTAGGTCAACAAGCCGGCGTACAGTGTTGTCAGTGTAGGTCAACAAGCTGGCGTACAGTATTGTCAGTGTAGGTCAACAAGCTGGCGTACAGTGTTGTCAGTGTAGGTCAACAAGCTGGCGTACAGTGTTGTCAGTGTAGGTATACAAGCTGGCGTACAGTGTTGTCAGTGTAGGTCAAGCCAGCATACAGTATTGTCAGTGTAGGTCAACAAGCTGGCGTACAGTGTTGTCAGTGTAGGTCAACAAGCCGGCGTACAGTGTTGTCAGTGTAGGTCAACAAGCTGGCGTACAGTGTTGTCAGTGTTGGTCAACAAGCCAGCGTACAGTGTTGTCAGTGTAGGTCAACAAGCTGGTGTACAGTGTTGTCAGTGTAGGTATACAAGCTGGCGTACAGTGTTGTCAGTGTAGGTCAAGCCAGCGTACAGTATTGTCAGTGTAGGTCAACAAGCTGGCGTACAGTGTTGTCAGTGTAGGTCAACAAGCTGGCGTACAGTGTTGTCAGTGTAGGTCAACAAGCTGGCGTACAGTGTTGTCAGTGTAGGTCAACAAGCCAGCGTACAGTGTTGTCAGTGTAGGTCAAGCCAGCGTACAGTGTTGTCAGTGTAGGTCAAGCCAGCGTACAGTGTTGTCAGTGTAGGTCAACAAGCCAGCGTACAGTGTTGTCAGTGTAGGTCAACAAGCCAGCGTACAGTGTTGTCAGTGTAGGTCAACAAGCCAGCGTACAGTGTTGTCAGTGTAGGGCAACAAGCCGGCGTGCAGTGTTGTCAGTGTAGGGCAACAAGCCGGCGTGCAGTGTGTGTGTGTGTGTACACACCCGATCATTATAGCAGGTGCGCGTTCTTAAAGGTTATACAAAGGTTATACAAATGTTATATAAAGGTTATACAGAGGAAGTAGACGGCAACAGACCATTCAAGCCAAATGATGATTGGTGTAGTAATTCCTTCTGGTGATGTCAAGAAAAGAAGTCGTGGGGTTATTATTCCCGTCGCTGGGTACTGGAAGCATGTTCTTAGACCGTCCTGCTGAGCCACAACTGCTGACCTCTAGGATGCAACCCACATCAGGGTACCTATTTTACTACTAGGTGAACAGCATCAGGTGAAAAGGTGGCCATCCGTTGCCGTCCTTCCCGGGGATGGAACCCGGGTCCCTCGATTGTGGACATTGAACACTGTGCTTCAAGACCCATAATTGAAAATCTTTATCGCCATTTTTTACACGCAGGTGGATACTGGAACAGATTACTTCTCACTCGTGCTAGTAGACTGAGAGTTTTTTCTTTCTATAGTTGATGGTAAGCCTTACCCTACTAGTTGTCACTGGGACACGACTTATCAATCGCTTGGCAACCAGGGTCAGGATTCAACAAGCAGTTACGCAACTACTTACAAAACATCTGCATCTTTCGTCAATTACGTTGGATTTATTTAGGTTCACATTATTGAAGTTTATTGAACGGTTCACGAGCATCGAAATTTCCCAGTAAATGTTGTTATTGTTATAAACAATAAACTCCTAGTGCTTTGGAGTCCATAAACTTTAATCAGTGTAAAAAAAAACTTCCTAAGATTGAGAAAAGATGTACAGATTTGTAAGTATATTCATAAATCTTTGTTGAATCCAGGCCCAGGTATATAGGCAGAGCTACTCCCGCCGTTTTCCTGCGCTTGCTTTAATTTCTTCACTGTGATATTAGAAGTGCTGGGTAGAAATCACGTTGAGTCAATATCTCTCTCAGTTTAAGTACAAAGTACGTCGCTGTACTTTGTATTAATTAGACAGTTCGACTACTTCCTTGGATTTGTCAGTTGTGAGTTGATCGCCGGGACGACGGATTTGCACCAACCCCCATTGTATATCATTGGATTAAATCGTTTACCTATTAGTTTGAAAACATTGTTAGGCCTATGCTTTGATTATTGAAATAATAATTTTGACTAAAGAGGATGATGTCCTTAGATCACAATATAACAATTTTTGTTCCTGGGTAGTAAGTATTATCTGGTAATTGAGTATGCCTGACATGTATAGAAAATGGCTATTATTACTGCTCAAACTTTGCTCTTGTGAACAGCACCTGACAGGACCCCTTTGTGAAGGTGTTCTGATAGCTGGGTGGACAGCGCTTCAGATTCGTAGTCCTGAAGTTCCGGGTTAGATCCCCGGTGGAGGCGGAAACAAATGAGCAGATTTTCTTTCACCCGGATGCTCCTGTTCACCTAGCAGTAAATAGGCACCTGGGAGTCAGACAGCTGCTACGGGGCTGCTTCCTTAGGATGTATAACAAAAAGGAGGCCTGGTCGAGGACCGGGCCACGGGGACGGTAAGCCCCGAAATCATCTCAAGATAACCTCAAGATAGGACTGATTTTTTAACATTTTCCTATTTCCAATGAGAAAACGGACGAATTTGCGTCTTCCATCACAAAAATTCAGAAAAACAATATATAGATTAAAATAAATAGTTATATTAAATTTATACAAAAATAACCACACATGACTTAAGTGAATAGTTTTTCGGGATTTACTGTCAATCACTTTTAACGACTCCGTCCCCAAAATATAGTCTCCCATAATGTTATCCTTCAGAGTCCAGTATATTATATATCTTGTTGAAGTGCTCCCTGAACACCTTCCAACTTAACACTCACCTTCCACAAACATGGCGACCAAAACTACAGTAACAGGACTGTATATTACCGAATATTACCAAGTGAAGTAAGAAATCTTGCATTCAAATCCAGGATCTGCCAATGAATCCTAATACTATTTTATATGGCGCCTCGGTGCACCGCCTACTTGTCCTTGAGTGTTACCCACAGTGGCGGGGTTCATCTTATTGCTTGCCGTTTTATTTAATGCTTCTGATATGTATTACTGTGTAATGATTAAAGATGAGCCTCGTGTGAGTGTCATTTAATGTTCTAGTTTACCAAGATGTCTTAATCCAAGTAGGTTCTGTGATGGTGAGGCTGGTGCCTAGCCTCCGGTCTGGCCTCGTGACCCGTACCTATAGCCTCCGGTCTGGCCTCGTGACCCGTACCTATAGCCTCCGGTCTGGCCTCGTGACCCGTACCTATAGCCTCCGGTCTGGCCTCGTGACCCGTGCCTAGCCTCCGGTCTGGCCTCGTGACCCGTGCCTATAGCCTCCGGTCTGGCCTCGTGACCCGTGCCTATAGCCTCCGGTCTGGCCTCGTGACCCGTGCCTAGCCTCCGGTCTGGCCTCGTGACCCGTGCCTATAGCCTCCGGTCTGGCCTCGTGACCCGTGCCTATAGCCTCCGGTCTGGCCTCGTGACCCGTGCCTAGCCTCCGGTCTGGCCTCGTGACCCGTGCCTATAGCCTCCGGTCTGGCCTCGTGACCCGTGCCTATACCCTCCGGTCTGGCCTCGTGACCCGTGCCTAGCCTCCGGTCTGGCCTCGTGACCCGTGCCTATAGCCTCCGGTCTGGCCTCGTGACCCGTGCCTATACCCTCCGGTCTGGCCTCGTGACCCGTGCCTAGCCTCCGGTCTGGCCTCGTGACCCGTGCCTAGCCTCCGGTCTGGCCTCGTGACCCGTGCCTATAGCCTCCGGTCTGGCCTCGTGACCCGTGCCTAGCCTCCGGTCTGGCCTCGTGACCCGTGCCTATAGCCTCCGGTCTGGCCTCGTGACCCGTGCCTATACCCTCCGGTCTGGCCTCGTGACCCGTGCCTAGCCTCCGGTCTGGCCTCGTGACCCGTGCCTAGCCTCCAGCCTGGCCTCGTGACCCGTGCCTATCCAGCCTGGCCTTACCATAAACTGGTGACAATTGTTAAAGTGACCATTTTTGTCTCCAGATGCCACGTTTACCACCCATCTTACTTCACATCTTCTATATACTATACTACTTTCATTTTAAAACATCTTCCATGATTAATTTTATCGAAGTGTTGTGTGGCGCACTGGTCAACACAGTCGGTCCACAAACAAATGGTCCTGGGTTCCATTCTCACACAGAACAACAAGCTTGCGCAAGTTTCTTTACACCTTTTGCCTCTGTTCGCCCAACAGTTAAAAAGATACCTGGGAGTTATGCGACTGTTGGTGGTAACATTCTGGGGAAAATGAGGCGTTGGTGAAGGAGGAACTCTGATGACTCTAACAGGTTTTCTGCCTCTAATATAATAACGTTTCTAACATTTCTTCAAGGCGTTCTGAAAATTTAGGTGTGTAACCGAAAGCAAAACCTCCCGCCTGCCGTGGAGGGAGGCAGACTGGGGCGGGCCGGGTATTGCAGCGCGGCTCGCGGGCTCCATCTTTGACCCAAATGATACCACACTTAGTGTAGTCATTTAGTATGTACCCCATACCCACTCCGCAATGTTATATTTGCGGTGAGTCAATTACAAAGTTACCCCCCCCCCTCCACACACACACGGGTATCTCGTAGCTGAGTGGACAGCGCGTTCGATTCCTGGGACTAGGCAGGGACAAATGGGCAGTTTCTTTCACCCTGATGCTCCTGTTACCTGGCAATATATATATGTACCTAGGAGTTACAGCTGTTGCGGGCTGCTTCCTCTGTGTGTGTGTGTGTGTGTGTGTGTGTGTGTGTGTGTGTGTGTGTGTGTGTGTGTGTGTGTGTGTGTGTACTCACCTATTTGTGCTTGCGGGGGTTGAGCTTTGGCTCTTTGGTCCCGCTTCTCAACTGCCAATCAACTGGTGTACAGATTCCTGAGCCTAATGGGCTCTATCATATCTACATTTAAAACTGTGTATGGAATCAGCCTCCACCACATCACTGCGTAATGCATTCCATCCGTTAACTACTGACACTGAAAAAGTTCCTTCTAACGTCTCTGTGGCTCATGTGGGTACTCAGTTTCCACCTGTGTCCCCTTGTTCGCGTCCCACCAGTGTTGAATAGTTTATCCTTGTCTACCCGGTCGATTCCTCTGAGGATTTTGTAGGTTGTGATCATGTCTCCCCTTACTCTTCTGTCTTCCAGTGTCGTAAGGTGCATTTCCCGCAGCCTTTCCTCGTAACTCATGCCTCTTAGTTCTGGGACTAGTCTAGTGGCATACCTTTGGACTTTTTCCAGCTTCGTCTTGTGCTTGACAGGGGTACGGGCTCCATGCTGGGGCCGCATACTCCAGGATTGGTCTTACATATGTGGTGTACAAGATTCTGAATGATTCCTTACACAGGTTCCTGAACGCTGTTCTGATGTTAGCCAGCCTCGCATATGTCGCAGACGTTATTCTTTTTATGTGGGCTTCAGGAGACAGGTTTGGTGTGATATCAACTCCTAGATCTTTCTCTCTGTCTGTTTCATTAAGTACTTCATCTCCTATTCTGTATCCTGTGTCTGGCGTCCTGTTTCCACTGCCTAGTTTCATTACTTTGCATTTACTCGGGTTGAACTTCAACAGCCATTTGTTGGACCATTCACTCAGTCTGTCTAGGTCATCTTGTAGCCTCCTACTATTGTCCTCAGTTTCAATCCTCCTCATAATTTTTGCATCATCGGCAAACATTGAGAGAAACGATTCTATACCCTCTAGGAGATCATTTACATATATCAGAAACAGTATAGGTCCAAGGACTGACCCCTGCGGGACTCCACTCGTAACGTCTCGCCAATCTGAGACCTCACCCCTCACACAAACTCGTTGTCTCCTGTTGCTTAGGTACTCCTTTATCCAATGGAGTACATTCCCTTTCACTCCAGCCTGCATCTCCAGCTTTTTCACTAGCCTCTTGTGTGGCACTGTATCAAAGGCTTTCTGACAATCCAAAAATATGCAGTCTGCCCACCCTTCTCTCTCTTGCCTTATTTTTGTTGCCTGGTCGTAGAATTCAAGTAACCCTGTGAGGCAGGACCTGCCATCCCTGAACCCATGTTGATGCTGTGTTACAAAGTTCTTTCGCTCCAGGTGTTCCACTAGCTTTCTTCCACTTCATCAACTTGCATGGTATGCAGGTTCCTTGTTCTCCAGTCAATCCTTCCGTGATTGAAGTCCCCTATGATGAGAAGGTGGGATCTATTTCTACAGGCAGCAGAGGCTGCCCTCTCAATTATTAGTGTTAACTGCCATGTTTTTGTTTTCGTACTCTTGACTGGGTCTCTGTCATTTGGTGGAGGGTTATATATACTGCTGCTACTATTCTTGGTCCTCCCATTGTCATGGTGCCTGCTATGTAGTCTTGTGTGTACTTACCTAATTGTACTTACCTAATTGTGCTTGCGGGGGTTGAGCTTGGCTCTTTGTCTCGCCTCTCAACTGTCAATCAACTGGTGTACAGATTCCTGAGCCTACTGGGCTCTTGTCATATCTACATTTGAAACTGTTATGGAGTCAGCCTCCACCACATCACTGCCTGCCATCTCTGTGTGTGTGTGCACGCGCGCGTTTACTCGCCTATTTGTGCTTGCGGGGTGACGCGCTGGCTCTTTGGTCCCGCCTCTCAACCGTCAATCAACAGGTGTACAGGTTCCTGAGCCTATTGGGCTCTATCATATCTACACTTGAAACTGTGTATGGAGCCAGCCTCCACCACATCACTGCCTAATGCATTCCATTTGTCAACCACTCGGTTTCCATCTGTGTCCCCTAGTGCGTGTGCTCCTTGTGTTAAATAGCCTGTCTTTATCACCCTGTCGATTCCCTTGAGAATTTTGACTGTGGTGATCATGTCCCCCTTAACTCTTCTGTCTTCCACGAAGTGAGGTTCAATTCCTGTAGTCTCTCCTCGTAGCTCATACCTCTCAGCTCGGGTACTAGTCTGGTGGCAAACCTTTGAACCTTTTCCAGTTTAGTCGTATGCTTGACTAAATATGGACTCCATGCTGGAGCCGCATACTCCAGGATTGGTCTGACATGTGGTATATAATGTTCTGAAAGATTCCTTACACAAGTTTCTAAAGGCCGTTCATATGTTAGCCAACCTGGCATATGCTGCTGATGCTATCCTCTTGATATGAGCTTCAGGGGACAGGTCTGGCGTGATATCAACTCCCAGGTCTTTCTCTCTCTCTCTCTGACTCGTGAAGTATTTCATCTCCCAAATGATACCTTGTATCTGGTCTCCTGCTTCCTACCCCTATCTTCATTACATTACATTTGCTTGGGTTAAACTCTAACAGCCATTTGTTCGACCATTCCTGCAGATTGTCCAGGTCTTCTTGAAGCCTCAGGCTGCCCTCCTGTGTGTGTTGTGTGTGTGTGTGTGTGTGTTGTGTGTGTGTGGTGTGTGTGTGTGTGTGTGTGTGTGTGTGTGTGTGTGTACTCACCTAGTTGTACTCACCTAGTTGTGCTTGCGGGGGTTGAGCTCTGGCTCTTTGGTCCCGCCTCTCAACCGTCATCTTAGTCCACATCTTAGTCAACAATTTGACTAAGTACGGCGCCTGTGACCTTGTAGATTATGTTTTAGTTTTACCCCTTAATTTGACTTTCTTATTGGAGCTTCACGCAGAATATAAATAAAGCCAAAGGCTATATTTTGTGTGTACGGCGCCTGTGACCTTGTAGCGTCACTAGATGAATGATTTATATGATGTCGCAACAAGGTTACTTAAGAAGTCTGTACTCTTTCTCAGTCATGACAGCGTGGTTTGCATGTATTAAACTGTATGAACTCGGAAGCGCTGCGAGGATGTTTATAACAATAAGATCCTTGGCAGGAGAATGCTCTCCCCCCCCGGCCCCAAGCTCCTATACTGTTTAATAAGTACACGCTAAGCCACCATAACTGACACACGATGTACAGGTTTCGTAAGTGGACACTTGGTGTGTTGTGAACCCTGGCCTTGTATTGTTGGGTCCAGTAGTAGATGTGTGGGGGGAGGGGGGTGCTTCACCTTACTGGTGTAGTGCGGCCGCTTTTGTGGTTAGCACGGTAGTGTATTTACCTGAGAGCCACATCACGGGCTATTCATGCCCGTGCCACCTCTTGGGTGGCTTAATCTTTATCATCATGGGCTATCCAGTAGCTGGATACCGTCATAAAGACTGTCAAGCAGTATCCTCCCCCGCGATAGCAGCCTGACGATTAAATGCAACCTCAGAACACCGATTAGATTTACTGAACAAAAATTGTACCACTTACGGGATATTCACGCCCGTGCCACCTTTTGGGTGGCTTAATCTTTATCAATCACTGTGAGAGCCACAATGTGTAGTAAGCTTCGACGCGGACAAGAAGCCGGCATCCTTGTCAAAAGTTCCCTCATTATTCCATGAGGGCGTTTTCAGCAGGTACCTCCTGAAGTTTGAATCTGCGACGTCTTGGCATTTACGACATCGGGAGGTAGACGATATCATGAGTTTATTTCCTAATGAGTGAAAAAGATAACATGTTTTCTGTCCTACATTGTGCTTTGTTGAGCCTGATACTGTTGCCCATTTTATGAGTTACACCGGACCATTTAACTAAGGACTAATATGTTCCAAGTTGTTCAGTATTACTGTTGTGGCTGAGCCCAATCCGTTCATGTGTGGTGTGCGGGCGTGTTGTCCTCGGGCCTTGAGTCCGTCATGTGCAGGGGTGATGGGTGCTCCAACACCATGTTGTGATGGTCCAGTTCCCGCCCAGCTGTAGCTCCAACACCAGGTTGTGATGGTCCAGTTCCCGCCCAGCTGTAGCTCCAACACCAGGTTGTGATGGTCCAGTTCCCGCCCAGCTGTAGCTCCAACACCAGGTTGTGATGGCCAGTTCCCGCCCAGCTGTAGCTCCAACACCAGGTTGTGATGGGCCAGTTCCCGCCCAGCTGTAGCTCCAACACCAGGTTGTGATGGTCCAGTTCCCGCCCAGCTGTAGCTCCAACACCAGGTTGTGATGGTCCGTTCCCGCCCAGCTGTAGCTCCAACACCAGGTTGTGATGGTCCAGTTCCCGCCCAGCTGTAGCTCCAACACCAGTTGTGATGGTCCAGTTCCCGCCCAGCTGTAGCTCCAACACGGTACTCCAGTATAAGAGTTGTGCGTGTTAGGGATGGGGTTAGCCCGGGGTGTGGGCGGCGGGGAGGGTCTTGGCGGGTGTGGGCGGCGGGGGAGGTTCTTGGCGGGTGTGGGCGGGAGCCAGTGGCTGGGTGGGTGATGGAGTGGAAATCTTCTTATATCTTGGAGATGAGCTGGTGTGGGTGTGGTGGGTGTCGACAGTGGTCCCAACCAGCACCAGCGGAGCCTCCGTCCCCCCTGCCACCGCTACCACGATAAGTATCAATACAGCACCAGTGTACCAGCTGGTACTTACACTATAACTGCAGTGCCTCTGAAAATTACCTATTATAACCGTCACAAAACGGCACCTCAACAGCACCGCCACAAGAAGTACCCTCACACCACCACAGCAGCCGCCGCTACTACAATACAAGAAATCTTACCACAACTGCAAGAACCACCACAACCACACAGTTGCCACTATAATCCCTACCGCTCGCAGTCTCCACCGCACCACCCGTCTTCCACCCGTGCTGCCTGTCTTCCGTGTTTGGTTTTATATCCAGCTACTGGGAACCAAAGTTGCAAGTAGCACGGGCTATGGTGAGCCCGTAGTGGACTTATCTGGCACATGAGCGGGACTGTACTTGGAAAGGGTGGCCTGTCTTCTATTCCTATCTGAATTTCTACTACCAACATCATTCACGACCTCACCCTCCCCACCATATCTACCACCACCACCCACCCCACCCCCATCCCTACCACCACCCACCTTACCATCACCACCACCACCCACCCCCACCATCACCACCCACCCCACCATCACCACCCACCCCACCATCACCACCCACCTTACCATCCCACCACCCCCCCCCCTCCCCCTCCCACACCACTACTCTACGTATCCTGTAGAGACCCATACTAAAATAAGCACGCCGGCCTGGAATTCTCCCCTCGCCAAGACGCAAGAAGACGTGTGCTTGAATTAAGAGGACTAAGCTACAAGGACAGAATAAGGAACTCGATTTCACAACCTTGGAAGAGAGAAGGGACAAAAGGCACACGATGACTACACTGCTGCTGTTGTAGATTCAGCTACTGTGAACAAAAAGGTGAAGCAGCACGGGCTATGGCGATCCCGTCGTACTCACCAGGCACAAGAGATGTGCGATGATCGATCATCGCACATCTCTTGTGCCTGGTGAGTACGACGGATCGCCATAGCCCGTGCTGCTTGCACCTTTTTGTTCACAGTAGCTGAATCTACAACGCAGCAGTGTAGTCATCGTGTGCCTTTTGTCCCTTCTCTCTTCCAGGTTGTGAAATCGAGTTCCCTTATTCTGTCCTTGTAGCTTAGTCCTCTTAATTCAGCACACGTCTTCTTGCGTCTTGGCGAGGTGAGAATTCCAGGCCGGCGCTGCTTTTTTAGTATGGGTCTCCTACAGGATACGTAGAGTAGTGTGTGGGAGGGGGAGGGGGTGGTGTAGGGATGGTAAGGTGGTGGTGATGGTGGGGTGGTGGTGATGGTGGGTGGGTGGTGATGGTGGGGTGGGTGGTGGTGGTGATGGTAAGGTGGGTGGTGGTAGGGATGGTAGGGTGGGTGGTGGTGGTAGATATGGTGGGGAGGGTGAGGTCGTGAATGATGTTGGTAGTAGAAATTCAGATAGGATAGAAGACAGCCACCCTTTCCAAGTACAGTCCCGCTCATGTGCCAGATAAGTCCACTACGGGCTCACCATAGCCCGTGCTACTTGCAACTTTTGGTTCCCATAGCTGGATATAAAACCACCACAACGGAAGACAGGCAGCACGGGTGGAAGACGGGTGGTGCGGTGGAGACTGCGAGCGGTAGGGATTATAGTGGCAACTGTGTGGTTGTGGTGGTTCTTGCAGTTGTGGTAAGATTTCTTGTATTGTAGTAGCGGCGGCTGCTGTGGTGGTTGTGAGGGTACTTCTTGTGGCGGCTGCTGTTGAGGTGCCGTTTTGTGACGGTTATATAGTAATTTTCAGAGGCACTGCAGTTATAGTGTAAGTACCAGCTGGTCACTGGTGCTGTATTGATACTTATCGTGGTAGCGGTGGCAGGGGGGACGGAGGCTCCGCTGGTGCTGGTTGGGACCACTGTCGACCACCCACCACACCCACACCAGCTCATCTCCCAAGATATAAGAGATTTCCACTCCATCACCCACCCAGCCACCTGCTCCCCCCACACCCGCCAAGAACCTCCCCCGCCGCCCACACCCGCCAAGACCCTCCCCCGCCCCCCACCCCCGGGCTAACCCCATCCCTAACACGCACAACTCTTATACTGGAGTACCTGGTGTTGGAGCTACAGCTGGGCGGGAACTGGACCATCACACCTGGTGTTGGAGCTACAGCTGGGCGGGAACTGGACCATCACAACCTGGTGTTGGAGCTACAGCTGGGCGGGAACTGTACCATCACAACCTGGTGTTGGAGCTACAGCTGGGCGGGAACTGGACCATCACAACCTGGTGTTGGAGCTACAGCTGGGGCGGAACTGGCCCATCACAACCTGGTGTTGGAGCTACAGCTGGGCGGGAACTGGCCCATCACAACCTGGTGTTGGAGCTACAGCTGGGCGGGAACTGGACCATCACAACCTGGTGTTGGAGCTACAGCTGGGCGGGAACTGGACCATCACAACCTGGTGTTGGAGCTACAGCTGGGCGGGAACTGGACCATCACAACATGGTGTTGGAGCACCCTCACCCCTGCACATGACGGACTCAAGGCCCGAGGACAACACGCCCGCACACCACACATGAACGGATTGGGCTCAGCCACAACAGTATACTGAACAACTTGGAACATATTATTCCTTAGTTAAATGTCCGGTGTAACTCATAAAATGGGCAACAGTATCAGCTCAACAAAGCACAATGTAGGACAGAAAACATGTTATCTTTTTCACTCATTAGGAAATAAACTCATGATATCGTCTACCTCCCGATGTCGTAAATGCCAAGACGTCGCAGATTCAAACTTCAGGAGGTACCTGCTGAAAACGCCCTCATGGAATAATGAGGGAACTTTTGACAAGGATGCCGGCTTCTTGTCCGCGTCGAAGCTTACTACACATTGTGGCTCTCACAGTGATTGATAAAGATTAAGCCACCCAAAAGGTGGCACGGCGTGAATATCCCGTAAGTGGTACAATTTTTTGTTCAGTAAATCTAATCGGTGTTCTGAGGTTGCATTTAATCGTCAGGCTGCTATCGCGGGGGAGGATACTGCTTGACAGTCTTTATGACGGTATCCAGCTACTGGATAGCCCATGATGATAAAGATTAAGCCACCCAAGAGGTGCACGGGCATGAATAGCCCGTGATGTGGCTCTCAGGTAAATACACTACCGTGCTAACCACAAAAGCGGCCGCACTACACCAGTAAGTGAAGCACCCCCCCTCCCCCCACACATCTACTACTGGACCCAACAATACAAGGCCAGGGTTCACAACACACCAAGTGTCCACTTACGAAACCTGTACATCGTGTGTCAGTTATGGTGGCTTAGCGTGTACTTATTAAACATTATAGGAGCTTGGGGCCGGGGGGGGAGAGCATTCTCCTGCCAGGATCTTATTGTTATAACACCTCGCAGCGCTTCCGAGTTCATACAGTTTAATACATGCAAACCACGCTGTCATGACTGAGAAGATTTACAGACTTCTTAAGTAACCTTGTTGCGACATCATATAAATCATTCATCTAGTGACGCTACAAGGTCACAGGCGCCGTACACACAATATAGCCTTTGGCTTTATTTTATATTCTGCGTGAAGCTCCAATAGAAAGTCAAATTAAGGGGTAAAACTAAAACATAATCTACAAGGTCACAGGCGCCGTACTTAGTCAAATTGTTGACTAAGATGTTGACTAAGATGACGGTTGAGAGGCGGGACCAAGAGCCAGAGCTCAACCCCCGCAAGCACAACTAGGTGAGTACAACTAGGTGAGTACCACACACACACACACACACACACACACACACACACACACACACCACACACACACCACACCACACACACACACACACCAGGAGGGCAGCCTGAGGCTTCAAGAAGACCTGGACAATCTGCAGAATGGTCGAACAAATGGCTGTTAGAGTTTAACCCAAGCAAATGTATGTAATGAAGATAGGGGTAGGAAGCAGGAGACCAGATACAAGGTATCATTTGGAGATGAAATACTTCACGAGTCAGAGAGAGAGAGAGAAAGACCTGGGAGTTGATATCACGCCAGACCTGTCCCCTGAAGCTCATATCAAAGGATAGCATCAGCAGCATATGCCAGGTTGGCTAACATATGAACGGCCTTTAGAAACTTGTGTAAGGATCTTTCAGAACATTATATACCACATGTCAGACCAATCCTGGAGTATGCGGCTCCAGCATGGAGTCCATATTTAGTCAAGCATACGACTAAACTGGAAAAGGTTCAAAGGTTTGCCACCAGACTAGTACCCGAGCTGAGAGGTATGAGCTACGAGGAGAGACTACAGGAATTGAACCTCACTTCGTTGGAAGACAGAAGAGTTAAGGGGACATGATCACCACAGTCAAAATTCTCAAGGGAATCGACAGGGTTGATAAAGACAGGCTATTTAACACAAGAGCACACGCACTAGGGACACAGATGGAAACCGAGTGGTTGACAAATGGATGCATTAGGCAGTGATGTGGTGGAGGCTGGCTCCATACACAGTTTCAAGTGTAGATATGATAGAGCCCAATAGGCTCAGGAACCTGTACACCTGTTGATTGACGGTTTGAGAGGCGGGACCAAAGAGCCAGCGCGTCACCCCCGCAAGCACAAATAGGCGAGTAAACGCGCGCGTGCACACACACAGAGATGGCAGGCAGTGATGTGGTGGAGGCTGACTCCATACACAGTTTCAAATGTAGATATGACAAGAGCCCAGTAGGCTCAGAATCTGTACACCAGTTGATTGACAGTTGAGAGGCAGAGCCAAAGCTCACCCCCGCAAGCACAATTAGGTAAGTACAATTAGTAA
>WNGS01000543.1:4034647-4084407 GCA_020271785.1 Procambarus virginalis | reverse complement strand
TTCTGAGGTAGTTACTTATTGCATTTTACTTACTGTATTTTGGTGAATGCCAAAGCTACCATTAAGAGAAAAATGCAATACAGTAAAGGTAACTTATATTCTGTAATATCCTGACATTACAGAATGTCAACATTCTCCACCTGGTTGTATACATGCGTAGGCTGCAGTACCACACTTTATTGAGAATTTTCGGGCAGCTAGTCAGGGTTGGATACACTGTACTGTATTAATTACTATTAGACATACAGTACTTATTGATCTTATTGCAAGGTGAAATAATATATTCTAAAAGAAGACTAATAATTTACCTAACCCATCTGCTAAAAAAAATCCATCAAGACAGAAAAAACTACAGTTTGTGTATTTTGATCCTGTGCTACATTAAGTAAATGTATTAAGTAAAAGATTAGTGTGGGAAACTTACCCTTATACGTCTCATCAATTTCTTTCTTTCCATGGCTGCTGAATAACAGCATATATAGGATAGGTGATTATGTCATATAAGCACACTCCCGCTCGGATGATGTTCACACCAAGACTGATGGCAAAGTCACCCATTCTACAACTGTAAGCAAAATCAAAACATTACTAAAAGTATAAGATAGGTGTAAATTACGTAACAGAACAACCGTATTTATGAGCATTGATATCATAACAGCCTCAGAACAACCTACAACGAGATCTTATTTCAATACACAAGTAACAGCAGTAATTACAGCACAGAACTGATCAAATGGAATCTACTCCAATGGAAGTTTGAATGATCTGGAAGGATTTCAGTTTCAGTCATAAGACTTCTTTCAGCTGCAAAATAATGGAAAATTAAGTGGAGAGAATTACATATCTACACACACACACACACACACACACACACCACACACACACACCCACACACACACACACACACACACACACACCACCACAAAACCCACCCCACAAAAAGTGCATCCCACCAACATGTTCGATATTCCACTCATCACTGAGAAATGTAAAGTAATTTCTGGACCAATTTCAGTACAAATAAACTTAAATAATACAAATACTGTATACAATTGCTGTTGTATTTGGAAAACAGTTCACTGTGATATAACTCAAAACAGCCTCATGTAGCAGTACTTGGGGACCTAGTTGTAAAGAGACTGGACACTCATGTACCAGAACACTAGTAGGGTACTCCCTAACATGACTTGTGGGTAGGAGACCTCTAAACCTGCTGCCAGGAGTCAGAAGTCATTGACACCTGTATCCTCGTGAGTCAAGAGATAAGTAAACATAACAGGTGAAGAAGACATGCCTATAAGGAGAGGCAGGAGTGCCTACAGAAAGAATGAGGAGATAAATGTCCCTGCAGTGGTTGAGATGTAAGGGAGACCCGCCTATATTATGAGGGGAGCATGTGATGCCAGTGTTTGAGGGGAGTGAGATGTGCCCGTTTGCTCGGTAGAGGAATGGGGGGGGGGGAAGGGGAGGCAAACCTTGTACATGGAAGGAAACGGTGACAAGCTTTAATCCATTCTCTCCATGGTGGACTAGCACTCAGTAAAGTGTACAAGGCCTTCTACAGTCCTATATACAAGATTTTGGGGGGAGGGGGGGGGGTGGCAATGTTACATCACTGTTGGGCGGAGGAGGGGGGTCACTATGTTACATCACTGTAGGGTGGGGGAGGGGTTGCTATGTTACATCACTGTAGGGTGGAGGAGGGGGGTTGCTATGTTACATCACTGTAGGGTGGAGGGACGGGGTTGCTATGTTACATCACTGTAGGGTGGGGGAGGGGGTTTGCTATGTTACATCACTGTAGGGTGGGGGAGGGGGTTGCTATGTTACATCACTGTAGGGTGGGGGAGGGGGGTCACTATGTTACATCACTGTAGGGTGGGGGAGGGGGTTGCTATGTTACATCACTGTAGGGTGGAGGGACGGGGTTGCTATGTTACATCACTGTAGGGTGGGGGAGGGGGTTGCTATGTTACATCACTGTGGGTGGAGGAGGGGGGTTGCTATGTTACATCACTGTAGGGTGGAGGGACGGGGTTGCTATGTTACATCACTGTAGGGTGGGGGAGGGGGGTTGCTATGTTACATCACTGTAGGGTGGAGGGACGGGGTTGCTATGTTACATCACTGTAGGGTGGGGGAGGGGGGTTGCTATGTTACATCACTGTAGGGTAAGGGAGGGGGGTTGCTATGTTACATCACTGTAGGGTGGGGGGGGGGTTGCTACGTTACATCACTGTTGGGTGGGGGACGGGGTTGCTACGTTACATCACTGTTGGGTAGGGGAGGGGGGTGTTACGTTACATCACTGTTGGGTGGGGGACGGGGTTGTTACGTTACATCACTGCTGGGGTTGTGGGTGGTGGAGGGATGCGACATAATTTAGCGTGTAAAACACACCCCCACACACGGTGCAGGTGGCGGCCAGCACGACTGTCTGGTGTGAGGGTATGACTCCTTGAAGACACCACACACGGCTTCCATTCATGGCGGCAGCGCTCGGCCTCATTCACCCTCCCAGCTTTGAAGGTCTGGGGCTATCACCCTTGTGTAGCTGATAGTAGCAGTGATCGCATCGTACTGCGTTGTGGCTAACATGACATACACCCACATCCAGCGTGAACTTACCACACGGACAAGACCCTTATATATGGAACACTGCTTTAGTATGTCAATGTCTTTAAAACAGTCTCCGTGGTGTAGTGGTAAGACACTCGCCTGGCGTTCCGCGAGCGCTATGTCATGGGTTCGTATCCTGGCCGGGGAGGATTTACTGGGCGCAAATCCTTAACTGTAGCCTCTGTTTAACGCAACAGTAAAATGTGTACTTGGATGAAAAAACGATTCTTCGCGGCAGGGGATCGTATTCCAGGGACCTGCCCGAAACGCTACGCGTACTAGTGGCTGTACAAGAACGTAACAACTCTTGTATATATCTCAAAAAAAAAATGTCCTCACAATACTGTATTTTCGTCTCCTGGAACAGTTGATGGCGTGTGTGACCAAGAAGGTAGTGAGAATGACTTGAGCTACCTCATCTCTTTGTGTTTATTTATACCTCAATAAACTTATTCCAATTTCAATTTCAAGATCATCAAAACTTAGTCATGCTCATCCAAGTGTTAGTGGTCGCCAAAGACGCGCACATTATATTTTTGTTCTTACCATGTAACAAATAAAACGTTTCTGGCACGAATTAATATTATTAAATGTTGTTCCATGCATAATTGGGCCTAGGCTATGTTAGACCAGGCATTTTCATGTATAGCTCCCACCTCTAGTGCCACAACTGTAGGAAAATGGTCTATGTTCTCGGCTCACAACCATTGGGCCCGGAATTAATACTTCGGCAGGACAGAGAGGGTTGGGCAGTTTGCGTTCACCTAGCATTTATTATTATTAACATCTTTATTGACAAAATTAATTACAATTTTGCCTAATCTGAGGATTTTGATAGTCTGATTAAAGTGAGGATAATGCTGGTATTCACTGTCACGCAGGACAGAGGGTCATACATAAGACAATAGGTCTAAACTGTAGGCTGAAGCACATATATATCATGGTTACAATCAATGTTTTAATGTATGGATATGTGAGAACAACTTTCTACTGTGCACTGCCACACAAGGGCAGGGATGGGTTCATAAGTGATGCAGCTTAGAAGTAATATAAATAAAAATTGTTCTTCATTCTTTAAAATGGACAAGCAAATTTTGGGTAAATTGTTAGGATGTCGTCCAGAACACCTGAGTAAATAAAATAGTTACACAGTTGGTGGTACAAGAGGCCAGGAGGTCTAAAGTCTTTTACGATTTCACATTCATCAATGTAGTGTTCTAGTGAATGCATTAAAGGTTTATCACAGAGTTTACAATCTGAGTATTCTGGTAGTGGCTCAGCCTCACTAACCTGCCAGATGTGTCTATAGCCAAGGCGAATTCGCAAACATTCTCCTTAATCAATGGGCACTAACATCGAGCTACAGCTCACTCCCAATTAACATACAGCATAAACTTAATGACACACGTCCCAACAGACAATGAACCATCAATCTTGCCTGTACAGCTATCGACGTGTCGGACTTTAATGATGTAACTGAATGGGAATTAAATCATTCACTAAAGATGGGAAAATCAACTGCTCCTGGAGAGGACGGTATTACTTACAGTCTACTGAGATTAGTCTCACAAGTACCAGGTAATCCACTTTTAGTGTTGTACAGAATGAGTTTAAGTGAAGGAGTATTACCTGATGCTTGGACACAGAGTGTCATTGTTCCCATCCCCAAACCACACTCAGATAATTATAGACCCATATCTCTAACATCGTGTGTTTGCAAAGTGCTTGAACGTATTGTTCTTACCCGACTCGTGTATCGTATACAGGGGCACCTGTCACCCCAACTGTTTGGATTCATGCCTGGGCTCAGTACACAACACTGTTTTGCTGAGTACTTCGCACATATTGAAGCTTCCCCTCAGTCTTCATCGACCTAGCAGCAGCTTTTGATACAGCAAACAGGGAAATCATACTAGAACAGCTAGCCGAGCTGGGAATACAAGGAAAATTGCTGAAATGGATAAAGGGCTATTTGTCTAATCGAACAGCATATGTTTTGTTTAATGGTGTTAAAAGCACAGAGAGGAAACACTTTGAGCTGGGAACTCCACAAGGAGGAGTCCTCAGCCCCTTGTTGTTCAACGTTCTGATGCATAAACTTATTAAAGATCTTCCAACTAATAATGAAGACACTGTCATTTGTTATGCTGATGATATATGTTTACAGGCTGCCTCTGAGCCTAGAATGCAAGTTCTGCTCGACGCTTTTGCTACTAGAGCTGAGGAATGTGGCCTCCTTATCTCTGTACAGAAAACTCGTGCCCTCATTCCGTGTGTATTCCACCAGCCAATTATCATATAGATGGGCGAGCACTTGAGAACTGCGAGTCTTACAGATACCTTGGTGTCCCCATTAACGACCCTGGGTACCTTTCTTCTCTCAAGAGGAGACTGTGGGAGAGATTAAAGCCCTTGCGGGTCCTTGTTGGTGTCAATCATGGAATTAACGTGAGACTTGCTAGAATGTTTTATGTATCATTTATACGCTCTGTGATTGACTACAATGCTCTACATCTCACACGGTATACTGACAAAGAGCTGAAATCTCTTGAAACCTTGCAAAATGAAGCTATGCGTCTCATCCTTGGGGCTCCAAAGTCCACGAGAATAGTTAATATGAGAGCATAGTTAAAATTACCTACCATAAGTGAGAGAATTTTGTCTATTAGCACAGTTTTCGGCGAGAAGGCATTGAGTAGATCTAGACAACACACGAAGTTTCAAGCTAAACTTTCTAATATGCTGCACTCACCTGAGGTCTATAGAAGAACGAAATCTGATTATGTATATTGGTTCTACATGGTAGCCAACTCCATCAAAATATTAAATATGTACCCAACTCAACTAATGATTAATCAACCAATTACTCCATGGGATAACTGGGATCTATCAGTTGATTTGGTAAATACGCCCAAGAAAGATAGTGTGCACTCTACATTATGAAAACAGTTAACACTGAAAACCATCACTGAAAGTAATCAGAGTATGGGTAACGATGTGTATCAGTGCTATACCGACGGCTCTGTAGAAGATGGTGGACGATGTACCGGATGTGCATGTAATATATTTGAACAATCTTCTCTCGTACATACAGCAATGAAGCGCGTCAATGACTGGGCAAGTACAACTCAAACCGAACTTGCAGGCATATACCTTGCCACTGAATTTTTAAAAGACAAAGGCAGTGGACTTATATACTGTGACTCGCAGAGTGCACTCCTGGCATTGAACGCACATAGTGACACCCAGAAAATAGTCAGTGATATTCGAATGAATGTTTTAGCTGCTAAAGAAAACAGATTTGAAATTAAATTCCTATGGATACCATCACATGTTGGCATCTCAAGGCATGACACTGTTGATATGCTTGCAAAGACAGCCTGTAGAAAACCAGTGGTAGAAATTGATATGGGTATTTCATTAGCAGTGACAAAGAGAATACTTAAACAAATATCTAATGAAGATCTCACCGACCTAACAAATTCACAAAGACCTGAAAGTTGTAGCATTAAATATTATGATAGATATCGTGAGGAGACATTCACATATGGGACTAATAGAACAAGAACCCGGCAATGTGATGTTATAGTGGCCAGAATACGCCTGGGATATAGACGTATCTGGCAGCTTTCTCAAAACCCAAATGTCGAGTACACAATGTGTCAACTTTGTGAAAGAGAAAACATGCACTCTCTTGAACATTATATTGTAGAATGTCCCATACTGACTGACTTTCGCCCTCCTGGGCTAAGGCATGCTGAACTATGTAATTACTATATGAGTACTGGAACACTTGATATATTGGACTTGTATCCAAGATCGACCATGTAATAGATTAATTATACAATGTATATGATATAACTATATAACCTGAGCTTGTAAAAGCATCTTAATCACCTTCAGTGATTAAGTGCTTAATTGCACACTAGTTTCTTTATCAGCTATCTCACCCTGTCAGAGTAAATGAGACAAATGTCTGTGAATGCATGTGTGTATATATGTATGTATATGTGTGTGTATGCATATGTATGGGTATAAAGTATATATGGAAGCTGATCATAATTACATTTCACCTTTGTAAATGCACATTAATGACACAATGTAAAAGACACATCGAACACTTTATGTAGGGCATACGTAAATCGGTGTATCTATGTATTTACGTATGTAGGTTAGCTTAGCATTTTAAAAGCACCGACTCACCTTCTGTGGTTGATTGTTCAATAAACCTTTGAAATATATGTTTAACACATCTCTAACCCTGTCCATGGTGGACAGAAGAAAATGTATATATGCTGGTTAGCATTGTAAATGTGTGGCCACGTCTGTGGTAGAAAATAATAATAATAATAATAAAAAGTCTCCGTGGTGTAGTGGCAAGACACTCGCCTGGCGTTCTGCGAGCGCTTTGTCATGGGTTCGTATCCTGGCCGGGGAGGATTCACTGGGCGCAAATCCTTAACTGTAGCCTCTGTTTAACTCAACAGTAAAATGTGTACTTGGTTGTAACAACGATTCTTCGCGGCGGGGATCGTATTCCAGGGACCTGCCCGAAACGCTACGCGTACTAGTGGCTGTACAAGAATGTAACAACTCTTGTATATATCTCAAAAAAAAAAAAAAAAGATTGGGTTCAAGAAGTAAGAGCTCGATCCCGCAGGCATAAATAATAAGAGTTAAATAAAGCACACACGTACACCTACCTACCTGGCAAGGTGGCTTCGCCTTACTCAAACAGGAACCTTGTTTTAGGGTTTTGGCACACTACCTCCACCCACACTGCCAACTCTCAACACTTTCACCAACTCGCATTATTATATTTATTCATATATCATGCTAATACTAAACGCATACGGAACTTTAAATAAACTTACGGTATTTTGCAATAACAATCCCGAACATGTACAAGTTACATTTATGATCAAACGGGGCCAATAGCCTCACTACTGCACTTCTGAACACAGTCAATAGCTGTCTCGTAATGGTGAAGAGGCCGTCGGCATGTGTATAATGGTGTCGAGTAATAACGACCATAACACACGCTGTTCCTTGCCAAGTGTTAACGAGTGGCTGCCATGTCCAAAGTTATACACACAATATAACATTTAAGAAGAGAATTAAACATGGAGCGGATGGAACATGGATGGAGCCGGTCGGCCGAGCGGACAGCACGCTGGACTTGTGATCCTGTGGTCCTGGGTTCGATCCCAGGCGCCGGCAAGAAACAATGGGCAGAGTTTCTTTCACCCTATGTCCCTGTTACCTAGCAGTAAAATAGGTATCTGGGTGTTAGTCAGCTGTCACGGGCTGCTTCCTGGGGGTGGAGGCCTGGTCGAGGACCGGGCCGCGGGGACACTAAAAAGCCCCGAAATCATCTCAAGATAACATCTAGCCCAACTGGCAAGACCCTAAACAGCACTAAAACCGAAGCCGAGTGGATTTTTTTTAATTAAGATACTTTCTTGACATCTTTAGGTTATCTTGAGATGATTTCGGGGCTTAGTGTCCCCGCGGCCCGGTCCTCTACCAGGCCTCCTTGTTGTTACACATCCCCAGGAAGCAGCCCGTAGCAGCTGTCTAATTCCCAGGTACCCATTTACTGCTAGGTGAACAGGTGCATCAGGATGAAAGAAACTGCCCATTTGTTTCCGCCCCCACCGGGGATCTAACCCGGAATCTCAGGACTACCAATCCCGAGCGCTGTCCACTCAGCTGGTGAGCCCCTAAATACTACTACCAATACTACGATAAATACTTAAGACACATGTGCATTTATACAGTGACCCCAGACTGAAGTGTTGCATAGTGTGTGTCAGGACCTAACTATACGAGTCTTAACAAATATCAAGGTCTCACAAGCAGGTTAGTCATACACGGTGCGTGTGTGTGACTAACCTGCTGGACCCCGACGATGGCTCTACCCGGTAAGGCAGGGTGAGCGGGTCCTCGCCAGCGTCCCCAACGTCAAGAAGCTGTCGTACTACAGTACCTTATCCTAACCTGCCAGAGGACCCTCTAACAGAAAACGGGGCAATATGTCAATTTCGCGAGCTGCTATCAATTTCTAGTACGACAGTTTTTGGTAAATTATACGTTAAACGACGCAGCCATGTAGCTACGAATATAGGCGACCACACAGCCCGGGTTCAACCTCCTCACTGTCTAGTTACCTATATTTACCCAAGGACCCCCCTGTATGTATGACACTCAACATTTTACAGTGGTGTGGATAAATATCTTTCAATTTGTTAAGTATTTTAAACGTCTCGAAGACTCAGCTCTGACATGTTTGAAGTGGTGTTAGTTCCTAGTATGAGTTGGATTAGTTCTGGGATGATTTGTGTAGCTCTGCGATGAGTTTACTCCAAAGCGTGCACAATAATACCGACTGACTGAACACTTGGCGGCCAACAAATACAAATTGGCGAACATCACTAGTTCGGTCACCTACATATTGTATTATATATATGTGTATATATGTGTATATATATGTGTATATATGTATATATATATATATATATATATATACATATATATACATATATATATATATATACATATATATATATATATACATATATATATATATATATATATACATATATATATATATATATATATATATATATATATATATATATATATATATATATATATATATATATATATACATATATATATATATATATATATATATATATATATATATATATATATATATATATATATATATATATATATATATATATATTGGTCAGGATCTCGATGGCTTCACTATGTTGTTGATTTAGATCCAACTAGTGGAAACAAAAGTTGCAAGTAGCACGGGCTATGGTGAGCCCGTAGTGGATTTACCTGCCACAGGAGCGGGGCTGTGAGCTCCACTAGACAGTAGTCCTTTTATAGATAAATATCTTCATGTTCCTAAGTTTTAGGAAAGTTATCTATAGTATTTTATATCCAATTTGAACACAAAAAATTCTTGGTAGTTCAAATATTTGAGATTTTAATCTAAATAAAATTAAATCATTAGACGAGAGGATCACACTATCAGCATCGAAGAATGTAACAATCTGTACACTAGTTATGTACAGTTATCTCTGGCTCACAGATCCTCAACATGGCCACTAAACATATACCTTCATTACAATTATCATGTATATGAAAAACAAATTGAACAACATACTCACAAGAGGCTGAAAAGTGAGGCACCGACTTGTTGGAGTCTATTATAAGGTGAACTATGTGTTAGTCGACTTCCGTGTTGGTTGTGGTGGTGGCGGCAGGAGAGGAGTGAACACAACCTTCACCAGCAGTGAACACAAGTACACTGCTCATCACCACCTCTCATCAAACGCTTATCTTACTCTACTCTTGATAACAAATGGTAATCTCTGCCAAGTCGCCAATACTGTAGTGATTCTTACATAAAACTCGCCCCACACTCTCACAAATTCAAAAGGCAAGGAAGTGAGCGACTCGATCCCTGGCAGTTAGATCACATCAGTGTTGAACACTACAGTGGGAGGATGGGAACAAGGAGGAAGTGGCAGCTGTAGAGAGACTATGGAGACGTCTGCTGGTCGCTCACGGCTTAGCCAGACTTTGGGACTTTGGATGTGACCTCAACCCACGCGCGCTGATAAAGCTCAAGAGTCACACAGCATACATCGCCTGATTCACACACCTGGATAATCACCAGTATTACCCATCACATAGCAGGTATATGTCCCGGCTGGACGCTACAATTGCTCATTTGGTTACGCTGGAGCTGAAAAATACCGCTTGATGGATGCCAGCATAGTACCACTTACGTTGGTATATGATGTGTATATATTTATCACTCGGAATGTCCCGTAATATGTTGATTGTGAGTGAGTGAGCGTAGTATATATAATATGGTTGAACACGAGAGAAAGTTTTAGATTTATGATTCTGGCACGAATCTTATCGATATTCCTTATGTTTTTCTTCACTGAAGCAGGAAGTTGAAAAATTAACTCTCCAAAGTTCATTTTTATTTTTTATTTGGGTCTGACGCCTAGTGATGTGTTTCGTTAGGTTTCACCTTACATTCTCAGACAAATTCTACTGTGCTTAGCACCTGGTTATATCCTCTTATGGTGAGGAGACATATGGATGAATGACAATACTTGGGGGTATTAAATGTATCAACGCAGTGACGTAGGTTCGAACCCTCGTCACGGCCCATGTAGATTTGTTCATAGAGTGACATGTTGGCAGCTTATGTTCTTCCGGTTGCTGCCGTTCCTGTTGCAGGGTCATTTGGCCCAGCTCCTACGTTGGTCCGGGGTCTTGAAGTGCGCAGAGTGTAACTGTGTTATTAGCTGGTTATTAATACCTGGTCTAGATTTCTTGATATTCAGCGCTTCACTCAATGACCAGCTAATACATAATTACACTCTGCCCACTTCAAGACCCCGGGCCAACACAGAAACAGGACCAATGACCCTGCAACATGAACTCAAGTAGCCACAACATAAGCTGCCAACATGTCGCACTCTATGTTCATACATTTATTACCTTATTAATATTTACGTAATGAATATTAATGGATCACTTATCTTGGTGATCCGAACAGTACCAATTACGTTGGTGATCCGAACAGTACCAATTACGTTGGTGATCCGAACAGTACCACTTGCTTGAATGTCAATGTAGCGAAAGTCGGCACAGTATTGCTTGCATGAGATTTGTAACACGTCTATCTACCACAGACTTGGCTATACATGTATAGAATGCTAACCAGCACATACATACATTTCCATGTGTCTTGTCTATACAACAGGGTGGAGATGTGTTCTCCTACATATAAACAAGATTATTCAACCATAGTGAGATCGAGGTGCACCTACAAAAGTAAACAACGACTCCAGCCACCATATACATATTTTTCTATCTGGGAATGTGACAGGGTAAAAAGAGGTGCCATAGCAAGTTACACAACACTGGACCAGGGGTAAATAAAGCGTTGTGTACACGCTCAAGGTGTAAGGTGCATCTGGAGCAGGCTGTAATGACTATCACATCACCACAACCGTCACCACCACTCTCAGGTATGTACTGCCACACCACACGTGGCGAGCAACAGGTGTGGTGATCATCTGCTCCGTGGTGGAGGGCGGCGGTTGGCCCAACACTGGTGTGTGCAGCCCCACTACTCTTACTACGTTACATATGTTGACCAGCGATACACCTACGAAAAAGCCTTCAAATCATCTGCATTTCCAACTTCCACCTCTGTCCTCTTTTTACAACTTTCTCTCGCTTTGAAGAAGTTGCCTTTCTCCATGCTGTTTACTCTGTCAGTATCTTGTATGTGGTGATCATCGCACATCTCTTGTGCCTGGTGAGTACGACGGGATCGCCATAGCCCGTGCTGCTTGCACCTTTTTGTTCACAGTAGCTGAATCTACAACAGCAGCAGTGTAGTCATCGTGTGCCTTTTGTCCCTTCTCTCTTCCAAGGTTGTGAAATCGAGTTCCCTTATTCTGTCCTTGTAGCTTAGTCCTCTTAATTCAAGCACACGTCTTCTTGCGTCTTGGCGAGGTGAGAATTCCAGGCCGGCGCTGCTTATTTTAGTATGGGTCTCCTACAGGATACGTAGAGTAGTGGTGTGGGAGGGGGAGGGGGGGGTGGTAGGGATGGTAAGGTGGGTGGTGATGGTGGGGTGGTGTGGTGATGGTGGGGTGGGTGGTGATGGTGGGGTGGGTGGGTGGGGTGATGGTAAGGTGGGTGGTGGTAGGGATGGTAGGTGGGTGGTGGTGGTAGATATGGTGGGGAGGGTGAGGTCGTGAATGATGTTGGTAGTAGAAATTCAGATAGGAATAGAAGACAGGCCACCCTTTCCAANGTGAGAGGAGCATTCTTGATAAGGGTAACTTAAGAGGTCTGAGGAGGTGAAGTATCCAAGAAGTGTAATATCTTTAGAACCCGAAGACAATTCACATGTAGAAGACTCTACTGACATATGCCAAGATACGAAGTTTCAAGTTGATGAATAACAGAGACAACTTAATCCCAGAGTGATGCTAGTCAACAATGTAGGATATATTATATTACAACCATATTAAACTTGTACTTTTACAAAGCTTACCTCAGTTTCATTAATACCATGAATAACTGCATCATCTCCAAGAGTACCATATAAAGTACACAATGTAATATTTTGCTTGAAGCAGCCCATTGCAGAAATTAGCCATTCTCTTCTTGTCTCTGCAAATATTATAATATTATCTTTGGCATGATGTCCAACTGCACGCAAACCTTTGCCAAAATTTCGAGCCATCTCATCAACTTCAGTGTATGTGAGCCAAGAATATTCTCCAAGTTCATACTGTAAAGATAAAAGTTTTATATATTTTAAACAGGGGTGTCAATAAATTAAAGGAAGCAAAATATAATTATTAGAGGTTTAAATAAAGTTGTAGAATAAGCGCTAAGTAATCACAAAAAGTCAGATTATGTACAGTATTTCAACAGCTGGAATGGAAGGGAGGAAAAGCTGGAAATCAGCACATTTACCAAGGTTAATTGAAAATATTATTTGTCTGTGTACTGAAAAGAGTACATTATATTACAGAGTACTGAAATTATTCATATTGTTATTATTATTATTATTATTATTGATAAAATCTACACTTGTATATTTGTGAAATTTATATAAAATATTACACCAAGTCTTTCACACTTTTCCGAGTGCTTTGTCAAGGTCCAAGTAAGTGGTTAGGAAGAGACTTAGTTTCAGCGACTAATCTTAAGGATTAGTCGCTGAGATTAAGTCTTGTCCTAACCGCACACACAGACCTTGACAAAGCACGTAGAAGAGTGCAAAACACTTGGAGTAATTCTTTACAGAAATTTCACAAATATGCAAGTGTGGGTCTTTATCCTATGTTATTATGTCTGTGAGAAGACTGTACCATTACTTATTATTATTATTATTATTATTATTGAATATTGTACTGCAATACTGTAGTGTTGGAATGAAGGTGAAGGAAAGATCCGATACATGTGTAAGAGTATATTTAAGCCAAATTTTCAGGTGAAAAATTTGTTAAATGTTAAAACATTGTTTAACAGCACCTTGATATAGGATGTAGGTTTCATCTGAAAATTTGGTTTAAATTATACAATTACACATGTATTGTATCTTTCCTTCACCTTCATTATTATTATTATTGCTGCAAAAAGAAATAATATTAACGAGATTATCAATGAGAAAATCAGTAGGAGCCATGAGGAGGATTTGAACCTATGCTCTGGGTACTCCCAAGCACCCGCCTTAGAAAACTATTCCACGGCATGGTCAAAAGCACTGTAATTGGAGATTCAACTGAATCCTCTATGGTTCCCGAGGCTTCCACCGAAGTCAGAAATCAGGGTTTAGATTTATATCTGCACTCAAATGGAATGTAATTTAAGGGTTATGATACCCAGGCCAGCAGTACGAGTTCTTTGATATTTAGTTCTTACGATTATTTAGTTTATTTACTGTAATATCTTACTGAACCGGCAGTATCTTCAAAGATTTTAAATGCCGACGCACCTCGTGGCCTGAGTGGACAGCTAGGGGCCTGGCGGCTGAGTGGAGAAGCTCTTGGTCTTATGGGCCCAGGTTCAATTCCCAGCCGAGGTGGAAATACATGGGTCAGTTTCTTTTACCCTGTTCACCTAGCAGTAAGTACCTGGGAGTTAGACAGCTGCTACAGGCTGTCTCCCGGGATGTGTGTGTGTGTAATTACCTAAGTTTAGTTACAGGAGGAGAGCTGTGCTCGTGGTGTCCCGTCTACCCAGCACTCTTTGTCATATAACGCTTTGAAACTACTGACGGTTTTGGCCTCCACCACCTTCTCACCTAACTAAAAAAAAAAACTCTTCTGGATGAATGGTCTCGACCTTGAGATGCTGAGTACCCCAGAGGACGCTCCCATTGGCAGGTCATGACTCCTGTGTGTGCGTGCGTGTGTTACAAATATATTTAATAGATATAAGAGGAAATAGATTGGTTAGAAAGGCGGAGGTCCAAGAGCTAATAGCTTGATTCTGCAGACGCAAATAGTAAATACACCAAAACAAGGATTAATATTTCACAANTGCTTTCTTTGATATAATTCTGGTATGTTGTGCCTCAGTGGGACTCCTATTTACTCGTTACAGCCGCCGGATTCCTTCGTGGTATTCTACATCCTGATTATAATGTAGGATGTCCATCATCCTGAGATATCTAATAAAATTAAATTAATGAAGGCAAATTCTCATAGTGGCATCTAGCATCATGATTCAGGCAGGACTTTCTCCAGTGGATATCCAAAATCCTGATTCAGGCAGGACTCTTACAGTGGATATCCAACATCATGATTCAGGCAGGACTCTCTCAGTGGATATCGAATTCCTGATTCAACCAGGACTCTCTCCAGTGGATATTACCAACATCCTGTTCAGGCAGGACTCTCTCCAGTGGACATGCAACATCCTGTTTCAGGCAGGACTCTCTCCAGTGGACGTCCAACATCCTGATTCAGGCAGGGCTCTCTCCAGTGGATATTGAATATCCTGATTCAACCAGGACTCTCTCCAGTGGATATCCAACATCCTGATTCTGTTAGGACTTTCTTCAGTGGATATTGAACATCCTGATTCAGGCAGGATTCTCCAGTGGATATCCAACATCCTGGTTCAGGCAGGACTCACTCTAGTGGATATCCAATATTCTGATGACATTGTAGACAGAGAAATTTTCTACACAGTGATTGTAGGCTGTAATAGGCTTGAAGATATAAAAAAGTATCTACGTAAATGACGAAGAAAGAAATTCATAATTTTTTAATATCCATTTATTATTAGGCTGATTATAATTATTATTACTTGCTCATCAACTCATTTTTGTTAATAATATGTTAAGAAAACATGATGATAAGTTTGATATTTGAATTGGCTGTATCTCGGTAAATATATGTGTAAAAGGCTTAATATTGGAAATTAGCAAAGAAAGAGTTAACAGAAAGAAACGTCCAGTGATGTGGTAATTCTAATGGTAGCATTTTGAAAACGATTCTATGGCTGGTTTTGATTTTGAGTTTTGCGAAAAATGACGATTTCGCCGAGGTGGCGATTTTTCCGTGGCAGCTCCGCTTTGCGCCATCTTTTGACAATTATTTACTGATTTAACTGACCGCTGAGCTGTGTAGCCGTCATGTCCCGAGGCACCATGCTTGTGTCTATCTTTTGGTCAGTTTTTTATTATTTAATTTAATCATTGGCTATTTTCTAATTCTATAGGAAATAAGGTAATTCAAAATCAAAAGAAAACAAAAGGTTTTTGCCGAAAAATGACCGGCTAGCTGACTGATGCATCATACTGAACCACTATATATAAATATATATATATTTATTTAAACAAGAGTTATTCACTCAATTGCTCTTTATTGATTGGCATTCTTTTGGATATCCTTGATCCTGACGACAATGAAAGCCTATCTGAGAGCTGTTGATATTCTGCACTCTGAATATTGCAGAAGGGATCGCATCTATGGATATCTGCTTTCCTTTGATATAATTCTAATATGTTGTGCCTCAGTGGGACTGCTATTTACTAGTTACAGCCGGCGGATTCCTTCGTGGGTATTCTACATCCTGATTATAATGTAGGATGTCCATCATCCTGAGATATCCAATATGATTATATTAATGAGGGCTAATTCCTCATAGTGGACATCTAGCATCATGATTCAGGCAGGACTTTCTCCAGTGGATATCCTGATTCAGGCAGGACTCCACTGGACATCCAACATCCTGATTGAGGCAGGACTCTCTCCAGAGGACATTAAACATCTTGATTGAGGCAGGACTCTCTCCAGTGGATATCCAACATCCATATTCAACCAGGACTCTCTCCAGTGGACATCCAACGTCCTGTTTCAGGCAGGACACTCTCTAGTGGACGTCCAACATCCTGATTCAACCAGGATTCTCATCAGTGGATATCCAACATCCTGATTCTGTCTAGACTTTCTTCGGTTGATATTGAACATCCTGATTCAGGCAGGTCTCTCCAGTGGATATCCAACATCCTGGTTCAGGCAGGACTCACTCTAGTGGATATCCAATATTCTGATGACATTGTAGACAGAGAAATTTTCTACACAGTGATTGTAGGCTGTAATAGGCTTGAAGATATAAAAAAGTATCTACGTAAATGACGAAGAAAGAAATTCATAATTTTTTAATATCCATTTATTATTAGGCTGATTATAATTATTATTACTTGCTCATCAACTCATTTTTGTTAATAATATGTTAAGAAAACATGATGATAAGTTTGATATTTGAATTGGCTGTATCTCGGTAAATATATGTGTAAAAGGCTTAATATTGGAAATTAGCAAAGAAAGAGTTAACAGAAAGAAACGTCCAGTGATGTGGTAATTCTAATGGTAGCATTTTGAAAACGATTCTATGGCTGGTTTTGATTTTGAGTTTTGCGAAAAATGACGATTTCGCCGAGGTGGCGATTTTTCCGTGGCAGCTCCGCTTTGCGCCATCTTTTGACAATTATTTACTGATTTAACTGACCGCTGAGCTGTGTAGCCGTCATGTCCCGAGGCACCATGCTTGTGTCTATCTTTTGGTCAGTTTTTTATTATTTAATTTAATCATTGGCTATTTTCTAATTCTATAGGAAATAAGGTAATTCAAAATCAAAAGAAAACAAAAGGTTTTTGCCGAAAAATGACCGGCTAGCTGACTGATGCATCATACTGAACCACTATATATAAATATATATATATTTATTTAAACAAGAGTTATTCACTCAATTGCTCTTTATTGATTGGCATTCTTTTGGATATCCTTGATCCTGACGACAATGAAAGCCTATCTGAGAGCTGTTGATATTCTGCACTCTGAATATTGCAGAAGGGATCGCATCTATGGATATCTGCTTTCCTTTGATATAATTCTAATATGTTGTGCCTCAGTGGGACTGCTATTTACTAGTTACAGCCGGCGGATTCCTTCGTGGGTATTCTACATCCTGATTATAATGTAGGATGTCCATCATCCTGAGATATCCAATATGATTATATTAATGAGGGCTAATTCCTCATAGTGGACATCTAGCATCATGATTCAGGCAGGACTTTCTCCAGTGGATATCCTGATTCAGGCAGGACTCCACTGGACATCCAACATCCTGATTGAGGCAGGACTCTCTCCAGAGGACATTAAACATCCTGATTGAGGCAGGACTCTCTCCAGTGGATATCCAACATCCATATTCAACCAGGACTCTCTCCAGTGGACATCCAACGTCCTGTTTCAGGCAGGACACTCTCTAGTGGACGTCCAACATCCTGATTCAACCAGGATTCTCATCAGTGGATATCCAACATCCTGATTCTGTCTAGACTTTCTTCGGTTGATATTGAACATCCTGATTCAGGCAGGTCTCTCCAGTGGATATCCAACATCCTGGTTCAGGCAGGACTCACTCTAGTGGATATCCAACTTCCTGATGACATTGTAGACAGATAAATTTTCTACACAGTGATTGTAGGCTGTTATAGGCTTGAAGATACAAAAAAAGTATCTACATAAATGGCGAAGAAATGAACTCACTGTGTACCCTATGCTCACAGGATGAGTATAGGGTACACAATGAACTACCACTCACACGATGGGTATGAGTTGCACAAGAAACTATCGCACAGAGGATGAGTATGGAGAGCAAAGTAAACAAAGATACACACGATGAGAAAGGATTGCACAATGTCCTATATGACTCACAGAATGAGTATGAGGTGCACAATAAACTACAGGTAACAGGATAAGTATGGGTTGCACAATAATTTACAGGTCACAGGATGGGTATGGGGTGCACAAACAACTGGTAACAGGACGAGAATGGGTTGCACAATAAATTACAGGTAACAGGATGGGTATGGGTTGCACAAACTACTGGTAACAAGATGAGTATGGGATGCACAATAAATTACCGCACAGAGGATGAGTATGGGGTGCACAAACTACTGATAACAGGATGAATATGGGTTACAGAATAAATTACAGGTCACATGATGGGTATGGAGTTGAACAAACTACTGGTAATAGGATGAGTATGGGTTGCACAATAAATTATCGCACAGAGGATGAGTATAGGGTGCACGTAAACAGGACTCACAGGATGAGTATGGGGTGCACAATAAACTACCATTCACAGGATGAGTCTATGATGTTCGTGCTCTATATTAAGATAACTAAAATACACCTCTGTTTCCAAAATACTTTAATGACCAATATTTGCAAATATATTTTATGTTTCCGATTTTCTGATAATATAAAACATATCATCATATGTATAGGGGCCCCAGTATTAGTCTTGTTCGTTCTCGACACACAATCGAGAATTCCGTGTTCGAATCCTGGGCGGGACAGAAATGGTTGGGAAAATTTCCTTTCACGTAATGCGACTGTTCACCTAGCAGTAAGTAGATACTCAGGAGTTAGTCAGCTTGTTGTGGGGTTGCATCCTGGGCGGGGTCAGTAATTCGACCTTAAGGATGACCTTGATAAAAGCCTATCGTGTAATATACTGTGGCTTCCTGTCCCCCAACACAATGAATTATTATAATTATAATATTATGGTTTATAATTAAGTTCTTAAGAGCGATCCTGTGTCATAATTGACATACGTCTATCTTTACCTCAACATTTTATAAGTTAATTTTTGTCTGTATATAATGATGATCATATACAATTAAGGTAACATTGCAACTTTATAGGAAATTGTTAAATCCAAAATATATCTTGGTTCTTATACTTGAGATATTGTTACAATAAACGTTTGAAAACAAAGTTTATATCTGTATTTAAAATATAAAACATTTTGCGTTTATCAACGCATCTCTCTGAATTACAAATGTTTTTCTGAATTGTGAAGCCTGTATTGCCCGCCTGGCAGGACACTGATGCATTGGAAGTTTTCATGTGTCCGGACACCGGCGATGGTGTCGTATTGGCTATTTATTTAACCATATCTTGGCTTTCATTTAAGATATATTTTCCTTGAAATGTAGTCACATTATCGTCTACATCTGTGTTTATGCTGACATATAGACCTTTGATGTTACTTTGCACATATGCAAATGAATTACACAATTAATTCACTTGTTTGTAGGCCTTCACACTCCCTGAGATAGCCATCACGTGACTATAAAAAGACATATATCTTCACTTTCACTTCAGTTATATTTATGCTAAAGTATTAACATGCAGCTTATATTTCTGTCTTTATTATGACATAGAAAACTTCGTTTATTACAATATTTAGATTAAATTAACATTGATCTTCGAAAGATCATAGTTCCCATGGATAGGGAGAGCGTCGGCCAAGAAATCTTGTTTGAAATATGAATATCTTTCCTGTCTAATAAGATATAATCTCTGTGATGGATTCACAAAAACTATTTTATCTCTGCATTTCTGATAACATATACAAATATAAGTTTTATTTGTGAATCTCTATTAATTAAGCAATATATCAGAGAGTGTGTAGGGTTCGGTGTTCTATGAACGAAAAGGACATGAGTAGTTTAAGTAGCGAACGCATTCAAGCGAATAACGTTTTTTTTTTTTTTTTTTTTTTTTTTTTTTTTTTTGAGATATATACAAGAGTTGTTACATTCTTGTACAGCCACTAGTACGCGTAGCGTTTCGGGCAGGTCCCTGGAATACGATCCCCCGCCGCGTTGAATCGTTTTTCATCCAAGTACACATTTTACTGTTGCGTTAAACAGAGGCTACAGTTAAGGAATTGCGCCCAGTAAATCCTCCCCGGCCAGGATACGAACCCATGACATAGCGCTCGCGGAACGCCAGGCGAGTGTCTTACCACTACACCACGGAGACTGCTAAACGTTAGTATCTATATAACAAAATTATTGTCCTGCGGAGTTTATTTAACTTACAGACACGTTTTATAAATAAATATTAAATGTTTTGTGGCTATTTATGAAAGATATTATTACAAATACCCATTCTACTTGTTAATATCATTAATTAAATTTGCGACAATTTGAGCAAAGAATTGCGACGACTGGATCACTGTGTACAGGAGGCTGATATGGCAGCAAACACTCTCCAGGCGACCATTATCTTAGATAAGTCGCTCCACAATTTTGTCGCTTGGACCGTCGACTTCCTATGGCGTCACCTGTTACATATTTACTTCGAATTTCGATATGAAATTACATTATTTCAGAATGAAAATAGGTTTGATCGTGTTCTACGTGCGGCACCAACATTACAGTAAGTAAATATACCATATTTCTTCATTACTTACGTAATGCTAGGAGGATTTGGGTAGATTTGGGTAGATTTGGGTAATTCTACGGACCGCTGTTCACCCTCCTCCGCAGCCGCTTCACATCAAAACGCTATTATGCTTCATTATAATTAATGATTATCATCATTATAATTAATTCTTTATTATTATTATTATTATTATTATTAAAATAAACAAGTCCCCCCGCTCTGTGCGCATTTTCTTCCAACCGCAGAAACAAAGGTGTATTGACCTTCCAGTCGCATGTACTTGAGTGATTTTGGTGTTTCCCTGTAGTTGGCCGCCCCACCTGCTTGATCAGCACCGAAGCCTATGTCAGCCAGGGTGGATACACACATATAGTCCTACACCAGCTGTCTGCTGGTGTAGGACTATAAGGGTATATAGTGATGCCATCAGGGCGAAGTGCTGGGTCATTTGGGTTTGGTCCCTAGGATGCGAGGTTCTCTCTCCACTGGGCACTGAGCTGAGACGAGGCTCCTCTTGATGACATTGACCTCGTTTTGTCTTGCATGCCAGCCCTTTGTGCTTCCGCAATGCAACCCATGCAGCCCATATTGGTCTGCTTCCACCCTGTTGCAAAAACACTTGTATTCAGTGTGAATTGGGGCATCAAGGCGGAGGGCCACTGCTACACAAAGGGATTCTGGATCTAGTCGCAGCTCATTGCCGAGATGGGTATTGCCAGGAGGAAGTCTCATGCATGGGGGACAAGCACTGCTCTGAGGCGGGCTTTCTCCTTGTCTAATGTTGCTGCGCTTAGCATGGCATCAGCTACTTTTTCCACTATTGGGTGGTCCCAGCTGGACTGTTTATGTTTTTTTTGTTGGTTCTAATAGATGCTGGGGCTGCAAGAGCATCCCACTGATTTGAACATTCAGTGAAAGCAGGATCCCGTATTCCTGCTGAATCACTTAGGGTTTCTGGTAGGATATCTCTGACGAGGTCGTGCGATGCATAGGAGGAAAGAAGGCTGGTAGAGCAATCTGGGAGACTGTGCGGACACACCAAGGCCGCCGAGTCTTACAGGGAGGGTTGCTTGCTCCCACTGAGAGTCGTCCAATGGCAGGTTCAGGACTTTCACCAGCATAAACCTCAGAGAAACTATATTAATTATAAAATATATTATATATATGGCATTGCATAGTAGGCCAAAAGTGAGTTCTGGCTACTAGGTACGATATATATATATATAATATATATATATGTATGTATGCATGCATGCATGCAAACAAGCCTGAATGGTCCCCAGGCATATATGCAACTGAAAACTCACACCCCAGAAATGACTCGAACCTATACTGCCAGGAGCACTCTGCAAGTGGTGTACAGGACACCTTAACCGACTGGACATAAGATGATGGTAGCTGAGGCTAATTCCCCATCATCCCGCCGGCACTCTGATGATAATCTTGGGCATAGTATTTTATCAAATCGCCTCATTCTTTGGGGCACACGTGAGGAACACAAATGCTAACAAGCCTGAATGGTCCCCAGGCATATATGCAACTGAAAACTTACACAGTTGCATATATGGCTAGGTACATATAATGTGCAATAAGCATATTATTAATATAATATATATATATATAATATATATTAATATATTTATTAATATTAATATAATAAGCATAATATATGCTTATTGCTTTTCTAATGTCCCTCAATATAATCGAGTCCAATTATCCTCACCTTGTGTACTTTCTGCTCTCTTAATGGCATCTTGAATATTAGTGCTTTTTGAATATCCTAAGACACAGATGGTGCTACAGTCGTAATGGCTTGGTGCCTTTTTTTTATAATCTCATGCCTCTACCTTGTTGACATATTAAATGTTTGAATATAAAGAGTTGTCTTACCTGGGCCAGTACAAATTTCTGCAATTCCTTTAATTTTGCTATTTTAAACTATTCAAAGTCTCCTTACATTAGTTGTTGCTCAATGTGCCATTTCCCTTGAGGGGTCTAAAGACAGCAGATGCCACTTTGGTAACTTGAAATAAGCAACTATCATCATCTATATACTGAGGGAAAACAAGGATTTAAACAAATTAAAAACATTTAACGTTAATTTTTTAATAATGCAAAAAAATATACCTTTCATTTAAATTATATACATTTTACTTTTTCTAGACAATTCAGTACATTCTATCCACTTCTATTTTTACCAAATTTGTATATGTTGTATTAATCCATTGCTATGACCATCCATGTTTTATCATCTCATTCCATATTTTACTACATTGAACCTATACAATTAAACACTAATGTCTTTAAGTTCCATAAATATCTTGGTGATGTGTGCAATAATATCACATGCATTAAGAACTAATCCTTACAATAGTATACATGTACAGTACATACACGTACACTGAAATATGTTAGAATTTAACAATTAAATTGCAAATTTAAACTATTATTTGCTCAGGAATAAATGTCTATAATGCACATTTTTTTCTTTATTTATTTCTACAGTCACTTATACACACTAGTCGGTTTTAACAAGAATACATTACTTCGTACATGTGTGGTGCTGTGGCCTCCTGAGTCCACATATTGATGATACAGGACACGGAAAGTTAAGTAACTAATCCTAGAGGAATGAAGTCTCATCTTTGAACAAAACAGCATGGATCATAAAAATCTTGAAACAAATAGTATTTATGTACCACAATTACATATGTGGTACAAGTCTTGTACCACGTACTTCCTTAGTACTGTATTAAAGAGCCAAATTTACAGCAGTGGCCCCATGTGACAACTTTTATCGAGGATACATACAGTTAATCCCCAAAAATTATTTTCTAGATCTTCAATTCTGTAGTTATTCACATTGACACTCGGGTCTGTCATTGAGAGAAACAAAATCTGAGTAAAATAAATGGCAACAACAAATCAGACTGCAGAGCTGCATCTGCAGAGCTAATAAAACAAATTGTATCCTGGTTAAGAAACAAAATCACCCACTATAATTTAAAGTTTGCATTATTATCTTATATACTACTTTATAATACAGAAACTTTCAAATAAAAAATTAGAAATACTAAAAAACACTTGGCATACTAAGTAATTTACTTTTGAGAATGCAAATAAATTGTCCTTCATTATCCAAACAAACTTTTCAACTAATTTACTTCAAACATAACTGTCCTTATGATATACCATTGTTATAAAATTCCAGGTCCAAATAGTATTAGACAATTGTCATGACTAGTGAAGATGGATCCATTATATCACAAGTGCACTATAATTAGAGGCCTTCAACAGTGGTAGTAATCTATGCCATACTCTGACACCATACCAGACACCGTCACTGAAGAATGTCAAAATAAACAACGCCTCCAACCTATGACTGACTACAAAACTGAATGTCTCGTGTACTTTAGTTATTATATACTCGAAGACAAACCCTTTGGTGATATATGATTAGTTATTATCTATTAGAGGCTGATAAACATTGCTGTACATCTGTAGTAGTTTTTCTAAAGTTGCATAAAATAATGAACTTCAATAATTTTTCCTGATATAAAGAGGCTTTAGAGATAAGAATTGTAATAACATTTTGATCAATTTGCATTAAAAAAAAAATGGTTTAACAAATGTAATAATGGCAATAACTCTTCAGTGAGAGCAACCGAACTAGATGAGAAAACTGTGTGGGGGAAGACAGGGTTCATAATGGGGTGAAAAAAAAGTATATACATGAGAAGTAATTAAACAACAGAACAGAGTTTTACAACACTACAGAGTACCTTGTGGTGTCACATTGAACAGTTTTTACTATCAGAACCATACACAATAAAGAGGCCACACAAATACGTTGTCTCATGGATGACAAGACCACATAATTTACAAACCTGAAATCCACACGGATGCTATTCACTTTTTTTTTTACAGTAATAGCAAAACCAGACAAATGTGCATTTCAAAGCTGACCAACAAATAATCATATGGCGAGTATTATGCAGTATATGAATACAGTATTATATTTTAAAATCTCATTATTTTATTACAGTTTGCTGAGAAACCACAATAATGTAGGTAATCACATTTCAGTCACCTGGATTATTGGAACTTCAAACTAGGGTTGCAAAAACACTAACCTACCACTCTACCGACTATACTGTGAACATTTTTGTTTTTAAGTATCTATAGTATTACTTTCAAAGTAGTAATTTTACTTATAAAGTAGAATGGTATCAGCAGAACCTATTATGTGCATAGAGGCAGGGTCCCAGGGTCCCTTTATTGGTCCCAGTGAGTCAATACCTCATGGGGATTACTCTCTACCAGTCATGTGGAGTGGGGATTACTCTACCAGTCATGTGGAGTGGGGATTACTCTCTACCAGTCACATGGAGTGGGGATTACTCTACCAGTCATGTGGAGTGGGGATTACTATCTACCAGTCACATGGAGTGGGGATTACTCTCTCCCAGTCATGTGGGGTGGGGATTACTCTCTACCAGTCACATGGAGTGGGTATTACTCTACCAGTCATGTGGAGTGGGGATTACTCTCTACCAGTCACATGGAGTGGGTATTACTCTACCAGTCATGTGGAGTGGGGATTACTCTCTACCAGTCACATGGAGTGGGTATTACTCTACCAGTCATGTGGAGTGGGGATTACTCTCTACCAGTCACATGGAGTGGGGATTACTCTCTCCCAGTCATGTGGGGTGGGGATTACTCTCTACCAGTCACATGGAGTGGGTATTACTCTACCAGTCATGTGGAGTGGGGATTACTCTCTACCAGTCACATGGAGTGGGTATTACTCTACCAGTCATGTGGAGTGGGGATTACTCACTACCAGTCACATGGAGTGGGGATTACTCTCTCCCAGTCATGTGGGGTAGGGATTACTCTCTACCAGTCACATGGAGTGGGTATTACTCTACCAGTCATGTGGAGTGGGGATTACTCTCTACCAGTCACATGGAGTGGGTATTACTCTACCAGTCATGTGGAGTGGGGATTACTCACTACCAGTCACATGGAGTGGGGATTACTCTACCAGTCATGTGGGGTGGGGATTACTCTCTACCAGTCACATGGAGTGGGGATTACTCTCCCAGTCATGTGGGGTGGGGATTACTCTCTACCAGTCACATGGAGTGGGGATTACTCTACCAGTCATGTGGAGTGGGGATTACTCTCTACCAGTCACATGGAGTGGGTATTACTCTACCAGTCATATGGGGTGGGGATTACTCTCTACCAGTCACATGGAGTGGGTATTACTCTACCAGTCATGTGGAGTGGGGATTACTCTCTACCAGTCACATGGAGTGGGTATTACTCTACCAGTCATGTGGAGTGGGGATTACTCTCTACCAGTCACATGGAGTGGGTATTACTCTACCAGTCATGTGGAGTGGGGATTACTCTCTACCAGTCACATGGAGTGGGTATTACTCTACCAGTCATGTGGAGTGGGGATTACTCACTACCAGTCACATGGAGTGGGGATTACTCTCTCCCAGTCATGTGGGGTGGGGATTACTCTCTACCAGTCACATGGAGTGGGGATTACTCTCTCCCAGTCATGTGGGGTGGGGATTACTCTCTACCAGTCACATGGAGTGGGGATTACTCTCTCCCAGTCATGTGGGGTGGGGATTACTCTCTACCAGTCACATGGAGTGGGGATTACTCTCTCCCAGTCATGTGGGGTGGGGATTACTTTCTACCAGTCACATGGAGTAAGGATTAGTCTCCCAGTCACGTGGTGGGGATTACTCTCTACCAGTCACGTTGAGTAGGGATTACTCTCTACCTGTCATGTTGAGTGGAGATTACTCTCTACCAGTCACCTCACATGGAGTGTGGATTACTCTCTACCAGACATGTGGAGTGGGGATCACACATTACCAGTCACGTGGAGGGAGGAATTACCCTCTACCAGTCATGCAGGTATAATGAAGAATATTATGTGTAGAAGAATATTATTCAAAAGTTTGTAGGACGCAGGCGTGTCATTTTATATGATAAACAATCTACTTGCTAAGAAATGACCCTTCCATCTTTTCCTCCGCCTGTCTTAGGTAAGGCACCTGTTGAGAGCGTTTCACTTCCTACACTGTCAATAATGCTACTTGGGTTCTGGGACATTTCTCATTTAGTGAACATGTATAGTAACCATGATGGTTTAGTAATGGTAAGGCAATTCTCAGGCCATTACGACTATATAGCACTGGGAAGGGGTCAGGATAAGGATTTGGGGTGGGACAGGGGGAAGGAATGATGCCCAACCACTTGGATGGTCGGGGATTGAATGCCGACCTGCATGAAGCGAGACCAGTATGGTTGTATAGCACTGTTTTTGTCATAGAACATTCAAAAGAGTTCCTAGATAACACACTACATGTCCTCTCCTTAAGGCACAACAAATTACATGATCTTGATAGGTATTTAAATATTTATCCATTATAGTGCAATGTAGATGGTGAGCAAATACTCAGCAATTGCATCTACTTCAATTTTCAATTACATTTACCCAGTAAACAATCCTGAGCATGAATATAATTAATGATATATATATATATATATATATATATATATATATATATATATATATATATATATATATATATATATATATATATATATATATATATATATATATATATATATATATATATATATATATATATATATATATATATATTTGTCATTTATATATATATATATATATATATATATATATATATATATATATATATATATATTTATCATTTATATATATATATGTCATTTTATTTGAAACAAATAGGAGCTACCGTAAATAAATTACATAAAAATTACAGTAAACTAAGTTGTAGTTATAATAATTATATATTATTATAAGAGCTACAGTAAATAAATTATATAAAAAATTACAGTAAGTTGTAGTTATTATAATTATATATTATTATAACTTCCAACAAGTGCTAAAGACCAAGTTTCTGACCTATGCTTTTAAGCATGCTTTACCAATTGAGAACTTTATTCAGAATCCCTTTGTCAATTCTGGCATCATTTTTATTGTCATTTTAATGCAACCCAACATTACTTGCAGTAACTGTTCATATTAACAAAGTTGTGAATCAAAGCATTTCCACACACGTGCACACACACAATTATAAATAAAGAGGATGGAGAAATAAACAAGATAGCCACAAAGAAATGCTACAGGCTTTATAAATATAGTGCTGATATCTTAGGGATAAACTGAGGAATGACTGAAGAGATTTAGGGTATACCAAAGTGAGTGGACTGATGGACAACGTTCATGGATTTCATGTACTGATGTACATGTTTATCATGATAGAGGAATGTGCTGGGCTTGTTATTGTCCCAAGAAAGGATCATATAATAACCTAGGTAAATGGGATAGACCTCAAAGCAGTTGAGGTTTAGCATGACAATAGTGAATGGCAACAGTCCACAAAACTTTAACTGACTTTTGCACATAATAAAATCCGTAGTATTACTATAGAAAAAGGACAATCTCAAATTAAGGACACCGACTGTGTCATTTTAATGATAGCGATTCGAGTAATATTCTTCACCATCAATAACCTTTGTTATTGTAAATTGGTCTACATTATATGATGCCGATTATTATTAAACTGGATAAAAAAAAATTACAATTTGACTGTTTTCTAAACTTTTAATTAAGGCAGGAAACTAGCTGATGATAAAAAAAAATCTGTTACTGAAACGTATGGTACAAATTGTACCTTCAATATTGAATATTTAACTCACAATTATACTATTGAAAATATGGTAAATGACCTAAATTAGTTGCCTTGAGCAACTGAGAATCTTTAAGAGAATGCCCTTATAAAGTTTTATTCTTCAGCTGATCATCACATAGTGAAATACATAAAAATGTTAATTAATTTTCAAATAGTTACAGAAAATCTGGACCTAAAATAGCTCTTCCTGAGTTAATATGGACCAAAGCACAGCCACTTTTAAACACTTTCCTGACTTGTTCCATACCTACTTCTTTTAGTTTATTATGGCCATAATTCCAGCCATAACCCATAGAGTAACGAAAGGCAACTATTGCACATGTGCTAACAAACTCTGCTAACAATTGTCCATGACAAAACAAGGAAAAGAAGCAGGAAAAAAATTATTTGTTCATTTAAGATGTGGGAACCGAGTCAAAAAACTCTGACTGTACATGGGAAATAGAAAAAAATTAAAATTGAAATAATTAAAACACTACCACCCTGTAAATCAGTGAAGTTTATTATTGTACTACCACAATTATTATAAGATGAAATAACTTATACAATAACTGGCACAATTTTCAATTTAAGCTATAAACAAATCCTAATACTTAATTTACAAGGAACACATTAGAACTCTATGATGCATACATGCGGTGTATGGCATCTTTATATTTTATTTCAATACTTTTCCGCTTGAGCTTGAATGAAGCCGTTACCAAACCAGTGTCAGGAGTCCATAATTCTGTGGCCAGATATGCTGCACTTGGTAACTCAAACTTCTCCAACTTAGCTGTAAAAAATTACAATTTTATTTGTATATTTTATGACAGGATGAAAAATAAAATGAAATGGATAATCAATATCACAGAAATACTGGCATTGGTTAGAAAGCTAATATAGGAAGAACAGCTTATTAATTACTGGAATGTGAGTTATAAATGAGGTTTGACAGGCATGTAGTTTATGGTATTTTATCACCTTACTGGAGAAAATACTCTTACCCTGGTCCACAAACCAATGTGGACCCAAAGACATGATTCTGCTAAAACCCATATTTTGTTGCCATATTTCTTTACAAATGTTTAACATGGGAGAGGGAAAAACCCTATACGTGGGGCAGTTACTGTATTGAAAATATTTATACTGCACAGGATTTTTTTGCTCAAATGGCCAACCATTTTCCCACCAGCATTCTTCATTTTGGGTTTAAGGTAGGTTTCATCCTTGGGTGTGTTCAGCCTACCGTTTGGGGGTTGATGGCGTGTTTTAGCAGACTGCTTATTAAGTAGCAGTTACACAGCAGGTTTATGCACTTCTGTTCTGTGAGCGATGTGGCATTTCGCTGTGTCTGCACATTTCTGTGCTACGAATTCCACAATCTCCTTAGCTGACTTCCCTTCCAGTTTATTCTTCCAATCAACCTACTCCTGGTTTTTCTGCTTTCTTGCTGGCTCAGAGATTGTAGAGTGTAATTCCCTCTGACCTTGAAAATGCTGCTTGTTTTCAAGTTTCTGATTGTTAATTTTTTCAAGGGGCCCAAATCATGTTTTTGGCTATTTTTTCAACATTTTTCTTTGCTATTAGATATTCTAGATTATTAGGTACATTGTGAACTTTATTTGAAAGAAATTTGTCAAATCTTAAGTACTGTATTTTTTTCCAAGTGGTATCAACTACCCAAAGAAATCTGGCAATGTCTGCGAGTTGCCAACAACTATTTTTTCAATTAACCCTAGCTCATAAGCAGATTAATTATATAGAAGTCATAGGAATATATATACAAAGTTATATAATTAAAACATATATTGTTGAGGATTTGCAATGCTGAAATTTTAAGCAGGAAAATTCAAATCTCAAGACCTCAATTTTTCAGTTATTTCTAAAGTTGTTAATGGATTTTGACAAAATTTGCAGCAGAGTACACAACTCGGCAGGATTTACAACAACGATAAAGCATATTTTAAAAAATGTTTTTATAAAAGACATTAAATGTAAATGCCTCTTTCTGGACGAGCTCCAATGACTTCCTGTAGCTGGCTCCCTGTAGCTATCTCACAAAGATTGGTCTATACAAACAGGTCACATCAGACACAGGAGTTCTGTTTGACCTACCAGGGACCAGAGCCAGAACCTGGTCCCCCTCACTTAGGCACAGAGAGCGAGTGACAATTCGCCACTATACTGGGAAAGCAGGCACTAAGTCAGTGAAGCTTTACAGACAACTGGAGGAATAACAAAGACCTAAGCCTCTAAATCACCAAACAACAAAATCATTTGATTAACACAGAACAAGAGAAACATTCAAAATTAACGTGAAACTCAATAGTGCCGAATGCTACCACCTAGCGGCCTGGCTTAAACATGCAGCCATCTTCCTTACTCGGTTCATTTGCTGATGCCAAGCTGGACAGTAATGTTCTGGGTCTTTCAGATGTGGCAAGCCCCTCTACATCAAGCTAAGTGCCAGCCATCCTTGGATTTATTCCTGCCAGGAAGCATTTGCTTTGTACTGTACTTTGTTTTTGTTTAAAATTTTGCTTCACATACATGTTTTCTATCCAGCTTCTTGTGTGGGTTTGACTTCATTGTGCTCTGGGCTGCATGCACTCTGTTTCTTCCTAGGGTGCCTGCTAGCATTGCTCCTGAATCGAGAGATCTTCTCTGGTGTGTTTAGGAGTTCGCTCGAGAGGTCAGGCTACAAGCGAGGATCTCGCTTAGGGCTGTTCACTTCTCTTTGACTGATCTGTTTTGGCCCTTGGTGGGGGGGCATTCTCTTGGTTGTCCTGGGGCACTCTGGGGCTCGTGCGTTTGTGTACATGATACGTCACGGGCGCCAGTCGTAGCTGCATTGTTGGAGTGTTGTCTTCAGCATTTGTCATATGGATCAGGGGGTTTCCAATCCCCCCTCCCTCTCTCAACTGTAATATCTTTTTTCTTAATTTGCTGTTTAAGGTGAGAAGGCTTATACCAAATAGGATTGTTTTGTACAGTTAAGCATTGTTGTAGTCTTTCCAGCAAGGTTTTGGCATCAACTTTTCAAGTTTTCCTTTCCTTCTGTGTAAAGTCTTTTCCCACATTTAACCTTCCCATGATCTGTTGCAACCTACTTGGTCTGTTGATAAGGTTCTATAAGTTTTATTCCTCATTCTTAGATTGAATTAATAAATGCTTTCCCCTCACTTTAGCTATTGTACAGGTAAAAGGGCCAGTAAGCTTCACATTGCTTTAGTATATGGGATTTGTTTTTCCATGGAGAATCCTTTTTCTTCTAAGGAGAATCCTTAGTTTCCTTGCAAAAAAAAAAAAAAAAAAAATTCTCATTACCATAGTTTTTTGCAAAGAGTTTATCATTATTATTCAGACTCAGGTCTTATGCTCATGAATGCATAATACTCTTCACCTGATCACTTTGCTTTCATATTACATAGTAACATATAGACACTTGTCATTTAACAGGTTATTCAACCCAAAGGACATTCCCTTACCCAAAATCTGTCTCAGCTACCACATTGGTTGGTTAAATTATGTCAGCATTAAGCATACCCTAAGGAGCAGGAGTCATTTTTCCCATTACCAAAGCCTTCTTCTCTGGCAAGTCTTACATCAAGATTTTAGCCAAATTTCCAGCAGACTAATAGAACCTTTGTGGAACAGGAAGTACCTTTAAGGATTCCCCACCTGGGTTGCCATTGTACGACTCTAGGCAGACTTTTGTCACAGAACTACTTCAATGGAAATTGAACACTCCTTGAACAAGGCCCTTGAACATTCCACTGCAGCACAAGTGAGTTTTTATGTTTTTTAGTCTTACTGTAGCAAGCAGTCAAATGTGACTGTTCAGATATAAGAGTTTTGGTTACTTTAACATTCAAAGCACATTTGAGTGCAAAATCATTCAGATGTTCCAGATCCATCCTTTGTTGCCCCCCCTTTTTCCAAGGGGCATAGTGGGAAAGCTTGGGTCATGAGACTTATAAGTGGGCATGGTGCTGCTGCATAATGATTGTCAACGGTGGTCAGGCAGGTCAACCCATAGTTAGTGAGAACCCTCAGTGATCACCTATGGTGCCAAAAGAAGGTTCGGAAGAAATCAAGTTCCTATAATTGAGTTCTTATGAATGAGTTCTGTTGGTCATTCTAGGCAAGACTGAGTATTCTCATATAACCTTGCTAGAACTGTTTGAAAAATACCCAATAAAGGATTCTGCCCAGAAAAATGCTTTACATATTGACTCAAAGCCTTATTTTAGGCACTTCTTTATAAGTATACACATAAATCTTGTTAATAATAATAAAAAAAATATGGATGTTAGATAATTAAAGAGCTTAAATTATAAAGTTCTGCCATATTAGGCTAGTAGTATATTACTGTAGTATAAAATAGGTTATGAATTTGAAGCCAATGAATCTGGATCTTTAACTACAAACAAATTAATTATTCATCATATGTCTTGGCCAACAACTGTTCAGCTTCCAGGTATTCACAATATTATATAATGATAAATTATTGAATAATTTATTTAAATTACAAGGAACTAATTTAATTCTAGATACACACATAATGACACAATAACATCCATATAGAGAAGTGCATAGTCTTGATATACAGTACTATATTAACATCACAAACCTCTCTTTCCTGTTGCCAGAAGTTCTTCTAGTATAGCCTTGTTTATGTCAGCATCTAAACATAACTTCTCTCTACGAAGATCTTGCTTTCCTAGAGAACGTGCCAAGTCTTCCAGATTTTTTTGCACAGGACTGACAATAGCAACAATATTATTCTTTGTAGGGTCAGCGTAAATACACACATTGTCTATATAAGGAGACACTTTTAGCTCGGCTTCCACTTTCCCAAGTGAAACGTACTCTCCAAATTGCAGCTTCACAAGGTCTTTTTTACGATCTAAGAGAAAAAAGGGAAAGGGAATAAAAACTAAAATTCCTTTAGAGAGATTGAGAAGGGGCTCCCAGTTATGCCTGGGTCTCTTCCACCCCTTTTCCCCTCTCTCATCCCCTATCCACACCTCATCTCTCTTTCCCCCCCCCCCCCTCTCTTTTCAAACATTCTCCCTTCACATTCCCTCACTTGAAACATTCCCCTTCATGTTCCCTCACTTGAAACACCCCACTTCAAGTCCATCTGCAAAGTTGGATGAGGCTAGCCACAAACATCTGGCTTCCAGCTTTGGATAACCATTCTCTCTTACCGATATAGATGGATAGTTAATAATAAGCATATCTAGCTCCTCATATTACAGTATGGAACAATGAACTCTCATCTTGCCTGACTATAGCACATGGTTACTGGTTAAAGAACTTTCGTAACCACTGATACAAGTGATAAACAAACCATTCAAACATCCTTCACTGGGGAGAGGAATAATTCAGAAAGCAACCAAAATGCTGCTGTTATTAACTGCACTTAGTTTGCAAAATGAAAATAATAACATTCAAAGTGCCAAGAGTTATTATGACAAAGACTATTGGAAAGTGCATTGGACTAGTATTCTTATGTTTGCCACAACATTGGTTCGTCTACTGTGAGACAAAGACTGTAGTCAAAGATCCTCAATTGAATTATCTATTGTTTGTACAACTGTTACTTACCTATAATCTTCAGTGAACCATCACTGTCAAATTCACCAATATCACCAGTACGAAACCATCGACGACCGTCTTCATCACAGAAATCTTCTTTTGTTTTTTCTGGATTTTTATAGTAGCAAACTGCAATATTTGCTCCTCCTAATTAAAAGAAAAATTAATTAACTTTTGAAGATACATCAATGCAAAAATCAATGTACAGTAGTTTGAAGATGCAGTAGACTCTTGATTTTTTGCAGGGATATGTTCCTAAAGACCCTGTTCAGGTATAAAACTGAAACAACAAAGTATTTAGTTAAGGATATGGTAAAAACCCAGTGTTCAACATAATGAAATTCCTCTTTCAGGAGAAGCCCTAGTGGCTCCCTGAAGCTATCTTGCTGTGATTGTTCCATAATAAAAAGGTCACATTGGTTGCAGGAGTTCTGTTTAGCCTACTGGGGACCAGAGCCAGAACCTGTCCCCTCAGAGATGCAGGGAGCGAGTGACAATCTGTCACCCCACCAGGAAAAAGCCTGTATAAAGTCAGTAAAGCCTTACAGACAGCTGGATGGTTCACAGAAAACGAAGTCTCAAAACTGCCAAACACCTCTGCAAATGACTTACACAGATCAAGGAATCACTCTAATTAGTTCAAAACTTGTTAGTACTGATTACAATCATCAGGCGACCTAGGCCCAACCCTCAGCCAGCTCCCCAGCTGTTAATGAACAACCCAGTGATGAACCAATGAACCTAGAGAGAAGAAATAATCAGGGTGTCAATGGGGCTCCTCCAGAAAGAGGCATTTCATTACATTTAATGCTGAGTTTCTGGGGAAGCCCCTAATGGCTTTCTGAAGCTACTAACCACAGAGAACAAAGACTTACCAAGGAGGAGAGGTGGCAGGCACTAGGATGAAGAACAAAACCCAGGCTAGGGAAGACACCCCAAATCAACACATGATCAACTGGGACCAGAAACATTGACTCAATACATATCAGGCTGCCAGAATCCTGGAGCACTAATATCACCCCAAGGCATGTTGAAGAAGACCAAAGTCAAAGCAGCATATTTGCCAACACCATGGGCTCGAGAGCAGACCACAGGCTGACTAGTTTTAACAACACTCTGGATAACCTGAGCAATGCGAGCCTTGGAACAGGGGACCAGTGCAACAGGATCAATCAACAAGGAGTCCACCGAGGCATAACTGGTGGACAACAGGTACGTGAATTAGGATCTGGGAGTTGTTCCACTCCCCTGGGCCTGGCTTGGCTTGTAAGAACTTGGTCCAACAGGTGGTTGCCTGGAGTGGCCCACAGGCCCACACATACACTACAACCCAGTTGTTCCATCACTTCTTGCAGAAGCGTCGTTTTTTCTTGAAGATTTCCACTTTTCTTATAGAAATATTTCCACTTATTTCTTATACTTGCTAGGAGGATACTGAACTAACCAAGCATCAATCACCAAAGGTGGTCCTCCAGAATCTCATTCTTCACCAGAAAAGTGTTAGGCTGTAAATGAACAAACCACCCACCAGGGCCAAAATAACTGAACCCATACCTCCAGAGAGGAGCTTGAAGCTCCCCAATCCTACAGCTGGAGATGAGAGCCAACAAAAAAGATAGCCTTGAGAAATATATCATGAGCTGAATGGGAACTGTAAACCCGAGACAAGGAGAGAAAAACTAAAACCCAGTCAACAGTTCAGGGTAGATCAGGAGCATGACCAGGTGAGAGATCACAAAATGCATGAAAGGAAATAGGAATTTATTAAGAGAGCACCAAGCTAGTATGATGAGAACTTGGGGAAACAATGCGGTATCAACACCAAATGCAAGCAACAGTGGTTCTGCCAGTGCTGAACGATAGGTGTGATAGTATTGGGCACGAGATGGTAATTGAGAAACAACCAAAGGACAAAAAACAAAGTTCTGGCACCATTGTGTTCTTCCAACATAGCAATTGTGAATATCATGATAAACCCTTGGTTCCATTGAACTGGCAGCATACCTGTTCATTTCCTGAACATGTTCCATGAGTGGCTTGTCAAAGTATGCCATAAAAGTCCACTTCACTCATGTTCTCAGTATAAGGGAAAAGGTCAGTAACCCTAACATCTGAAGCATCAAATGTTGGAATTTGTGGCACAAAGTTTGAATCATCTCTCCAGACGAATACACCTGTTCTGGCAGTGGAACCAACACCACGGACATGTATCCTGGTACAGTACCAACAAAACTGTTATTGGCTAGATGAAGACCTCCTACTACACACAATGCGGACATGAACATTGCAAGATGAGGGCAGTCTTCCTTAAATTTCCCACTGCGAGGTGGCATGCCAGCTTCTGATGAAGCAGCCCATGCAGCAGATCTCGGCTTGGTAACAATACATACACCACTACCACTTGCCACAGGAATGACAACTGGCAAATTATGTGAAAGAGCCCATAATATGCCTGAAATGCTGCAGATGGGAGCATAAATCTTGGAGCTGTTAACTATGTCATTTCTGTGAAATGTGTCACACCTCTAATGTGTGTAGAAACAAACTTCAGCTGGGGTGAGAAAATAGTCCCCCAGTGCTGCAACTGTGGAGGTGTTCATAATGCCAGCTTGGCTGTGTGTAACAAGAGGCCGAGTATGGATGTTCCTCGGCCAGAGATTATTACAGAGCAGGAAAGAGCTCTTACTCAGACACCGGAACAGCAGAAAAGTCTGCACAAAACAGCACCAGCGAACCAGACGAATGCGTGGACAATAGAGTCGCCTTTAATTCGTTAGGGTCCAGCAATAGGCAGCCATACCAGCACTCAGGACTCCGGCAGTAACAGTGCCGGTGAGAGAAATGATTACTGGAGCCGAGAAAAATGGCTGTAATGGTATTGTCAAGGATTTGTGGGCTGAAATAAAGTAAGTTCGTGAGTGTCCACGAAATCTTGGGCAGAGAACCAAGTTCATTGAGACAAAATTAAACATTCAGGTGAAGTTAAAGGAAAGCAAACAAAACAGTAGTGAAGGAAAGTCAGGAAATAGTAGTTGAGGGCAATAGTGAAACAATGAGTGATGAAATGAAGGAAAGTGATGTGTAAGTGATGGTAGTTGTATTGAAAGGAATAACTTTCTAATTAAAAATAAAATAAAGGAATCAGTGGGACCAATAATGGTCGTCAAGTGTCTGAAAAACACACTCGAGAAATGCAATGTTGATTTTACCAGTGAAATTGGGAGGAGGGTGGGAAATAATATACAATGAATGGCTATTAGTGAACTTATTAGGGATGAATTAGAAAGTGAATATTTTAATAATGCATCACTCTAGACTGAAAATGTTGTCATGGAATGTCAATGGTTTAAGAAACAGACTTACAGATGTTCATTGTTATGTGATGGGAAATGAGATTGATGAGGAATTAGAAATGAGCCCTCCAGGAGACAGGGAATAGGAATGAAGGCTGATTGAAATTAAATGGCTATAAATGGTTTCACCTTTTCGCCTCAAGTAATATAAGAGGGACGTCTATTTATGTTAAGAACTCCATACCAACAGAGTTAGTAAAACCAATATAAAAAACACAAGCTATTTTTTTATACTGTACATGCCACTGCTTCCTGCATCTCTCTGAGGGGGGCCAGGTTCTGGCTTGTGGTCCCCCAGTAGGCTAAATAAGAGCTCCGTGACTGATGGCACCTTGTAATTTGGCACTATACAAGTATAATAGCTTCAGGGCCCTGGAAATCATCACAAAACCAATAATTTGAGGACTTTGAGGAAAGCACAACATATTATTTGCCTTGAACAATGGAGTTATCCTGCTTGTCAAAGTTGGCTGTTTTTGAGGAATGAAGAGATCTAGTTACTGGAGAAGATGACTGAAGATGGAGATGCGTCATCGGTGGAGAGTGACGATGCATCAGCACCAGAAGGTGGCTGGTTATTTTCAGTGTCACTGGCTGCATTTGATGTGGGAGATGATAGGTTGGTGGTAAATACCTGTGGGTCATTACCAGTGTCACTAGCTGCTTTAGAAATCAATGGTTTTGGGTCAGCCTATTTCTTGAAGATTATTTAGGCAACTGAAGGCGACATTTTGAGAGGCGATTGCTAAGCTGGAGACTTTTTTGGTCAAGAAAAATATGTTTTCAAAGCACTTTGCACAACTATCTATCAATGTAAATTTGCTTGTAAAGCGCAAGGCCATTTCAAAACATCTTTGAGGTATTTTGATGTCTCTCAGCATCGCCTTCTTGCTCTTCTTAAACTGCCAAGGCATCAATTACCAGCTTAAATGCCTCTGTCAGTAGCTTGGCTGTGAATCATTTAGCTGGAAGTATCTGTCCTAATTATTGCACAGTTCACACCCCTAAACATTTGCAATCTGTGTTGGTTTTCACACCCCTTCTCAGAGTGCTTAATAATGTCTAGCTTCATTTTTAGGTAATGGGTTACCTTTTCCTTGGCATTGGTAAATTATCACACTTCCTCTTCTTATCAGCCACTGTTAATGGTATTTTTCTCATTGAAACCACAGAGAGCACAGTGTCTCTAGTCTAGGTATGAGAAAACTAGGTCTTCAGAAACAAATCACATTGTACTCATGACAGTTTGCCAAACAAACTTTTAGGTTCTAAAATTACCTAACGTAACCTAATCTAATCTTACCCAAAAACCTAAGCTAACCCAACCGAGCCTAACACATTGTAAACTAAGCTAATACATCCTAACCAAATGATACATACAGTACAGTTTTGACAGCCGAAAATAAGCTGTTGAAGAGTCTTGTGTATGATTTGACCATACCCACCCCTTTCCCAGTGGGTCGTGAGGACATTTTTGTACAATACTTCACCAGGTGGCTACCGTGTGAACGTTTTAGCACACAGCTCGTAATACTGGGGAAGCTCCAGCAGGTTCAGTTAGTAATTTCATGCATGAAAGGGGACTTGAGATGACGTTCAGATAGATGAGTGTTCATATAATGTGAACCTCTGGTATCAGATAATGTGGTTTCACAGTTCTATGGTTTTTCATTTACATGTAATTTTAAAACTTTAGGGGTGGTTTTCCATGTTTTACAAGGTTGAATGAAGGTTCAAAGATGGTCTATGAATCTGGTATAGAACTAGCTCACCCCAGGCTGCCATACACACCAATTAAATCTTATGGCATCTAATGCTTTTCTAGTGTTTTACAAACTTTTTAAATAATATACACATGCATTATGCATGTGACATTCATGGCATTATGCACAGTATTTGTGACTGCATAGCAGAATTTAGTAATACTGTGCAGATATGAGGTTTGTTGAATGAGTTGACAAAAAAAAAAAAAAGAGCCTTTTCAAGCAACTGGAATGCAACCCAATTTTTCCATATAGCCAGCCTACAGTGTACTTAAATTGGGTTTCACATATTATAGTTATGTACCAGTAATGTTTTTTTAACACATCCTGAACAAAACCTTGGAGGAGTGCTGTATAGTACTACATAAACAATACTTCCATTCAACCATAATTCCCATCTTCTTCAGTGTTACCTGAAGTCGGCTTCAAAGATATAAAGTATATCTTACATATAAAGTTTATATGTATGTAAAGAGCCTTTATATACTGTACATATAAAAAGCCTTTATATATGGTATATATATAAAAAGCCTTTATATACGGTATGTATATAAAGAGCTTTTATATACAGTGCATATAAAGACTCGATTTTAAGACTTCAGTATTCATACTCACCAATCATAATTTCACCACGAGGCTTTGGTTTATCTGTGATTCTGTAATTCCCTTCTTCCCAGTCAACAAGTTTAACATCACATATTTGCAGAGGAGCACCAACTTTACCAGTGGACATGTCATTCTGGTCCATGAGTGTCGCGCACCCACACGACTCAGTCAGGCCATACCCCTGAGTAAGTTCAAATTACATATTACATTTATGTTGCCATATGCCAAATACAGTAATAAAAAATGCACTCCCAGTGATTTTAGAGTTAACCCTTCAACAACATACCACAAAAGCAAGTGTAAATACTCTGGATTAATTTGATTAAAATGTTAAAACAATATAAAAGCAAAAAAAAAACTTTTTTAGCATTCAAATTTTGAATTCAAACTTTTTCTCTACTCCTTGACAGTAGATTTTAACAAAGTATAATTCATAAATCTAATCGAAGTACTGCTCAACAGAGTTATTTTTAGCAGTGAAAGGGTTAGCAGGCTATGGTGCCTACCTTCTACCAGTCTCTAAGCTATGTCCCTAATGTTATTGCATGAAATTGGCACAATATGTATACAAATCCCTATAAGCATTAATTAGCCCCCTTGTTCTATTTTGATTGTTTAGTAGGTTTCACTGCTTTCAGTGTGTCCACACTTGGCTTTCAGTGTGTCCACACTTGGCTTTCAGTGTGTCCACACTTGGCTTTCAGTGTGTCCTTGGCTTTCATGGCTGCTGCTATGAGATACATCTTTATAAGGAATGAAAATGAAGATAATGTAATACTTAGAAATAAAATAGCCCCTGTACCTGTCCTGTACCAGGCCATACAGGGTCTGTACCTGTCCTGTACTAGGCCATACAGGGCCTGTACCTGGCTATACAGGGCCTGTACCTGGCTATACAGGGCCTGTACATGGCATCTGACCTGCTTGAGTACTTTATTCCTCATTTTTTACAGTACAGCATTCTGTATACTATAGTCATTATTGTGATAATATTTTTTGTAAAAAAAATTTGACATTTTTGAGTTTTCTTTAATTTTATATCCAGTACAGTATTTATAAACATTTGGTTGAAATAATTTGAATACTCGTAACCAGACAAAACTTGGGTAGACAATATCACATTCACTAAATGCCTGTTCAATTATAGGGGATTCTAAGTGGATCAAAATTTATGCAGAATAGGCAGTAATTTATTGGAACAAGTTTTGTTGCAACTAGTTCCAACTGTATTAGAAATGGACTGTTGAATGCAAGACTTATAAATAAACATTACCACAAACCTGTAAGACCGGCACACCGAGACTCGCTCGCACAAAGTCGTGTGTCTCGGGAGAAAGCGGCGCCCCTCCAACAGCCACTATACGCAGCCTTCCTCCTAATAATGCACGAATCTTCCTGAACACAAACCTGAATAAGAAAGAAAGAAAGATATAAACACTACATAAGCAATGTTGAATAATACATGAATATTACTCTGCATATTAATTTTGTTTTTCTCAAAAGAAATTTCTCTAGTGCACTGAGGTCTTCAAAACCAATTAAACACACATGAACAAAAGAATGACAAACAAAAATTGTTCCATGGCAATCTACATAGCCTATATCAAACCAATTCTAAAATTTGTAGCACTGACTCTGAATTCAAGTCATGCAAAGCACAAAGAGATTTAAAATGTTCAGAGGTCTTAGCCTGAACTAAGAGATCAAAGTTATCAAAATCAGTTAAGGTCAACTCGAGAAAAAGAAGGATCAGAGAAGATATGATCAATATATACAAAAATAATGATGGCAATAAACACAGACAGACTCTTTAAACTGATAGAAAATACAAGAGGACATTGGTGAATGGTGGAAATGTAACAGAGCTGTAGAAAGTTGAGGAAATACTCGTGCTCTGTACAGGTGGTCAGCAAGTGGGGGGTAGCACTGAAAGGGGTGATCATGAACTTCACATCCACCCGCAACTTCAAGATACAATATAGAACTTGAATGTCGCGATATTAAAAAAAAAAATCAACTAGGTTCAAAAGGCTTGGAGGCCTTTTGTACTTAGTGGCCTTAACCCTTAGACCGTGCAATTCATAAATAGATGATGGGAGTAAGTTTACTGAAACCGCACATTACATATATAGACGATTGAGGCTCTAGCGCACGATTTTAAATTCCCCCAGGGATGGGGGGCTGTATAGTCCAGTCACGACATAGTTAACAGACACCTAGAAAAAAATCGTGGGCAACATTCCCGGGTGTGAGAGCCTCAGTACTGAGCGAGCCACCAAGGTTGGCGCACGCAGCATGAGCTCACAGCACCGCTGTTCAGCTTGTGACCACAGCATCGCCTAAAAATGTCAAAATATATATGTACATGCCATTATTTAGCGATGATAGTATTACAGAAGACCCCTGACTGTGATTAAACTGACCAGGATTCTGAAAATAGCAGGACAGTGGTGATATTTAGTGCTGTGCTCCATGGTGGGAGGAGTAATGCTGAGGAAGAGAGGGAGGTGGCATTGTCTTCTGACTGTGTGTGGCACCTCTTATTGACTGGACTTACCATACCAGCTTAGTGGTTTGCTACGGTGAACTCAAATGTAGATACTTATATATACCGTGTGTATAGAGTGTAATAACAGCAATAGGAGTATGTTGGGAGGCGCCATTTTGGTGAGGGAGGTGCGTCGTCTGCATGACATGTCATGTTGTTTACTGGTGGCCACTATGGTCTTTGGGCACCATACCAGCTTATTTGTACAGATATGGTGAATAAGACATGTAGATAATTATATATAATGCGTGTGTATATATATTGTAATAATGCCACAAACAGTATTGTTGGGTGAGAAATATTAGTGCTTCTGGCCTTGGATCAGTGAGGTGGCAGCCACCAGCTGACTGTGTGTGTGTAGCTATGTCTTACTGCCTGAACACACCATACAAGCTTAGATGTACAGTTATGGTGAACAAAACATGTAGATACTTATATATAACATCCGTGTATAGTGAATAAAAGCAAAAACAGTAAGGTGGAGGAGTATGTGGGCAAATGAGGAGGCGAGGAAGGGAGTGGTGGTGAGTGGCTGGCTGGCGTGTGTGGCGGCCACTCTTCATTGCTTTTTGACTCACCATACCAATTTAGTGGTTTACTGTGAACAAAACATGCAGATACGTATATATAACCTGTGTATATAGTGTAATAACAGCAAAACTATTTGTTTTTTGTTTATGAACATAATAATTGAATCACTAATATGCACACCATAATTTTGAGTACAGTGATTGTTCAAACATTTTATTACATAAATATATAACAATACACACTATTGAATAATATTACTGCAAAAAAAAAAAAAAAAAAAAAAATAAATAAATCAGAGACATTGAAATAATTCGGTAATAATATCTTTGTGGCAACTCCTGCCTGACAGCTGGGGCGGAGCAGACTGGCGCCTGCTCTGCCAACACCTCTTTTTTTTTTTGCCAGACTTTCCCGCCTTATTACAGCCAAAATATGCCACCTACGATTTTTTCCCCCGTGATCAGGGAACACAAATGAACACTTTTATAAGTCGAAAGAAATTTTTGGATTTTTTTGTTGTTGCGCCTGTGGGTGTTGAAGGCCAAAAGACCCTTAGCAGCCTAAGGTTAAAGACCTAAATCTCTCCCTTGAAGGCAGCGATAAGAACTGATAGGTAAGCACTAACACCTATGTCCCAGGATAAATGGAAGTACTGTACTGTTGTGTTAAACTCTAAAAAGGAGAATACAGTAAAAATTCCTTTCATGATTGAATTTCTTATTGTTGTACAGTACTAGATATGCAAAGAGTTCCAAACATTTTTGTCATTTCATTTTATCCAATGGTGCAGAAGCTACAAACTTTTTTTTAAGCTACTCAGACACAAAATTCAGAGATCACAATAAAGTACAGTATATACTTGCACCTAAAAAGCATCTATAATAGCACAAATTAATTGCACAGCAAAATAAACATCCCTAAGAATATACACAAGTCATTTAACTCAATAATTTTCATCACTTCAAACCAGAAGTGTACAGGAAAACAGTCATAATAAAAGAAAGGTGGGGAGAGCCTCAAGTACAAGAACTCTACTGACATGTGGATGTTGACACTGGGACCAGGGGGCCTGATAGCCGAGTGGACAGCACACAGACTCATAATCCTAGGATCCGGGTACAATCCTCTGTGATGGCAGAAACAAAATGGGGGGTTTCTTTCACCCTGATGCCCCTGTTACCTACCAGTAAATAGATACCTGGGAGTTAGACACTGTTATGGGCTGCTTCCTTGGGGTTTGTGTGCGTATTTGAAAAAAGAAAAGAAAAAAAGTTAGTAGTTAGTAACAGTTGATTGACTGACAGTTGAGAGGTGAGCCGAAAGAGCAGAGCTCAACCCTCGCAAGCAAAACTAGGTGAATACTTGGGGCGATTGGCAGTAACAGCTGGACGAGCCATCCAGGAGCACGCTTTCCTGCTTTTTCTGATGCTGAGTAATACTTGGAGAGAGATTTATTGTAGTGAATGATTCCTCTTGATATCAATCCAGGCTGGACTGAAAATTCTCCAAGGTCTTCCTTGTACTAGTGCTATCTGGTGAGGAGGTTTGAAAAGATTCCCACTACATCGACATGGAATGTCAAAGTGCCCCGATTGTCATGGCACTGAATGTCAAAGTGGACCAGCAGGATCTAGCCTAAAGTAACAACAAGTAATATAGTTCAGAAACATAAAATCATAAGTTATTCCTACTAGGGATACAGTACTTAATTAATACCATGATGAAAACACTTACCAATTGCAAAATGGGGTTTCCCAGCCCCGCTTCATCCAGTTCATTTTGTACTCCAAACCAAAGTCAAAGAGCTTTGTTAGCCAGGGTCCCTGAGATGCTACCTTCTCTAGAATGCCTTTGTAGATGCGATCCAGGATTAACTGTACATAAAGAGCAAGGTGAAAATAAAAATAAAAACTTGCAGGGAATAGTTTGGATATTTACAAGTACTGTACATGAAATGAGTTATAGCAAATTAACAGAGAGATTATCAGTACCATATAGCCTGTCCCAAGGTGTTTCTTTATTACAACTACTGCACAAAAGTATTTGCAGAATTTAACATTAATGAAGCAACTTACAGGTACAACAGCCATCATGGTGGGCTTGAGAATAGAGCAGTCTCCCATGGTGCCACGTTTGATTTTGCTGGATCTGTCTGTCATTGTTAAAGCTGTGGAGTATCCCATAGGCACGCCAAACATCATCATCATAGACTCTGTAAAATCCAGTGTTTCTTCCTAATTCCAACTGTGAGCCTCACCTTAAAAAATAAATCTATGCCTTTTTTAACCAAACATATTGATCATAAGTTAAATAAATCTATTTAAACTTTGCCACTGTCTGTCTAGGAATGAGGCAGAAGTGCAGAATGAAGAGAAATGTAGCAAGATGTGAACAAGGAAAGTTTGATATCGAGATGCAGGGATTGACTGATTTAATTACTCTGGCATTGTAAAGGTATGCATGGAGGCTAACTCTACAACTGTGTAACTCTGGACCTAAAAAAGGCTTTGGACAGAGTCCCACACAAAAGATTGTTTTGGAAATTGGAACATGCTGGAGGGGTGACAGGGAGACTGCTGACATGGCCAAAAAAAATTCTGACAGAAAGATGAAAAGCAGTAATCAGATGCAATATATTTGACTGGAGGAGTGTTACTAATGGAGTATCACATGGTTCAGTACACCTGTCGTATTCATTAGTAATGTTAATTAAACAGGCCACACACAACCTACAAATTGTGTGGATAGACATCAAAGAACTTAGACAATAAGAGAGATCTTGGGATGGTTCTGGATAGTAAAGTATCACCAGAGGACTACATAAATAACATTACAAGATCAGTGTAGGCTAAGCTTTTCATCTTTAGTACCACTTTTAATTACATGGATGGTGAAATACTAAAGAAACTGTTCACGACTTTTGCGAGACCAAAATTGGAAAATGCAGCAGTTGTATGGTGCCCTTATCTCAAGAAGCACATCAATAAACAGGAAAAGGTGCAGCAGCATGCTACAAAATGGCTTTCCAGAATTGAAAAACAAGAGATATGAAGAGAGGCTAGAGGCACTAAATATCCCAAAACTAGAAGATACTGTACAAGAAAAAGAGGTGATAAAATCACCACTTACAAAATAATAGTAGAAATCTTCCAAATTGACAAAGCAGAATTCCTGAAACCAGCAACCTCAAGAACAAGAGGTCATCGATTCAAGCTAAAAGGGATCTTACGGCTGAGTGGACAGCGCTTGGGATTGTAAGTCCTTAGGTTTCGGGTTCGATCCCCGGCGGAGACGGAAACAAATGGGCAAAATTTCTTTCACTCTGATACCCCTGTTCACCTAACAGTAAATAGGTATCTGGGAGTTAAACAGCTGCTACGGGCTGCTTCCTTGGGATGTGTAACAAAAAGGAGGCCTGATCGAGGACCGGGCCGCGTGGACGCTAAGCCCAAAAAATCATCTCAAGATAACCTTAAGATAAAAGCTAAAGAAACAAAAGTGCCCAAAAAATATTCAAAAGTTTTCTATTGCAAAGAGAGTGGAAGTCAGTTGGAAAAGCTAAGTGAGAATGTGGTGGAGGCCAAAAGTCAGTAATTTCAAAGCATTGTATGACGAAGAGTGTTGGGAAGATGGGACACCACGAGCATAGCTCTCATTCTGTAACTACACTTAGACAATTACTCTTTGTAATTACCTAAATAATTACCAGTTTGGTAATTAGATAATTACACTTTGGCAAGTATTTAGGTAATTACACAATTCAGTGTTGGATGCTGCTGAAATACACATTAAACAAACTGTATGTATTAAAACTGAACGTATAGGATATCATTTAAATAGATAGTGCTAAATTTCTGTCTCTCTAACACAACTTTCTTATTCTTCATTTGTTAAAGAAATTTAAATGTAGCTTGAATCTAATAGAATGGCAACTTACTGCATAACAGTTCCACTGTTTGTGTGTATTTACCCGAGCCTGAAACAATGAGTCACTTGCAAGAATTTACTCTGCTCCTGTAACAATATCTAAAACTAAAGTGAAAATTATTAATACTGTACCTCATTACAGAAGTTAATTCTTTTTTTGTATTTTAAACTTGATACAGAGTTAGTGAGTCTTTTTAATACCTTCATGTGAGCTTGTCTGTTTCCCCTCATTATCTAACCAGCTACTACTAGGTGAATAAGTTATGTTAAATACAAAAATTATTCTAAAACATACCATCTTCCATATGAAGATTAAACTTTCCATGACAATAACACTAAACTGCTTTACTATTTTAAAATTCTGCTCGTAAAATAAACAATAAGGCATTTTAATACAGCAGACTCCTGAAACAATGTGGATGACTGCTCAAGAGCAGAAAAAAAGAAAAGTGACATAAATAAAACAAACCAGAACCAATAGTTTCTTTTAAGTGGTAACCTGCTGTACATGCACTTACAGTTGTCTAAGCCACTTTCTTCCTTATATTATTAACAGCATATAAAACTTATACAGCACTTATACCAATAAAAAGTACGAACAATAATCTCACTAACCTGCCATGAGTTCTAGGACATGTGCTAGTGGAAGGAAAGCCATAAACGTCATCCTTTCTTATGCCAAGTCCTACAGCATAACCAATGATAGAGTTCACAAGGTTGTAATGCGATAACACGACCCCTTTAGGAGCTCCAGTTGAGCCGGAGGTGTACATTATGATGGCTGTGTCGTCTGGAGTTGGTAGTATATCTATGAAAGACAAGAAAGACATAATTAACTACAGTAATTAAAACAAACTACAGTATTTTCATCTGGGATAGAGCACGCTATATATCTTTATATCAAGACAATCGTCTACTTGTGAACAAATGTGCGAAATGGAGTTCAAGTTTGACCAATATAAATATTAATAGCAACAGAATTTAGTTTTTCTCTCACTTTTTTTTTTGTACTCTACAATCCGCTGTGGTATTGTGATCTACAATTCTTTCTATTCCTTTAATGGAAATTGTATTACCTTCCTATAGTATTCTCTCCTATTATAAGTTCTTTTGATTGCTAGATATTTACTGCAGCAGGAAATGCCACTCGCTTAGTCTCCAACCCTTCCCAAAAAAACTCAAGATAATCAATTTCCTGGGCCCTCAGAAGTCCCTGATTAGCTGCAATTAATAATAAAATAATTAAACTACCATAACAAAAGTAAGTTTATCTTATATTAAAAGCAATGAAATAAAAAAGAATTATCCTGCAATCATGGGTATGATATATTAACCCTTAAAGTGCAGTTATTGTATGATCATGGGGTAACGCAGTTATCAACATACGTTTATTTTAATTATTATTGTTTTGGTTTTATACCAATGATGGTAATATGGATATAACCGCTCTATATGAATGTAGTGGATTTTACCTAGATCAAAGAAAAAATCCTGCTGTCATTTCATGATTGCTTATTAAGCAAATGCGTTTATCACAAACATTCCAAAGACAAATTTGGTAATTGTCACGGTATAAAATTCCAATTATCCCTTATGGCATCTGTAAATATTATTGACCAAATTTGGAATATGTATCAGATGCATAATACCCATATCTCAAGAAACACTTCAATAAACTGAAAAAGGGGCAAAGACATGCTACTAAATGTCTTCCTGACCTGAAAAACAAGAGCTACAGGGAGAGGCTAGATTTGATAAATATGCCTATGATAGAAGAGAGAAGAAAAAGTGGCAATATGATCACTACATGCAAAAGAGTAACAGTAATCGACAAAATTGATAAGGAGGAATTCTTGAAACGTAACTTTAAGAGGAAGTCGCAGATTCAAGCTAAGGAAACAAATGTGATGAAAACCATTTAAAGTTCTCTTTTGCTAACAGAGTGGTAGACAGTTGAGACAAACTATGTGAGAAGGCATTAGGTGCTAAAACCATCAGTACTTTCAAAGTATCATATGACAAATAATAATGTTTAAGACTTGATATCCAAGTGTAGCTCTCATCCTGTGACTGGCACTTAGGTCATTCATAACACACACTCATCATGAGCCAATACATTATCCTCATACAGTACTTAATAATGTACTCTGGCACTGACAGACCTCTCCGGCCTGCCACCCCATAACTCTTACATCTCACCAAACCAGTGTGTAAATACTGTACTAGTATAGTACTTCCTTTATTGCCCTTTTTTCTTGCATTTTGCATCCAAATAAAGCATTCTATAAGAAAAAAATTTGGAATGGGTTTATTTTTTGCACTTCAGCAAAACGTATGTGTATATCCATAGCCACACTTTAGGGGTTAAAATTATTAAATATTTACAATGACAAGCTCTCATTTTATAAGCCTTAAACAAATCTGAATGATTACCATTGTAGTTGCCTTAACTTTTGAGCAATTACCAGCTCATTATTTCACAAACCTGAGAAGTCACTTGCTTTTCCTTTTTTAACGATTTCTTCAAAGGAACTGAATTCAACGTTTTTCTTGTAGCCAGTAACAACAGTGGGTTTGAGCTGATCACGGAAGTAAGTAATGCGCGTCACTTTAGGGCACCGATTGAGGAGGACCTTAACTTGGGCAGCAAATCATGAGATGTAATGATATGAGTGGCCTGGAAAAACAATATATGAATTAATAACTTATTAAATTATTT
>WNGS01000543.1:3980906-4032061 GCA_020271785.1 Procambarus virginalis | reverse complement strand
CTGCTTTAGAAATCAATGGTTTTGGTCAGCCTATTTCTTGAAGATTATTTAGGCACTGAAGGCGACATTTTGAGAGGCGATTGCTAAGCTGGAGACTTTTTTGGTCAAGAAAAATATGTTTTCAAAGCACTTTGCACAACTATCTATCAATGTAAATTTGCTTGTAAAGCGCAAGGCCATTTCAAAACATCTTTGAGGTATTTTGATGTCTCTCAGCATCGCCTTCTTGCTCTTCTTAAACTGCCAAGGCATCAATTACCAGCTTAAATGCCTCTGTCAGTAGCTTGGCTGTGAATCATTTAGCTGGAAGTATCTGTCCTAATTATTGCACAGTTCACACCCCTAAACATTTGCAATCTGTGTTGGTTTTCACACCCCTTCTCAGAGTGCTTAATAATGTCTAGCTTCATTTTTAGGTAATGGGTTACCTTTTCCTTGGCATTGGTAAATTATCACACTTCCTCTTCTTATCAGCCACTGTTAATGGTATTTTTCTCATTGAAACCACAGAGAGCACAGTGTCTCTAGTCTAGGTATGAGAAAACTAGGTCTTCAGAAACAAATCACATTGTACTCATGACAGTTTGCCAAACAAACTTTTAGGTTCTAAAATTACCTAACGTAACCTAATCTAATCTTACCCAAAAACCTAAGCTAACCCAACCGAGCCTAACACATTGTAAACTAAGCTAATACATCCTAACCAAATGATACATACAGTACAGTTTTGACAGCCGAAAATAAGCTGTTGAAGAGTCTTGTGTATGATTTGACCATACCCACCCCTTTCCCAGTGGGTCGTGAGGACATTTTTGTACAATACTTCACCAGGTGGCTACCGTGTGAACGTTTTAGCACACAGCTCGTAATACTGGGGAAGCTCCAGCAGGTTCAGTTAGTAATTTCATGCATGAAAGGGGACTTGAGATGACGTTCAGATAGATGAGTGTTCATATAATGTGAACCTCTGGTATCAGATAATGTGGTTTCACAGTTCTATGGTTTTTCATTTACATGTAATTTTAAAACTTTAGGGGTGGTTTTCCATGTTTTACAAGGTTGAATGAAGGTTCAAAGATGGTCTATGAATCTGGTATAGAACTAGCTCACCCCAGGCTGCCATACACACCAATTAAATCTTATGGCATCTAATGCTTTTCTAGTGTTTTACAAACTTTTTAAATAATATACACATGCATTATGCATGTGACATTCATGGCATTATGCACAGTATTTGTGACTGCATAGCAGAATTTAGTAATACTGTGCAGATATGAGGTTTGTTGAATGAGTTGACAAAAAAAAAAAAAAAGAGCCTTTTCAAGCAACTGGAATGCAACCCAATTTTTCCATATAGCCAGCCTACAGTGTACTTAAATTGGGTTTCACATATTATAGTTATGTACCAGTAATGTTTTTTTAACACATCCTGAACAAAACCTTGGAGGAGTGCTGTATAGTACTACATAAACAATACTTCCATTCAACCATAATTCCCATCTTCTTCAGTGTTACCTGAAGTCGGCTTCAAAGATATAAAGTATATCTTACATATAAAGTTTATATGTATGTAAAGAGCCTTTATATACTGTACATATAAAAAGCCTTTATATATGGTATATATATAAAAAGCCTTTATATACGGTATGTATATAAAGAGCTTTTATATACAGTGCATATAAAGACTCGATTTTAAGACTTCAGTATTCATACTCACCAATCATAATTTCACCACGAGGCTTTGGTTTATCTGTGATTCTGTAATTCCCTTCTTCCCAGTCAACAAGTTTAACATCACATATTTGCAGAGGAGCACCAACTTTACCAGTGGACATGTCATTCTGGTCCATGAGTGTCGCGCACCCACACGACTCAGTCAGGCCATACCCCTGAGTAAGTTCAAAATTACATATTACATTTATGTTGCCATATGCCAAATACAGTAATAAAAAATGCACTCCCAGTGATTTTAGAGTTAACCCTTCAACAACATACCACAAAAGCAAGTGTAAATACTCTGGATTAATTTGATTAAAATGTTAAACAATATAAAAGCAAAAAAAAAACTTTTTTAGCATTCAAATTTTGAATTCAAACTTTTTCTCTACTCCTTGACAGTAGATTTTAACAAAGTATAATTCATAAATCTAATCGAAGTACTGCTCAACAGAGTTATTTTTAGCAGTGAAAGGGTTAGCAGGCTATGGTGCCTACCTTCTACCAGTCTCTAAGCTATGTTCCTAATGTTATTGCATGAAATTGGCACAATATGTATACAAATCCCTATAAGCATTAATTAGCCCCCTTGTTCTATTTTGATTGTTTAGTAGGTTTCACTGCTTTCAGTGTGTCCACACTTGGCTTTCAGTGTGTCCACACTTGGCTTTCAGTGTGTCCACACTTGGCTTTCAGTGTGTCCACACTTGGCTTTCAGTGTGTCCACACTTGGCTTTCAGTGTGTCCACACTTGGCTTTCATGGCTGCTGCTATGAGATACATCTTTATAAGGAATGAAAATGAAGATAATGTAATACTTAGAAATAAAATAGCCCCTGTACCTGTCCTGTACCAGGCCATACAGGGTCTGTACCTGTCCTGTACTAGGCCATACAGGGCCTGTACCTGGCTATACAGGGCCTGTACATGGCATCTGACCTGCTTGAGTACTTTATTCCTCATTTTTTACAGTACAGCATTCTGTATACTATAGTCATTATTGTGATAATATTTTTTGTAAAAAAAAATTGACATTTTTGAGTTTTCTTTAATTTTATATCCAGTACAGTATTTATAAACATTTTGTTGAAATAATTTGAATACTCGTAACCAGACAAGACTTGGGTAGACAATATCACATTCACTAAATGCCTGTTCAATTATAGGGGATTCTAAGTGGATCAAAATTTATGCAGAATAGGCAGTAATTTATTGGAACAAGTTTTGTTGCAACTAGTTCCAACTGTATTAGAAATGGACTGTTGAATGCAAGACTTATAAATAAACATTACCACAAACCTGTAAGACCGGCACACCGAGACTCGCTCGCACAAAGTCGTGTGTCTCGGGAGAAAGCGGCGCCCCTCCAACAGCCACTATACGCAGCCTTCCTCCTAATAATGCACGAATCTTCCTGAACACAAACCTGAATAAGAAAGAAAGAAAGATATAAACACTACATAAGCAATGTTGAATAATACATGAATATTACTCTGCATATTAATTTTGTTTTTCTCAAAAGAAATTTCTCTAGTGCACTGAGGTCTTCAAAACCAATTAAACACACATGAACAAAAGAATGCCAAACAAAAATTGTTCCATGGCAATCTACATAGCCTATATCAAACCAATTCTAAAATTTGCAGCACTGACTCTGAATTCAAGTCATGCAAAGCACAAAGAGATTTAAAATGTTCAGAGGTCTTAGCCTGAACTAAGAGATCAAAGTTATCAAAATCAGTTAAGGGAACTTGGTCAACTCGAGAAAAAGAAGGATCAGAGAAGATATGATCAATATATACAAAAATAATGATGGCAATAAACACAGACAGACTCTTTAAACTGATAGAAAATACAAGAGGACATTGGTGAATGGTGGAAATGTAACAGAGCTGTAGAAAGTTGAGGAAATACTCGTGCTCTGTACAGGTGGTCAGCAAGTGGGGGGGTAGCACTGAAAGGGGTGATCATGAACTTCACTTCCACCCATAACTTCACGATACAATATAGAACTTGAATGTCGCGATATTAAAAAAAAAAAAATCAACTAGGTTCAAAAGGCTTGGAGGCCTTTTGTACTTAGTGGCCTTAACCCTTAGACCGTGCAATTCATATATAGATGATGGGAGTAAGTTTACCGAAACCGCACATTACATATATAGACGATTGAGGCTCTAGCGCACGATTTTAAATTCCCCCCAGGGATGGGGGGCTGTTATAGTCCAGTCACGACATAGTTAACAGACACCTAGAAAAAAAAATCGTGGGCAACATTCCCGGGTGTGAGAGCCTCAGTACTAAGCGAGCCACCAAGGTTGGCGCACGCAGCATGAGCTCACAGCACCGCTGTTCAGCTTGTGACCACAGCATCGCCTAAAAATGTCAAAATATATATGTACATCCCATTATTTAGCGATGATAGTATTACAGAAGACCCCTGACTGTGATTAAACTGACCAGGATTCTGATAATAGCAGGACAGTGGTGATATTTAGTGCTGTGCTCCATGGTGGGAGGAGTATTGCTGAGGAAGAGAGGGAGGTGGCATTGTCTTCTGACTGTGTGTGGCCACCTCTTATTGACTGGACTTACCATACCAGCTTAGTGGTTTGCTAAGGTGAACTCAAATGTAGATACTTATATATACCGTGTGCATAGAGTGTAATAACAGCAATAGGAGTATGTTGGGAGGCGCCATTTTGGTGCGGGAAGTGCGTCGTCTGCATGACATGTCATGTTGTTTACTGGTGGCCACTATGGTCTTTGGGCACCATACCAGCTTATTTGTACAGATATGGTGAATAAGACATGTAGATAATTATATATAATGTGTGTGTATATATAGTGTAATAATACCACAAACAGTATTGTTGGGTGAGAAATATTAGTGCTTCTGGCCTTGGATCAGTGAGGGTGGCAGCCACCAGCTGACTGTACTCACCTAGTTGTACTCACCTAGTTGTGCTTGCGGGGGTTGAGCTCTGGCTCTTTGGTCCCGCCTCTCAACCGTCAATCAACAGGTGTACAGTTTCCTGAGCCTAATGGGCTCTATCATATCTATACTTGAAACTGTGTATGGAGTCAGCCTCCACCACATCGCTTCCTAATGCATTCCATTTGTCAACCACTCTGACACTAAAAAAGTTCTTTCTAATATCTCTGTGGCTCATTTGGGCACTCAGTTTCCACCTGTGTCCCCTAGTGCGTGTGCCCCTTGTGTTAAACAGCCTGTCTTTATCAACCCTGTCGATTCCCCTGAGAATCTTGAATGTGGTGATCATGTCCCCCCTAACTCTTCTGTCTTCCAACGAAGTGAGGTTTAATTCCTGCAGTCGCTCCTCGTAGCTCATACCTCTCAGCTCGGGTACTAGTCTGGTGGCAAACCTTTGAACCTTTTCCAGTTTAGTCTTATGCTTGACTAGATAGGGACTCCATGCTGGAGCCGCATACTCCAGGATTGGTCTGACATATGTGGTATATAATGTTCTGAAAGATTCCTTACACAAGTTTCTAAAGGCCGTTCTTATGTTAGCCAACCTGGCATATGCTGCTGATGTTATCCTCTTGATATGAGCTTCAGGGGACAGGTCTGGCGTGATATCAACCCCCAGGTCTTTCTCTCTCTCTGACTCTTGAAGTATTTCATCTCCCAAATGATACCTTGTATCTGGTCTCCTGCTTCCTACCCCTATCTTCATTACATTACATTTGCTTGGGTTAAACTCTAACAGCCATTTGTTCGACCATTCCTGCAGCTTGTCCAGGTCTTCTTGAAGTCTCAAGCTGTCCTCCTCTGTCTTAATCCTTCTCATAATTTTGGCGTCGTCAGCAAACATTGAGAGGAATGAGTCTATACCCTCTGGGAGATCATTTACGTATATCAGAAACAGGATAGGTCCAAGTACAGAGCCCTGTGGGACTCCACTGGTGACTTCACGCCAGTCTGAGGTCTCACCCCTCACTGTAACTCTCTGCTTCCTATTGCTTAGGTACTCCCTTATCCACTGGAGCGCCCTACCTGTTACTCCTGCCTGTTTCTCCAGTTTATGCATCAACCTTTTATGGGGTACTGTGTGTGTGTAGCTACGTCTCTTACTGCCTGAACACACCATACAAGCTTAGATGTACAGTTATGGTGAACAAAACATGTAGATACTTATATATAACATCCGTGTATAGTGAATAAAAGCAAAAACAGTAAGGTGGGAGGAGTATGTGGGCAAATGAGGAGGCGAGGGAGGGAGTGGTGGCGAGTGGCTGGCTGGCGTGTGTGGCGGCCACTCTTCATTGCTTTTTGACTCACCATACCAATTTAGTGGTTCGCTGTGAACAAAACATGCAGATACGTATATATAACCTGTGTATATNCTGCCATAATACTGACTGACTAATTAGACAGTTGACATCTAATTAGCCAGTTATATTTTGGATACTGAAACATCCAAAATCTAGATCATGTTATTCTGGAAACAATTTGTATTTTAGTGAAATCTGGATTGTTTTTCTTAAATAAAAAAAAATCCGTATCAGGATGAAAATAAAAATAAACCATGGCATTAACTATTTCTCGTAATATCGTACTGTACTTGTCTAAAACCTTTAACCCTTAACGTGCAGGTGGTATTGTTGTTTTCTTTGAGTAATAACATCATTATTTGATGATTTTAGTTAATATCAAAAGGTTTTTATGCAAATGATGTAAATATGATTACATACTGTAATACATATACAATATATGGGTGTAATTGAGCTAACCTAGAGCAATGAAAAAATATAGCATTTTTAATTGCTTACTATCAATGAGAGTATCTTGTCAATTCTCAATTTGGTGTTTGAATCTATTTCTGGAAAACATTACCAGACAGAATAACAGCAAAAGGAGAAGGTTGCAAGACACTTCCTTTGAGCTGAGCTAGATTCACATGCAATATCGGTGAACACAACATTACAGGCATATATATAGTATATATGCATGTTTTTGCCAAATACGTGTAAATAAAAGGGATTCCACACATTGTGTAAACTAAAGGGAAAGAAGCAAACATAAAAACCCTCCTTACCTTGCAGTTACCTTGCGATGATTTCGGGGCTTGTCCCTGCAGCCTGGTCCTCGACCAGGCCTCCTCATTGCTGGACTGGTCAACCAGGCTGTTGGACACGGCTGCTCATAGCCTGATGTATGAATCACAGCTTGGTTGATCAGGTATCCTTTGGAGCTGTTTATCAAGTTCTCTTTTGAACACTGCGACGGGTCAGACACAATCATCACAACTCTCTCCTTCACATGGTTTGTCAGCAATATTACATCACCACAGTCCATGGACCAAATGACCCCCCCCACCCCACCTAGCCACCTCCCAATGTGCATGAAGCACAAATTATTTGTGCTTTCTTTTTGCATTTTTCTTACTCTTTACATGCATTTTTTTTTTGCACAAGCAGAGGCACCTTTGATCATAGCCACACTTTGGGGTTTAGACTTAATTTTCCCAAAGACCTTTGGCCAAATTTCATGGATCTAAAATTTAATTTCATCCTATCATATGATAGACATCTACAAGGAGAATCTGTCTGTAAAGAGGTTATATGCAAATGCCATATGCTTTGATATGCCAATGGTGGCATATGAACCAGGCACATAGACTTTCTCATGCCAAAAACTTTGGAGCTCAAGATCTTCTAAGAAATATCATAGTTACCAGTTCCAGTAAATCATTAAATTGAATCCATTTAATCAAATTTAAACTGCCACTGACTGAAACTCACCACTTCCAAAATTAAAACCAGTTATATGACTTCCTCACACTAATGTTTCATTAAATTATGATTTTCTATAATACAGCATTTGTAAATAATCTTTAAAAACAGTATACAGCACAGTACTGTATAATGAGATGGGTTTTCAGAACTCTCAAAATTTAAACAAGACAAATCTTTTTGAAACTAGGCCCATCAATTTTTTCAAAGCCCAAAACATTTGTATTATCAAGACAAGATCACCAATGATATATCTTGGAAGCCTGTTCCAATTAATAATTCAGGTGTAATTTAAGCATAAAAGTTTTCATATCTCCAATAACCTTCACTGATGATTAAAAAAATCTCAGGAAAAACAAAAATGTTGAATAAATATGGTCTGCAGGAAATTACTTTACCAAACAGTTTTTTTTCCACACAAATACAAAATTTAGGGTGGAGAGCTGGTGAGCAGATGTTGTTCATTAAAATGATCCATTATATGGAGGTCCAGACTTGGCATGTGCCACTGTATAGGTATGGACCTAGTGTATGCTTGTAGTGTTCCATCTTCTGAATAATTTTATAAAAAGTCATCTTAGAATTAAAGAAGTGGTAGGTATGACACACACAACTTTCCTCTGAAGGTTCATTCCATACCTCAAACTACTTTATTACACATGGGTCAAAAGACCTTTATTGAAAACCCTATAAACAATTGGGGCTAGCACCAATCCCTGTGTCACCCTACTAGTTACTTCCCTCCAGTAGGATAACCTTCCTCTATCCTCATCTTTTCATCAGCTAAAATGTTTCTCATCCACTACAATAGTCTTTCTTGTATATCTTCTTGGTATTCTAATTTCCACATCAACCTTTTGTGTAGGATCCTGTCAAAGGCATTTTTTAGGACAAGGAATACTCCACCTGTTCATCCATCTCTCCTGTATTATTTGTCAGTCTACCAATGATACTTGAGAGGTTTGATATACTGTGCATGAACTTCTAGGCTTGAATCCACTGTTTTAATAGGTTGTTACTTTCAACAATGCTTTCGGTTAATAGGTTGTTGCTTTCCATGTTGGCTGTACATACAAGTCTGATGACTTTTCTGGTCCTAGTTACCAACTGGTCAGGGATAATGGTCTCTATAATAGACCTCTATGTGCACTTCTACTTGTAAGGGGACTGTACTGGCCATTTTTTTCAATGAACAACCAATTTATCCACATTAGGTGATGCCTGGAAAATAGGTCACAGTTAGGCAGGTGAACCTAACTACTACAAATCCTGAAAAAATTTAGTTTCATAAATATATTAGCTTAATGCACTGATTGTTAATAATACATTACTGAATTTATTATACAGTAAAATGATAGACAAAATATAAATTAGAGCCAAAATAAATTAGTGACCTGACTGAACCTAAATATGCCCTGTAATCATTATCTATACCAAATAAAGCTAAAGATAGGCCAAATGAAATTAGTAATTAATGTAATCCATAGGTAATTTCATAATCTGCAGACTAAATTTTACAAACAAGAAAATAAACAAAAACCCTGGATAACAGGCAAAACAGTACTTGCCTCTTAATTCCAGTTATGCTGTTCTGGCTATTATGTACAATATGCACATACACACCATTCTTCACAATTGAAACAAACCAGGTGTACTCAATAAAATACTGGAAATACAACTACAAAAGTATATATTAACTATAGGTTATATAGTTTAGTCATCATCACAGCTGTCTTAAAGAACATTTAAAATTCTTTAACCAAACCATATAAAATTTACATCTTTTAGTATAAATATAGTGATATTCTAATTTGTTGCCTGTTGAGTCTGTTGTATAATCATCTTCATTTAACTGTCTTCTTTAAGAAACCGATGGCAGTGTGTTCCATTTCCAATATTAGATAATGAAAAATTAATATTTCTTTCATTATCTTTTTCAGGAAAGTGCCTTCTTGTATTCACTGGATAATCAACTGCAATATCTATGTCCTGTAAGTTCATAAGAGCTGTTGTTACTGGTTGATGGCATGGGAAAGATGAGTGACAAAATTGTTCAAGTATCTCATAGATAAAAGATTACAGAGATGATAAGGTAAAATATACATAATTGAAAATGGATTATGACATTCTAAAATATATTAGAAACTGGCAGGCATGAACATATACATCATGACTATCCTGACTCTAAAGGTAAGTCCAGATATTGGATACTGTCATGTATGAATAACTGGACAATGCATTAAAACAATAAATTGTGTATTTAATGGTAAACAAAAGACTAGTTACAGTGGAAAAAGGAACACCTTATTCCCAGAACCAGAGTATGACAGGCTTGCAAGTAAAGATGAAAGGGCTTGAGGAGGGGTTTGTATACTGAGGCTTGGTGTTGAGGCTGCTGCCAAGGCTATCATCTGATGAGAACACAACCTGTTCCTGTGACCTTGGAGAAATCACAGGCCTGAACAAAGGAGAGGTAGGGGCATGATTCATGAGTGAAAGCAGTCACTATACAACTATGGTCAGAAGCTCTCCAAATGTGCACAGAACATTTGCATTCATAGCATACAATGTGAGGAGACATTATGCAGGGCTGTGTAAGAGTGAGGTGATTTATCATGAGGCAGAAATGTCAGTGTATTAAGTTGAGGAAGTGTGAGTGGAGCAAGCTAGTGACAGTATGCAAATTTAGCCAGTCATCAAGATCCTAGACTTTTCAGCAGTGTAGCGTATAATCAGCTGTGTAACACTGTACGCGAACACCTCACAACCAATGATTCCTAGTATGCAATGGAATATTTGAGCAACTTCTTGTATGAACATGTTTGAAGATGTGTGTCTATACATATGGTAAAGAAGTCATGTGATTCTTGGGTTGGCTCAAAATAAACACACAAGTGATATAGGTCTCATGCACACCGCAATTTAACTCTGTTAGTGAAGATGGAACCATCCACTGTTGGAACTTCATCCATTGTCGCTGGAACAACTGATGTCCATTCCTCTTCTAAGATGAAGTCCTAATTTCTAACCCACCTCACCTAGTCTACTTAAGTTTGATAGTCTCAACTGGACACAGTTTGTGTTTTGCAGAAATCTGGGACCACATTATTGTTATTTCTAGCAGCATTTTTCATGCAACCCAAAATCTAATCTCCCAATAATCATTGCTTCCTAACTCACTCCTGATTTCTGCATCTTTGATCAGAATTTCCTTGCTTACCAGCATCAAGTGCAATATACTGATATCACTACATAATGAGCTCATTAAAAAAATTAGGTTAGGAAGAATTTTTTGACCACCTCCAGGAAGTCTTCTGCTACTGGAATCCTGTTCATGAGGTCCAGTCAATTCCTTCACAGTTGAAGTCTCAAACAATGTACACATTATTGTTTAAAAGAGAGATGGTAATAAGAACTGTGTATCCATAACTGCTTTTCCAGCCACATATCTCATTTATTCTGGTCTTCATTTTTTTTAACCAAGGTAATTTAATTTAAATATTTTAATGACCGTGCTTTTTCTAATGTTGAAGGGTTAACCTTGAAAATACAGTATTTTAGCAAACTTATATACAGTATATATGATATGATCAATATTGGTTTTCAGTTTTGTGATTTAAATTGCTGTTTATCTGTGCATAGTATTAATACAATTATTTTCTGAGTGGGCTTTCTACTACTGATCTTGCTCAACAGAGCTTATATTGGTAATAAAGACTTGACCCTCTTAAGGAATAATAATGTTTGTTACAAAATATTGCCCCCATTTCATCCTCATACTACAGTCAGTATACCATATAAAAATGTACACTATGAATAGGAAAAACACTAAAGCATAAATATATAATCTCATCCCACCTAAGGTACAGTACAGTGGTACCTCGGCTTATGAATTTAATCCATACCCAGAGATGGTTCGTAAGCCAAAAATTCGTAAACCGAAGCGAATTTTCCCATAAGAAATAATGTAAATAGAATTAATCCGTTCCACACTCCCCAAAACCTTAACTTCAAAGTAAATTTTATACCTAATTCACCCAAATTTTTAGTACTAAAGTATGCACTGTACAAATTTTACTTATCTTTATTGATGACTTTTGTTGGCGTATGGAAGACGGTGAGGAGAGAGGGATGGGGGTGGAAAAGGAGAGGTATTACTGTTTGGAAGGGGATTCCCCTTCATTATAACATCAGGCAGTGATGACTTTTCTGGGGTACACACACTGGCACGTTTTGCCTGCATACCACTAGGACCTGCTTGTGGCTCACCGCTTGATTTTCTCACTAAAAATCGATCCATTGAAGATTATTTTCCTTTCAGTGTAACACTTTTCTGTAGTGAGGCATCATATTGTTATTGAAAAGGTTAATGCAACGGCCTACTACAGCTTGCTCTGGGCGAGTCGTTTCAACAAAAGTTTGCATTTCTTCCCACAGTCTACACCACTTCCTAATTGTTGAGGAACATTCTGTATTGCCTCCTCCTCTGAAGAAGAAATTTCCTCAGCTGCCTCTTGTTGCTGCTCCTTTTGAAGGGCTAGGAGTTCTTCGGTGGTCAGTTCTTCGCTGTGTTCTTTCACCAACTCCTCCACATCAGCACCATCCAACTCCAAGCCTAATTTCCAGCCCAGAGTAACAATTTCCTCAACAACAGACACTTTAGGTCCAAGCTCAAATCCCTCAAAGTCTAGTTCTGAAACACATTCAGGCCACAATTTTCTCCAGCCAGAGATCAGGGTTCTTTGAGTCACTTCTTACCAGGCATTGTCAATGAGTTTTAAAGATGAACAAATGTTAAAATGGTTTTTCCAGAACTTTTTGAGGGTGAGGTGTGTAGAATCAGTCACTTCGAAACATTTCCAGAAAAGTGCCCTTTCATAAAGTTTCTTAAAATTGAATATGATTTTCTGTTCCATAGGCTGAATTAGAGGAGTGGTGTTAGGAGGAAGGAACTTTACTGTAACAAAACTAAATTTATCCAACAATGCATCTTCCAAGCCTAGAGGATGAACAGGAGCATTGTCGAGGAGAGGCACAGCCTTGAGTGGCAAACTTTTCTCCTGCAGATATCTTTTTTATGGCAGGGCAAACCACCTCATTCACCCACTTCTTAAAAAATTGCCTTGTCACACATGCCTTACTATTAGCCCTCCACATTACACACATTTGGTTTTTCTTCACATTATATTTTTTAAAAACCCTTGGATTTTCAGAATGATACACAAGCAAGGGTTTAATTTTCAAATCACCACTCGCATTTCCACACAGCACAAGAGTAAACCTATCTTTCATAGGCTTGTGCCTGGGCAATGACTTCTCCTCCTGGGTAATGTATGTCCTCTTAAGCAATCCTTTCCAGAAAGCCCTGTTTTGTCACAATTAAACACTTGTTGTGGTAGGTATCCCTCACTCTCTACAAAATCTTTAAATTCGTCAACAAATCTTTCAGCCGTTGGTTTGTCTGAGCTGGCAGCCTGCCTATGCCTCACAACACTATGAATACCAATTCTTTTTCTAAATTTCTCTAGTCATCCCCTGCTTGCCTTAAAGTCTTTCGTATATGCAGCCCTCATTCCCGGGGTATTCTTTAAAAGGTCTTCATGCCATTGCCTTGCTTACTCATAAATGATGGCCTCTGAAATGCTATCACCTGCTAACTCCTTGTTGTGTATCCAAATTAATAACTTTTCAACATCCTCAAGTGTTTGTGTTCTTTGTTTTGTGATTGTTGGTATGCCTTTTGCCACTTTAGCACTCATAATGTCCTTTTTCTTACTAATTACAGTGTATACCATTGACATAGATTTTGTTGTACTGCCTAGATAGTTCAACAACCTGTGTACCATTTTCATGTTTGTGAATGATCTCTTGTTTTTCCTCTATGGTCATTCTCACATGTGTTTTCTTGGCTTGAACCTTACCACTGGCTTTCTTGGGACCCATGGTGAGATATATAATAACAACTTTTATGTTCAAATAGCCAAAAATCCAAAAGAAAACTGAAATTCTTAACAAAGAATTCAGGCACAATAGTCACTAGGCAGGAGGCACCGGTAAACTGAGGTGCAATCGCCATGCCACCACGAGCTAGGTCGGACATACGCATATCAACAAACTTTGTTTCCCGAGGCAAACGTAACCCGATTTGAATTTTACGAAGAAATCAGGCTCATAACTCGAAAAATTCGTAAAGAGGGGCATTCGTAATCTGAGGTACCACTGTACTATAAATCACGGCTTGAATTGTTTTGTCACAAATTTATTTCACAAATTTATTTTATCTTCCACAATGCTTTCATTTCTTATCCTCGAAGTCACCTTGTTTACTCATCAGATCCAAGGTTAAAATCTACAATCACAATGTACATGTATTGTTAAGGAATGCATCCTCCCATAATACCATGAGTCAACTATATGCAGTTATGCAATACTACAGTTTACCAATTTACAACAATAAGGGCTTTGCAAGGAATATTTTCTGAATTAAAATATTGCTACTGTAATAAGCTTAAGCTATTAGAATGCTCATCATGCTTAAACTGAACTGTAAAAATAATGCATCTCACTTTGGATGGCCATAGTCTGTCACACATCTTGAGGATAAAGAACTGAAGTGTCACAAGAAACATCATGAACCATCCTGCTACAAGACCACATTCTTGTATCTGAAATGTTATATAGAGTACATGTGAGAAAGCAAATTATACAAACTTTTAATTAACTTAGTAATTGGTATAAATGGGAGTCAGTGGGAGACAGTATTGTAAAGAAAACATCTAGTACACAGCTGATAATTCAATGTTCTGTATTCTAAGTTTTGCCAATGCAATTTCTTCAGGAATAATATGGAATAGGTACACAGTACAGTATACCCAAAGTGTTAGCTAACAGAATTCTGGCAGTATAGTACACCACATCTTATATAGCATCAAATTTCACTGTTTTAGTAGTGTTGTATTTAGCAATATGATGTTCCTTATAAAGCACCAGCCAGCAGAGAAACAATAAGACAGAATAAGTTCTTTTCCATATGGTGCCAGCTGGGCGAGTGCCAATGGAAAACATAATGTTGTCATATTGTTCTGTCCTATCAAACCACTGTTAACTGATGCTATATAAGAATAAGTTGTTCTGACTGATGCATTACCTGTATAAGATGACTTGTTCTTGCACAACAAGTACACCAATGACAGGCACAATGTAAGACTAGGATTAGACTTAAGTCTCTGTTCTCCACTACGTGTTTTCCTTAACCTCTATAGTCTACTCTGTACCTTGGAAAGGTATTAAATTGTTGAGGTACATGTATATGAATGTACAAAAGAATCTTTGAGATTTAGTGACTTTTGTTATGCCAGACACCCATACCTTGAGGATACCTTGAGGTGCTTCCGGGGCTTATCGTCCCCGCAGCCCGGTCATCGACCAGGCCTCCTGGTTGCTGGACTGATCAACCAGGCTGTTGGACGCGGCTGCTCGCAGCCTGACGTATGAGTCACAGCCTGGTTGATCAGGTAAAACTTTTAATTAACAGTCATACGTGAGCAGTCATACTGCTAATCTATTAGACACTTTCCTACACGTTATCATACTGCTAATGAATAAGTAACTCATGAACTTGTGTTGAAAAATATGCCTGAAAATTAAAATCATCATGCTGATGATGCCTGGTTAATTAAATTATTCGTTTTTTTTGCACTTTTTGTTATGTAACCTTTCTGTTTAATCAGGGCCAACCCTGGCAAAGCAGAATTTCCTTACTAAATATGACCATAGCGTGCAAAACAAGACTTTCCTACAGTGTAGGAATATTATCCTATATATATTAAATTATCTATATAGAATAAAGAATATTAGAAGAAAGAATATTATCCTTTCCAATATCATCAGAGGAATGAGCAACAGAGATATCTTGTAGATGCATAATGAGAATAAAACATTACATCGTCTACAACACTGCAAATAGCCTTCAATAAAAAATGATTGTCGCATCAACATTGCAGAGACGTGTGATTTAAGAAAAACATTTTATACGAGGAAAGCTTACAAATTTTCATTAACTATAATTAAATACTGTATATATATGGCTGCCATTTTGTTTATACTTTTAATCTAATTATAAGCAAAATTGCATAAGGAATTTGAAATTTTTATTAAAATACCTTGGAATACGCTGAATGAGATCAGCACTTGACTCTTCCAGGTGAACTTTGTTGTATATGATTTCTGTCCTCTGTACTACATCTGACCACAAGTATATATTTTTCGTTTCCTCATGCATTTGCCAGGGATCAAGTCTTTTCCCATTCAGCTCCATTTCAATTGCATATTCCAATTTTTCTGTCAAACCTGTAATAAGTAAAAATTATACTTTTAACAAATTTGAATTAAGGAGACTTGTGGGGAATGATGCACAAAAATATTCATCCATAACTATTTACCTTGAGAGGGCAGCTATATCAGATGATTAAGGGTTCACCTGAGGGTCACACACCATACATTATAAGATTTATCACTACAGAAATTCATGAGAACTGGGTTCTGCTAATAAATCCCTATAATTGCAAAGACGACATCTCTGGCTATTATTACCATATATAATAACCTTCTGGAACCAAAAAATACGGTCCACTTTTGTGATTGCAGCTGAACCCTAACCAGAGGATGCACCTCGCAGGCCAAGTTCAGACTCCCATACAGCTGCTCGAGTAAACAATGGGTGACCCGGAGACTCTCTGCCACCAGTCAGACACATATAACTGAGTGGAGTAGGGATGCAGGTGGAAGGGAGAGGGAAGCCAACCAAAAATCCAAGACCAGGGCTAACCGAAATCCTAGACACGACTAAACCAGGTTCAAACCTGTGACAAAACCATGCAACTTTTACCAACTCCCAGCTTCTTGTGCCTCTAGACGGAGATCAAATTTTGGCCTCTGGTTCCCAGGAGGCTTACGATTTGCAAGCATGGATTAAATGAATTAAATTGGGTGGAATTGCCAGGTAGCAATCACCACGGAACCACCAATTGGAGCCCTTGAAGAAAATGGGGAAAGAAACTGTACCTAGAGATCCAGACCATGAAGGAGTTAATTGGGTCCATGAGAAGGACACCCACCTGAAACAAGGAACAAATTAGCAAAATTGGCCCAGCTGATACCCACAAAACCACAAGAAGAGGTGACCAGAAATAAACTCACCATCCCTGGAGGATATGAGCCTGACCCAGATGGTAGATGAAAACAAATATAAAACGATCTTTCCAAGCTTGTAAATCAACTTCATTATGCTTAATATATATATACTGTATATAAACTATATATATCTTGTACACAACATGTTACAACATTCAAAGTTAAATATACTGTGTTATACAAATTGCAAAAATAGGTACAAGGTTTAAGTATGAGGTTTGATGGTAGCATTACTGTGGATGTTTGGTCCTGCTGTCAGGGGTTATAACTGACTTTGCCACCAACTGCTGGTAGCATTTACAGAAACCAAGTGCTAGTTTTGAAGGTATGAGAACATTACATGATCTTGATTTTTTGCTCTAGTCATGTATATTGCTAATGCATTCCAAGTTCATTTGTTGGTGATTCGATGACTATTGCTTTGCACAACTAAATGATTAATATAAAATTGTATTTTTTGCACAAAACCTAGGGAACAGATTATGATAACATACATATACAACAAGCTGTACTCACTTTGCACAGTTGGATGAGCCAGATGGATGAGGTGAGATGGCAGAACCTCTGGGATGCCCCCAACATTTGTACTCACAACTTGCAATCTATCAGATATAAAAAGTTTAAATCTTTCCAATTGAAAATGGATATACAATATAAAAATGCACAGACTGACAAAATAAATCTAACACAGTTGCCAACAGTGTAATTTTACAAAATCCTCGGCATATAATAATGAGTGTGGCCAATTTTCCTGAAACTATGGAGATTATCTTAATATTAGGATTCTTGTCCTGCATCCTAATCAGATGGGACATCAACTGTCTTGATTCTTAGAGGAAGCACTGAAGACTTGAGTATTAAATTTGGTTTCTTTTTTGCTGGGAAAATAAATCTATGTTACTGCTGCACTGTCTTGCAATACAAGATAATACTGTATTAACCTGTCATGTGATAAAGTATTTTTCCTGTCTATAAGGTCTGGCATCTGAGTGTATGCTCACTATGTTTTGATGGCTGTTGCTACTGAAGAAACTAATAACAATCAAGCATTACATATATGAAACTCCCATTTCTGGTGGGCCCTTAGTTGTTCTCCATAGCTTATGTACTGGTAACATCAACACTTAGCTAAATAAATTCCAGGAAGAGAAGACGAAGCGCTAGGAGCTGTTGACACCCATCACCACATCAGTCACATGACGGAGGTGGGTAATTGTCTGGAGCCCCGAGTTTTCAGGGCTGCCATCTGGTGATGAACAGTAACTAACTAGCAGTTAGTTGCTTGCTTTTGTGGCACATTATCTTTCTGGCGATTTTTTTTTTGCATGGATTGATCTCATATCCCCAGACTCCATTGCCTCTATTGATGGGGGGCCAGATTCTGGTCCTACTCACTCACAAAGGCCTGGTGGGCTTGGAGCTAACTAGATAGGTAGTTTGGGGAGCCACCATAGGGACTCCTCCCAGAAAGCATGGCCTCTTGGATTTCATATGGGAAATCCCAGAAAACTGTGACTTATAATTGTGCACTACATTCCCACCAACAAAGAAAATCTTGATATTTCCCTCTTGTTATATTTACAGTATCTCTTTGTTACACCACATATTTCAATAAATATACTGTATATTCATAATTATTACACAAATACAATGGGGCCTCGATTTACGATGCTAATCCGTTCCCAGAGACGGATCGTATGTCGAAATATCGGAAGTCGAAGCGAATTTTCCCATAAGAAATAAAGGGATTTGAATTAATCCGTTCCCCACCCTCCAAAATATTAACATAAAATACATTTTATACTGAATACAATGTTTTTTTCTAACTACAATACAGTACCAAAACTTCACTTACCTTTATGGAGGGATTTCGATGGCGTATGGAAGATGGTGATGAGGGGGGAGGAGGAGAGTTGTTACTGTTTGGAAGGGGAGTCCCCTTCCATTATCACATCAGGCAGTGATGTTTTCTCTGGGGTACTCTCTCTCCTACGTTTTGCCTGAATACCACTAGGACCTGGTTGTGGTTCAGTGCTTGTTTGTCTCACTACAAATTTGTCAAGAGACATTTGTTTTTCCATTCGATTTAACATTTGTCTGTAATGATGCATCACTTTAGCACCCATAATGTCCTTTTTCTTAACCAGTATGGTGGATATCGTTGACTGAGATTTGTTGTACTGCCTAGCCAGTTCACCGACCCGCACACCGTCTTCATATTTACGAATGATCTCTTGTTTCTGCTCTATGGTCATTCTTACATGGGATCTCATATGTTGAGCCTTACCACTGACTTTCTTGGGACTCATGGCGCGATAGAAAATAATTACTTTAATGTTCAAAATGCAAAAATCACCACAAAAGCAGAATTTCTTATAGGCGCGATCGTCACTAAGCGGGTAGCTGTAGTAAACTGAGGCAGGTCGGACCGCGTGACCGGGAACCACGCGCTCGGCCGACCCGAACGTGTACCAACAAATATCGGATGTCGACGACACCATCGGATGTCGAGTCGCATTTTTGATGAAATTTATATCGGAACTCGAATTTATCGTAAGTAGGGGCAATCGTATGTCGAGGTGCCACTGTATATTGAAAAACTTACAAAGTTACCATTATCAGTAGTCAGTCATTACCATCATGTGATGGAGAGGCACTGGTTTTGGAAAGATGGAAAAGTATTGTTGGAAAATAGGGTCAAAGCTACTAAGTAATTTCCAACCTTTCACACAGTCTTCTAAACTCGGTAGCACAATGTGAAAGTTGTACCTCCATAATCTACCAAATTATCTACAAGAGCATTTAAGCTATAATCATGGACTAGGTATAGTCATAGTTTAACAACAAAGCAATTACTACCCAGAGCAAACAGCTTCACAGATTGCTATACAGAAGGCCTCAGTAAGAGAAGTATTGAGAAATATTGTCCCTGGACCAGTAACCCATGAACCTCGGCATGAGGTACAGCTCCAACAAGTTTAGACGTTCATTTCCTACTTCATCTCGAATTTCTTCTAGAATACTCCTTTTAGGTCCATCGCCACCAATTATGAAGTTTACCTGAACAAAATACAATATAGAATATACAGTAGTATAAAATACGACTCATATTGAATATTTCCCCACATTGGCCATGTCTCCTAAGCCCACAAAAGTGGCAAAGAACAAGACAGGGAGGAGAAGGTGGAGGAGGAGGGAGGAGGAGGAGGAGAGGAGGAGGAGGAGGAGGAGGGAGGAGGAGGAGGAGGAGGAGGAGGAGGAGAAGAAGGATGATGAGGATGAGGAGGGTGATGATGATGATAAGATGATGATGAGGGTGATGAGGAGGAGGATGAGGATGATGGAAGGATGGTGAGGATGAGGAGATAAGGATGAGGAGGATAATGATGAAGAGGAGGAGAAAGATGAGGAGGATGATAAGGAGAAGGATGAAGAGGTGGAGGATGATGAAAAGGATGATGAGGATGATAAGGATGAGGAGGATGAGAAGGATGATGAGAAGGAGATGAGGAGGATGAGAAGGATGATAAGAAGGAGAGGATAAGGATGATGATGATGATGAGTCATGAGGAGGATGATAAGGATGATGAGAAGGATGCCGAGAAGGATGCTGAGAAGGATGATGAGGATATAATGATGATGATGAGGATCATGAGAAGGATCATGAGGATGATGAGAAGGATAATGAGGATGATGATAGAAGGATGATGATATGAAGTATGATGATGAGGCGGATGATGAGAAAGGTGATGAGAAGGATGATAAGGATGATGAGGATGATGATGTTCATGCTGATGATGAGGTGGTGGTGGTGGTGGATGATGATGATGATGATGATGATGACATTGAAATGGCAAATGAAAAATTCTCAAACTTAATCCACTTATTGAAATACTGTACCTGTGAGGGTGGCTACCCCCCTCAGAGGGTGGCTACCCCCCTCAGAGGGTGGCTACCCCCCTCAGAGGGTGGCTACCCCCCTCAGAGGGTGGCTACCCCCCTCAGAGGGTGGCTACCCCCCTCAGAGGGTGGCTACCCCCCTCAGAGGGTGGCTACCCCCCTCAGAGGGTGGCTACCCCCCTCAGAGGGTGGCTACCCCCCTCAGAGGGTGGCTACCCCCCTCAGTGCTACCCGAGGGTGGTACCCCTCAGGGGGGCTACCCAGAGGGTGGCTACCTAGAGGGTGTACTCGAGTATCAATGAATGTTACTACAAATACATCTCATGATAATTGAAGATGGTCTTTCAACTACTGTACCTACTGACAATATGGAAAATCACGTAGGAGAAAAGTTGCCTGTAAACGTATACATTACTAAAAAATGGAAGAGAAGGCAGGAAGGTCAATGAAAAGTAAAACTCAGAAATCAAAGAATATAAAATTTTGTCAGTATAATCTGAATATGGTAAAGGAAGGCATGTGAGAAGTTCAAAACTCAAACTGATCACATTATGTAATAATAATAAAAATAACAACAACGATAATACTAATAATTCCCACTGTCAATGACAGGAAGCCTGTGTATATGTATACTTTACTGGTATCGTGGTCCCCCGAAGGTCAAACTATTGACCCTTCCCAGGATGCTACCCCACCACAGTTGCCTAACTCCCGGGCACTGTACCTATTTACTGCTAGATGAACTGAGGCATTAGGTGAAAGGAAGTGTGCCAACCATTTCTGTCCTGCCCAGGAACTGACCCAGGATACCTAATTATAAATCAAGAATGAAGACAACTGTACTACAGTAATAATAATAATAATAATATATAATAATAATAATAATAATAATAATAATACAGTAATACATATATTATTGCAGACTTTTGTGCATGCATCAGAAATTTGTGGATATTAGCTGTGATTAATTATTACTTTTCAATCTCAGGCAAGCTACTAATATATATAATTTCAAATAGGCTATGTAATGTCATGAGATATCTCATGCAGCTGCAGCTAATCCTAAAGAGAAATACAACCTGTGGGTATCGCCGACAGATGTGTCTTATTACGGCTGGCTGTAAATCTACTCCTTTTCTGTACTGTAGACGCTCATGACAATGACATTAACTGAAACATGAGATATCTCATTCATACTTAGACATTCATACACTTAGACATTGGCTAATAATAATACAAACACCATAACAAGATGCAATCAAAAACGTTTGCTAACTGAGTAGTGTATACTGAATATAACATAAAAAAGTAAAACCATAACTCATGTTATTTTTCAACACAGTTTCCTCCCCTAAATTCAACATTTACTTTTCTCCTTCCTCAAACTCACTATGACAGTTATAGAAATCTCCTTAGTGCTCCTCAGAGGTAGTGCCAGGACCCTCCTTCACCTCATCATTGTGAAAGCACCACTCTTGCAGATAGAACTGCAGGTGTGAAAATATTTGAGCCACTTGAGGACCGATCTGGACTGTACAAAGGGGATAGAGTTGCACTTTATATTCCACAACATGGATTAATGCCTATGGAACAGAATTAGTTGACTAGTGCATTATTGTGGAGTAGAAGAACCTTTGCCAGAGAACATTTAATTGGGTAAGGAGTCATATGTTATTCTTGTATTATTATTATGAAATGTTCTAGAAGAACAAGATGATATCTAGCAAAGCTTTGAGATCAAAAGTGATAATGACTACATGTCACATGACTTTGGAGGACCAATGGGATCAATGTGTACATTTCTGTATGTACAAATGTACTGTATGTACATTTCCTGCTGTGCTGTACCATATCATGATCTGTACTTGTTGGAGGAACAGTCCTCATTGTAATGCTGATAAGAGGAAATACAGCTTTATTCAGCATAATTGTGTACAGTATTATGATGAATATTATTGTACTGGTACAAGAGTAAGCAAATTGATAATACTTATTATTTAAGATAATTGAGAACTGTAGTAAATGAGATTCATGGTACTGTACATATATTTTATTGTCTCGTATATTTCTGATTCAATGAGTTCTATGTCATAAAATTTCATATTAATTTTACATTCAAGATCATAACCTCATATGCAAGTGATCAATATTAACTTCCATTATTGCTCAGAAACACCACTAAAGGTTGCAGCTTAACACAGTAAGTTCAGAATTGTATACACAGAATTATATACCCCTCAATTATAGACCTGTATCATTGACAGTGTAATAGTCAAAATATTGGAAAAAAATAATAAAACTAAATGGGTAGAACACCTGGAAACAAGCGATATAATATCAGATCGTCAGTATAGTTTTCGATCTGGAAGATCCTGTGTAACAAATTTACTCAGTTTCTATAATCGAGCCACAGCGATTTTACAAGAAAGGAATGGTTGGGTTGACTGCATCTATCTGGACCTAAAAAAGGCTTTCGACAGAGTTCCCATAAGAGGTTGTTCTGGAAACTGGAAATATTGGAGGGGTGACAGGTAAGCTTCTAGCATTGATGAAAAATTTTCTAACCGATAGAAAAATGAGGGCAGTAATAGGAGGCAATGTATCGGACTGGAGAAATGTTACAAGTGGAGTACCACAGGTTAAGTTCTTGCACCGGTGATGTTCATTGTCTATATAAATAATCTGCCAGATGAATACAGAATTATATGAACATGTTTGCTGATGATGCTAAGATAATAAGAAGGATAAGAAACTTAGATGATTGTCATGCCCTTCAAGATGACCTGGACAAAATAAGTATATGGAGTACCACTTGGCAAATGGAATTTAATGTGAATAAATGCCATGTTATGGAATGTGGAATAGGAGAACATAGACCCCCACACAAGCTATAAATTATGTGAGAAATCTTTAAAGAATTCTGATAAAGAAAGATCTAGGGGGGTTCTAGATAGAAAACTATCACATGAGGACCACATAAAGAACGTTGTGTGAGGAGCCTATGCTATGCTTTCTAATTTCAGAATTGCTTTTAAATACATGGATGGCAAAATACTAAAGAAATTGTTCACGACTTTTGTTAGGCCAAAGCTAGAATATGCAGCGGTTGTGTGGTGCCCATATCTTAAGAAGCACATTAACAAACTGGAAAAGGTGCAAAGACATGCCACTAAGTGGCTCCCAAAACTGAAGGGCAAGAGCTATGAGGAGAGGTTAGAGGCATTAAATATGCCAAAACTAGAAGATAGAAGAAAGAGAGGTGATATGATCACTACATTACAAAATAGTAACAGGAATTGATAAAATTGATAGGGAAGATTTCCTGAGACCTGGAACTTCAAGAATAAGAGGTCATAGAATTAAACTAACTAAACAAAGATGCCGAAGAAATACAGTATAAGAAAATTCACTTTCGCAAACAGAGTGATAGACAGTTGGAACAAGTTAGGTGAGGTGGTGGTGGAGGCCAAAACTGTCAGTAGTCTCAAAGCGTTATATGACAAAGAGTGCTGGGTAGACTGGACACCACGAGCGTAGCTGTCATCCTGTAACTACACTTAGGTAATTACAGTTGTAACTGTGAATGTTATGGTTCTAAGGATAACTTATTATAACTATTATTTGTATATTTTCTTGTATTTACTGCACTAATCAATTTATAATATTAATGATTCAAATATTGTACACTGCTCCTCTCTGCTCACTGAAGGCCAGGTTGGAGATAGATTTCTTGAGAATCTTCCTCAGTGTTTATTTTTAAGTGTTGGTCTCATTAAATTTAAATTATACTATACAGTATTACCCTATGTTTACTGTGTTTCAGTTACTTTTCTAAATTACACCTTAGTATTTCCATTGTTATTAATGTAAATAAACTACTGTACTGTATTGTGTTGTTACTAGAACTATGACTCCATGATGTAATTGTCTGTCATCATAAGTACTGTATCAACTTTTTATTATATTCATTTGTTATTTTCCTGAAACTTTCTCAATTTTGTTAGCTTACTTTTCTTTTAGCAATAAGAGCTTACCCATTCACATCTTTAATTAAATATTTTTCTAAATTATTTTTAGCTTTGCCCAAAATGTTTTGCATAATGGTGACTTCTACTATTACTATGTTACTATGGAGACAGGAGTTACTATGTGTAACTCCTGTCCCCAACGCGTGCAACCCGTTCTCGCACTTGCTCTAGTCAATATTGGCTTATTTAATAAGTGCATATGTGACATACTAATTAATTGTAAATATTTTAGTTTACCTTGAAAAGCTTCATAGAAAACACCGACCTCACCTAACTTTCTTAGTATGTTAAGATAAGCATCTTATTGCTTCTTATTTACAATTATTACTTAACCTATCAATGGTATAGGTTAAGTAATAATTGTAATTAAGAAGCAATAAGATGCTTATCTTAACATACTAAGAAGATTAGGTGAGGTCGGTGTTTTCTATGAAGCTTTTTCAAGGTAAACTAAAATATTTAAAATCAATTAGTATGTCACATATGCACTTATTAAGTAAGCCAATATTGACTATACGCAAGTGGGAGAACGGGTTATGTATATTTCTCCTATGTTCTGTGAACACACATTCTATTGATTAAATATTTGAATTTGAATTGTTGTTTTACATAAACTACATATTTATCTATGTGGGAGTTTAAGAGCTGGTGCTACCACAGAATTTTTGAATGATACTTAGCTAGGAACAGCCAATATGAGTGTGCATGTGCTGTATGACCAAGTCAAGTGGCTGTTATCTGTAAGTAATTATATTATTCAAGGATAATATTCCCAGTAACCTAGCAAGTCATCTCATTTAATTAAAAGTTATTCCTCCTAGTGTTAGAGCAGAGCACTTTGGGTTCCACAGAAACATTTTCTTATTAAGAGCAAATATTGAAGCTGTATGATGGGATCGAACATATTTATGTGAATTCTTCAAGCACATCCTTTACAGACCAAACTGTGATGAGCTCAAAAGTATCTCAATCATGAAGTTTGGACGGCAGCATCCATTATCATCATGGTCGTCAGAAGCGCATGTGCCTGAGGGGATCAGGTGTGCATGTTTGATATTTTCTTAAGAGATGTGCACATTCTTGTGATTCATTGTGCACGTTCTCAATACTGCACTACTACTGTCACAAATGTGGACGCATTATGAAATAAGCCAAACATACTAGTGAACTTTTCTTGGTATGTCTTAATTAAATACCCCAGGAAAGCATCTTAAGTGTATATACTCATTAAATATTTTGTTAATCTTGCATGTACTTTTAGGTACTAAATTCTCACATACAATATACATACGTATATATTAACCCTCAAAGTGTGCTCATCATTTGTTGATCTTATGGACAATGCAGTTATAGTTATTTGAAGTTACTCATTATTACAGAGTTAGTATACCAATGATGTTATTATGAATACACAGTAATAGCTCTATATGGATGTTATGGACTTACCAGGCCCCATAAAAAATCCTGGTAATACTTTGTAGTTACAGTACAGTACTTATTATCAAGTGAGGTTATCATAAACTAGGGACAGGCATTTATCTTCACATTATGATTTGGTCTTGCCTCCAGTGATTGAATCCATGCCTAGATGACATGTTATTTTTGGCCTAATCAGAATCACAGCCCTCCCCACTCCTCCCCAAGAAAGGGGGTTGCAAGACACATCTTTGAGGTGGTGCCAAAACAGGCAACAGGTGTACATATTCCACTGTAGGCCTTTACACAGCATGTAGTCACTTAACTGCTGTGTTTGTCCATTATGTACAGTATACATATATCAAGTTACAGTATTTAAGACAAACTTTATATTGTGTAAATAAATAAGTGAATAAACATAAAAACCCACTAAGTGGATGGTTTTATGTTTGAGCCCATCACCCAGAAATCTTCCAAAGCTTGCCAAACAAAAGAAGGTAGTTTTTTCTATTTACTTTATACTTTTTTGTAAGCAAATGTAGGAACAAATCTTAATTTTTTTATTTTTTATTTTGCGCACAGGCGATGTGACAATTTTGATGATAACCGCACTTTGAGGGTTAATAAATTTTAAAACTGGATGTCTCTTACTTTTGTCAGAAGGTCTCTTTGATGGATCAGGCTTAAATATGTGCGAGTCCAAAGCATTAGGTATGACGGATACTTTCTTTGGATCCACGTTGGCTCTCAGAACAGTATTTTCTTTCCTGAGCGAAATGTTTAGAGATTGCTTAAGTTGCTTAAATAAATCACATTATTATTCCTATATAATATAATGGCATTAAACCTAAATTTAATTCAAACATCTATAGCAGTATTATTACAAAGCTACTACTAAAAAAAACTAATACTTATAGGAATCTTTCTCATACAAATGAGAATAGTTACAGATTCAGCTACAGGTGAAAAATTGGTAAAGCAAAGATATCAGCATAAGTATCAGTGTACTGATAATTTTTAAGATTATATATGTACTGTATCCAATTAAAGGCATGATCTACAGCAATTTGAAGGATTATTTTTAGCAAGAAATTACTAAAAATATAAAGACAACTCTCAGATTTGATGCTATTTTAATTTATCCAGATTATAACTAAGCAAAGAAATACTAGAGACTATTAATTGGTTTTATGCAGATAATGTTAGAAATTACAAAAATGTATAGTGGTGAAAGTATCATTAATAATAACACTTATGATTCTTTCAATTTTTATTAAAATTTGCATTAAATAAAATAGAAACATGGCTTTGAGTGCATATGAAAAGCACCTTTCTAGGATCATGACAGTCAGGAGAGGGCAAGATTTGGCACTGGCTCAACATGGATCAAAAGTCCCTGCACAGTCATTCAGGTGGTAGGGAGGCACTGTAGAAGAGCCTAGTATGACTATACAACCCATCCTCCTGTTTAGAGAGTACCTATTGTGATGATCGTCAATAGTCACAAATTCGTAAGTACTTAGCTTTTAGATACTGTTTAGATATTCACTAGTATACTGACTAGTAAGAAATTCTTAAAAAACCAGCGTTGAATGTAATGAAATGCCATTTTTTGGATGAGCCCCGGAGGCTCCCTGGAGATTATTGGGTTAATGTATTTTATATTAGACCGGTATATTAGCAATGGAGTTCAGACCCACCAGGGACCATGAGCCAGAACCTGACCCCTTCAGAGAGGTTTCAGGAAGCAATGGCCCTGGAAAACCCCCCTGTGGTTGGGGGTTTTCCTTATCTGCCATTGACCAGGGTTAGGCACCCAGAAAGGTAGGCATGACAAAACAAACCCCACATGGTAAAAAACTAACAACAAACCGAACAGAGAGGTAGAACTCCCTTCAGTCCCAAGGAAACAAGGAAAAAAGCAAATGTAACACACTACTGCCGCACCGCTCATCCGCGCAGCCCTCCCCACCCCTCCCTGAGGTGGGAGCCCCCGAACCTCACCGCACCAGCTGCATAGCACTCCAGTTCGGAAACTAAGCTTCAACCAACGCGAAAAAAACGCTGACCGGTGGGAGGGAAGGTTGCCAGGGAGCCTCTGGGCTCACCTAGAAAATGGCATTTCATTACATTCAATGCTGGTTTTCTGAGGGGAGCCCCTACGGCTCCCTGGAGCTACATACTCAAAGAAAAGGAAAAGAGAGGGCTGACCACAGAGGCGGCTGGCACAAACTCCTCAAAGCGAAGTCGAGACAACAGGCTGCAACCAGTGACCCAAAGAAACACAAAAACAGCCAGGAGCAGATACGCTCACAAAATAACAGGTGGCCAGGACCCTGTGCGACCTCCAAATCCCTGAGCCCGATTATGAGCCCAAGACATGTTACCAAACACAGCACCCAAAGCTGCAAACGTCCGAACGGCACGGGCACGAGAATAGACTGCAGGCTGGCTAGACTTAACAATCCTGCGGACGACCTGGGAGACCTGAGCCCTGGAACAGGGAACGAGGGAAACCGGATCAACCCAAAGCTCACCCCCAGCCAACACAGCCGAGGCATGCAGGTAACTGTGAAGATCCACAACACACGATACACCCCCGGCCGAACCAACCAAGCATCAATAACCCAAGGACCCCCTCCGGATAGCAGCTGTCTCGTCTTCACCAGAAAAAACGGAGAAGGCTGCAAACGTACAAACCTACCATAAGGACCAAAAGAATAGACACCCCTGTGCCGGAGGAGAGCAGGAAGCTCCCCGACCCGACCCCCAGAGGCCAATGTCAACAAAAACAGGGCCTTGGAAAAAACCAGCGTTGAATATAATGAAACGCCATTTTCTGGGTGAGACCCCGAGGCTCCCCGGAGCTTATCCAGGCTGATATGCTAATGTCAGACTTTGGCATCAGTCATGTGTATGGAGTTTTGTGGGGCCTACCAGGGACCACGAGCCAGAACCTGGCCCCCTCAGAAAGGCACGGGGAGCAATGGGCCTATACAAACCCCCGTGTGGTTGGAAGCATTCTATGTCTGCCATCGACCGGGTCAGGCACCCAGAAAGGTAGGCATCCCAAATCAAACCCCTATTCTGGTGAAAATTGCTACCAAAAGCCAAACAAGTGGAAAGAACTCCCCCAAAAAGAAACGAGCAAATGGGCATTATGTCACACGTCGCCGCACCACTATCTGGGCAGCTTCCCCTCCCTGGGAGGGGGAAGGGGAGCCCAAGACCCCCGCCCGGCTATCCACCCTTCAGTTCTGAGGCTGGATGTCAAAACATGCGAAAAACCCGCCAACCGGGGGAGGGAGGGAGGGATGCCGGGGAGCCTCCAGGTCTCACCCAGAAAATGGCGTTTCAATACATTCAATGCTGGTTTTCTGGGGGTAGCCCCTTCGGCTCTCTGGAGCTAACTACCCACAGAAGAAAATTAAAGGGACTAATACAGGAGGCGGTCGCTGCTCACTCCTGAACGCGAAGTCAAGACAACTGGTTGCAACCGCCGACTCAAAGTGACACGGGCCCGACTAGGCCCAGGATCGTTCACGAGATATCAAGCAGCCAGGATCCTGCTCGACCACAAAAATCCCCACACTGAAGCCCAGGACATGTTGCCAAAATCTGCAGCAAGAGCAGCGAACCTGGAAACGTCATGGGCACTGGGATAGACCACAGGCTGGCTAGCCGAAACAACCCTGCGGACGATCTGGGAGACCCACACCCGTGAACAGGGAAGAAAGGAAACCGGAGCAACCCAAAGTGCATCCCCGGACACAGAGGCAGAGGTACGCAATTAACTGGGGAGGCCATAACCGGACACAAGAATGATGCACTCCCGGCCCGAAAACCAAGCATCCACAACCAAAGGACCCCTCCAGAAAGCAGCAGTCTCAACCACCGCCAGAAAAGAAGGAGACGGCTGCAGAGGAACGACCTATTGCCATGACCGAAGGAGCAGAAAACCCCTGCGCCGGAGGAGAGGAGGCCCACCGACTCGACCCCTTGAGGCCAATGCCAACAGAAATAGAGCCTCCGAGAAATAATCCCGAATCGAAGGGCCACAACATACCATGGAGAAGAAAAAGAGCACTCTGTCCAAAGACCAGGACGGCTCAGGTGGCACATGAGCAGGCCGGAGGTGAACAACGCACGCGACAGCTGGCAAAACGGCACAGACGGAACACCAATACCGAAAGCAAACTGAAACGGCTTCGCTAACGCCGCAGGATATGAGGCGACAGTATGGGGCAAGATGATGGCCCCGAACCTCCACAAGAGAAGGACAAGACCACGCCAACAAATGCAGCTACCAAAGGGACAGAAGGAAAGAGATGGACCACCAAAAAATCCACACTACCACCAAGAAGAGGCACGCAGGTGGGACACCATAAATGAAATCACCCGACCACCAAAGAAGGCGAGAGACTCGAGGCAGAACCAAACCAGCCCCGTCATGGGCCAATCGAGCCTAGGAAGAGGTGGAGCCGCGGAAAGATTTCGGGTGTGACCGAAATGGAACAGACGAGATGGAACGTCTGCTGTACAGAAAAACATCCCAACCCCAGCGAGCCTGCCAGGAGAGCGGAGACGACGGCTCTGACGCGAGACTCCAGAGAAGCGACACCATGAGACTGTAAAATGCCGACAGGCAGGGAAGCCAGGAAACCAGAAACCCAAACCTGGCAAGAGGAAAGCCAAAAGGCACAAACAAAACCCACAACAATGTGTAGCAAACGGAATGAAAGGAGTATGAGCCATCAGACTGGTATGCCATCAGACCAGTACCCGAACCAGGGAGTATGAGCGATGAGGACAAGATCACCACATTCAAGATTCTCAAAGGAATTGATAGGGTAGAAAAAGACCGACTATGGGACCCGAGGTGCACACGCACAAGGGGACACCGGTGGAAGGAGCTAGGGAAACGTTAGAAAGAAAGAAGCAGTGGCAGAGTAGGAGACAAACGGAATGCATGAGTAAGTGATGTGGGGGAGGAAGACACCACACACAGCGTCAAGCTGAGACAGGATAGAGCCCAGCAGGCACAGGAACCCACACATCAGCGAATAACAGGTGAGAAGAGGGACCAAAAAGCCAGAGCTCAACTCACACAAACACAACTAGGGAAGAATAACACGGAAAGCACAGAGAAACCAATGTACTGTATACGGAAGAGCTAAGCCAGGCACTGCAAGATGGGCAAGAAATGAGTGACCCAGATAAGACCACGAAAAACAGGGCCGTGACCCCCCTCCTGCAATGATTAACCCAGACGAACAAGGAAGGCCCCAGGAAGAAGCACGGAAGGGCCAAATAAAACTCCACAACCAATCCCCAACATGCAACCACAGTAAGAAAACTGCAGCAAAACATCACCTCACAACATCCCGACACAGTAATATTTACCCCCATAACATACACCCCCCACCATCGAACCTCGTAACCTGGTGGAAGTGGGGCCCCATGCCAGACTCAAGCATGGGTTGTACCTGCATAAGAGTGGGACTGGATGGGTATAAATAAGAGCTGCCTCATACGGCCCAAGAGGCCTGCTGCAGTCACCTGTTTACCAATGTTCGTATATTTGCAGTCAAAAACCACGAACCAGCACCTGGCTGAAAAAGATGCCGGACCGCAGAAACTCGCCTACAGAACGTAGGCACGAACATGTCACAACACAACGTAGCCAAGATGATGTTGGGAGCACTGCCAGTGGAAGAAGGCAAAGCCGCACATGTAGGAGAAGAATAGGGGAGAGGCGAAGGAGGAGCCCCACACCCATACGCAGGGAAAACTTGACGTCCTCCCCATAGCGGCAATCCAGAACACCCCCAGTAGCTATGGGGCACAGACTGGAGAATTGAGAGGAGCAAGAGGCAAAGTACCTGAGAGAAAAGGACGCAGAACACCAGCACATGTGTACACCGCCCACATCAAAACAAACTACCACAGCGCATGCGCAGGCAAGGATGCCAGATGAGGGTTGTGAGAAATCGCGAGCTGATGAAAGCAAATCACGAAATAACTAGAAAACTTGACAATATAGTGCTGTTAATGATTGAATCCTTTTTCAGAGTACACAAGGTCAGCTGTTAACAGGAGACGAAGAGAGCAGTAAGTAGTGAAACATACATAGCATAGCCCTTCTGTGGCTACAAGTAGTCCAATCGGGCTACAAGGCATCCAATCTGGCAACCCTGCACAGCGCAGGACAGTGCACGGAGAGAAGATAAATCACGAAAAAACTAAACAGGACCGAAATCCGAGAAGCACAGAGGAGGACCAACAAGCCCTAGAAAGGACCGGAAGGGAGCCTCACTGGAAGAAGACACGTTCCAATAATATGGGAAAAAGCAAAAACCTTCCCGAACTTTCGAGAACACATAGAAGCAAGCGTAAAGCACGAAGACACAGAAGGCTCAGTTGCACCCGAGACCAAAAAGTCATGCAGAACCCCGAGAAGAGGGGAACACTACGGTGAAGGTCCCGTCCCAAGAAGAAGGGTGGAGAAACACACCCACCAACAGGACGGAACAGACGGATCCAAGGGACAAGAAACCGAACCCGGGGAAAGGCCAACTCCCAACAACACGTACGGATAGGGGGGGGGGAAAGAAAACCCCCCCACTCCTCGTAACCGCAAGCCCAACCCAGAGGGTAGAAAAACCCAGGCAGGGTTCAACGGGGCCTGAGGCCCCCTCCCCCTCAAGTCAGCCCCTCACCAGCCTCGGGAACCCACAAGGCAGGTCCTGGGGTCGAGCCGTCCCCCCAAAGCCTCAGTCACACAAGAAAAGCCGGGGTAGCCGGACAAGTACTATGGAAGGGAGCCCACTGGCAGACTCATAAAACATGGCTGGAGGAACAGGCTCGAATGCCCCTATCGCTACCCCAGAAGGGGAAGTCCCCGAGACCGCCCAAGTCTCAAGACCACCGAAGCCCCGTCCTGACTCCGAACCCAAAGACGGTAAGGATCCTGATGCAGGGAGGAAGGGATGACCATAACAGGGGAAAAAAAGGGGGGGGGGGCACGGAAGGAAACCAAAGCAACCAACACCCCCAAACCCCGTCACACAAACAAAAATGGAGCAGCCTCAGGGCGTCCAGGAGGAAACAACTAGCGCGTTGCCACCAGCAAAACGCAACATGCAACGCCCGTGCTGCCTGTACTCGCATAGTCCGCATAAGACTGGATAACCGAGTCACAAACAAGCAACAAAACTCGTAGGACTCCAGGCCAAAGGTGTGGATGGCGGCAAGTTAATGAGCGTGAATAAATGATAGAGGTAAAACTCAAGCTTGCAATTATTTTTTAATTATAGGATCATATTAATCTAATAACAGAAACAATCCCTGTTTCCCTTACCCAACATAAGACACACAGATGCAGTGATTGACGTCAGCCAGAGAAAGCGCTAGGAAGTTGTTTGTCACAATGGCAGACATATCAGCAAAGCCAAAAGTGAGTGATCCGTAAACACGCTCTGCGAAGTCAAAGAATTTGTAATATAAAGCAGTGCTCCTTAATTTGGTAAATGATTCCCCCAAAGATGAGTTAAATTATTTTGAGGTGAATATTTTCTCGTAGAACAAATTGAGTACATATAAAATTATACTCAAGGGAGAGCAAGACAAAAATCACCAAAAATATAGGAAACTTTAGTCGCAGGTGAATTCAATTTGAGGTAAAGGCTCGAGGGTAAATGACAAAATTTGAGAAGCACTAATATAAAGCACCAAAGCCAAGTAATTTATAACTAATGCAAGTGATACAACATGAGTCCATAGGCTTATATATGAATGAGATGAAAGGCTACAAGACATATGATATGCTAATTTTCACTGCCAAATTAGGTATCATGTGACAGATAGTTTAAATAAACCAGCATTGAATGTAATGAAACCCCATTTTCTGGGTGAGACCGAGAGCCTCCCCGGAGCTACTGTATCCAGGCTGATATGTAACTATTAGCTTTCTGGCATCAAAGTGCATCGAGTTCTTGCCACGGGGACCATGAGCCAGAACCTGGCCTCCTCAGAGAGGCACGAGGAGCAATGGCCTATACAAACCCCCGTGTGGTTGGAAGCATTCTATGTCTGCCATCGACGGGTCTGGCACCCAGAAAGGTAGGCGCCCCAAAACAAACCCCTATGCTGGTTCAATTATTGCTATCGAAAGTCGAACGAATGAACAGAATTCCCCAAATGATAACCAGCAAACTGCATGATATCATCAAGTTGCCGTGCCACCGCCTGCGCAACCCCCCCCCCCCCCGGGAGGGGGAAGGAAGCCCCAGACCCCTGCGCCGGCAATCGAACCGGCAGTTCTTAGGCTGGATCCTACAGACGACCCGGGAGACCCGAACCCCGGAACATGAAGGAAGGGAACCCAGCAATCCAAATGCCCCCACGGCCACAGAGGTCAAGACGTGCAGAGAGAACAGCAGAGAGCGCAACTGAACGCACACATGATGCACCCCGGCCCGACCATCCAAGCATCAAGAATCCAAGGACCCCTCCGGAAAGCAGCAGACCATGCATTGCCAGAAAAAAGGAGACTGCTGCAAATGAACCGAACAACCACCAGGACCAAATGAGCAGAAAAACTCCTGTGCGGAGGAGAGCCTGAAGTTCCCTGAACCGACCCCAAGAGGCCAACACCAACAGGAAAAAAAAAAAAAAAAGACCTGAAAAAACAACCTGAACCAAAGGGGCCACAACAAACCGAGGGGAAGAGAAAAAAGAGACCACCCGATCCAATGACCAGGACGGCACCGGAGGCGCGTGAGCAGGCCGAAGGCAAAACAACGCATGAGACAGCTGACAGAATGGGGCAGAAGAGACATCAAAACCAAACGCAAGCTTGAGCGACTCCGCCAGTTCTGCACGATACAAGGCGACAGTATCCGGAATAAGAGAAAGGTCCTGAAAAACCACAAAAGGAAGGACAAGATAACCCTATCAGAGACTGAAGTACACCAACACAGCGATAGGAACCAGAAGGACCACCAGGAATGTCGTGATGCCCCTGAGACGAAGCACGAGACCAACAACAAAGCCACCTGCGCCCATACATGTGACGAGAAACTCGAGACAAAAACCCCAGATGCGAAGACTCGAGGATAAGAATGAACCAGCCCCGTACCGGGCTGGACTGATCTGCAGAAAGATGCGGAGCTGTGGGAAGACCCTCGGGTTCGGACACCGAGCAAGCAGCGCTGGAAACCAAGGTTGGGCTGGCCACCAAGTAGCCAGAACAACTCTCCTCTGGTAAGCCACCAAGCCAGCCAGGACTTAGGACACCCCCCGAATAGGAACCACCAGAATAGCCAACCCCGAGAACTCAGCAGATGAGTCACCCGAAGCAACCAGTCGCAAAGAGCCAGATGGGACCTCCGCCAGAACCCCAGGAAACCGAACCTGGCGAGCTGGGAAAGAACCAAAACCCTGGCAAGCAGACATGGGGACTGGCATGGAGTCCAAACCAGCCAATCTTCGTGGGAGGCCAGAACCCGAACACTTAACAGATGCAGGCGAGTCTCCACGACCTGAGTAAGGCGTGTGAAAACGAGAGGCGCCAGATTCAAGCCGAATGGAAGGCGACAAAAGCGGCAACCCTGATGCCCCACAAGAAAACCTAGCCAGTCCTAGAACCCTGAATGCACCGTGACGAGCCAATATGGAGACAGAAGAGTCATCCAAAAGGACGAGCAATAACCCACAGGTTCAAACATGAATGCAGAATGAACCGGAGGTCCGCTCAGGCCCGTTTCGGGATTGGAAACAGGCGGAAACCCACCTAAGAGACGAGGACGTTTCGACCACGCCCAAGTGAACCCATGCTGAGATGACGTGACAGAGCGCAGGAGAAGAGGCCCGCCCCGCTAGCCCTGAACCCCTGAAGGAGGAGCCACCACCCAACGCCACCGTAGGCCGCACGATACGACCCGAACGGCCCACAAATCATCGGACCAGGCACGAGTGAACAGAGCAAGCCTCTCCCCCCCCACCCATTGCCATGTTAAGGGGACAAACCATGAAAGGGCCAACGCACCTGACGAGAACCCAAGTGGCGCACAGGGCGATCCTCGTGCCGACCAGAAAAAGATGGAACCTAACCAGGCACCACTGGCCCACCACAACAGGAAGAACCCCGAGCCATGGCACGATCCTTCCGGGAAGGCCCCCCACGAGTCCCCCGGAGAACCAACAAGTTGGACAGAAGACGGCAACTAGCCGAAGCCGCCTGCAGATACTACACAACCGCAGACACTGCAAACAGCAGCAGACAAAGAGGCAAAGACAACCTAAGAGCCAGGGTAAAAGCGAAATCCAAGGAAGAAACAAGCACCGCCTGCCAACACGCGAGTCGAGAAGCAAAAAGTGTGAAACTGCATCCCGTAGAAATGGCCTGAACAGCGTCAACAATGTAGACGACGCACACACTGCCAAGGGCAATGCACCAGACCCAGGGGCAGCCCCAAGCACCTCCACATCCAACTCAAACCAATCCGAGGACAGCTCGAGGAGGGAGAAGAACGCAGGGCAGGCCATGTGCCAGCAGGCCACTTGTATAGAAGTTCTCTACGACCAAGGCAACCGAAAGAGAAGGAACCTGCACCAGACAAACATCCCGCAGAAGGGCAGGGGATAACAATATGCATGGAGATGCTCAAAGTCGTTCCCCAGGAACCTACAAAGCCACCTGAGTCTCCCCCCCCCCCCCACACAAACGAGTGGGACCAGCAGAAAGTATGCCAAGCCTCCAATGAAAAAAGCGGGCAGTTTGCCAACCAGGATGACACCGGAGCTCATAACGAGCCCGATACAACATGAAGATCCATACACGAAAGCATAATCCGAGTCGCGCAGGAGATAAGCCGCAAGGGCTACCTGCACCACATGAGAAGGGACGCGGGATGCCGAAAACCTCCGGAAGGTCAAACCGAGGAACCCACGGTAATGCAGAACCAAACCCAGGGAGCGGTAAACGCCAAATCCAAGTCGTACGCGGAGGGAGCCCCACTCCGTGTAACAGCAAGCCCCGCTCCGAGAGTACAAAATCCCAGGCGGGGTCCAACGGGGCCCAAAGCCCCCAAGTCAACCCCTCCCCCTGCCCCGGGAACCTCACACCGAGGACCAGGAGCCGAGCCGTCCCCCCAAAGCCCAGTCTGCACAAACAAAAGCCGGGGTAGTCGAAAAACACTAAGGAAGGGGGCCCACTGGTCAGACCAATACGCATCGGCAGGAGGAACAAGTTCGAATGCCTCTGCAACCACCCCCGAAACTGCCCAAGTCTGAACACCAACTAGACCCCTCCCTGCCCCCAAACCAACTGATGGTTTGGGGCCGGAAGCCAGGGATGGGGGGACTGAATGCACAACAGAAGGGGAAGGAAGAGCAGAAGGTACCAAAACGAAGCGACTCCCACCCGGGTCTCGAAAACCAAAACAGGACAGTCTTGAGGCATCCGGGGAAGCAACCAACTCATCGCGTTACAACAACAGAGTCCAGCATGCAACGCAGCTGCTGCCTGCACCCTCAGATCATGATCAAAAGCGAGAGTGAACAGGAACATGCATGAACAACAATGTCGCACGACTCCGGGTCAAAAGAACCACCGACCCTACAGGCAGCATGGCAAGGGCATAACCAATGAATTAACCACATAACCACTGAGACAAGGGGACAGAGCAACCATCAACCTCACACAAAGCAAGAGGGGACTCAAGGGTCACATCCATCAAACCACGGAGTCCCCACAGGGTTTCCCAGGGCCCTTAGCCTTGGCAACATGCTAAGGGAAGCCCAGACAGGGTACTGCAAACCAGCGCCCAAAACTACCAAGCAAACTTCTAAAAGCTGAACCCCAGAATGTGTCCACTCATGGGGGCCTATTAGGGGATACCACCAAGAACACAGAATTGTCTAATGAAAGACCCTAAAGACAGAGAGGTGGCAACCAAGCAAAGGCAGACCCCCTCCCACCACCAGACAGAAAATAAAAACAAAAGAAAAACCTCGCAAGAGGACAACATACCCAGGCAGAACAGAGCCGGCCACTATAAGAGGTGAGAACTAGCTGTGCAACACCCTGTGCCCCTACCAATGACAAAAACTACCTCTTACCCAGAGGCAAACAAGGGCAACAGAAAGCCCAGCTGACTCTAAGGGCAGCCAAATACAGTACTGAGCAGTAAAAGACACAGCAGAGGTAGATCCCAAGGAGACTTGTGGAAGGTGGCCCCAAGCCCCAAGGGCAGTACTTACAGAGCACCTAGGGAAGGAAACCCTAGGTACATGCAGCTCGAGTACTGTAGAATATTACTCCTGGCTCACACACCACCTGTAAAGACAACCCCCATTACAAGGCACAGAAACTGAAACCAAAGCAGGAGCCAGAGGCACCCGGCCTGCCAGTATCACATCAGGGAGAGGGGGGTTGTGCAGACAGCGGCACAGCGACATGATGATGTCATCCTAGTTTGCTAGTTTTCATTTGGGGAGTTCTGTCCACTCGTTCGGTTTTCGATAGCAATATTTTCACCAGAATAGGGGTTTGTTTTGGGCCACCTACCTTTCTGGGTGCCAGACCTGGTCGATGGCAGACATAGAATGCTTTCAACCACACAGGGGTTTCTATAGGACATTGCTCCTCACACTTCTCTGAGGGGGCCAGGTTCTGGCTCGTGGTCCCCGGTAGGCAAGAACTCCATGCACTCTGACTGATGCCAGAAAGCTAATAGTTACATATCAGCCTGGATAGCTCTGGGGAGCCAACGGGGCTCCCCCAGAAATACTGTAGCGACAACCCTCTAATAAAAAGATAATATAGGGACAAAGGTGTGCTGAATTTAACAAGTTACCAAATTATCTGAAGGAAATTTTTCAAAAATATTTTAATGACCCAATTCCTTTACAATAGACAATAGAAATAATGTCCTGTACCATGGAACAGTATAATATTAGAGAGACCTGTCTAGTACTGTATATTAACAACTGCACTGCACAGAGTGCCTTGTAGCACTGGATGGATGGTGCACAGATGCCATGTGGCGTTTGAAGGTATAGGGAGCGATTCAAAACTCCTGCAGGTACACGGGGCTCACATCCTGTGCCTCAGGACACCTGTAAACAGATGCCATCTTGGAAAAAATCGTCAGCATCCATGATGGCTGTAAGAGTCTTAGTACTGAGAGAGCTACCAAGGCTGGCATATGCAGGAGCCGCGCACAGCACCACTGTGCAGCTAGCGGCCACAGCACCAATTAGTAATGATGAATAAAATAGGTGACAAATTATTTTGCATTGATACTGTTATAGATGATCCTGACTGTGATAAAGACTATGTACAATGTTCAGATATCAGTGAACACAATGTTAGTTATGATATTCACAGCATGAGGTAGAGAGACTCAGCACCCAGCTATTCTTTCCTGCATCTATGCATCATGAAACAACCTTATGTTCCATCACCAATGTTCAGTTTGTTATGGAAATGAATTCATATTCAGGATTTTGTGACAGGAATGTGATAATAACGGTGGTTGTGTAGCTAGTCACAGCAAGATGAGTAGAATATTGGAGGCACTGTCTTGCATCGTGTCACTGCTGATGTCATCTGCTTGTGGCTCCATGTTGTGTTTTGATTTCATCACCATACCCGCCAAGCTGCTTATTAGTATGTTATGGTGCATAAAAATTTTGATAGTGACATATAACATGCATATATATAGCATAATAACAACAGGAACACTGTTTGGTTGATTTAAGAATATAATGTATGTGTCACTATATATGAGCTCCATATTTTTGAGAATAGCGAAGTTCCACACATTTAACTATATACAGTACTGTACATTCCATATATTACACACTATTGAGTAATATTACTGCAAAAAACTAAATATAAACCATTCACAGATACCGAAATAATTATGTAAAAATGTATTTGTGGCAGCCCCTGCCGCACTCGGCCGCTAGGCTGACCTTGGATTGTTGTTCTGTGTACAGTATATAAACTTTCAACACACGATCTTTGTGGTTCATTATAGTGCACAAACATGTAGATAGCTATATGCAACATGTGTGAATATAGTGTAATAACAACAAAACTACCATTTGATTGGTCGTAGAAGATAATATACATGTCACATACAGTATATGAGCCCCATAATTTTGAGTATAGTAATGTTCCACACATTCAACTACTGTATATAAATTCCATAAATTACACACTTTTGAATAATATTAAAGCAAAAAACCAAAGAAGAAACAAATGAGAAACATTAAAATAATTGTGAAAATTTATATTCACGGCAACTGCCGCCCCTTGGGGTACCCCCCAGCGCTTCATCACTCAGCGCCCATAATTTGTCCAACTTCTCAGCTCCATTATGGCTAAAGTATGTCACATCCAGTATTTTATTTTAGTTTCCTGTCATCAGAGACTGCATTTTAACAATATAAGAGAAAATAATTTTTTGGAAATACAGTACTTTATTTTCAGCACACCACAAGGGTGTCATATTTTAATGCAGCACAGCATAGTGGTTAAAGAAATCCCTACTATTGTATAGTGCTCTATAGCTACAAACTCCTAACTACAAAGACTACAAAACCGTAAGTTGTGTTGTTTGTCACATGTACATTAAATATTATTATATAAGAAAATTTAAAGAATGTACTGTACCTTAAGTCCCAAGGCCCTTGCCAGATTCATAGCTTCATGTGCCATAGTAGAGAAGGCCGAGTGACCATGAACTATGGTGACCCTTTCTCGTAAAAATATATTACGTAAAAGAGGGATGGATGTGATGAAGGTGGGAAGAACTGACTGACTGTAGAATGTCTGCATTGGGAGGTAGTAAACCTGAAATCAAACATACTGGTGATTTGCTGCAAATTCTTGCAAGTTGATTATTCATCTATACAGTATCTATATGAGAATATCTGTCTGTTTCTCTGTCAATCCAAGGTTGGAGACTTGGTGTTAGCCTCACCCAACTATGCAGGATGAATTGTCTTGGGTATGGGAAGGATATAGGCTGGTTGAGGCAAGTCTTATTGGTCTGTTCTATTGGTCCAACCATGAGGGGGTTGGGCTCAATAGTGACCCTATGTAACTGGAGAAAGGTGGCTGGCCAAATTCCAACATTTTTCACTTGAAAAAAGGCTTCTCCCAGAAACATGCATTCTAGTAGTTTTAATAGAAAACAAAAAAACAGCGTTGAATGTAATGAAACACCATTTTCTGGGTAAGTCCTGGAGGCTCCCCTGAGCTATCCATGGCTGAAATGGATACCCTAACTATTTTGCATCAGTCGATGTGGGTGGAGTTCTAGCCTACCGGGGACCACGAGCCAGAACCTGGCCCCCTCACAGAGGCATGAGGAGCAATAGCCCATAGAAATGCACATGTGACTTGGAGCATTCTATATCTGCCATCGACCGGAACAGGCACCCAGAGAGGTAAGCGCCACAAAACAAACCCCCTATTCTGGTTAATAACGAAAATTGTTAAACACCCACCTGCCTGCACGTCCACTTATCCACCTGCCAATCCACCCACCCACCTGTTCACCCACTTCTTTGCCCACCCACCTGTCTACCCACCTGCCTGCATACCCACTTACCCACCTGCCAATCCACCCACCCACCTGCTAATCCACCAACCCACCTGTTCACCGACCTGCCTGCTCGCCCACCCATATGTTCACCCACCCACCCACCTGTTCACCAACTTCCCTGCCCACCCACCTGTTTACCCACCTGCCTGCACGCCCACTTACCCACCTGCCAATCCACCCCACCCACCTTCACCCACCTTCCTGCTCACCCACCCACCTGCCTGATAGCCCACTCACCCACCTGTTTATCCACCTGCCTGATAGCCCACCCAGCCACCTGTTCACTCATCTGCCTGCTTGCCCCACCCATCTGAATGCTCGCCCACCCACCTACCTGCACACCCACCCACCCCTTCACTCACTTTCCTGCCCACCCACCTGTTTACCCCACCTGCCTACATGCCCACTTCCCACCTGCCAATCCACCCACCCACCTACCTGTTCACCCACCTGCCTGATAGCCCACCCACCCACCTGTTCACCTACCTGCCTGCTCACCCACTTGCCTGCTCGAACCTGTTCACTCACCAAGCCCATCTGCCTGCCTTCCACCCATCCAAAACCCACCTGCTTGAACCCACCTATCCCTGCCTGCCCACCCACCCACCCACCTGCTCACCCACTTTCCATACCCACCTACCTACCAGCTAGGCAGCTAACCACCCACCCAGCCCAACACACTTCAAATCATGTGTGGTATAAAAATTGTTGGAAATTGTCCCTTTTGGACTCGGAGGTGAAAAAGTACTCTTATCCGGAACACGTGATTATCCGGCTAGGGGTCCTTCCCATATAGTCCGGATAATCGAGTGGAGACAGTACTCCCAGCTCACATGACCACCGTAAGAGCAGCACTGAAAACAATGAACAGCACTGAGACAAGACTAGAGCTGGAACCACACGACCACGCACGATCCCATCAGCCGAGGATCTGGGGCGGGGGTCGCCGGCACGAGAGTCTGGAGCTCCCCCTTCTTCCTCCCGGGAAGGGGAGAGCTGCGCAGACATGTGGCGCGGCTCATGTGACATCATGCTTGTTTGCTCATTTTCCTTTTGGAGAGTTCTGTCCACTCGCTTGACAATTTTCGTTGTTAACCAGAATAGGAGTTTATTTTGTGGTGCATACCTTTCTGGGTGCCTGTCCCGGTCGATGGCAGATATAGAATGCTCCAAATCACATGTGCATTTCTATGGGCCATTGCTCCCATGCCTCTGTGAGGGGCCAGGTTCTGGCTCGTGGTTCCCAGTAGGCTAGAACTCCACCCACATCGACTGATGCAAAATAGTTAGGGTATCCATATCAGCCATGGATAGCTCCGGGGAGCTGTAGGGGCTCCCCCCAGAAATTTGGTTAACTCGAATGGGGGGGGGCTCCGTATAATTCAGATTACTGTATTAAGTATAGGTTCAAGGTCTTGACTCCTTTTTTCCCGACGATGGGTTATTAAGGTCTCAAAATCTGCCACCAGGTTAACACTAGGCTCCAATGTGAAAGCGCTATCATCTTATCATTACTTACACACATAAGGTTTCAAAGAGAAATGTTTCAAGTAGAATGTTCAATATTACTGAGAAAACAAGGATATGTCTACCAGAGATGCCTAATTGCGGTACAATAGTTATGAACTAAAAAATGTGTTACCTTGAGTCCATTGGTCATGTACCGGATTCCTCTTCGATCATTATATATATGAGTGAGAACAATGACTTTGTGGCCACGGCGAAGCAGGCACTGTGATAACTGAAAGATGTGCTCCTCAACTCCGCCAACATTAGGATAGAAGAAATCAGATACCATGCTGAAGATGAATGTACAGTATTACAATACAGTTCTATAAGAGTGAAGTATTTTAATTAAATATTCTCTAAAAGTTTTTTATTAAGTTATTAAAGATTAAAACTAATAAACAATGCTTTAGTGGTTTCACTGTATTGTTTTTTTAAAAAACAAAAACAAAATTAGTTCATATTAAAAATTTACCCATTTAAAGAATAAAAATTAACAAATCCAGAATTGAATGTAATGAAATGCCTTTTCTTGGTGGGTCCCTTGATGGCTCACTGTTCATGTCTTGCCCTTCTTCAGGTGATATTGATGGGTCAAGACTCTGGGCAGTGTTTGAGTGATATGGCTGGCTGGAGCTTCGGATAATCATGCTCTCCCAGATTATTGAGTCTGGGAGACTATACCACTATTGAGGGATTCAGATTCTTGTACTGGTCTCCAGTAGACACTCTTGATTCGTTGGAGCCCTATGTGGTACCTAAGATTTGGAGGGGTCCAGGTAGATAGTGTGGGGTGCCACCAAGTGGAGGGGGGCTCTCCCAGAAATCGAGCATTAAATGTTATGAAATGCCTCAATCTGGTAGGCCTGTTAACCAAGTTATCCACCTGGTTAGCTCCAAGCCTAAAGTACTGCACCAGGTCCCTGTGTGCCTTGAGTGGCTACAGGACACCAGCATCTGAATTGATGGCTGTAAGAGGCAAGGGAATGTGGAAATACTAGATCAACCCAGGTAAAAAGAAAAACCACCAGAAAGATATTGTGCCCAAAACAAGCAACTGCATGAAAACATTGGCAAGCCTGACACAACACAATGTCACTGCTCATTACCCAGACCCCCCCGATGGCTGCCCACCTCAGTCATGTGCCCAGTGTAGTTGAGACAGCATCTCTTAGTGACCTGTTTGCTCTTCCTGCTTTCCATGTAGCCTAGTGTTATCTATCCTTTTGGACTTTGATCTGCAGGGGACTGTGTGGACATTTGTTTCGGTATTTCATGTGTATTTTTTTTAGCCTCCCTAATATGTAAGCCTTGAGTCTTGTTCGACTGAGCAACCTGTCACTAGAGTTCCTTTTTCAAGTTGTGATGTTCATGGGTTCTATTACATCCATCTTGGGAGAGATTCAAATCACGATAAGTATTGAAAAATAAGGTTTTGTAAATATAAATATTAAAAGGAAATGTGTGAAGCAAGTGGAATTTGGCATCAGATTGGCAACCTTACCCTATATAACCCAAAGACCCATGGGTGGCTACACTATTTGGATATAGGCTAGATACGAAAGTTAATACTTCACACTGCTTGGGATTTTCCTTTTTATCAAGTTTATCCTTTTATTATTTTATCCTTTTTATTTTTTATTTCCATTTTTTTTTATTGTACTGTATCCCTATATGACCACCCTAGTTCTGGTCATATTGCCAAATTGCTAAATATTGTCATACCCTGGTTTCATTTCAGGTCATTGCCTCTTTTTCCAAATCACTCCAACCAAAAATAACCATAGTCTAATAACATAGCATTTAATGGAGAAATATACTACAATGCCATAGTGTTTGAATGAAAGTGAAGGAAAGACCTTCATTCAATTGATATGTGTATTAAAAACCACATTTTTGGATGTAACCTACATCCATTCTCAAGGTACAATATACAATGTTCTGAACAAAGATTCTAGGAGTTTGCATTTATAAATCTGGCAAAGCACCTCACTTGGCATCCATCATTAGATGTCGTTAGATGGGGAAGCACAATTACAACGACATCTAATGATAGACGCCAAGTAAGGCGCTCTGCCAGATATTTAAATGCAAACTCTTAGAATCTTTTTCAGAACATTATATACAGTACCTTGAGGAAGGATGTAGGCTACATGCAAAAATTTGGTTTTTAATACATTTACACATATATTGGGTCTTTCCATCACCTTCATAACCTTAAATAATAAAGAATCTACCCTAACCTCATTTACACTATCTGAAAATTTTGAGAAGTGTAGCTAAATGGAACATAAGAAAGAGAAGAGTTGGGTGGATGTGTGGCTGGCTGGGTGGCTTCTCCTTCTCTCTCTCTTTTACATACATTCATACACTTTAAGCTTATATTGAGGTCCCATCGAGGTCAAACTACTCAGCCCGTTCTCCTAAGGTTTCAAAACGTCAAGAAACTGCCATACTAAAATCCACTTATCCTAACATACCAGAGGACCCAAAACAGAAAATGGGACAGTATGTCAATTTTGTGAGCTGTTACCATTTTCTAGTATGAACATTTATGGTCTTAGGTAGAGTATACGTCAAAATGCAACATTCTATTTGGATGGGTTGAACTACTGATCTTCCATGGGATGCAACCCTACAACAGTTGCCTAACTCCCAAGTATCTATTTATTGCTAGATAAACAGAGGAATTAAGTGAAAGGAAACAAGACCAACCATTTCTGCCCAAACCCGGGATACTCGATTATGAATAAAAAATGAAGCCAACTGTACTATGACTCATTCATTGTTTTTCTGTGTTCTTCCATAAGGTATTGTTAAGAAAGCAGTTGTCCAAAATTAAAAAAATCTTTTACTTCTACATTTTTCATTTTATTGATTCACTTTTAAAATGGGTGACTTGACCTGATATCCCATGACCTCATATTTCCTGTACACCAACAAACATTAAGATATGTAAAGAATAATTATAATCGTTATTAAATGTTAGGACAGCAAGCATTTCAATATGGATATACTTATTGGATTTCTTGGCGAGTGCTGCATTATTTTTTTAAACTTTCAGTAAGAGGATTGACCTATGCAAACTAGTTGAACAAAACAAAAATCAACTTTAAGTTTTGTGGTGCTTTTTCCAATGTAAATATTTGGTATGAGCAAATAATTTTAAAATTGTCAAAACTGCATATATATATTGTTAGGTTAGGATGTATTAGTTAAAGATTGGGCTTAGTTAGGTTAGGTTAATTTGGGTAAAATTAGATTAGGATGGGTAAGGTTAGGAAGGTTTTAAAATCCGTTGGTGAATTGCCTTGTATACGATGTGAATTGTATCTGGCAAACATACAAGACATGTGTCACACTGTACACATATGGCTCCCCAACAGATTTTAAAACTTAACTAACCTAATTCAAACCAACCTAATGGAATATAATTAAATACATCCTAATCTAACAATGCATATGGTTTAGACAGTCATAAAATGATCTGTGTCGAAATGACTTGTGGACGAACTTACCACACACCAATATGCAGTGCGAGGTTGTTAGGCTAAGCTGTACAATTTCCATGAAACTATATACTGGTGATACAGGCTCTGCACTGTCCCTAACCTCAACCCCTATCTTAGAGTCACATACACTTACATAAAGAATAAACAAATCCTGTAATACTTTATTTATTTACTTAATTATATACAAGAAGGTACATTGGGTTTATGAGAGTAGAAACTTGGAAGTTTTACATTTTTGTAAAGCGGTTTCGGGCAGTGTGTTACTTCATCCAAAACCTCCCGTAATTGTAAGCCTACATATAACATTTAAATTTAATCCAACAATAAAATAACAAACTAGCTTTACCAAATAACATGCCGGACTTCCATAAACTCGTGTTGTGATCCTTTGTCTTATCAATATGTTGGTTGGGTGAAGGTTGAGGCTCCGTGCGGCTGTCATCCAGGTGTTGTTGTTATGGTCCCTCTCTTGTTATTGTTGGGGGCCGGGGGCAGCTCCAGCACAGGTCTCTATGTCTCCCGTCAATCACTCCAGTAAAAGGCGAATGATTTATGTGTTTTTGAAGGGATACTAGAGTCAATAAACTTATTTACATTTCATTTTCAATTTCAATCACTCCAGTAGTTCTTCTACTTGATGGTACGTGTAGTTTGCATGACTCCATCCGGTCTCTCGATCCAATCTCCGTGGTGTAGTGGTAAGACACTCGCCTGGCGTTCCGCGAGCGCTTTGTCATGGGTTCGTATCCTGGCCGGGGAGAATTTACTGGCCGCAAATCCTTAACTGTAGCCTCTGTTTAACTCAACAGTAAAATGTGTACTTGGTTGTAACAACGCTTCTTCGCGGCGGGGATCGTATTCCAGAGATCTGCCCGAAACGCTACTAGTGGCTATACAAAATGTAACAACTCTTGTATATATCTAAAAAAAAAAAAAAAAATAAAAATATAAAAAAGGGAAGGGAGTACCACCTCTGGCTGGTAGAAGGGGACCCTTAGCCTCCGAGGAAACCAAGCATAACGCATTGGAGGGAATGTTTAAGTCCCCTCCAATAGTTTCTGTGTGTTTTTCTCCTACCACCCCCTTCTTTTTGTGTATTTTTTGTGCTTTATTATGTATTTGAAGGTTATAAGATATACATTGGTTGATACAAAAAGTGCTCAAAGGTTATGGATCTCTTGAAGCTCCTCCGCTTCAGAACAGGAACCGAGGATGCAGCAGGCATTTCCCCTCTGGATCGCCACGCTGAGGCGCTGAAACTAAAAACTAGTAGCCCTTGGGTCTCTAGTGACGTCAATGAGTTTGGAGCCCAATTCCTTGAGAAATCCCAAGGAACTCTTACCCCCAAGGGCCATGCGTCTCAGACACTATGGGAAATAGCCACTGCTTTTCCCAAAAGCGGTGGGATTTCTGTGAGAAGAAAACGTATTTCTAAGAGTTGTGTCTAACATTCTAAGCTGTGCGCGCACCGAGCAGGGGTTCTTAAAAGGGGTCCATAGAATTACCCAAATCTACCCAAATCTACCCAAATCCTCTTAGTATTATGTAAGTAATTAAGAAATATGATATATTTACTTACTGTAATGTTGGTGCTGCACGTAGAACACGATCAAACCTATTTTCATTCTGAAATAATGTAATTTCATATCGAAATTCGAAGTAAATATGTAGCAGGTGACGCCATAGGAAGTCGACGGTCCAAGCAACAAAATTGTGGAGCGACTTATCCAAGATATATGGTCGCCTGGACAGTGTTTGCTGCCATGTCAGCATCCTGTGCACAGTGATCCAGTCGTCGCACTTCTTTGCTCAAATTGTCGCAAATTTAATTAATGATATTAACAAGTAGAATGGGTATTTGTAATAATATCTTTCATAAATAGCCACAAAACATTTAATATTTATATAAGTTAAATCAACTCCATAGGACAATAATTTTGTTCAAGTTCAAGTATGTTTATTCAGATAAGCAAGAAATACATCTCAAAGGGATAGAGTAGCTTAGGCTATTTCTACCCCCCTATTATAATTTTGTTATACAGATACTAACGTTATTCGTTTGTATGCGTTCGCTACTTAAACTACATTTATTATTATTATTATTCTTTTCTTTATTATGCACCCCATACCCATCCCGTGGGCGGTGGTGTAAAGGATACAGAGGCACATAATCGGTTCAGGAACTGAACCCTCTAGTTCGTTTAGCTAAGCAAATAACAATGTTTGACGCTAGTTACAAAATTATCAATGTTGTATACACATGTACACACCCTCATACATACATGTACATATATATATATACGTATACACATATACATACACATACATATCTAATCACCCACACAAATACACACATCAAGAATCTTTGTGTCACAAGTGACACAAAGAGGTGTCACAAGTGACATTACAAGAGGCTTACAACAGTCACTATACAAGGCACTTTACATCTATAGTGAGTCACACAGTTACTAGTCTTGCTGCACACCCACCCAACTGGGCGGCAGCTTTAGTCATGTGCATGCATTACCGACAGTAAGCAAATTTTGTATACTTCGCTAAAATTTCGGGCAGCACATCATTGTGAATGAAGTATTTACACATTTCTTGGAAACTATTGATGGTGTTATCTCTAAATTCCGCAATTTTTTCACATTCCATTATATAATGACGCAAAGTATGCGAATAGTTCTGCTGACAGAGTTCACATTTAGTCAAATCTACATCAGCAGATGTTACAAACTCCCAGAGGTACTTGTAGCCGAGCCTAAGCCTAGCAGTGGTAACATCTAGAAGTCTGCTAACATTATTGGATGACCCATAGACGTGCGGTTCTTCATGCATAATAGAATGATGATAGATGGAGTAACTGGTGTGAATTTCACTTTGCCTCAAGCCTCCGAAATTTAGTTGATGTTCCTGGGATATTACTGCCCTCAGGCTGCTCAGAGGCAGTCCAAGTTGGTAATCAATTCCCTCTTTACGAGCAAAAGTCTTGGCTAGCTCATCAGTTCTATCATGCATTCGGAGACCAATATGGGAAGGAATCCACAGGAGACAAACTTTGACTCCATCATTGATTATTTCACTATATCTGTGTCTAGCTTCAGAGATAAGCACGTCACAGTTATGCCTTGGGGAGCTGAGGGCAGTCAAGGATGACAAGGAGTCACTTACAATTAGCGTGTCAACTTTGGAGTCATATACGCGCTCTAGTGCAAGGATTATGGCAACCAATTCTGTTTGAAGAGTGGATGCAAAGTTACTTAGTCTCGCTCCACACTCATGGGAGATGGAACCATCTCTCCCTGTCACAACAACTGCATTTCCAGCTGCACCATAGGACTGATGCAAAGATCCATCAGTGTAAATAATCTGGGAAAGGGAGCGCTCTCTGACTAAAGTATCAATTTGGCTTAAGGCATTGTACTTTGCTTCTTGTCGAAGCAAGGCCTGTTCTTTAATCAGCTTCTTGGGTGGGAAAGGGGGAACAGTAATTTGGAAAGGAGTGATCTCCCATGGGGCAGGAATGTGTTGTTGTTGTCGCTCTTGGTGGGGGAGATGAAAGTTATACATTCTGAGCACATTGGCAGTTACAGTAATCCATTTGGAGGGATGCTGACCTTCAAGGAAGAAGGCTTGGAGGGCTTCAGTGCAGGGGTTAGGGTGGGTTAGCCTAAGCATCTTGATACCAATTAAAGCATTAATTTCAGTGATACGATCACTTACACATGAAATATTCAGTTCCTTCCTCATGTTTAGTAATTTAGTTGTACGGGGGCATCCGAGGATAATCCTCATGGCTTCGTTTTGCATCTTTTCCAGCCCTCCAAGCATTCTCTCAGGCACTAGAGCAAGCATGGGTGCAGCATAATCAATCAGTGACCTAATATATGAGAGATACATCATTTTGACAATTTCTGTGGCTTGGAAGAAAATGCACATCAAGTGGGGGCTTAATTTATTATTAATTATTATGTAATTAATTACATAAATTAATTATTATATAAATTAATTACAAATTAATTATATAATTAATTACAACATTAATTATTACAAAATTTATTACATAAATTAAAATAATAATCATAGATGACTATTATTGAGCTTATCACTTTGGGGTTCCGACGGAGCACCCCCAAAGGCAACACAATTCGATGGAAATTGGGACAAGTGTCCTCAACAAAACCGCATTGGCGTCTTCCCCCGGAAAGGCCAAAAGATGCAGGGGATCCCGGGAGGCGGGTGGGCGTTTTGAGTGTATCGCCCGGGAACGCAGCAGCGAGACGATTGGTGCGTCCCCGTGCGCGCGTAAATACCCCCCCCCCCCCCAAGATGCACGCTCAACCATGGTCGGTTAGCCACCGAGTATGGTATTACATTTTCTTCCTTCCCAGAAATTCCGCCGTTTGCCTTGCATACAGTGTCTATTTCTCATATTTGCACCATAGCTTGCATGGTAGCCTGCCACAGCCTTGAGAGCACGGAGCCTCTCTCTACATTGGTGA